>CM045934.1:11305122-11978513 GCA_025177825.1 Aechmea fasciata
TACCCACTGGGAGGGAGACATGTTTACATGTTCTCACCTCCCCCACCATTTTTCAGGTATTGCGGGCGGTGAGTGTTGGGACGAGACGCGAGGTACATTCGTAGCGGTCAATAGAGCTTCCGACCCAGTTTGTTGGTTTAGTTACTACCCTCTTTACATTCTCTTTATTATCGTAGACATTATGGTTCAGTTGGTTTATTTTATTCGAATTCATGTGGTTTTGAATGAAATAAAGAAGTTGTGGATTTCTATGAAATGAAAATAGTTTTCTACCTCTCGTGGTAGCACGTTTTAAAAGATAAAAGTTTCGAGGGAATAGTTTTCAAAAGGTTTTGTGGATTTATGATTAGATATTAAATGTAAATCTGTGATGTGAGTGGTGAATGTATGAATGTATAGTTATCTCTATATTCATTTAGTTGTGGTTGTATCCGGTTTACTTGTTGTATTTATGCGACGCCGTGCAAATACAGGGGAGACTCTGTCCGTGTGAACAGTGAATTTTCTGTATTTGTGGCGGATCTGGCATACTCTGGGGGTCAGGTTTTCAAAAAAAAAAAAAATTCGCTGTGTTTTTATGCTACAAAAGGACCCCGGGGCGTGACACGAGTCTTCTTAGGACCTCCACAACGCAAAACATCTTCGAAAGGTGGGGGATGTCATCCCGAAGCAACCGAACCCTTCATTATGTCTTAGAACATATATAATTTCATCTCTTGCATGTTTAGTCTTTTCCTTATACTTTCTAAATAAAAACCTAGTATACATGGAATGCTTGGTGAATTGGATAGGTGGGGATTGGGTCGAGATATTGGATCCTATAGTGCTAAAGAGAGAGATGAACTTGTTGGTTGGTTTCATTTTTTAACAATTGCTTCCGTTGCCTCCATTCCTTCTTAAGTTGATCCCACTTATTTTGCAATTGATGTCTATCGTAATATCTATTTGTTTCTTTTTTAAAATTCTTAACTAAGTTATTCCAATCATTCTTATTAAAGTGAGTTCTGGTCGATTACCTACTTCAATTTGTTTTAAACAAAGGTCACAAAATATATGAATAATATTTTTTTTCCCATGTTGCTTTTCTGCAAGATTCAATACTCTCAATATCCTTATTTTTAGACATTATATACCCCCAAAGGTATCACCTACAGTACGAAAAGGTATAAATTAAACTAAAATAATTGTATTTAACAAATGTGATTAGGCAAAATACCATAAAATGTCAACAAAAAAAGAAAAAATTTTGGGCACAAGTTCTTTTCAATACAATAAACTCTGGAGCAATTTAACAATTTAAAAGACATGTTTTTCTCAAAAAACTGAAAAAAAAAAACAAACGTGCTAAAGAATTTAAAAACGGTAGAGAATATGATGTCTACCTTTCAAAAAACGAACCAAAGAATTTTTCCTTTTCTAATTGCTGGGAGTTGGCTAGAGAAAGACATCCAATGGAAGAGAAAATAGGGTTTCTCATCTATTTAGAAAAAATTAAAGGTTTTAAATAGCTCGTAAATTTTGATTAAATTTAGGGGTAATTTTGTCTATCAATTATTTTATTTGTGCGGAACGCACAAATCCCAAACTCCAATCTGGAGAAAGCATCGAGCGGAATGCTTCGTACGTACCGCATTTTGTAGGTATATTTGTCACGCCCCGGATTCCTCGTTCCCGGGCACGCCGGCAAATCCGCCGTATACAAAAGAATTTCTTCTATATACGAAGCGTAGCTGTAAAAACAAACAGTACTACAACCAGTAGTATAGAGCTGTAATAAAACTAAACAGGTAGAACATAAGAAGTTCCATACATACAAAGCATTTGGATACAAAAACTATGCTCGCTCTAAGCGAGTTACACAACCGTATGTACAAAACTCCTAAAATAAGGTACAACTACCTACAGCAGGAATCCTCTAACTCAGCACTCGTCGGGTAGGGCTCTATCTCGCAATGCCCTTGCCTCGATCAGCCTCAGGAGGATTAGCAGCCGAAACCAAAGGCCCTGCAACAACAGTGGAAGAAAAAGGGCGTGAGAACTACCGTAAAAACAAGTAGTCCTCAGTGGGTGCGGCCCTCAACATTATTAGTCCACCCACTAAGTCTACAGGGGTAAGCAAAGGTAGTAAGAAAAGCTGGAAACACTCTACAGCTATATGTCGCTATACTATCATGCTCTAAAAACAACACCTATAGACCAATGCCATAATAGATCCAATCTGAAAGGGGACTATAATCATACCCGTCCCTGGGACTATGAACACACCCGTCCCGTGCTCGGTTGCGACTGTATAGCTACCCCCACTCTAACCCTCAGTGGAGAGCAAGTCCAACCTGCACACCCGACACCAACGCGAAAGCACAGCGCCCAGCTCCGGGGAGTGGCACTCGGGGGAGCTACCCAACCGAGTATGTAGCGTATCTCTGTCGAGCTCAATCAGGCTCCAATCAGCCAAAATCTCATAACTAGAGTCTAAACAAGTCTAACAAACGACTCTACGTGCCCTCGGCACAATCTGAAATCAAAACAGTGATCTAGGCCCACCATCTATCCCGACGGCCCCCGACAACCCAAAACAGCCTAGACTCTGCTGTAAGAATAAGCTCGGCATCCCAGCACGAGCGTAAATGCAAGCTACACTACCCTGGGTGTTACGCCCCGCGACCGCCAATTTGGCCGGCACGGGCCCGTCAAACAGACGCCGGACGGACAGCACCTCCCCTGCCCGCCCACGGCTGAACAACAAGTCATGTACAAGAATATTCCCACGAAATAAATTATTTCATACATGACTTACAAAGCACAAAAAATGCAACCATACGAGAGCAAGAGATACAAGTATAGGATACAAGTATACAAAAGAGAGAACACTTAACTATTAAACATTTACATCGTATATCAATTACAACAAGTTTACAGTTTTTGAACTTGCAAAATGAGTATACATCATCTCTCAACCTCACACCTATACATCATCCACACTCGACAACACGGTGTCTCTAATGCATAGGTTAGGTGCTACCTCAGTCTAGGGCGCTATGCCCTTACCACGGTCCTCGCTCGGAATACTCGCGCTAGGCCCTGCAACAGTGGTGGGGTGAGAACAACGAATAGTTCCCAGTGGGTTCGGCCGCCGACTCCACCGATCTTCCCACTAGGTCCATATGGGCATAGGCATATAAACAGATAGATACATATATGGAAAGCAGTAAATCATGATGTCGATATTTTCTACTATACCCAAACAATATAAACATGCATGCTCAGTATAGTGTAAAGAAACTATCATGCTACTATGTCAAACAAGAAAACATGTTCATTTCTTTATCCAATCTCTTGACTTACCCTCAAGGTTCGCCCACGACTCACACTGGCCTCAAAGGTAAGGAGGCACAAATCACTCACAAACATGAGACGGTGCAGGCATCCACTCGCCCCGGGACAACAACTCGCCGTGTGCTAATCTCGGAGTGCACGCTTGTGAGCGACCTCCACAAGCTCAAACAAGGTGAGTATGATCCAATCCTCTAACAAGGCTATCGAGCAAGTAATATAAAACCACTAAGTTCTAACTAAAGATCCACAACTCTCAGAACTATCACCTCTAGTTCAACATGTCAATATTCAATGTTCTTGTTTACTAGATGCCACTCGATCTAGGTTGTCATTCATCTAGATGCCACTCGATCTATATTGTCATTGTTCTTGTCTCGAGGGTTTCTATGTCATCATTCACCTTTATTCATGTATTCTACCCTAGTGTCAAGCTCACCTCGCTACACTAGCTAGAATCACATGCAATAAAGGAATAACTCTACCCTATCATGCATCCGACAATATATAATAGACCGACAATATACACATATACACATACAGACATAGGAAAGCACCAGTCATGGTCACCATCATAATCGCGTACCTTTAATGGCACAAACATATGTCCAAATTAATTAACTTGCATAATTAACGTAAGCTCATACTTAATTACATGCACAACGATAATAATCACATTACTACATAAAGTAAGCTATACTATCAATGGTTCCCTATCAAGCATGTATACTAGTCCATAAGAATGAAAGCTCTCTAGCTCGCAATTACATATTATAATGAACTCTAGACTCATGCCTCTAGCAACTAGCTAGTACACTAGAGTTCATTCAAAACCCGTTTCTAAGGCTAATCCCAAAACCCTAGAAAACCTAAGCTTTAGAAAATCCAAAGCTTACCTCAAGGGATCCTCTACTTGATGAAGAAGATGACTAGGGAGAGAAACCTCACTCATCCAAGCCTTCTCTCCAACTCTTCTTCTTTTTCTTCTTCTCCTTCTATCACTTTAGAGAGAAAGTAGTGATCTACTTAGGTTGCAACCATGTGTGGATATCTACTCATAGGCCCACTTATGCCTATTTTACTTAAAAGCCCCTCAACTTAACAGCCAATGAACAGCCCTGTCTGGGGCATTTTCGGGCACGGAGACCGGTCTCCCCATGCGGAGATCGGTCCCCGAGAGCGCACCCACTTCAGAAAAGTACCTTAACCCCTTCTCCTAGCTACGGGAACCGGTCTCCAACATGAGAGACCGGTCCCCGAGAGCTCACTCTCGCAGGACTACCCTCTGCGCAACTCCACATAGCTACGGAAACCGGTCTTCATTCTAGAGACCGGTCTCCGAGAGCTAATGTCACGCCCCGGGCCCAGCGGAAGCCCGCCGGTGCGTGCACAGACCCGCCGTGTACACCAAACATACACATGCACACAAGGCGTCTACAGAAACAAGGAAGAAAAAGAGAGAAATCCTAACAAGGCTATCAGAGCAAGTAATATAAAACCACTAAGTTCTAACATAAAGATCCACAAAGATACATAAACAGAGTACTAAATCAATCATGATATTCTACCTTTAATGGCACAAACATATGTCCAAATTAATTAACTTGCATAATTAACGTAAGCTCATACTTAATTACATGCACAACGATAATAATCACATTACTACATAAAGTAAGTTATACTATCAATGGTTCTCTATCAAGCATGTATACTAGTCCATAAGAATGAAAGCTCTCTACCAAGCATACATATTATACATGTCGTGATTCTATACCAAGCATACATATTATACATGTCATGATTCTATACCAAGCATACATATTATACATGTCATGATTCTATACCAAGCATACATCGTGGTCCAAAAATATAAGTCCACTACCACTAGTGATGACAACAACACTTTGTTCCAAAGTTTCCAACTACTATAAACGCATCAAGTAGTGATCTAAGGTAACAACCATGTGTGGATATCTACTAAGTATGCATTCAATCATAACTATATACTAAGTCAAGAGAAGTCTCAAACCCAATCCATAAGGAATGTACCCAAGGTAACATCCCGGCTCGTGCCATGCCTAGGTGGCCCCGTGGTGGTCAATCGACTTTCCCCGCAGAAAAGGAGACCCAAGAACACGGCAATCCACTTTCGGCGCCCAATCCCACGGCGAACGTATCGCAAGGCTAACTCCGGAGTCTCTTGTAGGTAGCGAGCCTCGCAAGCATGTGCGAATGAGCACAAGGGCAAGCAAGCGTAATCATAGCATAGGGTCCCTATTTGGGATACTCAATCATCAAGTCTACGACTTGGAATCTCACACGTCGACTCGACGGTCGGAAAGTAGCTCAACATGTCACAACTCATTTACAACTACTTGGGTGGTAACTCTCTACCAAAACACAAGACGTGTAAAACATATACAACTCAAATGACACTATCCTACTTGGGATAATTCATTATATAAACAAGATTTCCAAGGAGTTATAACATGCAATATCCAACAATTATCGAATAGATATATATCAACACTATATGTAAGAGAACTATGCATTACTCACAAGCATCATAGTATTAAAATACACATGTCCTTTCCACTATAAAGCACACAATGCAAAGAGTTTAAACCACTTATAGTATATGCCAATAACTCATATAAAATGCCCCAAGGGCTTTACTTTATCTTTCCTCATGTCTAAAACATGAAATAGAAATCGTCGATCCCTAGATCGAGTGCAATATCACGAAGGCCAAAGCTAGATATAATACTAGAATAAATGCACCCAAGGAATATCACAAAGATCTTGTCGTGTCTTATGTTATATTAACATTACTATCTTGTCTACAACAAGTATAAGGCGGAAACATACCAAGGCTCATACGTGCATGTGTCTCAATCATATAGGCATATCATTCACTTTAAGGTCAACACCTTTTTATTTACCAAGTCACAAAGCCATGTATTTTATCTACCAAACGTTAAGGAAGAACACTTAGTTCTAATTACTCGTCTCTAACAAGTATCATAATGTAAACATGAGTAATACTTTAAAAGTAACCCAAACATTAAGCACCCTTAAAGGTTCATCTTAATAATCATACTCTAGCATGCTTCTTATGGTGGCACAAACAAATAGTCTCAATTTTAGTCAACTATGCCCAAACCACATATAAGTCTCTACTACATAGAGCATGTAAATCCCACTATACATAACATAGTCATTTTATGTTCCCATAAATTCAAGCATGTCTTAAAGAGCACAAGTCAACATATAAACATGTCCTAAAACCCAAGGGAGGACAAAGAAAGAGTTCACCCATTTCGGTGAGATCAAACCCACAGGATACGCTTCGAATCCTGTTCGATTAGTCGAACGAAGTTGCCCCCCAAGCTTCTAGTACCCTAAGATAAATATTTGAAGGGATACAAGCTTCAAATAAACATCTAACAAATTTCACCAAAATTCACATAGAAAAGCGGTGGAAATTATCTTTGATCAAGAAGATCTTGTCCAAAGCTCAAATCGACCCAATGGATCTTCAAATCTAACCTAATAGAGAGTTCTACAACCATCAATTAGGTTCGAAAGGCTCCAAAACGAAAATCCCCAAATCTAAACCCTAATCTCAAAATCTAGGGTTTCTACCAAAAGCGAGCTCCAAATCTCAAACTAGAGGAAGATGATGAGTTGCTTACCTTCTAGAAGCACCAAACCAAGATCAAAATCCCCTAGGCTTGAAGATTTCTCCTCCAACAAGCTCTACTCCAAGCTTCAAGTCTTCTCCAATGGAGGAAAAGCCACCCACGAGCAAAAGAGAGCAAAGAGATGAGTTCAAGCTCTAAAATCCCAACCAAACCCACACCAATCCAAAGAGGAATGAGGAAAGGCTCCCTACCTCTTCTCTCCTTGGTTCTCAGCACAAAAGATCCCTCAAAGGGTGTGGGGTGCTCTAATAGAAGAGCACAAACGCACAAAAGCCCTGCGGTTTCGTATTTGCGCCAGCCTCTCGTCTGGCCGGGTCCATACCGTACTGAACTGTAGCTTGACCAAACCGAGGCTCGGGTTGGTGTCCAACGACCTTCCCATACCGGTACGAATCCTCCTGTGCAGTATAGCAACAATTTCTCTGCAGTACGACAACAATTCTGTCTGAGTACGGACACCGACCCTGAAAGCAGAGCAACCTAAAATCCAACTTTTTGGACTTTAGTGCTTGGGATTCATCCACTAACCTCGGCACCCGTGCCATAGGTCGGAACACAGTCAACGACCCTCCAGAAAAATCTGGAAAAGCTCAGATCTCACCTCCGACACTCGAACCTTGCTATTTGCGAAAGTTCAGTGCGTCACATTCTCCCCCCCTAAAGAGGAGTTTCGTCCGCGAAACTGCGAATCAACAACAACACCAACCCATATAAAGGGAATGGCAGGTGCACTCTAACAGTGCACAAACTAGACAGTAAGGTCTCCAGACTGGTGAATTGCTCCAAAGCACAAACATTGTAGAATTCCGCGGCTCCAAGGTACGGCGAAGAGTAAGCATCTTCTATAGCGGTTTCTCGGATTTCGCTTTTCATAGATAAGCCCGTCACAATGATAAATGGCCCGACCAAACTAGTTCCTCACCTGGTCCTCAAGAGTCCGAAAGCTAAGTTCCGGTTCTCCACATTCTCCAACCCAGTCGATGGCGAAAATCAAGGTCTCCTTTAACTTGCCTTCCTACAAGGAACTCTATCATAAATTATCCCACGGAGGATATACTAGCACTATTCATGAAAGATTCCGGAAATTATACCCGTCCAGTAATCCATCGAATCTCCACCGAAGTGTTCAGCTGGTCATCAATCGATTCTTGACTATGTTCTTCCACACAAAGTCAAACCTCATCCGAGTTTGCATAAAAGTGCAATTCCACTCACAGAGACAAGGATCAAATAAATCATCCCAAAAGCTCATCAAAGATAATCCTTGGATTTCATCCTATGCCTTGACATCACAATTCTTCCCCCTCGATCATGATTCCATTAGGGAGGTAATAGTCTCAGCATCCACGCTATATTCACTATAGTGGACCAACACTTAAGAGTTTTCTCGACTTCCAATAGAATTCTCATGATCCAATACCCTTGGCCTTAGCCACTCAGTAGCTCGTGAATCATCACTCAAAATCCTCGTCCTCAATGCTTTCCTTAGCATTGGATTTTCCGATTGTCCACAACTTATAGATTCCAACTCAAATGATAGAGAGTAGTTCACTCAAACCTCATTAAAAGTTCTCTATCAATCCATCTTGTACACAGATTATGAATACGGCTAACCCGATCTTCTCGTCCGACCACCACAGTAACATCAATTCCATAACCTTTTCTCGCTCCAAACGGCGTACTCAAATCCTTATGCAAAAACCGACAAGGAAAGTAGGCACTCGGTAAGTTCCTCCCGCGATTCGAATCGCTCAACCCATTAATGGGAGTTCCATATCTCGGTCTCGTCCAACAGTCGACGCAGTCAGTCTTCACTTGTTCTCGACAAGATACTCACGGTCAAAAGCCTCCGATTCCACAGATCCATCCAGAAGGGCTGGGAATAGCATTCCACATATCCCCAACGTTGGTGGCGCACAACCAGTTTAGGTATCATCACAGTAATTCTTGTGGTGTCTTCACCCAACAACAACGTCCGTTTGAGGTACAACCTCAAACTCCAGCACAAAGCGGTGACACTCAGATTGCAAACCATCATTCAGAGTACATCAACTCGCAAGGTTGATTGAACAATCAACGAGCCTCAACTCGGTTCCAAAATCTCGATCGTGGTTCAATTTAGATCACGATTGTCGACATACAGTCAACACGACCCCAACCAGGTCTCACATCAAGTGAGACGCCTCTCGCAGACCGACTCTAGGTACAACTTCCCCGCCGACTGAACTCACGATTTGTGACTCAGTCGGGAAACGTCAACTACCACTCAAGAGACATCCTTCCTTCTGAGGATTCTCGCACATCCAACGGTCATCGGCCAATTAGGCCCCAAAATCTACTCCAAAACTACCTGAACTTAGGTAGGGAGGAAAATCACCGCAACCAGCGGAAAACACAACCATAAGGTGCACTAAAAGTGCTCAAGTCCCCAAGGCGAGTCAATTTAGCTCGCGCAGCAAAGGGCACCAAGTACCCACAAATATCCCACACAACTAAGCCAATCCATTCGTTGACACACAAAACTCTCTCGAGGTAGGGTGGTAAAACGACACACCCAACCATCCAATCAACCCTCAAGCATCGCGAAGAGTCAAAGCAAACAACTCGGCGAATAGCCGATCGAAGGTGCAAAAGGTGCAATCATTACAATCAGTAGGAATTGCATAAAGCACCGTAAGACATGCTACCTGCAGTAGCTCCCTCAGTCGTCACATCCGGCTCCCGTGGGTCGGCGTACGCCTCCACCGGTTTGTCCCTCCCGTCGACGTCGGCGCGATGTTCCGATGGTCTGCCGCTCCTTGGGCATTCCGTCGAAGGTGGCCCGCCCGCCACACAAGTAGCACCCGCCCGCTGCGAGCACTGCGGTGGATAGTGACGACCACCGCAGATCACGCAACTAAGAACTCGACGGCGATCTGGCCCTCCCTGCGATGTAGATGAGCCTCGTCCTTGCGACTGGCTCTGGCTCCTGGGATATCTTGGCGGATTCCTCCCGGAGAAAGAGCCGCGTCCTCGACCACGGTTCTTCTTTATCTTCTTCGACGACTCGCCGACATGTAGCTCCTTGCTCTTGGTGGTCTCCTTGGCCACTCTGGTGTCCACACCTTTTTCCGCGGTTATTGCTCGGCCTAGGCCCTCCTGGGGCCTCCGGAGGTCAGTCGTCTGCTGGTTCAGCAGATTCTCCAGTCGTCCGATTCCCTCGTCCTGGCGGCGTAGAGCTTGACACAGTAGCACGACGCTCGCCCTCGCTCCACCACGCCGACCAAGGTGGTCAATCGCTCCTTCAACTCCCGAATCTCGGATCGGGGGATGCGAGCTTCCGGTTTCAGTCGCCTCGGCCGCCATCGCGGATGTCGTGGATGCCTCAAGCTGCAACAAACATAACAAGCACAGGTTAAACAACCTATGCCCACGCAGCCCTACTCATAAACACAATATCCCAATCATGCGAAAGTAATGAAGTGACTTTCAACCATTCCTTGATATCACGTTGTCGGCCGCCAACGTGATCCTGCAAGGACATAGATGTCGTCCACTTTGATCCAACTCCAACACTTATGGAGTTATAATTAAGACCCAATCACAATACTTTCGCTCACAACGGTCCCAAAGACCCCGTCTCTCTCGTTCCTATCCCTTAGCGTCCAACCGGCCTAAGGTTTGCTAGGTCCCCTAAGACTCAACTCTAGGCTCTGATACCAAATTAATCTGTCACGCCTCGGGCCCAGCGGAAGCCCGCCGGTGCGTGCACAGACCCGCCGTGTACACCAAACATACACATGCACACAAGGCGTCTACAGAAACAAGGAAGAAAAAGAGAGAAATCCTAACAAGGCTATCAGAGCAAGTAATATAAAACCACTAAGTTCTAACATAAAGATCCACAAAGATACATAAACAGTACTAAATCCGAATCGATACAAACTCTAAACGAGATACATAATACATCTTTTCTACAAGTACAAAAAGAAAAGATGGCAACGGGTCACTATAGAAACTCCGTATGGCTCTAGCTAGCCGCAAACCCCTCGCCTCGATCCCTAGCCACTCCCGATGCGGATGGCTCTGAAAATTAACAACAAACAGGGCGTGAGAACTATTAAAATAGTTCCCAGTGGGCAATTACTGAGCTCAGCGAAATGCTCCACTAGGCTAAAAATAAGCATGCTATAAAGAAGTAAGAAGCGATAAATAAGAAACGAGTATATAACTGAAATTAAACATATTCGTGCTTCTACTACGAGTCCAACTATCATAATCATGATATTCTACCTTTAATGGCACAAACATATGTCCAAATTAATTAACTTGCATAATTAACGTAAGCTCATACTTAATTACATGCACAACGATAATAATCACATTACTACATAAAGTAAGTTATACTATCAATGATTCTCTATCAAGCATGTATACTAGTCCATAAGAATGAAAGCTCTCTACCAAGCATACATATTATACATGTCGTGATTCTATACCAAGCATACATATTATATATGTCATGATTCTATACCAAGCATACATATTATACATGTCATGATTCTATACCAAGCATACATCGTGGTCCAAAAATATAAGTCCACTACCACTAGTGATGACAACAACACTTTGTTCCAAAGTTTCCAACTACTATAAACGCATCAAGTAGTGATCTAAGGTAACAACCATGTGTGGATATCTACTAAGTATGCATTCAATCATAACTATATACTAAGTCAAGAGAAGTCTCAAACCCAATCCATAAGGAATGTACCCAAGGTAACATCCCGGCTCGTGCCATGCCTAGGTGGCCCCGTGGTGGTCAATCGACTTTCCCCGAAAAGGAGACCCAAGAACACGGCAATCCACTTTCGGCGCCCAATCCCGCACGGCGAACGTATCGCAAGGCTAACTCCGGAGTGCCGCTTGTAGGTAGCGAGCCTCACAAGCATGTGCGAATGAGCACAAGGGCAAGCAAGCGTAATCATAGCATAGGGTCCCTATTTGGGATACTCAATCATCAAGTCTACGACTTGGAATCTCACACGTCGACTCGACGGTCGGAAAGTAGCTCAACATGTCACAACTCATTTACAACTACTTGGGTGGTAACTCTCTACCAAAACACAAGACGTGTAAAACATATACAACTCAAATGACACTATCCTACTTGGGATAATTCATTATATAAACAAGATTTCCAAGGAGTTATAACATGCAATATCCAACAATTATCGAATAGATATATATCAACACTATATGTAAGAGAACTATGCATTACTCACAAGCATCATAGTATTAAAATACACATGTCCTTTCCACTATAAAGCACACAATGCAAAGAGTTTAAACCACTTATAGTATATGCCAATAACTCATATAAAATGCCCCAAGGGCTTTACTTTATCTTTCCTCATGTCTAAAACATGAAATAGAAATCGTCGATCCCTAGATCGAGTGCAATATCACGAAGGCCAAAGCTAGATATAATACTAGAATAAATGCACCCAAGGAATATCACAAAGATCTTGTCGTGTCTTATGTTATATTAACATTACTATCTTGTCTACAACAAGTATAAGGCGGAAACATACCAAGGCTCATACGTGCATGTGTCTCAATCATATAGGCATATCATTCACTTTAAGGTCAACACCTTTTTATTTACCAAGTCACAAAGCCATGTATTTTATCTACCAAACGTTAAGGAAGAACACTTAGTTCTAATTACTCGTCTCTAACAAGTATCATAATGTAAACATGAGTGACACTTTAAAAGTAACCCAAACATTAAGCACCCTTAAAGGTTCATCTTAATAATCATACTCTAGCATGCTTCTTATGGTGGCACAAACAAATAGTCTCAATTTTAGTCAACTATGCCCAAACCACATATAAGTCTCTACTACATAGAGCATGTAAATCCCACTATACATAACATAGTCATTTTATGTTCCCATAAATTCAAGCATGTCTTAAAGAGCACAAGTCAACATATAAACATGTCCTAAAACCCAAGGGAGGACAAAGAAAGAGTTCACCCATTTCGGTGAGATCAAACCCACCGGATACGCTTCGAATCCTGTTCGATTAGTCGAACGAAGTTGCCCCCCAAGCTTCTAGTACCCTAAGATAAATATTTGAAGGGATACAAGCTTCAAATAAACATCTAACAAATTTCACCAAAATTCACATAGAAAAGCGGTGGAAATTACCTTTGATCAAGAAGATCTTGTCCAAAGCTCAAATCGACCCAATGGATCTTCAAATCTAACCTAATAGAGAGTTCTACAACCATCAATTAGGTTCGAAAGGCTCCAAAACGAAAATCCCCAAATCTAAACCCTAATCTCAAAATCTAGGGTTTCTACCAAAAGAGAGCTCCAAATCTCAAACTAGAGGAAGATGATGAGTTGCTTACCTTCTAGAAGCACCAAACCAAGATCAAAATCCCCTAGGCTTGAAGATTTCTCCTCCAACAAGCTCTACTCCAAGCTTCAAGTCTTCTCCAATGGAGGGAAAAGCCACCCACAAGCAAAAGAGAGCAAAGAGATGAGTTCAAGCTCTAAAATCCCAACCAAACCCACACCAATCCAAAGAGGAATGAGGAAAGGCTCCCTACCTCTTCTCTCCTTGGTTCTCAGCACAAAAGAACCCTCAAAGGGTGTGGGGTGCTCTAATAGAAGAGCACAAACGCACAAAAGCCCTGCCGGTTTCGGATTTGGCGCGTCTTGACAAGCGGGTCCATGCGTACGATGGACTGCAAGCAAACCCGAGGCTCGGGTTGGTGTCCAACGACCTTCCCATACCGGTACGAATCCTCCACTGCAGGTATAGCAACAATTTACGTATGCAACAATTTACTGAAGAACAATTCTGTACTACCTAAAATCCAACTTTTTGGACTTTAGTGCTTGGGATTCATCCACTAACCTCGGTACCCGTGCCATAGGTCGGAACACAGTCAACGACCCTCCAGAAAAATCTGGAAAAGCTCAGATCTCACCTCCGACACTCGAACCTTGCTATTTGCGAAAGTTCAGTGCGTCACAGCTAAATTCCAATTTGGCAAGCTACGGGGACCGGTCTCCGAGAACGAAATCTCAATTTTCGGCCCTTTGTCATTTGTACCAAGCTACGGGAACCGGTCTTTATTTTGAGGGACCGGTCCCCGAGAGTGAAAACTCTAAAACTTAGTTTTCTCAAAATTTCCTGAACTACGGGAACCAGTCCTCACCTGGGGAGACCGGTCCCCATACGAAAAATCTGTACTTTACAGATTTCTCACCAGTTCGCTCTCGGAGGCCCATGCTGATGCACTTTTAGCTTATTTAATGCTTTTGGCCTCTCGAAAACATTCCAAACTCGACTTTGACCAATTTGAATCATAGTCCAGATTCATACTTCGCAGTTTCGAGTCCTTACACTGGATATCTATCGCGCTAACACTGCGATGATACAATCACAACACGGCTCCTAGAGCTAAATCCGGTAGTATATGCATATGTCGGTCAAATTGCGATTTTCTCCTAAGTCAAGTCCAAGTCCAACATGTATGAATTATTTACTTACTAAGCATGCTCCAAATTCATATTCCAACAACAGGACAATCGATGAATTCTAGCTACTATATACTAGTCAAGAGCTGAATTTAATACATGTCGACTATTATGCACCTAGGATGAAAATCCAATGATTAACTGTCACGCCCCGGGACCCAGCGGAAGCCGGCCCGGCGCGTGCCCAAACCCGCCGTACATCTAAAACATACAAGGCGTCTAACAAAAACGATAATTAACCAACAATATAAGAAGAATCTAGAAGTATCAGAGCAATATAACAACTAAAATTCTAAACTAGGAAGCATAAGGGAAGCTAAAAAATAAAAGTGCTAAAATCCACTATGAAGCTAATAACAAGAGTACAACAAGAATCTCATAAGCAAGACTATAAAAAGTACAAGGTGGTCTCTATACATGGATACACAAAAACCTCTCTCTCACCAAAACCATAAAGAGAGAAAGTAACCACCTAAGTAGACAAAAACTGTAGCTAGCTAGCTAGGCGACTCCTTTGCCGCGATCCCGTACCTCCGTCGGTGCCGAAGGCTCTGAAACACATAAGAAACAGAGGGCGTGAGAACTATTAAATAATAGTTTCCAGTGGGCAATTACTGACTTCAGTTGGATGCTCCACTAGGCCCAAAACGAACAAGTAAACGGGTAATATATAAGCGAAATGAACGGCATGTAAGTAAACATGTAAACTACTAAACATGATATCTCTACTTAGCATAAATTTGCATAAGTAAACTATTCTAAGCATGAATAGAAAGTATGACTAACTAGTCCAATGTCCATAAAGCAATAGTAAAGTGTCAAGTTTTACTATAGTCAATGTCCAATGTCGATTAAACTTCTTTAGTTTAAATCCAATAAGACCCACCCGAAGGCTGTCTAGCTGATGCCGAGCTTAATGGCCCCGTGGTAGTCAACATCCCCACCCTAGGAATGAGCCTATCCCACGGCAATCCACTTCGGCGCCCAGTCCCGCACGGCGAACAAGTATCGCGTTGGCCAACTCCGGAGTGTCGGCTTGTAGGGAGCGACCCTCACAAACATGTGCGAATGAGCACAATGGCATAAAGTCACAAGAACCGTCACAAGTCTCAAGTCATCATGTCTCTAACATGGAAAGTAAAGCTACTGTGTCCAAGGCCTATCTCTATGTCATCATGTCTCTAACATGGAAAGTAATATATGTCAGTGGCCTATGTCAATGTCTCTATGTCGCAGTTTACATAGTTTTCTAAGTTAAGTGCCGCTTGATGACACTTAAGCTTTCTAAGTCCAAACTTGAGTTTAATGTTCACAAATACCTTATTTGAGCTATAATAAACATAAAAGGCACATTCCCAAGTGCCCACAAGAACCACCCTCACATGCATGCAAAATAACCCAGAATGCTCTACTATATAGAGTGAAATTTTTATCATACATAAGGCATGCATTTTAAGTATTCTAAAATTCATAATAATTCTATCTAGCATGAATATGCACTCAAAGTAATTTAATCAAACCAAATAAGCACTTAGGAGACATTTTCTCCTATGCTCATAAAGCCAAACCCACAGAATGCTCCGAGCGTTGCTCCGAACCGTTAACAAAGTTTATATTGTTGCTCCTAGTGCCCTAAGAAGCAAACCATAGGAGTTACAACCTCAAACTACGAATCGTGACCTCAATCTTTAAGAAACTCTACAAAAAGGTGAAGAAAACTCACCGGATGCGAAGGAAACTCTCTCGATCTCCAAATGAGAGTTAGAGTCCTTCCAATCCAACCTAAACCAAAGTTCTAAACCCATCAATTAGGTTCTAGAAGCTACAAAACGAAAATCCCCAATTCTAACCCTAGAATCCCATTTCTAGGGTTTTTACTCAAAGAAACCAACTAATCTTGGATAACAAGGGGAAAACAAGTCACTAACCTTCTTAGAAGCCTCAAACCACGTTCAAAGTGCTCAAGGGTTGGAGGTTGATCCACTCTCAAGCTCTACACTCCAAGCCAAGACTTCTCTAATGGTGGAAATAGCACCCAAAAGGAAGAAAAGAGCAAAGGAAGAATTTAATCTCCAAAAACTCATGCAAAAATCCAAATGAGATGAAGGAAAGGGAGTGGAGGGTGCCCTACCTTCTCCTTGCTGCTCCCAAGCTCAGGGAAGAGCCTAAGGGGTGTGGGGTGTACTAATAGAAAGGCTACAATAGCCAAAAAACCCCTGCAGTTCGAACTGCACGCAGTCTGCCGGGTTGTACCGGTACACGGGCATTTGTACCGGTACAAATCCTGCGACAGGGCCAAACCCGAGCCTCGGGTTGCCCCTCACTCGGCCAAGTATACCGGTACAAAACCCATGCTGTACCGGTATACCCATCATGGCTGTACCGGTATAGCCATCAAGCTTGTACCGGTACAAGGCCCCAAAAACCCAACCCGAGAGCTAACCAAACATCCGACTTTTCAAATTTTGGTGCCAAGATGCAAACCATCATTCTCGGGGTTCGAACCATAGGTCGGATCACTATCAACGACCTTCCAGAAAATATGGAGAGGCTCCGAATTCAAGTCAAATACTCGAACTCCGCAATTTGTGCAAGTCCAGTATGTTACATTAACCCACCTCAAATGCTAGCTCCTGGCAGCGAAGGGGCCTCGAAGCAACAACGACCTCTGCTGGTCAGTCGGGTTCCTTCAAGACCAGCAACCAAGCTAACTCCAAGCTCTAAACATGGAAATCCAATAGTTAGCAACATTTCAGCACTTAAGCTCGAGTTAGCTCAATCCCGATATCAAAACTCACCTAAACCGCTCCACGTCTGGAGGGACCAGTGCCGAATCCAAGGGAGTATACTGGAGAATGATCCCCAGGTCTCAAATCCCCCTGCTTCCGAAGTCGATAACAAGAAAACTCCAAAAATCACCATTCTGCCCAGAAGCAACAACAGCAGAGTAAAATGGGAGTTCGAATAGGCTAACCTTCTCCAAATCTAGAAATCTTGGGCTCTGTAGCTTTCTCTCGAAGTCCCGAATCCAGTGAACCAAGTTTCGCCGCGATCCGATGCTCCTACATCACGTACGAGTCAAGACACCGACAGCCGACGCAGGAAATCTGCAAGAACAACACTCTAGTCGAAATTTGATGTAGGTTGCGGCCATTAAAGAGCTCTCGATGTGCCACTCACCTCAAAAACTCTTGTAGGATCGACGCAGCGTCGACGACAGCGAAACACCACGCTCGCCCGACCTCCTCGCAGCACCACGACGTCGAAAATATGCTAGAACGGTTTCGCGGCGCGACGTCGACGAAGCTTCAACTCCATCGATGTAGCATATGGTTTTCCCGTAAAGCGTGCCAAGTTTCGTCAAAATGAGCAGGACCCGGAGTGGAGCGAGTAAGTGTGGGTTCTAAGTGCATCGGAACCCGTGCGTAGCGAAATGAGGTCTTGGAAAAGCCAAACTACAAGTCTGGAGGAATTCCCAGACTTGGATCAGCCAAGACCGGACATCCAGGGGATGTCCGGATGCCACAGGTGCCCTCAGCTGCGCAGAAGAGAAATTTGGCTAAGTCCTGGAATTCCACTCTGCGGGATCCGGACATTGGCTCGAGACTGGACAACCCAAGACCGGACATTGGGGTCAAGACCGGTCTCAGCCTGCGTAAAACCTGAAGATCAGCTGGGTTTGGAAAACTAGCGTACGGGATCCGGACAATGGTCCGAGACCGGACAATCCAAGACCGGACATAGCGGCCGAGACCGGACCTTGTCTGCGTAACATGCAGAAAATTGGCTAAGTCTCGAAATGAGGGCTTACTGGGACCGGGCAATGATCCGAGACCGAACAATGGACCCGAAATTTGCCCAGTCTGGCAGATTTCAAATAGATGAGTTGGAGGGCCTAGTTGTAAATGTTACAACATGATATAGGTGTGGCCTCCTCTATTCACAGCACACACTTTACCCTCACTCTCTTTTCTCTCACTTTCTCTCTCTAGAAAAGCCCTAGAGCTTGGAGAACTTGGAGAAGAAGAAGAAGAAGAAGGATTTGGAGGCTTCTTGGAGGTCTTGAAGCTCTCCTACAAGGTGTAGTTGGAAGAGCTAGCTACAAGAGGTAGGTTTTTGCAAGCTTAACGCTAGGGTTTTGGTTTTAACCTAAGATTTGAGGTTTTCTAGCTTGTTGCTAGTGCTAGAGGGCTAAGTATACCATGAGTCCCATGGAAAACTCATGGGAGCTTCATGAGCTCTCATGGTGGCTTAGTAGGGTTTGTAGTAGATGCCCTAGAGATGGCTCTAGTGGCTTGGGGATGGTTCTAAAGAACTTCCTGGGTAATCCTAAGCTATTATTTGCTTGTGGACGAGATCAATCTAGGAGCAATGTCAAAGTGGCATTGTTAGGGTTCAAAAATTGGGGCTTTTGCCCTAGGGTGTTTCCAAAGCAAATTGACTTTGTGAAAACCTAATTTGGGGTATTCCCGACGCGTGGGACAACTCCGTTCGTTTAAACGAAAAGCCGATATAGGAGCTACTGTATAAACTGGCCTGATTCGGGCTCTGTTTAAACTGCAGGTCACAACCTAGGCCTCGGTTGGTCGTGAAATTCGTAGGGCAACTCCACAAAATTATTTTAAGGTGGGGGGTGCTTCCACTAACTCTGAACTTCCCTCTACGTCTATATGTCAATTATTGAACATTGTATGTGTATAGTGAATTCACGCATGATAGGGTAGTTGGAGTTTATGCAAATGGTTGAACCTCAATTCATGTTCTAGAGTATAATGAACTTGGAAGTTGAAATGGAACCATAGAGGCATGAGAACTAGAACCCTACTTGCATGAATATGGAATGGACTTGATCTTAGTCAACAAAGGTGATATTGAACATAGAGACGAGATTGGCAGCGAGATAACCATAGTTAAACATTGTTTAACCTTAGTGGCATTATGGCAAGAATGAGATTGATGATATGGTAGTAACCTATCCATGGAACTGGCATTGAGAACAGTGGCTATGAATCCTCAATGTGAGGATTAGATCGATACTCTTAACAAGTCTTGGCTTGAGGGAGGTCGCTCCTCCTCAAGGGGTGAGTTCCGGAATAGTCTCGTGGCCCCGACGGACGGTCCCTCGGGTCTTGCAGGCTTAGAGCCTCCCCGTTCAGAGAGGGATTTTGGGTCTTGAGTTTGTTGGGGTTAACTATGTTAACCGGCAAGATTGGGTAAAGAGCCAAACTAATGAAAAATAAAGTAAAGAACATGCATGCAAACATATCTAATTTGATTATCTATCTATCTGACTTTTTCTTGCAGGCATAGTATTAGCATGTGTAGCATGGTTACTTTTATCTTCCTTGAAATACTTATGCCTGAGTAGACCTAGTGGGAAAGTCGGTGTGATTGGAGGCCGAGCCCACTGAAAACTTTGTTGTAGTTCTCACACCACTAACCCCACAGGTCCTAGCACGGGTGCGGCGGCGGAGGACCGGGGCAAGGGGTTAGCGCCATAGCTAGCGGCCACCGGAGTACTTTAGTAGTCATTCCATTTTGGTATATGTATCAACTTTCTTGTTGAACCATAGTTGTAAATTGGTAACAAACATGTGTATTTTGGTGGAATGACAATGTAAAAAGAATATGTTGTATGTTGAATGAAAAAGGATTGTAATAGCTTAAGTTACTTGTGTTTGATTGAAATGGGATCAAATATCTTGTATGTTGTATCATATAGCATAGAGCTTTTACTTCCGTTGTGTTTGTTGCTTGCCTTCCTGCAAGTCTCATATAATTGAAATTCTCTTTTGATTGTTTAATTATACTAGTTGCTAGAGCCTTGGGCGGGCAGGGGAGGCCCTGTCCGTTCGGCGTCTGTCGACGTGGCCCGAACCCGACCAAATAGGCCGGTAGCGGGGCGTGACAACCGAGCTCCTCTTTGCTTAAGGTCCAACTAGGGAGAGAGAGATGGAAAGCATCAGTAGAGAAGCTTCTCCCAGCTTCTCTTTGCAAGTAAATAGGCGGTGGAGGTGGTGGGTGATACAATCGATGAGAGTAATTACCAAACTGCCCTCTCACCTACCAAAGTGTACCGGCACACGGGCAAGTGTACCGGCACACGGGTACAAATAGGCCAACCCGAGAGCATCTCAGCGCAGGACTATACCGGTACATCCCTGGTGGTTGTATCGGTATAGCAATCAAGCTAGTACCGGTATAGTCCAATATTTGTACCAGTACACATTACAGAAACCTGCTATTTCGCAGATTTCCATGACACCAGTTGCTCTCGCGTCCCCGCTAAGTCCGTTTGGCGTCCATTTCGCGCCAACGTGACTCGGACTTGTCCCGACACTCACCCGAGCTATCGACAAGCCTCGCTGCTGTACTCCAAGTCACTACAATATTTGCGGTAGCGGTTGGATAAAGCGGGATATTATTTGGAATACCAAACGGGGTACTTAGCCCAAGCACTTCAAAAAGGAGTTTTGGGCCTCCAACCGCAATACCAAACGGGGCCTTAGTATACTAGGTTACCTACCAATTCCGCCTGAGATTGTGACGAATTGAAAGGAAAATTTTATGAACAGTTTTATAGATCAGAACCGAAATTATTGGTTGCTGATTTAGCCCAATACCAGCAAAAGCTTGGAGAATCGGTAGAAGAATACTTAAACTGATTCAAAACGGCAAGAAGTTGTTGTTTCGTTAGAATGCCATAATCGGAATTTGCTAAAATGGCATTCAATGGTTTGCAGTTCAAAATTAAAGATAATTATGAAGATTAGTATTTTTCAAATCTATTCGACTTGGGTGTCCGAATTGCTTAATATGTGCAATTCAGGAAAGGCAATAGTGAGGATCGGCCAAGATGGAGCCGAAATAAAGAATGGTACAAAAGAAAGGAGAAAATATCTCTTATATTGAGGAATTTTCGGCTCATGATGAGCCGAACACTTCCAATATGATAGAAGATTCGACTGATAAAGCCGAAATATATGCAGGGAAAATTATTAAAAACTAACAACCCTATAAATGTGCACTGTGCCAGCTAGAAGTAGCAAAGTGAAAGCACGCGTTTCTGTATATACTTATTCTTTTGACATTCCAAAAACAGATATGATCTTTGATCGGTTGTTAAAGGCCGGCAAAATTAAGTTTTAGGAAGGTCAAACAAAACCTTCTGGAGAATAATTTAAAAAAAAAAAAGTATTGTTAGTGGCATCATTCATGCAGACGAATGTACCGCCTTCAAAAGGCAAATTCAAAAAGAAATCAATGAAGGTTGGCTCATATTTGCCGACCAAGATGTAAGTTATGAAACCTTAGGATCTATCTAGATAATATCACACCTAGAAAGGAGTGAATAGATCTATAGTCCAAAATCGCAAATCTCAATGCAATAAAAATAAATGCGAAAAATAAAAAGATCACACCGAGATTTACATGGAAAAACTCCAACTAGGAGTAAAAAACTCACGGGACCAACACGCGAAAATATAATTCACTAAGAGAAAAGATTACAAGGTGATTACCGACTCTACGAACTCGACCTCTCTTAATCTCCTATGGATCTCACGCAAGCCTCCAAGTTGTCCACGCCCTCACGTTCGAATCCACGAACGCCATGCACACGTCTGAATCCACGGACACCACTCAAATCCACGAGCCTATGACCCGAATCCACGGACCACCTTGATCACGCCGAATCTACGACGCAGCATATGAAGAGTATCATGTTTTTATGGTAACCCTTTGCTCAGAGAGTCGTTGAAGAACCAGAGAAAGTAACGCTCAGTAAAGCATAGATCAATTCGATATATAGATATTAAATTCAATACCCCAAATTGAACTAAAAGTGGCTAATTTGTGGAAAATGGGTTTAGAACGAAAACCTAGCCTCTAGGGTTACTCTTACATGTATTCTCGTGCTTCTATACCTATTAGAGAACCCCAATAGCTTATTTATAGATTTTAGAATCAATTAGAGTCGGATTAAAAACTAAATTAGAAAATTTTATATTGAGTACCGGTACTCGGGAGATGGTACCGGTATCTCATGACGATTTATAAATTTTCTAAGGCTGAGTATCGGTACGCGGCCGATGCAGTACCGGTACTCGGTTGTGGTACCGGTACGCAAGTGCAATTCCCAAAATTGCAGCTCTCGAGTTTTGAGGTACCAAAGTGAGGTACCGGTACTCAGTAATAAAACTTAGTTTTTCAAGTACAGTTTTGAGGAACTGAAATATAGTACCAGTACACAATATCAAATATTGTTATAATCAATTCAAAAGTACCAAAACCCACTTCTAATCCATATATCATTAGTTTATATGATTCTAATGTCGTAAATAAGTATGAATCACCATAAATACATTTAAAAGCTTTCTTGGGCATCGTGATTCATTCAGTGAGATGTTTCTGAGTTCTTTGAAATCCCGAATTCTTCGATCTTCGACAACACGAGCTGAACCCTTTAAGACACCGACTCAAATCATGAAATTTGTCAATACAAAATAATTAACAATCTCCCCCTTTGGCAATTTTATGACAAAACTCAAAATTACATCAGAAAAGAAAAATGTAGTTCAATGTCATCACCAAAATATCGTACATCTCGCGTGTAATCCAAAGTTTACATATCATTCAAAATTACATAAGAACTCCTAAAACAGACTTTATGACTTAGACACAACTAGGAGTCTGTCACGCCCCGAGCCCGCCAATTCGGTCGGATTCGGGCGCGCCGACAGACCGCCGAACGGACAGAGTTTCCCCTGTACGTTCAAGGCGTCGCAATCAATACAATTACAAGAAGGTTCCAAACAGAAACAGATATTAAAATCAGATTGCATAAGGAAGTATCATAAACATAAAACAGCTACTTGCTATTACAACCATTCGTCTCAATTTAGAATTTTACATTTAACTTGAAGACTTTAAACTTCCTAACACAATCTAGTTATTACAAATTTGTTTCCAATTTATTACAACTTGTTCTCCCTTGCTATACCCCTAAGCTCTGTCAACTGGGGTACTTCTATCTCTGGTCTCCTGGTAGGGCGCTATCTACTGAGCTACGCCCTTGCCTCGCGCTGCTGCTGCTGCGCCGCTCACGAACATACCTGTACCCCCAAAACGCAACACGGGGGTGAGAACTATTGTCCATAGTTCTCGTGGGTACGATCACCCAAGAGAAAAGCTCGACCAATAGGTCCAAGGAGGCACTGCAGATATGTTAGTCCAAAAACATATATAGATATATAACTTGCAACTAACATAAAACCTGCCTCACAAATGCAATATGCAAATTATTCTTTAGCTCTTAGCTTTTCTTTACTTTATTGCTATTCTTTACTTTAGCCTTTCCATTCATACTTAGCTATTTACCAGCTTAGCTAGTCTTTACATTCTTTACCTTTTGGCACTTATGCTACTTAGCAATTTATTTCTAAGGTCACTCTACCTCAGCTCACTAAGCCACCCGACTCGGTCTTGAGTCAATCCATTGCGGATAATCCGCCCGCTGTCTAGCCCGAGGTGTTGGACGTCTCGCAACTACCCCAACGACAAATTGTCGCCTCTCGTGACTCAGCCTCACCGCGGCGAAATCGTCGCACACGCGGAACCCAGCTGTCACTTGACATAACCATTCTGGTGGCGATCGCGGCGGACTTACCCAGCGAGGACCCATGTCATGACTTAACCCTCTGGCAGCGAACTAATCGCACCTCACCCAACAATGGTTTAGGTCACTCCTTCGCCTCCTGGTGCGGCCGTATCGTACTTACCCAGCAATAGTGCCCCAAACACAGGGTGTCAACACATGGCGATCTGATCCTCACCCGGCTTAACCGGTATCGAACACATTTTGGCTCACCCACCCGTGGCGAAATCGTCGCACAACGCCACGGTGGTATAGCCACAGACGGCGAAATCGTCGCACACGCCCGACACCAACTTAGGTGTCCCAAATCTCGGGATTCCATGAATCCGTTCCACTTAGCTTGAGGGTTAGCTAGGCCCTCAAGAGACGACCCTCTAGGTCCATTGTCTTTACCTCCTAGGTCTACTTGACACTAGGGTTTATTCTTTGTCACATAACCTAGGTTTTCTAACTCTAGGTCCAATGTCGTTCCAACTCGACCTATGTTTATTCATACTAGGTCCACTGTCGTCTTTATCCAACCTATGTCCATGACACTAGGTTCATTGTTCTTTACCTAGATCCATACGACTCTAGGTTTACTACAACCTATGTTCTTGACACTAGGTTAATTCCCACACTCCTAGGTCCACTGTCTCTAGGTTTACTATAACCTATGTTCATTAACAACACTAGGTTAGATGTCATTCTCCTAGGTCCACATGACTCTAGGTTTACTACAACTTATGTTCTTTACACTAAGTTGGATGCCACTCGATCTATATGTGTATTAGTCCATGACTTACATTCTTACTTGGCATTCTCATACTTGGCATTCATATACTTAACATTCTTATGTTAACCATCCCATTTACATGCACATAATTATATCTAGCATGTACTCATTATGCTACGCATGCATTTATTCATACATTTTATTTAGCATCTAGTTCATATATCAACTTAACATGCATCTCATGTATTTGCAACTAGACTCTAGTTCATGCATTTATCTAGCATTTAACTCATGCATTCTCTTAGCATTTAACACTATGTTCTTTAACATGCATTTCTATACTTGCAACATATGTCAATTATATGCATCAACTTGAAACCTTTACTCTTAGACATATATAGGCGACCTAGTCGCTTCGGTAAACACAACCCACCTTATTATGCTCTCCGATTGCTCGTCGACACTCGCAATCGGCCGCCCGTGGCACTCTTGATCCGGTTTGGCTCGAACTCTTGCACGACCACCCGAACGATCTCCGAATCCCAATCTGAGACCTTGTGCCGTTGCCCCACACCTTCAAGTTGCCCCAGTTCCGTTTTCATGAATTTTGGGCTCCTATCTTGCGTGCTGCGGACATCTGGTTTAAATATATTAAATAATTAATATCTTTGTACTCGCTCGTCGGATCACCGAACCGAGCGCGCCAACGCGTTCGTTGCACCCCCAATTAGGTTTCTATGGGGTCAAATGAGATCAAACTCATCTATTTCCAAAAACCCCCTTTTTAACCCTAAGTTTTGCACTTTTGCAAATCCCACCGATTTGATCCCTAGAACAAGCAATAGAGAGCTTGTCTAACCTCTAGGTACTCATCTAAGAGCATTAGAGCCATCCATAGGGTGTTTAAAACAAACCCTAGAAATCCACCATTAGAGCACCTTGAAGAACACATGATTTTCATGAGTTTCCAAGTCTCTACTAGGTTCTAAAGCTTGCAAGAAGATCAAAACTCTATATCTAGGGTTTAGAAACCCATTACTAGAAGATCTACCATGAGGGGAGGCTAAAGCTTACCTCTACAAGCTTGCCCCGAGCTCGTGGGAGAGGAAGAAGATGACCAAGAGGACCTCCTTCATAATCATCTTCATCATCTCCATCTTCTTCTTCTTCTTTCTCTTCTTTTCCTTCTCTTTCTTTCCTTCCCTTTCTTTCTTCTTTTTGCTGTCGAAGAGAGAGGGAGAGAGAGAGAGATCAGAGGGAGTGAGAGAGAAAGAGAGTGTATTTTACCTCTCTAATCACTTAACCCCCTGCACAAAATGCTATAAGGCCCCTCAACTTCTTTTATTTCGAAGCAGTCCAAAACTGCTGCCAGACCCCATCTGTACCGGTACAACGGGCTTCTGTACCGGTATGGGATGCTCCAGAGGCAAACCCGAGAGCTGCCTCTCGGTTTCGTAGCATTTGTACCGGTATAAATCCACTTTGTACCGGTACAGACACCAAAAATCTCAAACCCGAGAGCTGCTGCCCTCTCGGTAAAAGTTGCTATACCGGTACAAAATGGTACTTGTACCGGTATAAACTGCCCAGACTTTGTTTTTCGCGTCGTTTCGACTCTAATTCGCGCCGAACAATGCCAAAACCTTTCTAACTCTTTTTGATCCCCTCTTAACCCTTCCAAGCATCTTGGAATGGTTATTGGAACTTGTCCAATTACTCGTTCGCGCACTTTAGCCAATTTGGTTAAAGTTCGGGTTGCCACAGAGTCTTGAAGTATTGTTTTTTTTTATATCTTCTCCTCCAATATTGCGTGTCCTCAAAGTTTCAATTTTCTTGATGTGTTTTCCCCGAAGTTTCAAATTTCTTGATGTGCTTTCCTCAAAGTTTCAAATTTCTCTCCCTTTGTCCAACTCCCCTGTTCGCCTATGTTCTCCCCCTTTTTTT
This sequence comes from Aechmea fasciata, assembly GCA_025177825.1. Lineage (NCBI taxonomy): Eukaryota > Viridiplantae > Streptophyta > Magnoliopsida > Poales > Bromeliaceae > Aechmea > Aechmea fasciata. The sequence goes on from CM045934.1 coordinate 11,332,012, forward strand.
CAAAAATTGCCAAAGATAAAATATAGAGAGAAAACGCATTAGAAAATATAGTTGCAGTTACGTCATAGTTACAGACCAAAATATAACGCAAAGACAAGTGAGGTAAACTAAATATCGTCCTAAACTGTCACGCCCCGGGTCATTTTAATAAGTAAAAACAGCGGAAATTTTTTTTTTTTTTTAAACCTTGACCCCCAAGGACATGACAGACCTGCCACAAATACAGAGAGACCACTGTACACACGGACGAGTCTCACTGTGTTGCACGGCATCGCACAAGTACAATGAGTCTTTAACAATCATACAACCACAACAAAGTGTACATGTAAAGAATTTAACTTACATCCATACACAAATTACACCATTCACCACAGGTTACATTCACTAGTATATAATCACAAATCCACATCTATCAGTTGAAATGTTCCCTACTCGGGAACTGGTTTTGAAACTCTAAGTTATAAAATCCCTTTTGAAAACCTTTTACAAACGGTTTCCACACGGAAACCCTTTCTTTGAAAACACTACCACGAGGGGTAGAAATTCTTTTCCTTTGAAATGCTACCACGAAGGGTAGGAGACAGTTTAATTCACAAAACATGAGTTCTTTCATAAACTTCCAAAAATCATTATAAGTCTCAATCCACCACTAAAGTGAAGCTAGAACTGAACCATGATGTACTCTAAGTAATAAAACGAGAAAGGTAAGGAAGTAACCGATACTGGTAGGAGCTAAGCGTACTCTAGACCCGCTCCTCACCTGCTGTCCCACTAAGACCTGCAACGTCACCTGAAAAAGAAGGCGAGGGTGAGAACATGTAAACATGTCTCCCCTCCCAGTGGATACCTCGCGGAGATAGACACAAGAGGAGATAATAGTAGTAGTACAGTAGCTATGATAAACAAGTAAATGGAGAGAGATATATATAGATATGAAACAACAGCTACTGTATGTATGCATCGAAAAGCTGATAAAGTAAAATACCCAATCTGGAATCTGCTGCTCTGTTGGTCCTCAGACCTCAAGCCAATGCCCCCTGTATCTCAAAACCTGCATTCAACCCAAGGTAGCCTATGGGCTCACAGGTCGAACCTCTGCGATCACTTTTCCGGAAAAGAACACCCCTGGCCGGTGGATCAGACCGTGTTGTGTTCGTGATATGCGCTCGAGTCCTGGGCGATCGATGCTGTTATACTCAAAAACCATACGTCAGCAACTGGCTGACAATCCCGTCCCTAAAGGGACATCGACCCCTTTTGGGTCATTAGGTAAACTCGCCGACCATGTAGGTCACAGAAGCACTGAAACAACCGACCGAACAGGTCACCGAAACTGAAACAAACTGACCGAACAGGTCACTGTAACTGAAACAAGTCGACCGAATAGGTCGCTGAAAAACTGTAAGTAAGTACCAGAACCGACCAATCAGGTCAACTAGGATAGAACAACTCATCATCCTCTCCACTGTATGCGAGTACTACTCAAGGAACACAAGAACTGACCACTCAGGTCAACTAGGATGGAACAACTCAACATCCTCTCAACTGTATGCAAGTACTACTGAAGGAAACACGAGAACTGACCAACTGAACAACAAGGTCACTGAGTATACTGAAGTAGACTGACCGAACAGGTCACTGATGTCATAGGCTGACAAGAAGCAAACTACTCTACTCCTACACATGGTACTAAGCATGGAAACACTGAGTAGAGTAAAACTGTAACACAAAGGTGCAAGATATATCAACGATAAAAGATATGAATAGTAAGGTGGAAGGAACGTCACCAGCGTGTACCACTGTACGGACGTCGGATCGAAGTACCCACCTGTACGACTGTAGAAGATCAGATCTGTCGTCTGTGGAAACGAAGAAACCAGACCTACGAAAAGGTCCACTGGGTTAGCGTCTAACCCACCAACACAAGTACTGACTCCACATCCCACAAACTAATCCCACGGAGATTGGTTTTCCGAAACCAATTACCGTAACTCGCCGGAAGTCCCGTAAACCACACCGGGACTCCGCCGGGACCCACAAACCGTCCCGAAAAGCACCGACTCGTGTCACGAGTCACCCGCTGCCATAAAACACTCCTACTTGGATGTTTTGGCAGCAAACACAAGATAACACTACAATACAATTATCGTCGGATAATTGTACGAATACGGGTTCCCGAAAGTGTCTATTTCGACACCGGAAACAACCGTCGCTCACCCGTTATTTTCAAACCCTCGAAATGATGCGGGTGACCAGCCAACAAGGCTCAGCGACACCGTAAATAACCTCTAAGAGTTGTCGGAAGAAATCCGAACCGTAAACACGTTTCCGTCGGCGAATTTTGCCGAAAAACGCTCCGAAAATCACTTCTGATTTTCTGTAAATATTTAGGACCTTGGACGATCAGTCCAGAGGTTACCCGCAACATTCCTACGCTGTCTACAGCGACCACGAAATTATAAATTGCATAAAAGTCCCTGAAGCTCCATAAAATCGCATTATTTCATGCGATTTAGGGCTATTATGGGTCGTGCACGCAAACCAGTGCACCATAAATTCCGAAATCGTACTCTCTGTAAGTCTTCGACATGCTGAAGACCGTGCTCGCCTTTCGGAGCACTTTCGGTCACTGTAGAACTCGTACGAGCGACACAAACTTCTGTAAACACTGCGCACAGCGCGTAAAGTTCACTTTTCCCGCTAACCGAGGCATCAAATGCCTAAGCGGAGGTGAGCATCGCGTTCAGCACGAAAAGGCGATGACCGTGCTCACCTCACTTGGTCAGAAAGACCAACTGTGGCCTCGGGAAATGTGTCAGAACCCTAGACTTAGCTTGCTGTAATTAAAAACGACTCACCTTTGGCCGAGAGAGCTAGGGTTGGCGCCGCGCGGCACGGCGGTCGGTCCGGCCGGGGACGGCAGCGCCGGGTCGGAGATGTCCCGGGAAGTGGTTGGCCGGCGGGAGTCGGCGGTGGCGCGGCGGAGGAGATCCACCCTCCAACTAGCCCTCGGGTTAGGTGGCGCCGGCGCGATCCGGCGGCCGGGGAAGGTCGGGCGGGGCTTATCCGGCGGAGGAGATCGCCGGAAGCCGGTGCTCACGTCGAAGACGACGGCAGCGGTGGAGGAAATGGCCCGAGCTCGGTCCGCACCGAGGCCGGGCGGCCGCAGGTGGTGCGGCGACGGCCGGCGGCGTGCGGTGACGCGGGGAAGCGCGCCGGAGGTTCTCGGGGTCACCGCGGCCGGCAGAGGACGGCACGGCCGATGTGGAGCGGCGGCAACCCGGGGAGCCCGTTCTCGGTCTGCTCGGCTGGGCTAACCGTGGCGGCGGCTAGCGGCTCGGACGGTGCGGCGGAGCACGGGGATGGCCGGGAAGGTGCGCCGGCGATGCCTCGTCGTCGGAGGAGGGTGGGCAACTTCGCGAAGGCGGCGGCGGGCGCTCGAACCCGAGAGCACCCGCGCTCGAGTCTGGTGGTCCAGGTTGGCCGCAGGAAGCTTCAACGACGGCGCCGGCGCTCCGGGACGGCGGATCCGGCCGGAGAGGTGAGCCTCCGACTTCTCTTGGTCGGGAGATCACGATGCTTGGGTCTGGAAGTCTCCAAGCCCTCGGATCTTGATAGATCCAGGTGTGATGGCCGAGGGAACGGAAAGAAGATGAAGGAGAAAGGCTTTTCCGGCGACGGCGGCGGCTGCCGGCGGCTGGGGATGGCGAGCGCGCGAGAGGAGGCGGAGGAAGGGTCTAAGTCTATTTGGTGGGTGGGGAAGGTGAAGGGCTATTAGGGTTAGGGTTTAGGTCCATGAAACCCTAGAAATCCATTATGTATATAATAGCCACTTTGCAATTTAACCCTCCACAGGTCCTCGGTTTAGGTTCTAGTCCTGTCAGTAGGTGAATCATGCGCGTAAGTCCCTCCATGTTCAAAACCTCGCATTTCGGCACATAAAATACTAGGATTTTTCGCATTTTGCCATTTTGCGATTTCGACCCCTTTGCGTTCTTTTCGCGATTCCCGAAGATCCGTCCGTCAGATCTACGATCGGATCGCGCCAACGCGTTCAGCGCGTCGAGAACATCGAATCTAGCCTTTTACTTCGTTTGATTTGGTCTCGGATTCGCGAAGTATCCATTCCCTCTCAACAATCCGATTATTACGCATCGACCTCTTTGCGATCATCTTGTAATATCCAACGATCCGTCCGGCGGATTTCCGATCGGATTGCGCCAGCGCGTTCAGTCCGATGGAGACATCGAATCTAGCATTTTATTTCATTCGATTTGGTCTCCGATCTGCGACGAACCCATCTCTCCATCAATTCCCGTAATAAACCAACATATTAACATATATACTTTATATATGTAAAATCGTTCGGGACCCTTTTTCTCGACAACCGTGCATCGGAATTCGATTCCGTCAGTGCCAACGGTTCCAGTATATCTGAGCCGTTCGAAACGAGCTATTGGAAGCCTATATTTGGAATCCAACACGTACCCGAACCTAACTTCTATTCCTGGCTTATCCGGAAAACTGAAGTTACTATTCACTTTAAGTCAGACTTCCGGGTCGCGTAACTTTTCCGTTTTAGCTCGGTTTTGCCTGAAATTTGACGTGTTCTCTTATAATACAATTACGCACACATTCACCGTCTCCAAATATTTTATTTCTTGTTCTGGAAAAATGCCAGTTATTACATAAACATAAAGATCAGATATGCTGACTAAGTCGTAGAGGAGAAGGCATCACTCAATGTCATCGCCATCGTCATCATCATCTTCTCCTCCAATATCCTTAGGTGCTCTTGCTGCAGATGGCTCGATGGGGCATGATGAACTCGGTCTAGCGTTGCCAATAAAAACATCGTCGTGGCGACATCCAAGTATATCCAGAATTTTCTTCACGCCATCCTCCAGTTTCTTGAATCAGTCTTCCATAAACTTCAATCCTTCTTCCATTTTCCTAAAACCTTGTCCAACTCACTTCTTGATAGATTGAACCTCATGGTGGAGTGATTCAACAGTAATAACTCCCCTTGAGTTAGACGATCCCTCGTGCTCTACAAGTCGAGCAGCTGAACCAGACGTCGCAGTAGTATGGGCTTTAGTCTGCTGGAATGTCTTCAAGGTGCTAATGGACTTGGCCGATGTTACTCCATCAATAGTCCAAGGCCATATATAGTTGTTGTCTGCCACCACGAATGACGTACCTCGCACGGTGAAATTTATCTTGAATTTTCTGTGGGGTAGTATTCACGATTCAGATTAATATTTAAATATGTATGGTTATCAGGTATTGTGGATCCATGGCTTCCAATAAACGCAAGCGTCTATTGTTAATTAACCCTATAAATTGTTAGGGTACCTTCGATTACGAGACCTCTGAAATGCTAAAGATGAACTGGAATTGGACAAAAATGAAATTTATAATTTATTGCTCAATTACATGGCTTTAACCAAGGGCATACCCTCAGTGTACATGAACAAAGCATAAAAGAAAATATTTAATTTCATCTTAGTTATATGTTCTAAGATGGTCAAATTAATTTTGTTGGACTCTATATGTTCTGGAGTTCAACACTGTTCACCCTAAGATGAGATATCAATTAAATTCTATCTATATGCATTGGAATTTGATCAGATTTGATTCAAATTAAACTCTATATGTATTAGAGTTTGATTTGGCTAATTGAACTTTAATTGTATGTGATAAAGTCCAACAGAGTTTGATTTGAGCTTTTATCCTAAATGTATGTGTTAGGATTAGCCCAAATATTTGAATTAGACTCTAATTTTATATTTTTAGAGTCTGATATAATTAGGCTCTAAGTTTATGTGTTAGAGCTTAATCACATTTGATTTTGATTCATCTTAAGGTGAAGTATTAACTAAATCCTAATTATATGTATTAGGATTAGTCAAATTTAAATTAAACTCCAAGTATATGTATTGGAATCTAATTTAACCTCGTTTGTTTGAACTCCGAGCAAATGTATTAAAGTCCAACAAGTTTAATTTGATTAAATGATTTGATCAATTCTAAGCATATAATTAGAATTTGATCGAATTTGAATATGATTGTGATTTGGCTCTAGTTTTATATGCTAGAGGATCAGATGATTTGTGAAAAATGGGTTTTGGTTTAGTTTAATGACATTTCGGTCAATATTGGGATTGAGTTTAGTTTAGCGACGTTTCGGTCGGTTGAGTTTTGAACTTGGGTTTAGTTTAACGACGTTTCGGTCGAAATTGGATTTGGATTTAGTTTAACGACATTTCGGTCGATATCGGGTTTGGATTTAGTTTAACGACGTTTCGGTCGAAGTTGGAATTGGATTTAGGTTTAGTTTAACGACGTTTCGGTCGAAGTGGGATTTGGGTTTAGTTTAGCGACGTTTCGGTCGAAGTTAGATTTGGATTTAGTTTAACGACATTTCGGTCGAAGTTGGATTTGGATTTAGTTTAACGACATTTCGGTCGAAGTTGGGATTGGATTTAGGTTTATGATTCGTGGACTTGGTATATGATTTTATGGTTCATGGCTCATGGACTTGGTGTATGGTTTTATGGTTCATGGTTCATGGACTTGGTGTATGGTTTTATGGTTCATGGTTCATGGACTTGGTGTATGGTTTTATGAAGTTTAGTATATGAGGTTTGGTTTATGGTGTATGAGGTTTGGTTTATGGTGTATGAGGTTTGGTGTATGAGGTTTGGTTTATGGTTCATGGTTCATGGTTCATGGACTTGGTGTATGGTTTGGTCCATGATTTTGGTTTATGGTTCATGGTTCATGGACTTGGTGTATGATTTGGTCCATGATTTTGGTTCATAGTTCATGGACTTGGTGTATGGGTTAATGGGTTTATGGGTTGAGTTTATTGGGTTAATGGGTTTATGGGTTGAGTTTAATAGGTTAAGGTTTATAGGTTAATGGGTTAAGGTTTATGGGTTTATGGGTTTAAATGGGCTAAGGTTTGTTAAGGATTTTGTGTTGGCAAGTTTCGTGAGTTGAGTCGGAGTCTTGAAGGATTGGAGCGGATCGAAGATGGTCGAAGAATCCTAGACTTCGAAGAAAAGAGACATGTTGAATCACGACGTCAAGGTAAGTGTTTAATTCATGTTATGGTAATTCATACTTAGTTATAGGCATTAGAATCATAAAATCATTGTATAACGGATTAGAAATTGTATCGGAACTTTGTAGTTTTCGAAAAGTGAAATTTCAGCAAAAATACAAAGTTATACCGGTATAAAATTGGTTTTGTACCGGTACAAAAAAGTTGCTATACCGGTATAGCCATCAATCCGTTACCGGTAATGGCCCTTCGCAGAAAAATCTTCCGTCATTGCATTACCGGTAATGGCCCTGTTTTTGTACCGGTACAAGAAGGTAAAAATCTGATTTTTCTCTAATCCGAATCTAATTGATTCTAAAGTCTATAAATAGGTTCTTAGGGTTCTCTAATTCTATATACTTCATCATAATACATGTTTGAGAAACCCTAGAGGCTAGGAATTCCTTCAAAACCTATTTTCTACTAAATAGCCTCTTTTAGGTCAAATCGAGAGATAGTAAATCCTACTCTATATGTCGATTTGATCTACGATTCGTTGGAGTTTTCTTCTTCGGTTTTCATCGATACTCCAACGAAGGATCACCATATTCATGATTCTATTCATGGTGGCGTCGTGGATTCGGCGTGATTGAAGACTTCGTGGATTCGGAGTGTTGAAGACTTCGTGGATTCGAAGCGGAGGCGTTTCGTGGATTCGGAACGTGGCGTTCGTGGATTCGGGCGTGATCGTGGACAACTCGGTGGAGTGCGCGGAGATCCATAAGAGAGTTAGAGAGGTTAAGTCCGTGGAGTCGGTAATCACCTTGTAATCTTTTCTTTTAGTGGATTGTTATTCGCGTGTTGGTCCCGTGGGTTTTTTACTCCGAGTTTGGAGTTTTCCCACGTAAATCTCGGTGTGCTTTTTATTTTCCGCATTTATTTTTTAAAGCATCGAGAATTGTGGTTTTTGGCCGTTACACCTATTCACCCCCCCTCTAGGTGATTAGATACGATCTAGATAGATCCTTGGGGCTTCCCCGTAACTCACAATTGGTATCAGAGCGGGATCTAGATATATTGATATCTAATGGCCGAAGGCGGTAACATTAATCGACCTCCGCTTTTCGACGGCACGAATTATGCCTATTGGAAAGTTCGCATGAGAGCTTTTCTAATTGCAATCGAAGAGCGGGTGTGGAAATCAATTGAGTTCGGATGGAAACCTCCAACCGAAAAGGTCGATAATGTTGAGAAGCCTAAACCACGAGACAAGTGGACAAAAGATGAAAACGAGGCATCTTCGTTTAACGGCAAGGGCATAAACGCTTTATTTAATGCCTTGTCTCAAAAGGAGTTTACTCGCGTTTCGGCTTGTGAAACCGCGAAAGAGATTTGGGATACTCTACAAGTTACGCATGAAGGAACAAGCTTAGTAAAGGTCCAAAAATTACAAATGCTTACAAGCAAATTTGATTCGATTTTCATGGATGAAAACGAGACCTTTACCGAGTACTATACACGTCTACAAGACGTAGTAAATACATGCGCTAACTTAGGAGAGAAAATCCCGGAGTCAAAAGTTGTTAGAAAAATTCTTCGAACTCTTCCGGAACGTTTTCGGGCAAAGGTTGCCGCGATCGAAACGGTTAAGCATCCGGACGAGATGAAAGTCGAAGAATTAGTAGGCGCTTTACAAACGTATGAGATGACTTTTCCTACTAATCAATCTTCTTCCAAGTCTTTTCTAAAAGCACGGGGATGGCACTCAAATCAACAAAGGAAGAAGACGACGACACGGATTAGACGAAAATATTACGCTTGCGGATTTTGAACAACTATTGGCGCTCCTCACGAAGAAGTTTCGCCGGAATTTCCGAAAGAAGAACGATGCTTCATCTTCGAAGCGAAAATCCTTTTCTAAACCTTCTTCTAATTCTAAATTGAAAGATAAAAAACTTGCAAAGTTTTCGAATGAAAAAGATGAATTTGAAGGGGAAATCCAATGCTTCAAGTGTAGAGGCTACGGCCATATCGCAACGGATTGTCCTTCGAAGAAGACGTATAAACCGAAGGCTTTGCAAGCTAAAACGAAAACTTGGGATGACTCTTCTTCAAACGGATCATCATCAAGTGATGAAGAAAAGGATCATATTGCTTTAATTTCTAAGTCTCCTTTGCCTTCCTCTAATGCTATTTGTTTATCCTCTATTGCTACTAATTCTAATGTTTCTATTTCTTCGCATGAATCTTCGAGCGAGAATGGCGAAAGCGAGGAGGAAGCAAACGACGAGGATATAGCGGAAGCATATAATCAACTTCTTATTGAATCGCGAAAAATGGCGAAGTTCAATAAGAAGTTGGAAAGTCGTTTGTTGGAGATTGAAGAAGATAACAACAATATGAGGATCATGAATGAAGCTCTTGAGGAGGAACGGGAATCAATTTTGAATATCAATTCGGTCCTCCAAAAGAAGCTAGAAGAAACGGAATTAACGATGAAATCTTATAAGGATAAGATTGGATTTTTGGAGCAACAATTTAAGGAAACTTTTACATCCAATCAAGTGTTAACCAAGCAAGTTTATCAACTCAAATCCGATCTTCAACAATTTTCCTCGGGTTCGAAAAAGTTGGATAACATGCTCGGGTTAGGTCAAACGAACAAGTTGGGCCTCGGATACGAAAGGACATATGTTGAGAAGGATCAAAAGACGACATCGAAAGTCTCAACAAATTTAAAAGCAAAGGTATGTCACCAATGCGGAGTCAAGGGACATATCAAAAAGAGTTGCCCGAACAAGACAACGAAATCTCAATCGGCACCTTCTTCTATTCGGTATCTCCCACGGAATCAAATAGGAAATCAATTGGGTCGAGTACCTCGTGCAAACCGGGAGACTAAGCCTCAACGTAAATATCAACCGAAGAACCAAGCATCGAGACAATCATCGGTTGAACAAAGGTTAAAAGAAGTCAAGCCTCACGTCGACAAGTCAAAGCAAGGAAAAATTCGACAAGTTTGGATTCGGAAAGGTGATATCTTTCCTTGTTATTCTTCTTAGCTTGTTTTTCGGTTATGTAATGCTTTGATAGGTGTATATTTCCTACTTTTATTCATTGCATTACATGCTTAGGCGATTTTTGGTACTTAGTGAATATTTTTGACGCTTGAGTTTCTTTTGTTTGAAAATCGTCTTTGAGGAAAGGTAAAGGGGAGTTTTTAAAATTTTTGAGAGTGGCAATGATTGAAAATCTTTAAAGTAGAGAGATTAATGGTTTTTCAAAGAGAATTGACCGATTTTTAAAGTCAATTCAAATTGAATTAAATTCATATTAATTATCGATTTTACTTCACTTTTCATTATTTTGACGATAATTTATTATGTGATTTCTTCTTACATACCTTCATCAAAATTTTTGAAATTAATTTTAATCATTTTGTATTTAATCCATCTTGGTAGTGAATGTTGAATATAATTGATGGATATTTTCTAATTGACTAAGATTCGTCAAAATTATTTTCAATTGTGAGATGGTCTAATTGAGGGGGAGTTTGTTTTATTTTAAAAAAAAAGGAGAAACTCCTTAGTTTAAAAGATGTGGAAAGAGTTACATCCGAAAAGAGTGTGAAAACTACCACCACATGGAGGAAAGAGCTACCACCCCGGTCGTCCGGTACGTGTGTGAAGCTACCACGTGAGAAATTATGAGAAAAACCGAAAAAGTTAAAAAAAAAATGTGAATATTTTAGAATTTTTCGGTGATACAAGGTGATAGATTGAAAAAGATGCTCAAAGAGCCACCCCCGGTGCTATATTAGTTAAATCTCTATTTTGAACGGGTTGCGACAAATTGGTGTCAATTTGTTAAATTTTTAGAAAATTATTTTTCATCAATTTGCATCTTGATGATTTTAAATTATTTGATTCTTCTTGATTTCAAATTTTGATGATATGATGTCTTTTGAAATCATAGAATATTTTATTTTCTTCATAATAATTTTTGAAGTGAAATCAGTAATTTTTATGAAATTAATTTGAATTTTGGAGAATTTTTGAATGAAAAAGGCTATTTTTCGATATTCGATTTTTATACCGTATAAACTCATCCTATACCGGTACAAAATACCGTAGCGGCGATATAATTACCGGAAACCAGCTTCGTTCTCTCTCTACACTCACTCAAAACACTCTCTCTCTCTCTCTAAAAATCCCCCGAGCCCTCCGCCGTCTATTCTACACGATTTCCTCCAGTTAACAGGTATTATGCTCGGATTTAAAGATCAAACCCGATTTTTGCCATTTTTTTAATATTCCGGGACAAGAGTTCGATCTCTGTTTTTACCCGTTTTTGATGCAATTTCTTGCTATAATTCACTATCTGAACTGATTATCTTGCATCTAGAACACCTAGAACACATTAGTTTGCGTTATTTTTGACCGATTTACGCTCTAGGTTTCTAAAATATTGGATTTTCGGGAAAAATTGTTTAATCTCTGTTTTTGTTCCTTTTTGATGCAAATTTTTGCTGTAAATCAGTGATTGGACATATAATCTTGCTTCTAGAACACTTAGAACACTTTGGAATTCACTGTTTTTTACAGATTTATGTTCTAGGGTTCCTTTTTGGTGGAATTTCGCGATTTTTGAAAATGTGCCAAATTTAATGAAATTTTCTGCATGATTCAAGTTTGTTATTGCTTTATTATTTATTCTTGAATTATTTGTGAATTTTTCACAATTTTTAGAGAATTTTTTCACAAATGTGTTCATGTGAGGTTTTTCACGTGTAGGACAATGGCTTTTTCGCTCGTACTCGTGCTCTTGGTGCTCATGGCCACAGGTGGTGGTCGCCGTGGTAGTGGAGGCCGACGGAGTGTCTCTAAAAGGACACGTGCTGCTGAGGAGTCGGAGGGATCGGACCCCGACTATCGTAGGAGGTGAAGAAGAAGAGGAAGAAGGCTGAAGAGCACATGTTTCCGTCCGACAAGGGAAAAGGCATTCTTTGGTGAGTCGTCACGCGGAGGTGGTGCTACCGGGAGCGTCGAGCCAAGAGGGATGCGATGTTTCCCTGCGAGAGCTCGAGCTTTCTCTACTCGTTCTCGTATTACAGAGCGGCACGTCAACTTCAAGGAACTCACTGAGCAGGTTCCTGAGTTTGGTCGCCTTATGTTGAGAGTCCCCATTGAGCCGGTTGGTCGTGTTCAGGCTCGCTCACCTTTCTGCGTGGAGCTCATTAGGGAGTTCTATATGCGTGGTTTAGTTACGTGAGGATGAGGAGACGAGGCACTTATGTCTTTGAGACTTCGTGCGAGGAACGAAGTTGATCGTCACTCCTTATGATATTGGTGAGCTTTTGGGGATGGAGGTTGATACTTCTGGACTTCATTATACAGCGGGGCCACTTCAGTCTTCGACAGACTGGGAGACTGTTGTTGCAGCGATCTGCAAGCCGGGCGTTCGGACTGATCGTGCATTATTGGAATCTAAGGATCTGCGCTCTGAGTATCATCTCCTATCTTTGATCATGTGCTACAATGTTCAGCCTACTATTGGGACAAAGAGGCTTCGCTGGGAACGCTTTGTGTTGCTCTATCTCTTTGGACATCCTGAGCAGGCTCATGGGTTGAACTTGAACATTCCGTTCCTCATTTGGCAGCGAATGGTGCACGTTATTCAGTCTTCTACACGGCGCGATCTACTTCCGTTTCCATTGATGATTACTCGGATTTTGCGAGCAAACGGGGTAGATACTGAGTGTGCCAAATATGATTTTGGGCTGGGCTCGATTGATGCGGTGACTTGGGCAAAATCAGTGAGCACTTTGAAGACCTTTCGGCGGACAAAGGGAGCTACACCGCATACCGCATCGAGTCTCGTTGTACCTCCTCCACCTCCACCGTCACGACGAGCAGAGCGTGCAGCGCCTGCAGGGTCTTCTAGCTCCACTGGAGTGGTCACTTTGGACTCACTTCATCGTGATGTGGGCGCACTACAGACTGATATGGGTGAGCTGAAGAAGGATATGGGCTTTCTGAAGAAAAGTTTCAAAAGTCTCGAGAAAGGAGTGAAGAGGATCTTGGAGAAGATGGGGTGCACGCATGATGATATCTTTCCATCGACCTCAGCCTATCAGCGCTCCGTGTCTCGCCAGCCGTTCCTACCTGGTGTCGGTCCAGAGGCTGGCGGTTCTGGATCTCCTGCTGGAGGAGACGATGATGACGACAAGGCAACTGAGTGATGCCTCGCGCTTTCCTGCTTATCTTTACTGCTTATCTTAGGATTATGTCTCGTCTCTTTATGCTCATTGCTTGATGTTTTTCTCTTTACTTTGTTTTCTTATGCATCTAGGTTTGTAACTATGATTTGCCTACTCTCTGTTTAGTTTGTGTTTCTTTCTTTCTCTGTTTCTTTTTGGCAATTTTTGACAAAAAGGGGGAGAATGGACTACAGGTACAGGGGGAATTAATAGTGCATACACGTAGGGGGAGATGCATACAAAGGGGGAGAAATGATTAAGGAGGGAGAAGGAAATATTTATGAGCAAAGGGGAGAGTTTGAAAAGTTGATGGAACAAGGATAAAAGAGGGAGAAGAGGAGAAGAGAAGATGAGAACAAAGAGATTGTTGATTGATTAATGTTTTGATTTTCTAACTTCGTTTGAAATTGTTTTGCAGGAAATCAAGACTTCAAGACTCCTAGTTGTGTCTAAGTCATAGAGTTTGTTTTTAGGAGTTTTTGATGTATTTTTGGATCTTTATTGTATTTGGATTACACGCGAGAGGTTCAATGTTTTGGTGATGACATTGAACTTCGTAGTTCTTTTAAAATGTAATTTTGGTTAGTTTTTGTGTTTTGTCACGAAATTGCCAAAGGGGGAGATTGTTAAGGATTTTGTGTTGGCAAGTTTCGTGAGTTGAGTCGGAGTCTTGAAGGATTGGAGCGGATCGAAGATGGTCGAAGAATCCTAGACTTCGAAGAAAAGAGACATGTTGAATCACGACGTCAAGGTAAGTGTTTAATTCATGTTATGGTAATTCATACTTAGTTATAGGCATTAGAATCATAAAATCATTGTATAACGGATTAGAAATTGTATCGGAACTTTGTAGTTTTCGAAAAGTGAAATTTCAGCAAAAATACAAAGTTATACCGGTATAAAATTGGTTTTGTACCGGTACAAAAAAGTTGCTATACCGGTATAGCCATCAATCCGTTACCGGTAATGGCCCTTCGCAGAAAAATCTTCCGTCATTGCATTACCGTAATGGCCCCGTTTTGTACCGGTACAAGAAGGTAAAAATCTGATTTTTCTCTAATCCGAATCTAATTGATTCTAAAGTCTATAAATAGGTTCTTAGGGTTCTCTAATTCTATATACTTCATCATAATACATGTTTGAGAAACCCTAGAGGCTAGGAATTCCTTCAAAACCTATTTTCTACTAAATAGCCTCTTTTAGGTCAAATCGAGAGATAGTAAATCCTACTCTATATGTCGATTTGATCTACGATTCGTTGGAGTTTTCTTCTTCGGTTTTCATCGATACTCCAACGAAGGATCACCATATTCATGATTCTATTCATGGTGGCGTCGTGGATTCGGCGTGATTGAAGACTTCGTGGATTCGGAGTGTTGAAGACTTCGTGGATTCGAAGCGGAGGCGTTTCGTGGATTCGGAACGTGGCGTTCGTGGATTCGGGCGTGATCGTGGACAACTCGGTGGAGTGCGCGGAGATCCATAAGAGAGTTAGAGAGGTTAAGTCCGTGGAGTCGGTAATCACCTTGTAATCTTTTCTTTTAGTGGATTGTTATTCGCGTGTTGGTCCCGTGGGTTTTTTACTCCGAGTTTGGAGTTTTCCCACGTAAATCTCGGTGTGCTTTTTATTTTCCGCATTTATTTTTTAAAGCATCGAGAATTGTGGTTTTTGGCCGTTACACCTATTCACCCCCCCTCTAGGTGATTAGATACGATCTAGATAGATCCTTGGGGCTTCCCCGTAACTCACAAGGTTCATGGGTTTTGGGTTGATGGGTTTATGATATGGGTTAATGGTTATAATGGGTTAATGGATTAAATGGGTTTTGGTTAAATGGGTTTGGATATGGGTTTATAGGTTAATGGATATGGATATGGGTATGGGTTAATGGGTTTAGATGGGTTTATATTAATGGGTTTTGGGTTAATGGGTTTATGTGTATGAGTCAAATGGGTTTTGGGTTAATGGGTTTATGATATGGGTTAATGGTCATAATGGGTTAATGGATTAAATGGGTTTTGGTTAAATGGGTTTGGATATGGGTTTATAGGTTAATGGATATGGATATGGGTATGGGTTAATGGGTTTAAATGGGTTAAACATGTTTATTGGTTTATGATATTAGGTATTGGGTATTTGGGTTAATGGGTTAATGGGTTAATGGGTTAAATGCCCATATAACATAAGTCCATATGAATGAGATTAGATTCGTTCAATATGATTAAGTCTCAATTTAGTGTAATTTGCCTAAACCGAAGAATTCAATTCTAAATAGAATTTAAAGAGTTCAAAAGCTTCCTCTCTCTCTTTTTGATTGGAAATAAAATGATCTCTCTTTCTCTTTGATTTGAGAATCCTCTCTCTTTTTGGTGATATTTTGCAAAGAAAGGAGTGTCGCTTTCTTTAATTCCGCCATCGACAATTGTTCGGGTCATTTCGTCGAATGGTTAGAGCATTCCGTCGAGCGGTTTTGTGGCGCGTCGACGACGAAACATTCCGTCAAGTGGTTGGTTGGCACGACGACGAAGCATTCCGTCAAGCGGTTTGGCGGAGCGTCAGACGAAGTCATCGGCTTCATTTTCGTCGACGGCGGAGCGTCAGACGAAGTCGTCGGCTTCATTTTTTCGTCGACGGCGGAGCGTCAGACGAAGTCGTCGGCTTCATTTTTTCGTCGACGGCGGAGCGTCAGACGAGGTCGTCGGCTTCATTTTTCGTCGACGGCGAAGCGTCAGACGAGGTCGTCGGCTTCATTTTTCGTCGACGGCGGAGCGTCAGACGAAGTCGTCGGCTTCATTTTTTCGTCGACGGCGGAGCGTCAGACGAAGTCGTCGGCTTCATTTTTTTCGTCGACGGCGGAGCGTCAGACGAGGTCGTCGGCTTCATTTTTCGTCGACGGCGGAGCGTCAGACGAGGTCGTCGGCTTCATTTTTCGTCGACGGCGGGGCGTCAGACGAGGTCGTCGGCTTCATTTTTCGCCGACGGCGGAGCGTCAGACGAAGTCGGCATTTTGTCGAACAGGTGGCGGGCATACTTCCTCTTTGTCGGAGCGAAGTCGAGGTGGGTGGCAGAGCACCACGCCCTGTCGGATCGAAGCGAGGCGGGTGGCGAAGCACCACGCCTCTGTCGAGCGGCCGAAGCGACGGCGGCGATCGAGGACGAAGACCGGGGCGGGTGGCGAGCACCACGCCCTGTCGAGCATCATCGACGACGGACGGTTTGGGGCATTCGTCGAACACATGGTGAGCGTCGCGATAGTGAGCTCGGCGACGAAGCCACGACGGTTGAGCCGCCATTTACAAAGCCTCGTGAATGAGGAACGCCGCGATAGTAAAGCTTCATCGAAGCTTCGCGATGACGGCCGCCGGAGGAGCGGATCGGCCCGAGGGTGGCGCGTCGCGAGAAGCACGATGGCTTGAGGAGCTCGCGCGCGGCTCGAGAAGGGTGCGGCTTGAAGGTGACGGCGGCGGGCTCGACGGAGCGATGCGGGCGGCGGGCTTGACGGAGCGCGGGCGCGATCGAGCGCGAGGTCTGCATGGAGCTCGGGCGGCGGCGCGAGTCGATGAGCTCGGGCGGCGGGCTTCAACGCGCGGCGCGGTCGAGGGCTGGCGAGGTACGACGCGGCGCGGGCGGTGGGGTCCGACGCGGCGCGAGGCGGAGTGAGCGCGGCGCGGCGCGACGAGGGTGGCGAAGCGACGGCGGAGTCGAGGCGCGGCCGGTTCGTCGAAGTCGAGGCGCGACCGGCGGCATGAGCGCGGCTCGTTCGTCGGGTGTGGCGCGGGCGCGGAGTTGAGGCGCGGTACGAGGCGGCAGGTCCGGCTGCGCGCGAAGTCGCGACACCGGTGGCGTCGGTTCAAAGCGCTAACGCGCGGCGACGGAGTTGCGAGAGGAGGTGAGCGTCGGGAGCGCGGCTTAGCCCGCTCGGGTGACGAGACGACTTCGAGCTCGAGCGATCGGGGGCTTCGAGGCCGAGGGCGATGCGTCGGGCGGACGGCGGCGGGACGGGGCGCTCGGCGGAGTCGAGGAGCTCCGTGACGGCGAGAACCGCGCGTAGGCCGCACCGGAGGGTCTGCGACGGCGGGGGCCATGCGGAGAAAGTCCGTTGCGATGGGGGCCCCGCCGGAGGAGGTCCGTGCCGCCGGGGTGTGCTTCGCGACGGGGCTGCGAGGCATTGACGACGGGGGCCTCGCCTCGTCGGCGATGAGGAGGTGGCGGAGCAATAACTCCCTCTGCCCGAGCCGAGGCTAAGGTAGGAGACGGGGGCGCCCGCGACGGCATGGCGCGGCGTCACGACGGGGTTGCGACCGAGGAGGCGTCCGACGACGGCGGCGCAACGAGAGGAGATGCGCGACGACCATGGGCGGTGACGGAGGAAGTCCGCGGCGGATCGCGTGCGTCGGAGCTTTGCGACGGTGGGGGCTCCAATGGAGGAGGCGCGCGCTCGAGAGCTCCGCTACGGGGAGCCGTGGCGGAGGAGGTGGGCGCGGGGATCTTCGCGACGGCGGAGCTCGGGTTCAGAGAGAGAGAGAGAGAGAGAGAGAGAGATTTGATTCTCTTTTTTCTTTCTTTTTTTACCTTTTTTTTTACCGAAAGAGAAAGAGAGAGAGAGAGAGAGAGAGAGAGAGTGGAAGCTTATTATGAAGCGCCTCAATGGGGGGGGGTTATTTACCTTTTTCTCTTTTTTTCTTTGAGCGAGAAGGGAATAGGGTGTCTCTCCTTTTTTTTTAAATTAGTGAGTAAAAAAAAGTGTCCGTCTCCAGTCGGTTAATTGGGAATTTATGGACTTGCATTTTTTTTTTTTTTTGCAGAGATGCCACCGCCTCGTGGGGGAAGGGGGAGGTTGGTTTTGCGGATTTTGGGCAGTTAGGAGATACGGGAGGTGTGGGAAGTGGGTGCTGATCGTGCAAAAATAAAGGGGGTAGTTGGGTTTGCTTTTTGTCCATGCACCTAGTGCATGGACCCATCTCATACACCACATTTTTTCCTTTTTTTTTTCTTTTTTTTTATTTTAAATACACTCAAACAAATGCCCCCACTTTTTTTGCTTGCTATATTATGCAAGAAAAAAAAGTACTGAACTTCACGTCATAATGTTCGTCGTGTCCTTTTTTCTGATGCTCAGTTTAACGACATGGCGGTCAGTTTACATCAGTTGCTCAGTTTAACGACATGGCGGTCAGTTTACATCAGATGCTCAGTTTAACGACATAGCGGTTAGATTACATCAAATGCTCAGTTTAACGACATGGCGGTCAAATTACATCAAATTGCTCAGTTTAACGACATGGCGGTCAAATTACATCAAATTGCTCAGTTTAACGACATGGCGGTCAGCTTACATCAAATTGCTCAGTTTAATGACATGGCGGTCAGATTACATCAAATTGCTCATTTTAACGACATGGCGGTCTAATTACTCAGTTTAACGACATGGCGGTCAAATTACATCAGATTGCTCATGGCGGTCAGCTTACATCAGATTGCTCAGTTTAACGACATGGCGGTCAGATTACATCAAATTGCTCATTTTAACGACATGGCGGTCTAATTACTCAGTTTAACGACATGGCGGTCAAATTACATCAGATTGCTCATTTTAACGACATGGCGGTCTAATTACTCAGTTTAACGACATGGTGGTCAAATTACATCAAATTGCTCAGTTTAACGACATGGCGGTCAAATTACATCAAATTGCTCATTTTAACGACATGGCGGTCAAATTACATCTGGTTGCTCAGTTTAACGACATGGCGGTCAGATTACATCTGGTTGCTCAGTTTAACGACATGGCGGTCAGTTTACATCTGGATGCTCAGTTTAACGACATGGCGGTCAGATTACATCTGGTTGCTCAGTTTAACGACATGACGGTCAGATTACATCTGGTTGCTCAGTTTAACGACATGGCGGTCAGTTTACATCTGGATGCTCAGTTTAACGACATGACGGTCAGATTACATCTGGTTGCTCAGTTTAACGACATGGCGGTCAAACTACATCTGGTTGCTCAGTTTAACGACATGGTGGTCAAATTACATCAAATTGCTCAGTTTAACGACTTGGCGGTCCATTTTAATTGCTCAGTTTAATGACATGGCGATCGCATTACATTTGATCTCCCCTAATTTCTGTCTAGGGGTCTCAAAATTTTTTCACCATCGAAATTGTCGTGCAATTTGCCTCGAGAAGCAATCGAAATTGCTGCGCATAACTGATTCTAAGGAAAGTTAGCATTTTATCATAGGCAAAATATATCTGCGGTGATAGGGGACATGGATTAATTTTTGTTTATTTTGCCTCGAAAAGCAATCGAAATTGCTGCGCATAACCGACCCTTAGGTGAGTTAGCATTCCGTCATAGGCAAAATATATCTTGGGCAGTATGGAACATGGATTATTTTTTATTTATTTTGCCTCGAGAAGCAATCGAAATTGCTGCGCTAACCGACCCTAAGGTGAGTTAGCATTCCGTCATAGGCAAAATACATCTTGGGCAGTATAGCGCCCATAAGGATTTTTACTAAGTACCTTCCCCTAACTTTTGCCTGTGAGCCTCGAAAGGCTTTCTCACAGCGGGGATCCCAATTTTACCTGTGGGATTATACCACAGTCGAGAATTTTACAATTTTATCCTCGAAGTCCGATGTGGACAATCGAGTCCGTTGGTGGCTTATATTTTACCCATATTATCTAGAAAATTAGATAATACGTCCTCCACTTTTTTTTCTTTTCTTTTTTTTTCTTTTTTTTTTTAATTTTTTTTATACATAATATTTCTTTAAGAAACGACCATTGATAGGTGGCATTGGTCTTTCACCTTTGGCATCAATTAATTGATAAGCGCCGCCTTCATATACTTTTTCCACCACATATGGGCCTTCCCAATTTGGATCAAATTTCCTTCCAGTGTGTTTATTGATTATAATCGGTCTACGAAGAACGAGCACCAACTCCCCAACATTAAAGGTGCGATATCGAGTGAGCTTATTATATGCTCTTGCCATCTGGGCTTGATAGAGTTCCAAATTTTGTTGAGCAGTTAGCCAAGTTTCATCTAATGCATCTAGCTGATCAAGCCTTAGTAGTGCATTTTCTTCGTTTGTTAACTCATGTTGAACAGCTATCCGCAATGAGGGCAATTCAACCTCCAGTGGTAATACCGCCTCAGTGCCAAACACCAAAGAGTAGGGTGTTGCTTGAGTTGGCATTCTGTATGTGGTTCGATAGGCCCAGAGAGCTTCTATGATTCGCACATGCCATTCCTTTTGATTTTTGCCAATAATTTTCTTTAATAGCTTTATCAAAGTCTTATTAAAGGCTTCAGCCAATCCATTAGCCCTTGCATTATATATTGAAGAATGCCTCCAATCAATTTTGTGTTGAATAGCAAATCTATTGACTTTGAAACTCTTGAAGGCAGTTCCATTATCAGATATGATTCGTCTTGGAATTCCAAATCGATATAGAATATTTTCTCTAAAGAATTTGACGACATCATCTGCTTTTACTTCTCTTAGCGGGATTGCCTCAACCCATCTAGAAAAATCATCTGTAGCAGCAAGAATGAACTTATGCCCCCTGGAAGATGGTGGATTGATAGGTCTTATCACATCTGTTCCCCACATATCAAACGGCCATGAAGCGATTGTAGGGTGCAAGGGATTTGGATGTCGATGAATAAAGTCGCCGTGAATTTGACATTGATGGCATTTCCTAGCATACATCATACAATCTTGTATCATGGTTGGCCAATAATACCCCAAATGTTTAATTTTAAGGCGCATTTTTGGCCCTGATTGGTGCGCTCCACAAATGCCTGAATGAACTTCATGCATGACTTGTTTAATCTCATCTGGTGATAAACATTTAAGCCATAATTGATCATAAGATCTGCAATAAAGTTGATCATTAACGAATACATATCGCATTGCTCTTTTCTTAATTTGTGCCTGTCTTGACTTTTCTTCTGGCAGTTTATTATATTTGAGAAAATCGATGAAAGATTCTCTCCAATCATCTTCTATATCGATGGTTGCAACTTCAGCTTCCTTTGTATCTTCTTCTTGATTTAAGTCAGCTGTGGACAATATTTTTCGATTCCGTATAATTATTTGGACTTCATCCATGGTAGGATCAGTAAGCTCTTTAGCCAATTTAGCCAAGGCATCGGCTTTTCCATTCATAGCCCTGGAGACTTTTTCTATATTTATACATGGGATTTTTTTTATAAGACATTTCACCTTCGTTTGATATTTGACCAACTCAGGTTTATGTACTTTAAATTCCCCTTCAACTTGGTTGATGATTAATTGGGAGTCTCCATAAATATGCAATTTTTGTATATTCAACTGGATTGCAATTTCTAAACCAGCAATAAGAGCTTCATACTCAGCCTCGTTATTTGTGCGAGGCTCATAAAGGGCTAATGAGTATCTCAAAATGCCTCCTTCAGGTGTTACAAAGATTAACCCTATCCCGGCCTTAATCTGAGGGATATTTGGACTGAAAGCTGGTTGAATTGAGGACGTGCCATCGAAATACATTTTCCAATAGGGTTGGTCTTCCATAGTAAACATGATGTGCTCATCGGGCAAATCACAGATCAAAGGTGAGTCATCTGGAATTGGGTGCGCAGCTAGAAAATCAGCAAGTGCTTGACCTTTGATGGCTTTCTGTGGCACATAAGTGATGTCAAATTCGAGAAGCATGACAGCCCATTTTGCCAACCTTCCAGTCAAAACTGGTCTTGTCATTAAGAATTTAAGTGGGTCCACCTTCGAAATTAAATGGATTTGGTGTTCCAACATATAATGTCTTAAATTCTTAACGGCAAATATAAGGGCTGGACAGTGCTTTTCTGTCACGCCCCGGGGTCCCTTTGGTAAATAAATACAGCGGAAATTTTTTTTTTTTTTCGACCCCGGAGGTGAACCGAGATCCGCCACAAATACGGGAGGCCACCGTACACACGGACGAGTCTCCCCGTATTTGCACGGCGTCGCACAAGTACAGAGTGTTTACAATTCATCCAGGAACTCAACCACAACAGTATGAATAACAAATAGACTGAATACACAATATCATACAACCATTCACCACATTCACACTTTACTTATTTATAAATCTTAAGAAAACCTTTTTAAAATCGTTTCCCACACGGAAACGCTTTCTTTTGAAAACACTACCACGAGGGGTAGAAAACCTTTTCTCTTTTAAACCCTTTCTTTTGAAATGCTACCACGAAGGGTAGGAGACAGTTTGTTTCCCAAAACATGAGTTTCATATCACAATCCCAAAAACGTCATAAGTCTCAAAATACCACTGTAAGTAAACTAAAGTAGAACTAGAACTGAACCAAAATGTACTCTAGATAATAAAGCAAGGAAAGTAAAGAAGTAACCGATACGGGTAGGAGCTACACGCGCACTAGACTCGCTCCTCACCTGCTGTCCCACTAGTACCTGCTATGTCACCTGAACGAAGAAGGCGAGGGGTGAGAACATGTAAACATGTCTCCCTCCCGGTGGGTATCCACTAGAAACGGAGTAAAGCGAAGGAAGGTCGGTAAGTAGATACGGTAGCTAAGTAAGCGGGGAGAGATATAGGTAATAAAAATAAATCTTTGTATGTATGCATCGAAAAGTCGATAAAGTAAAATACCCAATCCGGAATGCATTGCTCTGTTGGTCCTCGGACCTCAAGCCTATGCCGCCTGTATCACAAAGCCTGCATTCTACCCATATCAACCAATGGTCGCCTATGGGCTCACGGGTTGGCTCGTCCAACCACCTTTCCGGAAAAGAACACATCATGGTACGGTGGATCAGACCGCCCGTGTTCGTGAACTGCGCTCAAATCCTGGGCAATCGATGCTGTTATGCTCAAAAACCATACGTCAGCAACTGGCTGACAATCCCGTCCCTAAAGGGACATCGACCCCTTTGGGTCATTAAGTAAACTCGCCGACCACGTAGGTCACAGAAGCACTGAAACAAACCGACCGAATAGGTCACTGTAATCGCAAACAAGCGGCCAGAACAGTAAAAGCGTAAAGGGTCGACCAAGTAGGTCGTGGAGAATCAGAACTCAAACCACTCTACTCGTATACTAAGCATGCATATGACTGAGGAGAGAACAGAAAGGAAATTAATGTGCAAGTAAGAAAAGTAAGATAAAACGAAGTAAAGGTGAAGAAGTGTCACCAAGCGTGTACCACTGTACGGATGTCAAACCGGATACCCACCTGAGTATCGAAAGGTGTGGTCTGCCGACTGCTAGGAAGAAACAACTGAACCTACGAGGGTTCACCGGGTCAGAAACTAACCTACTGAATACTAGAATCGTAATTCACAACTCTCACGACGTAACTGTCTCGAAGCGATTGCTACAGAACGTCCGTTTCGATCCGGGTTCCCGAAAGCGTCAACTTTGACACCGGAACCCACCGTCGCTCACCCGTCGTCTCCGGACTATCGAAACGACACGGTGACCGGCCAATAAGGCTTGTCGACAAAGGAAACAATCTCGAAAAGCATCGGAAGAAATCCAGACCAAAGTCGCGTTTCGTCGTCGAATTTCGCCAACGAACGCTCAGGAATCATACTTCTTGTTTTCGAAAAGCTCGGGACCTTGAACGGTTAGTCCGGAGGTTACCCGCGACACATACACACTACCCAAGATAGCAGGAGGCTACAATTGCATAAAAACCCCTGAAGGTTCCAAATTCGCATTATTTTATGTGATTATAAGGTTTTTATGGATCGTGCACGCAAATCGGTGCATCGCAGTTCCGAAATCGCACTCATTTGTAAGTCTTCGACATCTTTGAAGACCGTGCTCGCCTTTCGGAACAACGTCGGGCATCGCGGTGCGCGCACAAGCGACATCAACTTGATAAACGGCGCGCACGGCGCGTAAAGTACCTTCGTCCGCTAAACGAGGCATCGAGACTCGAACGGAGGTGAGTATCGCGTTCAGCACGAAATTCCAATGATCGTGCTCACCTCACATGGTCAAAAAGACCCACTGTAGCCTCGGGAATTGTGCACAAACCCTAATCTAGCATGCTGTTAACAACTACACAGCATACCTGAGCCGAGGGAGCAAGGGTTGGCCGCCGGCGGTGCGGCGGCGGTCGGTCCGGCCGGGGACGGAAGCGCCGGGTCGGAGATGACCGAGGAAGGTCCCGGACGGCGGCGGGAGGCGGCCGGTGGCGCGGCGGAGGAGATCCACTCCTCCTTCCTTCTCTCGGGTTAGGAGGCGTCGGCGCACGGCGGCGGGGGACGCCGGGACGGTCTTGGTCCGGCCGGGGAGGTCGAGGGAAACCGATGCTTCCCACGGGAGGCGACGCAGATGCCGGAAGCCGAGGGTGCAACCCTCGGCACCGCTGCCGCCGAGCGGCGGCGGGGTTGCTCCGCGGCGGCCGGCGGTGTACGGAAGCCGGGGAGGACGCGCCGGAGGTGGCTCGTCGTCGGAGGAGGGTTGCTCAACCGGGAAGGCGGCGGCGGCGCTCCTGGGCCGAGATCACCCGGGATCGGCACAGGTGACTCGGGTTGGCCGCGAGGAGCTACGGCGGTGGCGGCGGCGCTCGGGGACGCCAGCCGGCCGGGGAGCACGCCGGCGATGAGTCTCGGCCGAAGGATGCTAGATCCGAGGGTTGAAGTCTCCCCCTTGCCGGATCTAGGCTCTTCGGCCAGAGATGGTAGACAAGGCCGAGAGGGAAGGAGGAGGAAGGTGGGCGAGGGCTCGGGAGGCTCTCCGTGCGGCCGGAAGCACGCCGGCGGCGGTGCGCGCCCGGAGTGGGCAGAGGGCTGCTGGATGTGTTAGGGTGGCTGAGGGGAGATGGAGAGGCTAGGGTTAGGGTTAGGTCCATGAAACCCTAGAAATCCATCTATATACACTTTAGGACTTTTTGCACTTTAGCCCACCACAAGCCACCAATTATACTTTAGCCCCTACCAGCATGACATTTATGCGCTTCGGACCCTCTGTGTTCAACCCTTCACATTTCGGCGCATAAAATATAGCGACTCTTCGCGTTCCGCCGTTACACGATTTCAACCTCTTCGCATTCTTTTCGCGATTCCCGGAGATCCGTCCGTCAGATTCACGATCGGATCGCGCCAGCACGTTCAGCGCGTCGAGAACATCGAATCTGGCCTTTTACTTCGTTTGATTTGGTCTCGGATTCGCGAAGTATCACATCTCTTCTTTTTCTCCGTTATTCCCCAATTCATTAACCTTTTAGGTCAAATCCTTCAAAATCCTTTTTCTCGATATCCGTGCATCAGAATTCGATTCCGTCAGTGCCAACGGTTCCAGTATAGTTGAGCCGTTCGAAACGAGCTATTGGAAGCCCATATTCGGAATTCGGTACGCACCTGAACCCATCTTTACTCCGCGATTTCCCGAAAATTCGGAGTTACTATTCACTTTAAGTCAAACTTCCGGGTCGCGTAACTTTTTCGTTTTAGTTCGGTTTCGCCTGAAATTTGACGTGTGCTCTTATAATACATTTACGCACAATAACATTCAGAAACGAAAGTCAAATTTCCTTTAGGTAAAAAGTCGGTTTATTACATTTTCAATTGGCGAGTAGGAATTTTCTGCCCCCACTAACATCCTGCTGAGATAATATAAGGCATTTTCCTTTCCTTCTTCATTATTTTGAGCAAGAAGTGCACCCAGCGATCCTTCAAGTGCAGCGGTATATAAAATTAATGGCCTGCCATGAATAGGGGCAGCAAGCACTGGGGGACTTAATAAATATCTCTTAATATCGTCAAATGCCGTTTGACAATCATCATCCCATATGAAAGGTGCATCTTTCTTCACCAATTTAGAAAATGGTTTAATTCTGCCAGATAGATTTGATATAAATCTTCTAATATATGCCGATCTTCCTTGAAAGGATCGCAATTGCTTCAAATTCTTTGGGGGCGGCAATTCTATGATAGCCTTGATTTTTGCTAGGTCGATTTCAATTCCTCTATGTCTGACAATAAACCCAAGGAATTTGCCTGAATAAACTCCAAATGCACATTTAAGAGGGTTCATTTTAAGATTATATTTCCTTAATCTGATGAAAACTGTTCTTAAGTCTTCAAAATGATTTGCTTTGTTTACAGTTTTGACAACCAAATCATCAACATAGCACTCAACAGTTTTGTGGAGCAAGTCATCAAAAATTACCGTCATAGCCCTTTGATAAGTGGCTCCTGCATTTTTTAGACCAAAGGGCATAACCTTGTAACAGTATATGCCAATTGGAGTTCTAAAAGCAGTATGTTTTTCGTCCTCAGGTGCCATCTTTATCTGGTTATATCCAGAGGAACCATCCATGAAAGAAAACATCTCGTAACTTGAAGTGTTATCGATCATTAATTCAGTGACTGGCAGTGGAAAATCGTCCTTTGGGCATGCTTTATTTACATCTCGAAAGTCGACACATACGCGAATTTGACCATTTTTGTTCTTTACTGGGACTATGCTTGCTATCCAATCAGCATATTTTTCTTCTCTGATGAACCCTGCTTCAATAAGCTTTTTAGTTTCTGTTATGATCTGTTCTTCTAAATCAACTCTTGTCCTCCTTGGAGCTTGCTTAACTGGGGCCACATCTGGGCTAATAGCGAGTTTATGAACAGCCACACTTGGATCTAGACCGGGCATTTCTTTATACGTCCAAGCAAAACACTCTTTATATTCTATCAACAATGCTTTCAACACATCTTGATCTTTTTTTGGAAGCAGTGCACTAATATAAGTGGGTCTTCGATCTTCTTCGGTGCCCAAATTTATTTCTAAAAGCTCATCAATTGTGGCTTGCCCCCCATCCTCAAGCTCTTGTGGAGCATCTTTTAAATCAAGAAGCTCTGTTTTTATTGGCTCGGTTGAGATCATGTCCTCATCTTGCTCCATATCCTTTATTGTAATCATAGTGCAGGTATGTCGTATGACAGATGAATCATTATGGGTTATCTCTGTCATCGGAGGTGTGAGATTGAGTTGAGCTGTTTCAGAAGCTGTTATTCCAACGATCTCTTTGTAAGACACCTGAGCAGGTTGATGATATCCTAACCCTCTTGTGTGTACTGTCCGCCCATTTGGAAGCACAACTCTTTTTTGCGGTGGATTCCATATTTTCTGAAAAAATTTTCGATTAGCCCGTGACCTTCTTGTAGGAAATCCTGAGCTATTCATCATGTTCTTGAGATTTTTCGAAAAATATGCTGGTATGTTGACATCTTCATATATTTCCTTATCAGAGTTGTCGAGCTTGATAAGATCAGAGGGTTTATAATCATCTGACTTATAAAAGAGGATCCCTTTCTTTATTTTTTCTTTTCCCCTGACTTTCTCAACTCGAGGAGGTACAAAGAAGGTTTTTAGATCATTCACTTTTATTGGCTCACTTATATGAAGAGATTTTATATGTCCATCTGGAACTCTAGTAACAGTTAGGGAATCCTCAATCAATTCAGGAGTTCTTATGAACATATTTGACTCGGATGCGGAGAAAATCTCTTCATCTTCTGATGAGTCTTCTCCCCAGGGCATGTTTAACTTGGAAGAAAATGTTTCCAATATTTTTCTTAATTGTTCCTCATCATCAGAATCTTCTGAATCACTTCCGAAGTGTGGAATCGCATTTTCTTTATTATCCTCAATTTTTATCTTTCCCTTTGAGGATTTTTTATCGCTCTGAACTTTACCCTCTTCAAGTTCGTGAGATAATTTTATATCTTTTTCAGATTCCGCAAAATATCTTGCATCTTCGTATCGTATCTCATGCACTCCAAATGGGCGTATATCACCATCAACTCTGAATTCTTCTCCATCCTTGATATATTTCAAACATTGATGAAAAGTAGAGGGGACAATATTATACTCGTGCAACCAAGGCCGTCCCAATAATGCTTTGTACGAAGTATCTGCATTTATCACATAGAACTTTACATCGGTCCACAATGCTCCAAATTTTATAAGAAGAATGATCGACCCGAGAGCTTTTTGGCTATGTTGATTAAAGCCTTGGATCAAAATTTTTTCTGAGGACAGATGATCGACATTCAGAGCTAAACTTTTCAAAGTTCGTAAAGTCAGAATGTTGATTGAGGATCCAGGATCGATTAGAATACGATTAATCTTCTCTCCATCGCTCGTCCCAGTCACATATAATGGCCTATTGTGATGAGCAGTTCCCAACAGCATGTCCTCATCAGTAAAAATGACATTGGCAATATGTCTGGAGTATAATGCCTCTTTCATATTCATCTCAGCAAAATGAGCATAAAAGGGCTCGGGATTTTGTAAAGCGTAAATGAGTACGTCCCGAAGTTCTCTGGACATCATCAGGGCATCATATACACTCAACAAGGCTGGCACTTTTCTTAAATGGGAAAGTATGTTATACTCAATCTTTGATAATCTCCCTTGATTTGATGAAGTCGGTGCCTCTCCATTTATCTGAATTTCTATATCTTTACCATTTGGTGACTGCCCTTGTCTTTCTGGTAACACCTTTCCAGACTTAAGCTTGATTTGGAGAGAATCCTCAGCTCTTTTATCTTCTTTGGTATTAGAGTCGACACCACAGGTAATAGTTTGGCACGTTTCGACTCTGGTCTTTTCGAGAGTATTCAACTTGTTGAGTATCTCTTTTAATTGCTCTTTCATATTTTTTAGTGCCATGGCCACACAGTCTACGTTTGTTGCCAGAGTGCATACATCAATCTGCACTCTCCTCAAATCATTGTCTATCTCAAGAAGGCGATATTCCATCCTCCTCGCACCACAATCCCTGCTCGGAGTATTGTATGCTACCCAGGCACTATCACCATCTTCGAGTGCATCAGCAGATTGTCTAACCCTATTTCTTTGATTCACAGAGTCTTCAGATTGCTCTTCGGAGACTGTTATTACTCGGCATGACTCTTTGAATTGTAATTTATTTTTTCTATGGTCCCGAAGTTTCACGCATACATCATAAGCATGACCTCTCGCTCCACACCAAAAACAGCGTAATTTCATATCATCAAAAGCATCATAACATACTTTTCTAAATTCTTCTAGAGTCATGGATTGTTGTTTTTCGAATCGCGACAGATGTTTCTTCTATCGTTGATTTTTGGATTCGAGATCTGTCGGTTGATTGATCTTTGGCTTCACCTTGTCTATAGGTAGATTCTGCACCTTTTTCCACTGGCGACAATTTTCTAGAGTGTGCCCCCATGTATTATGATAGGAACAGAACTCTGTCGAGATGACTTTCTTTTTTCCTTCCTTGATCAAAGCTTCATTATTCTGGTGAACCTCTGACTGCTGGTTTAGGGTTGGATTCTTCTTCTTTTTCAGTGAAGATGGCCCTGCTTTTTCTCTCGTCGACATTCTTTTAAGCGCTTGAGCAATTATGTGTGCTTCATAGAAACTTGCATCGTACTCGGCTTTTGTCGACTTTGATTGCTCCGGATCAGCTTGCGTAGTTATGACTCGGCACGTCTCAACCCGACATCTTTTTGATGCTTCAGTAGCATCCGTTTTAAGCATATCTATTATGGTTCTCATTTGAATATCTATGCCTTTTATACCGCCAGCCATGCTGTTCACATTCATCTTTATAAGGCTAACTTCATTGTGGAGCCTCCTCATTTCTCCCTCCATTCTGATTAAGCGACACTCCATTCTATACAACTTCTTCATTGGATCATGATGAGTTGAAGTGTCGTATAATTCCAAAGGATTAACATAAGTATCATCATTTGGAGTGGATGTCTGTTGATTTGCCTCCAGGGTCGGCTCAGGGCTTTCCGACACGTCATCAGATATTGTAATGACACGGCATGATTCCCGTGTGTAAGGGATAGTCTTGTGCTTATTTTTCTCCTGGATCGTGCTTCTCACATTTTGCTCGATACTTGCCCTTTGAGAAAACTGATTTCTTGGTCTTCTTGTATATTGAAAAGTGCGACAGTTTTCTAAGTTATGTCCTTTCACTTGATGAAAAGGGCAATACATAGATGTATTTTTGCTGTTAGAAGACTGAGAATTAACCCCTTCTGTCGGCGCCATTCTCGGGCATTCCCCTCTACCCATATTTTTGGTTTCTATAAGAGGGGCTTTTCCTTTATCTTTTTGGAAAGTTTCGGGTAAATGCTGATTTGAAGATCGACTTGCAGGCTTTGGTGACAGCTCGACCTTCCGTTCTCTGTCTTTTTGCGACTGGGACTGTTGAGGGGGAGTAATCTTCATTAATTGCTCTACTCTAGCCTCAATCCCAATCATCATAGAGAACATCACATTGAATTGTGCTGTCATATCCAATATTTTATCATTCACCTTATGAAAGTTGCAGCGTGTCATTTCTTTTATTTCTGCCAATTGGGTATGAACTTCTCTGAGGTTCCTTTCTTGTTCCCTAAGGTGGCTAGCCGAAAAGATAATTTCTTCATCGTCTCGTCGTGCGGTGATGACTCTGCAAGTCTCTCCCCAAAAAGGCTCTCCTTTTTCTTCACACTCCTCGACGGAAATTTCTTTTTTATCAGAGTCCTTCTTTTTCTTAGCCTCTTCTATTGCTTTGGAAATAAAATCATGAATCAGAAGAGGCTCTATTTCAACTTGTTTATATTCTTCCATCGAATCAATGTGTTCCTCAATAGGCCGCTTTTTATGTTGGGGTTCAGCCGGCTCAACAAATTTCTTATTCTTTTTCGCCCGAGTTATTCTGTGCCTTGACTTGGCTGATGTATTAAATTTTTTGGTTGAAGGCATGGGCTTATCCTCAGACTGCACTTCTGGGTTTAAGGGGCCTCGCCACTTTATCCCTGGGACTTCCTTTAAATATTTCATCATCTTCCGAGTTTTCTTAGATAAGAATATATTCCAAAACTCGGGGGGAAGTTCATTCTCAATCCCTTCTGTATTTTCAGCACACACACCAATTACATTGGTCTTTTCGACTGGGGTTTCTGATAATACTGACTGTGAAAGAGTAATTGCGCCAGTTTTATATTGTTTCTCAACCCAGTCCTTGAAAACCCAGCAGTCTTCAATTGGATGGCTAATTAGCCTATGATATGGGCAATATTTTGGATCATCAGTTTTCCCTATATCCTCTGGCTTCTTTGGCTCGGGCAGTTGAAGACCATTTTTAACAGCATCGTTAAATATTTTCTTCACTTTCTCCCGCTTGAAAGGGTACACTTTGTTTCTTCGCTCTTCTAAAGAAAACCCTTTTGGATTATTGCCCCCAAATATAGGTTTTACATGGGTCTGTTCAACTGTGGAGGTAATTGCCCTTTTTTCTTTTTCTATCATGTTTGTGCGGGCCGGTCTAGCCTATGCCGGTCTAGCCTGTGCCATCTTCGCCTCAACTCTTTTGTTATCATCCCTTTTTGTCTTTTGTACATTTACTAAGACTTGGGGATCAGTTCTCTCCAATCTAGAGACATTTAATATTAATTCATGGAAAGTGGAACAACTGGATGTGCACAGAAAAGGGGCCATCCAGTTATCAATGTTGCCCATAACAAGACCAACAGCTTGAGGCTGGTCTAGAGGTTGCTCACACCTTATACTTAAGTTTCGCCACCTTGTAATGTAATCTAGCATTGTTTCATCTCTTCTTCGTTTGGCAGCTACTAGATCAGCGATAGTAATCTTATCGCTAACGGTGGCGAATTTTGCTCTGAAAGCTTCTTCCATGTCGGCCCAAGTTTTAATGGACTCATCCTCGAGGGAGTATTACCATTCAAAAGCTATGCCCGATAAGCTTTGTGGAAATTGTCGCAAGAGTAGAGGTCCATTACTCCCGGTATTCCCACACATGGCCTTAAAATGTACTAGATGTTGATCAGGGTTACCAACACCATAGAACATTTTGAACTTAGAGACCTGATACCCTTCTGGAAAAGGTATACTGTCATATTCCGATAGATAAGGGTGTCCTTTCCCTTTCGGCTTCGGATTTGCCCCTGATACCGTCTCTTTAACTTGAGAAGTGATCAGATCATGAATCTCTTCTTTAGTCAAAGAGGTAGTAGTCTCTTTAGGAACAGTTGTTTTAGCCTGTTCATCAATGACTTGTGGCATGCGTGCTTCTGTTTGGGTTAGGATCTTGGTTTGACGCCGTTGATCCTCCAGTTGCTTTTGCACATTTAACATTAAATCCATAACATCCTCCATCTTCTTATAGAGATTTATGATATCTCTATCCTTTTCGTCAACTTTTTTTTTTAAGGATGCAATCATAGCATCCTTTGGATCCCTCGAGAAGAATATAACTTCTTCTTCTTCTCGCGGGTCAGATAGATCATCAGGTAGATCATCTTTATTCGTAATATTTTGCGAAGAGCTTGCTTCTTTAGCTCTTGCTCTCTCTTCCGCTGCTTTTCTTGCAGCAGCTCTTGTAAGAATCTGCTGGATAGTTTCTTCTTCATCAACAGCCTCACCTGAGGGCGTATGCCCTATTACTCTCACAGTGTGAATCTCCAAATTCTCTATTTTAGATTTT
This sequence comes from Aechmea fasciata, assembly GCA_025177825.1. Lineage (NCBI taxonomy): Eukaryota > Viridiplantae > Streptophyta > Magnoliopsida > Poales > Bromeliaceae > Aechmea > Aechmea fasciata. The sequence goes on from CM045934.1 coordinate 11,364,830, forward strand.
CCTTTCTTAATCTGAGCAAGAGTTTTGGGCTTCCATTCTGCTTTTCTCCCTTCCTGCGATAGTGTCGACCTTCGTTGCCATTTCGGCTTCTCGATCTTCTTCCCTATGTTCATCCTCCCTTTTGCAGCCGTAAAGGCTTTATATATCTGCTTGCAGACAGAGTTCTCGTTATTGTTTCTCAAACGAGAATTCGCAAAAGAAGGCTTTAGATGGGCCATTTCTGACTCTGGGCGCAGAACGGCTGTAGGTGAGTTCTTTCTCACAAACCTCAGGGGTGCGTATCGGTTATTGACCAAAACGTCGGGTCCAGCGACAAACCTAGTAAGTTGGGTTTGTCGAGACCTCTGTTATTTGTTCGTCTCTTGCCGCTTCAAAGTACGACGAAGATTTCTTTTGAAGGCCTTCGTCACAGGCGATAGAGTATCTTTGGGAAACGTCAATCTACTAAAGATTGACGTTTTAGGCGAAATATCAAGTGGCGATGCTCCCTCACCTCGGTTTTGGAACACCAGCATACCTTGTAACTCCATTTTCCTTGAAGCACTGATAGGCGTTATTCTTTCCTTCACAGGAACGCGAGGAGGGTTGGGGATCATCCTCTCCTTCACAGGAACGTGAGGAGGGTTGGGGATAATAACGTTTGGGCGCCTCCCACGAGAGGGAAGGCGAGGAACCATAGCATTGCTCTTGCAGGAAGCCAGAGCATTGACATTGTTGGTGCTTGTAATAGCATTGAAAGGGGCCATAGCAGCAGCTCTAGCCTCCTCAGGGATGGTGCCAAACTGGATTGCAGCTTCAGCAGCTCCAATGGTAAGGACAGATGCAGGTAGGTAAACCTGACCAGCATTGATCAGCATCGAACCCGTAGCAGTAGCAGCGTTCTTCGGTGCCATTTCTTCTGCAAAGGAATAACGAGTATAGATTAGATATTTATCGTCCAATTCTATTAGCATATCATCGGTCTTAAAGATGGAAGGAGAAGCCATGTCCCACCGGGCGTGCCATTTTGTCTGCCACCACGAATGACGTACCTCGCATGGTGAAATTTATCTTGAATTTCCCGTGAGGTAGTATTCACGATTCAGATTAATATTTAAATATGTATGGTTATCAAGTATTGTGGATCCATGGCTTACAATAAACGCAAGCGTCTATTGTTAATTACCCCTATAAATTGTTAGGGTACCTTCGATTACGAGACCTCTGAAATGCTAAAGATGAACTGGAATTGGACAAAAAGGAAATTTATAATTTATTGCTCAATTACATGGCTTTAACCAAGGGCATACCCTCAGTGTACATGAACAGAGCATAAAAGAAAATGTTTAATTTTATCTTAGTTATATGTTCTAAGATGGTCAAATTAATTTTGTTGGACTCTATATGTTTTGGAGTTCAACACTGTTCACCCTAAGATGAGATATCAATTAAATTCCATCTATATGCATTGAAATTTGATCAGATTTGATTCAAATTAAACTCTATATGTATTAGAGTTTGATTTGGCTAATTGAACTTTAATTGTATGTGATAAAGTCCAATAGAGTTTGATTTGAGCTTTTATCCTAAATGTATGTGTTAGGATTAGCCCAAATATTTGAATTAGACTCTAATTTTATATTTTTAGAGTCTGATATAATTAGGCTCTAAGTTTATGTGTTAGAGCTTAATCACATTTGATTTTGATTCATCTTAAGGTGAAGTATTAACTAAATCCTAATTATATGTATTAGGATTAGTCAAATTTAAATTAAACTCCAAGTATATGTATTGGAATCTAATTTAATCTCGTTTGTTTGAACTCCGAGCAAATGTATTAAAGTCCAACAAGTTTAATTTGATTAAATGATTTGATCAATTCTAAGCATATAATTAGAATTTGATCGAATTTGAATATGGTTGTGATTTGGCTCTAGTTTTATATGCTAGAGGATCAGATGATTTGTGAAAAATGGGTTTGGGTTTAGTTTAATGACATTTCGGTCAATATTGGGATTGAGTTTAGTTTAGCGACGTTTCGGTCGGTTGAGTTTTCGACTTGGGTTTAGTTTAACGACGTTTCGGTCGAAATTGGATTTGGATTTAGTTTAACGACATTTCGGTCGATATCGGGTTTGGATTTAGTTTAACGACGTTTCGGTCGAAGTTGGAATTGGATTTAGGTTTAGTTTAACGACGTTTCGGTCGAAGTGGGATTTGGGTTTAGTTTAGCGACGTTTCGGTCGAAGTTGGATTTGGATTTAGTTTAACGACATTTCGGTCGAAGTTGGATTTGGATTTAGTTTAACGACATTTGGAAGTTGGGATTGGATTTAGGTTTATGATTCGTGGACTTGGTATATGACTTTATGGTTCATGGCTCATGGACTTGGTGTATGGTTTTATGGTTCATGGTTCATGGACTTGGTGTATGGTTTTATGAAGTTTAGTATATGAGGTTTGGTTTATGGTGTATGAGGTTTGGTTTATGGTTCATGGTTCATGGACTTGGTGTATGGTTTGGTCCATGATTTTGGTTTATGGTTCATGGTTCATGGACTTGGTGTATGATTTGGTCCATGATTTTGGTTCATAGTTCATGGACTTGGTGTATGGGTTAATGGGTTTATGGGTTGAGTTTATTGGGTTAATGGGTTTATGGGTTGAGTTTAATAGGTTAAGGTTTATAGGTTAATGGGTTAAGGTTTATGGGTTTATGGGTTTAAATGGGCTAAGGTTTATGGGTTTATGGGTTTAAATGGGCTAAGGTTCATGGGTTTTGGGTTGATGGGTTTATGATATGGGTTAATGGTTATAATGGGTTAATGGATTAAATGGGTTTTGGTTAAATGGGTTTGGATATGGGTTTATAGGTTAATGGATATGGATATGGGTATGGGTTAATAGGTTTAGATGGATTTATATTAATGGGTTTTGGGTTAATGGGTTTATGTGTATGAGTCAAATGGGTTTTGGGTTAATGGGTTTATGATATGGGCTAATGGTTATAATGGGTTAATGGATTAAATGGGTTTTGGTTAAATGGGTTTGGATATGGGTTTATAGGTTAATGGATATGGATATGGGTATGGGTTAATAGGTTTAAATAGGTTAAACATGTTTATGGGTTTATGATATTAGGTATTGGGTATTTGGGTTAATGGGTTAATGGGTTAATGGGTTAAATGCCCATATAACTTAAGTCCATATGAATGAGATTAGATTCGTTCAATATGATTAAGTCTCAATTTAGTGTAATTTGCCTAAACCGAAGAATTCAATTCTAAATAGAATTTAAAGAGTTCAAAAGCTTCCTCTCTCTCTTTTTGATTGGAAATAAAATGATCTCTCTTTCTCTTTGATTTGAGAATCCTCTCTTTTTGGTGATATTTTGCAAAGAAAGGAGTGTCACTTTCTTTAATTCTGCCATCGACAATTGTTCGGGTCATTTCGTCGAATGGTTAGAGCATTCCGTCGAGCGGTTTGGTGGCGCGTCGACGACGAAGCATTCCGTCGAGCGGTTGGTTGGCACGACGACGAAGCATTCCGTCAAGCGGTTTGGCGGAGCGTCAGACGAAATCATCGGCTTCATTTTCGTCGACGGCGGAGCGTCAGACGAAAGTCGTCGGCTTCATTTTTCGTCGACGGCGGAGGGTCAGACGAAGTCATCGGCTTCATTTTTTCGTCGACGGCGGAGCGTCAGACGAAGTCGTCGGCTTCATTTTTCGTCGACGGCGGAGCGTCAGACGAAGTCATCGGCTTCATTTTTTCGTCGACGGCGGAGCGTCAGACGAAGTCGTCGGCTTCATTTTTCGTCGACGGCGGAGCGTCAGACGAAGTCCTCGGCTTCATTTTTTCGTCGACGGCGGAGCGTCAGACGAAGTCGTCGGCTTCATTTTTCGTCGACGGCGGAGCGTCAGACGAGGTCGTCGGCTTCATTTTTCGTCGACGGCGGAGCGTCAGACGAAGTCGGCATTTTGTCGAACAGGTGGCGGGCATACTTCCTCTTTGTCGGAGCGAAGTCAAGGCGGGTGGCAAAGCACCACGCCCCTGTCGGATCGAAGCCGAGGCGGGTGGCGAAGCACCACGCCTCTGTCGGGGCAGAGCCGAAGGCGACGGCGGCGCGGTCGAGGACGAAGACCGGGGGCGGGTGGCAGAGCACCACGCCCCTGTCGGAGCATCATCGACGACGGACGCCGTTTGGGGCATTCTGTCAAACACATGGTGAGCGTCGCGACAGTGAGCTCGGCGACGACGAAGCCACGACGGTTGAGCCGCCATTTACAAAGCCTCGTGAATGAGGAACGCTGCGATAGTAAAGCTTCATCGAAGCTTCGCGATGACGGCCGCTGGAGGAGCAGATCAGCCGAGGGTGGCGCATCGCGAGGAGCACGGTGGCTTGAGGAGCTCCGCGCGCGGCTCGAGGAAGGGTGCGGCTTGAAGGTGACGGCGGCGGGCTCGACGGAGCAGCGCGGGCGGCGGGCTTGACGGAGCAGCGCGGGCGGCAGTCGAGGGCGGCCGAGGTCCTGCATGGAGCTCAGGCGGCGGCGCGAGTCGATGAGCTCGGGCGGCGGGCTTCAACGCGGGCGGCAGTCGAGGGCGGCTGAGGTCCGACGCAGCGCGGGCGGTGGGGTCCGGCGCGGCGCGGGCGGAGTGAGTCACGGCGCGGGGCAGCGACGAGGGTGGCGAAGGCGACGGCGGCGGAGTCGAGGCGCGGCCGGTTCGTCGGAGTCGAGGCGCGACCGGCGGCATGAGTGGCAGCGCGTTGAGGTGTGGCGCGGGCTGCGGAGTTGAGGCGCGGTACGAGGCGGCAGGGTCCGGAAGCTCGCGGGCTGCGGCGCGAGCGGAGTCGCGACACCGGCGGCTTCGGTTCAAGGCGCGGCGCGGGCGACAGAGTTGCAGCAGAGGAGGTGAGCGTCGGGAGCGCGGCTTAGCCACTACTCGGGTGACGAGACGACTTCAGGCTCGAGCAGTCAGGGGCTTCGAGACCGAGGGCGATGCGTCAGGGCGGACGGCAGCGGGACGGGGCTGCTCGGCGGAGTCGAGGAGCTCCGTGACAGCGAGAGCCGCGCGTAGGCCGCACCGGAGGGTCTGCGACAGCGGGGGCCATGCCGGAGAAAGTCCGTTGCGATGGGGGCCGCGCCGGAGGAGGTCCGTGCCGACAGGGGGTGCTTCGCGACGGGGCTGCAGGCATTGACGACGGGGCTGCGCCTCGTCGGCAGTGGGGGAGGTGGCGGAGCAGTAACTCCCCTCTGCCCGAGCCAGGCTAAAGTAGGAGACGGGGCTGCTTCGCGACGGCATGGCGCGGCGTCACGACGGGGTTGCGACCGAGGAGGCGTGCGACGACGACTGCACAGAGGAGGCGCGCGACGACTATAGGCGGTGACGGAGGGAGTCCGCGACGACTGGATCGCGGGCGTCGGAGCTTTGCGACGGTGGGGGCTCCGATGGAGGAGGCGCGCGCTCGAGGAGCTCCGCTACAGGGGAGCCGTGGCCGAGGAGGTGGGCGCCGGGGATCTTCGCGACGGCGGAGCTCGGGTTCACCGAGAGAGAGAGAGAGAGAGAGAGGGACAGAGAAGAGAAACTTTGTTTCTCTTTTTTGTTTACGAGAGAGAGAGAGAGAGAGAGAGAGTGGAAGCTTATTATGAAGCTGCCTCAATGGGTAGGGTGGGGGGGGGTGGGGTGGGGGGGGGGGGTATTTACCTTTTTTCTCTTTTTTTTGCTGAACCGAGAAGGGAATAGGGTGTCTCTCCTTTTTTTTTTTAAATTAGTGAGTAAAAAAAAGTGTCCGTCTCCAGTCGGTTAATTGGGAATTTATGGACTTGCATTTTTTTTTTTTTTTTTTCAGAGATGCCACCGCATCGTGGGGGAAGTGGGAGGTTGATTATGCGGATTGTGGGCAGTTAGGAGATACGGGAGGTGTGGGAAGTGGGTGCTGATCGTGCAAAAATAAAGGGGGTAATTGGGTTTGCTTTTTGTCCATGCACCTAGTGCATGGACCCATCTCATACACCACATTTTTTCCTTTTTTTTTTCTTTTTTTTTTTTTTTAAATACACTCAAACAGTTTTTCTTATCACATATGACATCTACTCCACTAGACCGCAAAATCCTCGTGATCGTGAATCGGAAAGAAAGTAGCTCACGCCGCCCGAAGATCGAATGACGTGCGCCATTTTCTGCTACATCAGGAATGACACATTGACGTTCAAACCAGCAGCACGCTCCGGGTGGCCAAGCAGGTAGAGAAGGACAAGACGATCCCAACGAATCATCTTCATTCCGATCATCGGTATTACATTACAGCAGATCACCAAGGACAAAATGTGATACTCTTGCCTCAAATCCTTGGATTCCACATATAGACTATTCGTCGTTGTCCCTGCCTTGTAGATAGCACTAATCACTGTGTTCCAATGCGTCGACTACTGGAATGATCCATTGGTATAATGAAGACCGGAGGTATCCACATTCAGTTCAAACAACTCGCCAATAGTGTGCTAGAGGAGTGGGTGTCAAACATCAAGACGGCCCTACATATAGCGGCCTCACATATAGCAACACTTTTAAAAAATATCAGTAATTTAGCCAAGAGTACTTTTTTTGACCTATACCGACATTTAAAAGTGTCGCTATACACCATATTTGTTGTAGTGTGTACTAGATTTTCTCATATGAATATAGAGTAGAAAATAACTATAAACGAAAGGCAAAAGATGTAAAACGATATTACTTATTTCAAAGACTTAAACCCAAATATTCTTGAGAGTAGATGGTCGTAAACCCAATCAAAGTTGTTGAATCCACCAAACAAACCCTATAAGAGAGTTTCTAGCCCATTAATACCATCTAAAAACCTCCAAATTGAAAACTTCCAAATCTAAATTCAAAAATTCACATTAAAATTTTTCAAAAACTATTAAAATATACTATTTAAAGTGTAGGAAAATAAGAACTCACACCCCTTCCAAATTTTATCTCGCAAATCAAGCCTTTGGACGGAGGGTTGGGCTCTCCAAAAACTCTTCTCCCTTTTCTTTTGCTCCAACTCCAAGCTTGGTTGACGTTGAGCTTTCAAAAGAGAGGAGAGAGTAGAGGTAAGGGCTTTCGTGTAGAAAGTAGTTGAGAGGGAGCGGGAGAGGAGATGGAGAAAAGGGAGAGTGTGTTTTCTCTCTTGTGAGTTGGGAGAAATGAGGGGGAGAGAGTGAGAGAGACAAAGGTATTAACAAACGTAACCATACTCCTTCCAAACATCACCTATGTATAGGTGAGTACCGATAGTCGAATTTAAATACTGGTCATTTCTTACTTAGTATCGTATTGTCATTAAGTACCCGATAAACCTCCATAACAACTCAAAATGTACCAATATTCTATCTCAAATATCGATACAATTTAAATACTGATCATTTCTTACTTAGTATCGATCTTTATCGGTCAATACCGATAAACCTTTATAACAGCTCAAAATGTACCGATATTCTATCTCAAATATCGGTACACAATAGTTAGTATATACTGATACTCAGCCTAAGTTCTATAAGATCAAAACATTCCCCCACTTAAATCTTTATTGAGTATCGGTACCTCCAGATTTCAATACCATTACTGAAGTTAGAAGAGGCCGAATGCAGATTTACTTCAGAAATTTTATTTTTCGTGCCAATTTTCACACCAAAACAATTCTTACTCAATTCACTCTTTCAAAACATTTCAAATGACACCATAAACCATTTTACACTGGATCTAACCAATTTACAAAGTTTAGTATACCACATTTCTTTTATTAGTTTGGTTGACATAAATTTCAATTTGCCGTAGTGCTTTTTCACTTTTGCCGCAGCTTCACGTTGCCGCCCCGCAGTGCACATTATGGCCATGTTTTAATTTTTTTTATTTTTCACAATAAGATCTATAAAAAAAATTTATTTTTCACAATAAGATCTATAAAAAAACAGAATAACAAAATGATACACTATTTATTATATTCCACAAACCACAATACAATAAAATATAACAATTTGCCATTCCACAATCGTAAGGCTAGCAAAGAGTATCACTTCATTACCTATTTTAATCACAAGTCCATGATAAAAGTAAAACCGAAATAAAAGCAAAACCAAAATAAAATCATAAGATACCTAACTGCAATCCTTTAAACCACGAGATGACAAAGTGAAAATGTGCCAAACCGCATAGGAGCAAATTGTGGGTTACCTTTTTTTATTATTTTTTTCCCTCTTCCTAGGTAACACAGTCAACAAAAGCATTCTTGAGTATACACAAATAGCAATGAACAAAGTTTTCAAAATCCTGCTAGTATAACAAGAAAGAAGCACTAATGTTTGACAGTTTACAACACTATGATGAAGAAGAACAAGCATCCAGCTTTGGCAGGATGTTTCGCCACGCGTCAGCTATATCATTAGCGAGCTTCGCTTGCCCCTTGGCAAATTCATGGAACGCGAGGCCCATATCAGCAGTTTTCTGTTCTTGAAAACGAACTATCTCCTCATTCATCAATTTAACTATATTCTCAAATCTCCTAGTTGCCTCCTCACTCTCAGCTTTCAACTGCGTCATACACATGAGAAGGATCAAGCAAAGGATTCAAATATCTCACCAAAGTATACAAACACATGAATGACAAGGTTTTCAATTAACACTACTAAACATGCCTGTATAGATCCTACAATTTCATTTAGCTTTAATTTTGGCAAGATTGCATTTTAATCAAGTATGCAAGATTGCATTTTAATCAAGTATCACATCTTTTTCACTACTACCTCTAATATTAGATTTTGTTTGTCACTCCTAAAGGCTTTGCTAGTTATGAGTTATGACCAAAAGAACACAGAAAATGCATTTCTTTTTTGGTTTGTCGCCATAAATGTACCATGTGGTGCTAAAGCTTACTACTCAAAAAAGGCTGTACTAGTGTGTGTCTGATGTAATTGTTTCTCTGTTTTATCCCCTCTGTTACAGATGACGAAAAAAAAAAAAGTATAAATGAATGAACAAAACGCCTTACCTCCTTGTATTCCATTTCTGCTTCTCCATGCTTTTCAGAATGCATAAGAGCTAATTTTTCGCTGCAGGGAACAAAAATTTAGCACTCAGTTATTGTTGATTTTGATAAAAAGTAACTGGCTACTAGCATGCAACTTCGATGAGGAAAAAGAACACATGAGAAAAAGCCACTATGGTTAGAGATTTTAATTCAGTCAGGCTAATATAAGACCAACTACAATAATGAACAATAGATTGCTAGTAAAAACAAAAACCTTAATGACATTAAAAATTCAATGAAAACATGTAGGATCCTTGATCCAGAGAGAGAGAGAGAGAGAAAGAGAGAGACCCCCAATGATATCATGATTGAGTATTACGAAAAAGGGTAAAAATTGTATGCAACTAATCTTAACTTTTAGGTTGTTCGAAAACAACTACCAATTCTTTAAAATTCTTGATTCTACTTTCTTTCATTTTATTTGATTCTACTTGCTTAGCAGTTCTGAAAAACTATCGTGTGCACCCTGTGCATTTGTAGTGCACACCTTTATTCGCATGCACCTAGTGCATTTGTACATTCGTATATCACACCTTTATTGATCATTCATTTCATTTAATTGTTTGGTCTTCTCTACCATCCAATGAGTTGCAGTATTTTTAATTAAAAATTGAGCAATTGAATTAACAACATGAGATGCATTAAAGAAAAAAAAAAGGGTATGGTGTACAGATATTTGGATGCACCATGTGCACGCAATTACTTATAGAACTACTTAAAAGGTCAGGTATCAAAATTTTTAGAAGTTCGGTTAGGCATTTCTAAATGACCCAAAGATTAGGTTAGTTTTATACAATTTCACAAAAAAAAAAAGAAAAAGAAAAAAAGACGGTATGAAGGATGCATGTTTGGTATGACTCAACAATTTACTATGAAATTCCCCAACTTCATAAATATGCTAAATTAGATAACAGGTTTCTGAAGAAAATGGTCAAACTTACATATTAATCATCTTCAGCTTGACTGTCTCAGCCAACTCGCATTGTTGTCTGAAAGCATTGGCTCTATCTGCCATAGTAGCCTGTTAGAAAATATGTAGACAAAGATAAGTAGTAATCTTAGCTTTAATAAACACACATTTTTCTTGTCAAGGACATGAATGTCATAATATTGATGCAAAAAAAAAAAAAAAAAACATACATGACAAAGTATTACTACAAGTCGTCGTTTCCAACTATGGCTTGCGCACGTGATTAGCACACACGTCAAAAACTTTTTGAGCTTTGGTTAGTCAAAAAGGAGAACACAAACCTTGATGGACTGCACAGCTCGTACATAATCTTTTAATGGTTCTTCAAAATTCATCAAAAGGTTGTGAGCCTGAAGCATAAGGATGTTGGAATGGCCAATATTATCAAACAAATTGCAACAATAACATTTAGGGCAGGCTTATTATGGGGTTAAAAGGGTGAATTATTACTCCTTTAACATTTCATCCCTTACTAACTGCATTGGTTTAACAGCAAATGAAAACATTCAGGGCAGGGAACAGGCGTGATAAGTAAACCTGCTGAGGGTAAGTTCAACAAGTGGAAGATAAAACATATATGAGTGCAAAAGTTCCGATCTCCCAAATTTCACGCCGTTCTCTTTTTTTAAAAAAAATAACCTCTCCTCTCCATGATTTTCTCTCCCTTCTCTCTCAACTTCCTTCTTCTCTCCCTTCTACTCTCTCTCTCTCCCCCTTCCCCCCACCTTCCTTATTAACGGCGGTAACATTACCTGGGAAACACTTAATCCCAAAGCTTTAACTCCATATTAAGCATGTCCTTACATGTGAGAAGAATTACTATAGAATTCACATTTACCTCCTTTTGTAGTTTGATTGATAACAACTCTGACTTAGAGCCAAGCTCAGAAAACACTTTTCCAAGGGAATCACCTTCGCAAGAACCCAATAGCTTAATTGCCTTCCCAAAGTCCGATAAAGATTGTCCAAGCTCTGTTAGCAGATATTCCAAAAGTAAATTAATCAGAAACATAAAAGCAAGGGGTTAAAAAGACAAATATTAATTTTTCAATATGTACACTACAAAAGAGATTCAGTACCTCGGTGCCTCTTCACAAGGCGAAAAGCCTGTTTTTGTGCCTCAGCCAGATGATCTTCAAGTTCAAAGATGTAATGCTTAAGCTTCTCATATTCAGGAGTAGACTCTTCCATGGGCTTTTCCTTCCCCAAAACTACATCACTCACCTTTGATCCTACATCCTGTAAATTCAAATATCTAGATCATCTCCAGTAGAACAAGCACCCACACGCAAACACACAAAAAAAAGGACATCTTTGCTGAGATAGAAATTTAAATACATCGAGTAACCAAAATTGAAATTATTTTGGAAAAGAAACACAGCATTTAATTTAGAAAAATGAGAACTTTAGTCCTCGAAGTTAATCATAATTCCAATACATCTATAATTTCCAATTTAACTATTCAGTTCCCGAAGTTTGTCCCGCATAACATTTAGAAAAACATGAAGATTACAACAAAGCTATAATTTCAGAGGTGCCTTACAAAAATTAGCAGTGCCATAAATAATTGTAAAACACTCAAAACGCCCCATGTAGATATCATAGAAGCCTTCAAAGAGTACTTCCAATTTTCTGACCTCCAACATGTAACGACCCGGCCAACTAGCAATAATAACTCATTGGGCCCAAATCACCGGCTCAAAATGCTTTAGCCCGGTTATAATTACTAGTGTTTATGGTCTCTTATATACTCAATCACAACCCATTCCGATCCGATGTGGGATTATTGAGATGTCACAAACTCCCCCCGTTTAGACCTTAACATTCTCTTCAGTCCTATCATACATACAAATCACAAAATCACCAGACGATGTGAGACTTATTTCGCTAGCCTTGTAATCCAAACCACTGCCATAGTCCTGTCACTTTGTCATTTAGACCCTCGTATAGCTTGACACCTTGTCATTCGGACTGGCTTGACCGAAACTCGTCACACACTTCCGATTGGTGATTGGCTCTGATACCAAATGTAACGATTCGGCCCATAGGCAATAATAACTCGTTGGGCCCAAATCACCGGCCCAAAATGCTTAAACCCAGTTATTATTAATAGTGTTCATGATCTCTTATATACCCAATCACAACTCCATTCCCATCTGATGCGGCACTATTGGGGTGTCACGGACTTTTAATTTGCCACACCCTGGAGTCTCTTGATAAAGCCTTTTCAAAAAAAAAGGCCGGTTTGAAAACAAAGTGAGCAGAAAGTGCCTATTTTTTTTGAACCATAGCCTTGCCCATGAGACGGAACAGACCCGCCACAAACACAGGAATTCATTTGCCCACTTGGATAGAGCCTTCCCTATATTTACACGGCGTAGCACCGATTACATCATCCACAACACAGAACATTACCCACACAAATCAGCAAAGGTAAACGTAATGCGAAATCTAGTAGTGTAATGTTCATCATGTAATGAGTGAAATCAATAAAAAGGAGTTAAGGAAAGAACGTCACGAGCTAGCACCACCGTACCGACTTCGGATTGAGCCACCCACGTATAACGGTCGAAACACCTAAACACCCAAGGTGCATCGGATCGTCGGCCAGGACCTACGAGAGATCCACAAGTCAAGGCCCAACTCTAGGCGACTCGGAAACACCAATTTCACAATCCCGAAACCATCAAAATTTTTGAGAAATCGACAAGAACACTTCTAAACCCACTGAAGTACCCCTGAAGGTACAGATTTCCACCACAAACGACAAGCTGACACGAAACGCACCCATTTAGGTGTCCGAACAACAAACACACTATTGTGTTATAAAATAACTTTAACAGAAAAACACCATTCCGGATTCCCAGAAATGTCGTTTCGGCACCGAAACCCTCCGCTTCTCCTTCACTGTCCCCAAACACCCAAGACAGCAAGAGCAACCTGTCAACAAGGCTCATTAACAATACCGGAGCATTCACATTAATAAAAAGTGAAACCCATACCAAAAATCGCGTGTTGCCAACGTTTTTGCTTGAAAATGCACCATAATCCAAATCTACCTCGCAAGGGCCACCGAAATTTGGACAACCAGTCCAAAGATCACAAACAGTGATCACATGTTGCCCGAGGCAATTCACAAGGCCCAAGTTGTATAGAACCCCCTAGCTATATACTATTTGCAATTTTATATAGAAAAAGAGTAAAGTTGACTTGTTATCAAATACCGCGAGGTTCTGAGACCAACCAAAGAATATCCGCCGATAGGTCTCGATGCGCCAAAGCTTGTGTTTGTTTGGAGCGGGAACGGAGGCCAAGGAGCGCATCGAGGCTACTTGAACTATGGTTTAGGACTTCGAGGGCGACTATGTCAAAACTATCAATCGGGGCTTTTCCGACAGAACCGAAGGTGTGCATGGGTGTCCATGACACCTCAGGATGTCCATGCTCACCTTCCAAAGAGTCGACAACCACCCAAATGATCGAAACAGAGAAACCCAACTGAAAAAGCCCTAGATCTGGCTCGATCCAGAGCAGAGAACCCTCCAACAAGATTCCAACGACCAAGAAAATAGAGCGTCAACAGGAGAGGTGCGGCCGACGGGGGATGACCGGCGGCATCGACTGCTGGCGGGGGGAGCCAGCGGGAGTGGCGTTCAAGAAGTCGTGGCCGAAAACAAAGAAGCTCAAGTTCAAGTCGAGGATTCCGGCAAAAAGGCGGCCCATTGATGTCGGGGTGACATCAATGGACTACTGGGACCCACGTGAGTTCGACGGCGATGGTGGGAGGCGGCAGCGACGGCTGCACAAGACCTGCGGCCCGAGCCTTTAAAGATCAGGCCCAGGGCTCTCTCTTCAAGCGCAGCAGCACACAGAGACATTGGGGTGGTGTCGCCGGACCCCTGAGAGGTCGGCAGTGTGGGTTCGAGGCGGCACCGACCGAGGTAAAAAGGGTTCGGGTAAGATCAACTTGAGAGGGAAGAGAGAAAGAGAGATTTGGTAGGTTTTTTCGGTCTCTAGCGGCTAGGGAGGGTCGCCGGCGATCAGGGATTGGCAGTGGCACAGATAGGAGGTCACCCGTTGCAGCTGAGGGCGAAGAGGGAGGTTTAGGGTTGTAACACACTGGACCAATGCAAATTGCGAGGTTCGAGTGTTTGATTTGAGTTCCGAGCCTTTCCACAGTTTCTGGAGGGTCGTAGATAGTGTTCCGATCTATGGCTCGCATCCCGAAAATTGAGGTTTAAAACTTAGCGTCAAAACCCAAAAAGATTGGATTTTGAAGTGCTCTCGAGCTGGCCTTTGCAGGGTGGGGTACCAGTACTGCATCCAGTTGGTACCGGTACCTAGTGTAATTTCTGTGGAGCAGAGGCTCGGGTTGGCAGGTCGCAGACTTGATACCGGTACTCTTTTTCCGCGTACCGGTACGCAGTGGAGAATACAGTTTTGCAGTTTCTGAGAGATTTCTTTGTAATTGTCACATTACCCTATATCCCCCTCACCCCTTGGCAGGGGCTTTTGTGCTGTAGCAGGAAGGAGGAGAGGTGAGCGAGCACCCTCTCCATTTTTCTTGGGTTTTCTTTCCTTTTGCTTGGGTTTTTAGAGGATTTAACTTCTCCCTTTGCTTCTTTTGTGCTATTGGTGGCATTTCCACCATGGGAGAAGATTTGAAGCTCGGATTGGAGCTTGTTAGAGGAAAGATCTTCAACCCTAGTGGACTTTGAGCTTTGTTTGAAGCTTCTCTTGAGGTTAGTAACATGATTCTTCCTTTAGATTCATGTTTTGATGGTTTCTTTGAGATAAAACCCTAGAAATGAAAAATCTAGGATTTATTTGGGGATTTTTGATTAGAAGCTTTTAGAGCTCAATTGATTGGTTTAAAACCTTTGTTTAGGTTAGATTTGAAGGGACCTAGCTCACATTTGGGATTTAAAATGGGTTTTCTATACTATAGATGAGTTCTTGGCCTTTTTGCTTGAGTTGTTAAAGATGAACACTTTGGGTGTTCGTTTCGTTTGGCTAATCCTTTTAGAATTTCCTCTAGGGAGCTAGGAGGCTTGTGGACTACTCCGTTTGCGCAAACGAAAGGGGTTGCAAGGAGTCTTGGTGTGTTTGACCTCGCCGAAATGAGAAAAATCTCATCTACGTCATTTTAAATGTTGTAAAATGAAAAATCATACATATTCATGCTAGATAGGGCATATGTGATCTTTGGAATGCTTAATATGCACATGTTATGTATAATGCAAATTTGGACCTCTATGTAGTAGAAAGATATATATATGTGTTGGAAATAGGCATATGACTAGCATTCTTAGATATGATTGGGGATCATGTTTCATATAGTGAAAATGAGCAATGTAATATACTCTTGGACTTGGAATTCATGTTGACATAGGAGAAAACTCTAATGTCATAAAGAGGCATTAAACTTAAATTCGGTTTGGCATAGTAAACCTATGTCATAAAGTGACATTGAGCTTGGGATATATATGGACCTAGTGAAACATATGCCATAAAAAGGCATTGAACTTGGGATATGCTTGGATATAGTAATATTCTAATGTCATAAAGAGGCATTAGATTTAAAGAATGTGTAAACTTCACATTGAGACATAGAACTAGACCGTTGGGTTGCTAGTGACTATTACCGTGTTAGAGACATGATGATCGAATTCTTGAGATGATGACTACGCTTGCTTGCCATTTGTACTCATTCGCACATGCTTGTGAGGGTCGCTCCCTACAAGCCGGCACTCCGGAGTTAGCCTAAGTGACTTATGTTCACTCGTGCGGTATCGAGAAGCCTCTTTTGGGCCGGGTGGGATAGGCTCATTCCTAGTAGGGAATGTTGGACTACCACGGGCAATTAGGCGGCACAAACTGGACTACACTTGTGTAGGTCCTAAATTGAGATTAGTTATTGACATTATATCACTAATGTGACAATCACTACTAGATAGTCTATAGTAGTTGGATATATAGATTATGCTTGTAGCATAGTATTGGAACAACTTAATCAAATTGGACAACGTGGACATTAGACAAATAGTAAACAATGACATTTTACTAGTTGTGTTCTTGGAAATCATGTTATTTATGCTTAGGCATATTCATGTTA
Source organism: Aechmea fasciata (assembly GCA_025177825.1). Classification (NCBI taxonomy): domain Eukaryota; kingdom Viridiplantae; phylum Streptophyta; class Magnoliopsida; order Poales; family Bromeliaceae; genus Aechmea; species Aechmea fasciata. Next base: position 11,380,964 of record CM045934.1, read on the forward strand.
AGTAGCATTTGTACTTATGCAATTCATGCTAAGTACAGGCATAGTAGCTTAGCAAGTTTAATTCATGTTTCATGTACATGTTATCTATTCTAATTAGCTGTTAGAATTTACTATTCTTGCTTTCTTTATAGCCTAGTGGTGCATTTCATTGCAGGTCAGTAATTGCCCACTGGGAACTATTGATTAATAGTTCTCACGCCCTATGTTGATGTTTTCTTTCAGAGCCTTCCATCCCAGGAGAGGCTAGGGACCGTGGCAAAGGTGTCGCTTCGAGCTAGCGATCGAAGAGTCTCGCTAGGTGGATCATTTTCTCTTTTTGTTTTAGTTGGAGAGGATGAGAGTGTTTTTGTACCCTATGTAGAGACCACCATTTTGTATCTAGATTACTTATGGATCTCATGATGTATCTCCTTTGTGGATTACTATAGTTGTTATCGGTTTTTATTGTTTTCTACTTGTTGCTAGAATTAGTTGTGTATGCTCGATTACCTAGTAGATGTTTCTTTTCTTCTTGCTTAACTATCGCTATTGTTGTAGACTTCTTATATGTGTAGGTATGCGGCGGGTCTGGACATACACCGGTAGGGCCTCCGCCGGTCCCGAGGCGTGACAAGGATTGTGTTTGGTTTCGAGAAACCCTAGTTGCTCTTATGTAGAATTGACCAAATTGCATCAAACCACCTTCAATCTACAATATTTTTAACTGAGTCCCTCACCGCAAATGAATTTTACATAGAGGCCCTTTATGTCCGATTTCACGCAAATTGGTGCGCATGAAATATTGGAACTTTTTTGAAAAACATGAATATTTACATTTAAGCCCGTCTCATATTTCATGCTCTTTCATGTAAACGGCTTGCCAAAGCCAAAAATGGACAATACCAGATTGCCGAACCATTAAGTGTACATTTTTATTTCGTCAAAAACAGTTGTCGATTCACGAGAAAAGCTTCCTTTTCTTCCGGCTCAATATAATATAATATAATATAATTTTAATTTCTAAATTTGAATTTAAACAAATTTCAATTTCCAAAATCTCAGATATTACATTGTTCCCCCTTACAAAAAGTTTCGTCCCCGAAATTTGATTACATTGTGGATATCGTTCCTGCATAACCGACTCAAGCTCCCTTGTAGCCCCGCACTTGATATTCTCCTACTAAACTTTCCCATACGAAATACTCCGATTTCCTAGTTTCTTCACCTCACGTGCCAATATCCGCTTTAGAGCCTCATCAGAGCTCAAATCCTCCCGCGACTGAATAGTCGTCAAGCTGATAACATGAGATGGATCCCAAATATATTTTCGAAGCATGGACACGTAGAATACGTTATGCACCCAAGCGAGACTCGGAGAAAGAGCCAACCTATACGCTGTCGAACCAACACGCTCCAGAATCTCAAACGGTCCAACAAAACATGGACTAAACTTGTTCCGAAAACTGAACCGCTCGATCCCTCTAGATGGCAGCACCTTGAGCAGCACATGCTCACCGACCTACAACTCCAGGTCACACTGTCGCTAGTCCGCGTAGCTCCTCTGCCAGCTCTGTGCAGTTAGTAACCACTACCTCACAATGCGAACCTTGACTTCCGCATCCACCAAGTCCGGCCCAATCACTGGACATTCACCAACATCGTCCTAACAGATAAGGGAGCGGCATCGATGCCCATACAATGACTCATATTGTGCCATCTCAATGCTCGCCTAATAACTATTGTTGTAGGCAAACTCTACCAAGTGTAGATACTTGAACCATCCATCACCATAATCCAAGACGCATGCTCGGAGCATATTCTCGACAGTCCGTGACACATTAAGGCCGTCACTCTGCGAATCAAAGGCGTACTAAAATTTAGCTTTGTGTCCATAACTTGTCAGTAAGCTCCTCCAAAATTGGGATACGAAGCTAGCATCCCGATCCGACACAATCGACATCGGCACTCTATGAGCCGAACGATCTCATTAATGTAAACTTGTGCCAATCGATCCCTGGACCAAGTCGTATGCACCAATAGAAAGTAGGCCGATTTAGTCAATCGGTTCACAATGACCCAGATCGCATCGTGACCTTGTTGTGATAGAGGTAAACCTATGACAAAATCCATGGTAATCTACTCCCACTTCCACACAGGCACCGAAAGTGGTTGCAGTTTCCCCACTGGCTGCTCATGCTCAGCCTTCACCTGCTGACACACCAAGCATTGAGCCACATGCACAATATACGATACATCTTGGTTCCACTAGGATGCACACTATACGGGAACCGATATGCCTCGGATAGGATACCCTTCCTCAACTTCATCAGGCACACATCACCGGCCCTGAAAGCGAAGAAAGCCGTCAAAGTGGATCGTGAAGCCCCCGCTTTACCACCGCTCGATATTCGCCCACACCTTCTGCAAGTATGGGTATGACTGTTGTCCAAGCGAAATTCTGTCAATTAAGGTGGGCTGCACCACCAAGGTCAACAACTGAGCAGTGGCTCCAATGGGTACCTCCAACTCTAGACAACAGAATTCCACCATGCGGTCTTGCTCAGTGATTATAAAGGACTCAGCTGATGACTGCTTCCAGCTCCACTACGTTCGCCTTTTTTGGATGGTACTAAATAGAGAGGTCATAGTCCTTTGAGAGCTCGAGCCACCACCTTTGCCTAAGGTTCAGCTCCCGGATGGAAAGATCCTTTAGGCTCTGGTGGTCCATGAACACCTCGCAATGTGCCCCATAGAGATAGTGCCTCCATATCATACAGGCAAACACCACTGCCGCGAGCTTGAGATCATGTGTCAGGTAGTTCTTCTCGTAGTCCTTCAACTGCACAACGCGTAAGCAATAACCTGATCCTGCTAAATAAGCACACACCCCAAACCCTATCCGTGAGGAATCACAATAGACCACGAAGTCTTCACTAGTTCGTGGCAAACCTAGGATGGGGGCGCAGGTCAGCCTGTTCTTCAGTTTCTCAAAACTCCTCTAGCACTCGAGAGTCCATTCTCACCCTTCCTTGTTAGCTTGTTCAATGGGGTGGCGATTTTAGAAAAATCCTCGATGAATCGCCAATAGTAGCCCGCCAAACCAAGAAAACTCCTTATATCGATCACGGTGGTCGGTCTTGGGCCACTCAACCACCGAGTCCACCTTCGGTCCACCGCAATACCCGACTGAGTCATAATGTGGCCCAATAAAGTGACCACGCGGAACCAGAACTCGCACGTCTTAAGTTTGGCGTAGAGTTTGTTCTCTCGAAGAATCTAGAGAACCCGCAGAAGATAATCCTCGTGCTACTCATTGCTACACAAGTAGATCAGTATGTCGTCAATGAAGACCACGATAAACTGATCTAGATATGGCTGAAAGATCTTGCTCATTATGTCCATGAACGCCGCTGGGGCATTAGTAAGTCCGAAGGGCATCATGGTGAACTCGTAATGATCATAACGAATCTTGAAGGCGGTCTTCGCCACATCCTCTGCCTTGATCTTAAACTGGTGATAACGGGACTGAAGATCAATTTTGAATAGACTGACAATCCATAAAGCTGATCAAAGAGGTCGTCGATCCGAGGTCGGGGGTACTTATTCTTTATTATCACTTTATTGGGCTCTCGATAGTCGATGTATAACCGCAGACTACCTTTCTTCTTTTTGACGAAGAGGACCGGTGCACCCCAAGAAGATACATTAGGTCTAATAAATCCCTTATCCAAGAAATCCTCAAGTTGAGCCTTCAACTCCTTCAGCTCAGCAAGGCCATTCGGTACGGGGCCTTCGAGATAGGAGTGGTGCCGGAAACCATGTCATTGAAGAACTCAATCTCTCTATCTGGATGCATCTCGGGTAGCTCGACTGGAAATACGTCAAGAAACTTCCGAGCTACTGGAATCTTCTCCAGCACTGGTGCAACTCGGTGGATGATGTCCACTGAAGCCAAACGGGCTACACATCTGCTCACCATAAGCCATTATGCCCCAGCCGAAGAGATGGTCAAGGCAAAGAAGAAGCTCATAATGCAGGGTAGATGAACTACTCTTTACCGAGCACAACGAAGGTCCTCTGCTCGCAATTGATAATACCATGGTGCCTGGTGAGCCAGCCCATCCCAAGCACTACGTCAAACCCCTTTATCGATAGAAAGAGCAGGTTTGCCACAAATACTTAGTCACCAAACATCACAGGGCACGACCGAATGTGCCTATCTGGGTCTAGAACAATTCCGGGCCCTGTATCCGTAGCTCTATTGCTAATGGACACAAAGTGATGTGGTGTACTAAATTTCGGTACGCTATACTAAACTTTGGCCAAATTGGGCAAAGTACAGTTAAAAGATGATTTAGACATGTTTAGAAATGAGTTCTGCGAGTTTCGAAACGTTTCAAAGTGAATTGGAGCTTCAAGGAGTGAAAATGAAAATTTTTGAAAATTTTATTTTTGAGCTGTTGGACTCTCAAGGTCCCAAACCTTAACTTGAGGATTCGAACCTTGGTACGGACCTGACATCAAAGTCTGGACTTTTGAAAATTTTATGTATCTGAATGCTACATTTTGGAGGACTTATGATGTATTTGATGAAACATGTATTCATTTTGGAAAAGAAAAATGTAAATGTAAAGAAAGGCAAATGTGATGTAATAGTTAGTAGTTCTTTCTTTATTTCACTTGTTATTCACCTGTGGATTACTCGCTCTTTGATGTTGGCACTGATTGTGCCCCGTTGAATGTGTATGTTTAGAATTTAGTTTCCTGGGTGAATTCTTGTACACATTCTTGTTGTTGAGCCTTGGGCGGACAGGGGAGGTGCTGTCCGTCCAGCGTCCGCTCGGCGCGCCCGAACCGGACCAAATCGGTAGCGGTATTGGGGCGGGGGCATGACACTCACTCTCTTCTCCTATTTCTCTATCTAGACACTCCTCCAACACTTGGAGAAATGAGGAATTGATCTTGAAGAAGGCTTTAGAATTGACAAGCTTCCTGGAGCAAGAAGAGGCTTGGGCAGTTTGGGTTAGAGGTGAGTTCTTAGTGTTGTGAGTTAAGAGTTTTGGATTTTGATCATGAATTTGGGGTTATAGCAAACCCTAAGCAAATCTAGACCACAAATGGTGGAGATTTGCCATGAGATTTGGGGGGTTTGCTATTATTTTGGAAACCCTAGGTTAAAAAACGGTTTTTGTATTGGATGAGTTTAAAAATTATTTGACTCTTTAAAACCCTAATTGGAGGTAGGAAATAATGTGGGGCAACTTAATTTCAAGAAATTTGTTTGAATTCGAAAATGATAACGAACCATTTTTCTAATGTTAAGGCAAGAAAGCTTGGAGTAAAAGCTTGTAGCCCAAGAGAAGACCTAATTGCAAGTGACTACAAACAATTAGGTGCATTTTAAGGTGGATTGCGTTGCATCGAAGTGACTTGGTCACCTCTCACATCTAGAGACTAATAGCTAAAACAAGTGATTTATTGTCGCATGATAGTTTAAATGTTAGATATGCATGTTAGAGGCATATGCTAGTTAAAATGACAAACTTTACTACCTATGTATGTGGTATGAGTACAAATGCATGCATGCGATAAATGTATATCAAAATGCTATTTTCATTCACAATGCATGCATGGCTTCATTGCATCCCTATTGTATGAATAAAAATGTAGGCTGACATTCTCTAGGATTGGTAGAGAACTCAACATGTGAACATAGACGTAGCAGTAAGAGCCCCACGATTTCGACGTGGAGCAACGGGAGAGAAAGAAGCACTCTGAGCCGACCTACTGCCCCTGGGGCAATTATGACGCATATGACAATACTAACCACACCGAAAGCAGTGATCCTGTCACTAAGGGCATGTATTCACCGGTGCCCCCGTACACGGATGACGCGGGGTAGATAACCCTACCGACGATACGAAGGCGTACTCTAGCTAACCGCTAGGTGGGACGGTGCTTGGGTGACCTTTTACTAGAGGAAGAACCACTTATAGATTTGGAATGAGAATGCTTCTTGTCTCTATTTTTCTCTATCAATTCTCGCTCGGTTTGTGCCTCATCTATGTCGTTATGAATCATACGGGCCTAATCTAGGCACTCATCGAAAGTCAAGACGTCATGGGACGCAATCAGTCTCCAGATGCTGTGCTTCAAGCCCCTGCGAATAGCCTCGCCTTATGATACTCATCGCGGACCACAAAAGGAATCAGTTCGATGGCGAGAGAGAAGTCCTACTCATACTCAGCCACGGTGCGGTTGCCCTGCCTAACCCGCTCAAGTTCCCGCTCTAGGCTTTGCTTGTTACTTTTTTCAAAGAAGTGGCCGTAAAGGAGCTCCCTAAACTCCTCCCAGGATGGATATGCTGCGACGTATTGCTTTTTCGGAAGCTGCAGCCACTAGTTATAAGCCTCGACCTCCAGGAAATGAATAGCCAGAGAAATCTTCTCATGTTCCTCGATATACAGATCTCAGAACAACTTCTCTATCTATATGACCTACTTCTGGACGGCCCACGGATCATCACCTCTGCTAGAAAACTTCAGCGGATCAAATTTCTTGAACTGATACGAGCCGGCTCTACTACCAGAGGGTTATCACCTCCAGCAGTAGTCATCGTGGTCGTGGTAGTAGCCGTAGCCGCAACACGGCAATAGGTACCGTCTCAGCAAGGGTATCCGTGGTGGCTATCATGACCTGCGCAAGGGGTAGGGCCTGAGCGGCAGCAGCTACCACATGTTACTGCATAAACTACTGTACTAACCCCGTGAGGGCTGTCACCTGGCCCGTCAGACCTACCACCTGGGCCTCGAGGCTGCGAATATCGCCCAACTATTCGATGCCCGACCGGTCACCACCACTCGCCAAAAATGCACGCATCTGCACACCGCTGGACAATTTTGCATCTGTACGTCTACCACCTCGACCACTACAAGAAAGTCTCCCACGAGCCATATCTATGTCAACACGTAGTCACAAATAAGAAATAAGCCACTCGACTCAACTCATCGAAACTCGAGCCCAACATACCCCGCACTTGCGTGCCTATACACCTTCGGTTTTCCTATGGGTCAGCTTAACCTGTAGTTCAGTTAAAGACCTATGAGTGAATTTGTGGTTGTAACTTCTCCGATACCATATTAATATCTTACACCCCAAGGTCTCTTGATAAACCCTTTCGAAAACAATGGCCAGTTTGGAAACAAAATCAGCAGAAAGTGCCCTCTTTTTAAAATATAACCTTGCCCACTAGACGAAACAGATCCGCCACAAACACAGGAATTCCGCTACCCACTCGGACAAAGGCTGCCCTCTATTTGCACAGCATAACACCGATTACATCATCCACAGCACACAACATTACTCACACAAATTAGCAAAGGTAGAGTAAACGTAATGCAAAGTCTAGTAGTGTAGTGCTCATCATGTAATGTGTGAAACCGATAAAAGAGAGTAAAGAAAGAACATCACCGAGTTAGCACCATTGTATCGACTTTGGATTGAAACACACTTGTAACAAATAAGCACCTAACACCCAAGGTGCATCGATCATCAACAAAAGCTACGAGAGATCCACGAGTCAAGGCCTAACTCTAGGCAACTCAAAACACCAATTTCAAACCCCGAAACCACAAAAATTTTCGAAAAATCCACCAGAACACTTCTGAACTCACATAAGTACCTTGGAAGTTACCAATTTACACCGTAAACGACCAGCTAACCAAAAATGCACCCATTTAAGTGTCCGGACAGCCAGCGCACACTATTGTGTTATAAAATAACTTTAACAAAAATAATGTCGTTCAGGATTCCCGAAAACGTCGTTCCGGGGAAATGCCGTTTTTGGCACCGGAACCCTTCGTCGTCCATCCGCTATCTTCGAACATCCGAGACAACGAGAGCAATCATCCAACAAAGCTCAGTGACAATCCTGAGGCATTCACATTAATAAAAAGCGAAACCCATAGCGAAAACTGCGTTCTGCCGGCGGTTTTACCGAAAAACGCACCAGAATCGAAATCTTACCTCGCGAGGGCCACCGAACCTTGGACAACCAGTCCAGAGATCACAAACAATGATATCACGTTGCCCGAGGCAATTCATGAGGCTCAAGTTGCATAAAAGCCCTAATTATATACTATTTGCAATTTTATATAGAAAATGAGTAAAGTTGACTTGTTAGCGAATACCGCGAGGTTTCGACTTCCGAGACCAATCAGCAGTACCGGCTGATAGGTCTCGACGCGCCAAAGCTCATGTTCGCTGTCCGAAGCACATTGGGGCTACTTGAACTCTGGTTTAGAAGGGCTCCAAGAGCGACGATGCCAAAACTATCAACCGGGGCTTCTTCGACAGAGCCGAAGTTGAGCACGAGTGTCCATGACACCTCAGGATGTCCCTGTTCACCTTCCAGAGAGTTGACGGCCACCCAAATGATCGAAACAAAGAAGCCCAACTAAAGAAGTCCTAGATCAGGCTCGATCCAGAGTAGGGAACCCTCCAACAAGATTCCGGCGGCCAAGGAACTCGAGGGCCGGCAAGAGGGAGGCGTGGCCAATAAGGGACCACCGGCGGCATCGACTACAGGCGGCGAGAGTAGCGGTGTCGGTGTTCAAGAAGTCACAGCCGAAAACAAAAAGGCTCGGGCAAGTCAAGGATTTCGGCAAAAGAGCCGCCCGCGGATGTCAAGGCAGCACCGGCGGACTACTAGGGCCTACCTGAGTCCGACGGCGATGGTGGGAGGCACCGCACAAGACTTGGAGCCTGAGCCTTTAAAGATCAGGCCTGAGGCTCGATCTTCAAGCATCTCGGCACACAACGACGCACAGGGGTGCCGGGGCGGTGTCGCCAGACCCCCGAGAGGTTGACGGCGTGGTTCGAGGCGGCACCGACCAAAGTAAATGGGGTTCGAGTGAGATCAACTTGAGAGGGTGTCTCGACCCGACACAGCTAATTTGGACAGTTCGGGCCCGAAATAGACCTGCCAAATAGACAGAGCAAGGATTTAAGTGTCGTGGCACGGGGTTGTGCTGGAAACTTGCCAGCACGGTACGGCACGGTGCGTGCCAAGCCGTGCCGATGCGTGCCGGTCAAAAAAAATTCTTATGTGCTGACACATAATAGCATGAAATATTTATTTTCTTTAGCAACAAGATATTCCAACTATTTATTATGTCTTTTTATCGCATCTTTTGAACTTTATTGAGAAAATTACTTACTAATTTAAAGAATAGAGGGTTTTGAGCTGTGCCGTTGGCACGAGGTCAGTATCGTGCCGATATCTTGTTGGCACGGTACGGCACGGTGGATAAGGCTCGTGCAGACGGACACTTAAAACCTTGAGACAGAGTTTTCCCTATCGACCCAAGGCGTAAACAAAGTTTGTACATACATCCAAACAAGAGATACTAGCAACAAAACATTTGCAAGAGGTATACAAAGATGCAAAAGAAATAAAGCTAACTATTACATCACATTTACATTCATTTGGCTTTACCTCTCATTTACATAACATGCAAGAGAAATAAAGCTAACTATTACATCACATTTACATTCATTTGGCTTTACCTCTCATTTACATAACAAGATATCTCCTTTATACCCAAAAGAATTATACATCACATATCTTTCACATATACATTACACTTTATCTCAAAAGCTCTTATATTGCATTTCTTTCACAAGGGTTATACATTTCTTTCTTGCTATGTACATGGGTAGATGATCTAGTCCCGGTGGTCCACACTATCTAGAGCTCGATGCCCAAGCTACGGTCCTCGACAAATGCCCTCGTGCTTGGCTCTGCAAAACAGGGTGTGAGAACTAATCAAAGTTCCCAGTGGGTTCGGTCCGATTTTCTCACTAAGTCTAATAAGGCATAGAGACAAAGATAGGTCAATATGACAAAGAAGTAATAGATAGAAACAATAAGCCCAACATGCTCATATACATCTATATCATGCTTCAAATGGTATCACTATGCCTTTACCAAACATGTCAACAAATACAAGTTCTACTATGTCTTTAACAATGTCATCTATCAATGTTCTACTATGCCTGCAACTATAAGAAATGCCATGACCATGCTTTGATTCAATCCAACCGGTTCGCCCAGAGGATGAACCACGACTCGCAACACATTGTCACGCGACTGTGACCGTCTGCTGAGGGCGACCCCCCGTCTCTATCCCACTGTGATACAACTCCGGAACTCACTGCTTGGGAGGCGACCCCACAAGCCTCTACGACGACGCGAGTATGATCATAGTCCTCCGGGGACCGACCGAATCCCACATCCCTATCCATCACAAGGCATGTAATCCTCACCATAGGCCACATATGCAATATGCTCAAGTCCTCCCGCCCGAGGACCTCGGGAATCCCACATCCCAGATAATCACAATGCCATAACTTTACAATTCTCATGAGTGAGAATATACTACATATACAATATTTCCAAATCTCATAATGTCCACATGCATATGCCCTCTAGCATCTCATGCACATATCTAGCATATTCTCACAACATGTCCACATATCTAGTTCACATGGATCTAGTATATTCTCACAACATATCCATGCAACATGCGTATATACATCTATCTTGGCATCATACAATAACAGCATCTATGATTTTCATGCAACATATCTAGCACATTCTCACAATATGTCAACATGCATATATCCTCTAGCATCTAATGCATACACATATATACATCTCAACATCATGCAAATAATATACACCTACAAGTATCATGCAACATGGATCATCATCCCTCACACTAATGCATGAATTTACCAAGAACCCATAGGTTTCTTACATAATAACAATGTATGATGCTACATGATCAAAATGTAGAACTTAGACATAGAATGAAATCCGGCTATTTCGGATAACACCCCCAACCTCGTGTCGACGTCACGAAGCGGGAAAGCCAAGCTGCGCAATTTATTGTCGTCGATTTCCCTCGACTGCGGCAAACAAAGCGAAAAGGGCAATTTCTTCAAATTGACCACCGTAAGCTCAACGGAACCTCAATCTTAGTCCACCGCGTCAGCTTTACCTTCAATTGCGAAATTATAGGACCAATTAAGATCAAAACCCATCATGATCAAAAACCCTCATTTGAGACCCTAGAAACCTATTTATGGCATAATATCCCACAACTCCCAATGATTTATGCAATAGCTTAGGTTAGAATCATATAGGGTTCCCATTTATCTCATTCTCAAAGGATTTACACAAAACCCTAACTCAAAAACCCAAAATCTCACCTTGAATCCTTTGCTCTCATCAAGCTTTTTCTCCCAAAAGTTTGCTTCACCACTAAGCAATCTATATCTCTTCCTTTCTAAATATTCCTAGGGGAAAAAAGAGACTTGAGGGTGAGAGAGAGAATACTAGAGATAGAGAGAGTTTTCTCTTTGGATTTGGGTAGTAGAGAATGAGAGAAGGGCTTAGAAACTTTGTATAAACCTTCCGCTCATCTCATGTATTGGTAGGGAACCAGGAGGAGAGAGGGGTTTACATATAGGTCCCCCAACACTTACGATTTTCAGTTTAGTCCAGTTCAAATCTGATACTTTTCACCGGAGCCCTTCTGAATGTCTGTTTGCACTCAAATTTGACAATCAAATTCGGTTAAAATTAATCAGAAGAAGAACAAGATCTTAACTTTTCAGTTTTGGACCATTTTTGGTCACCGAAAGGTCTACCGACTAGAATCTCTAGCAGATAGCAGTCAGATTTTATTTTTCTCCTTTCCGGTGTCGGAATGACATGAAACTTTAAATCTAGCCTCATAAAAATAATTCTGATATATTCTCAAAGTTTCATAATTTTCTGACACTGAATTTTCTGCTAAAACAGAAGCCTCGCCCGCTCCTTACAGAAAATTCTAAATCTTTTGTTTTCATTTCGATTTCAGCACAAGTCATATCCGACTCATATTTTACTTCTCTAAGTCCAAATAAAATAGTATCTCACACTATTTTTATTTATACTTTTATATTAAAATTTCGGCACATTACAGAGGGAAGAGATAGAAAGGTTTGGTGGGTGTCACGGTCTCCTGCGGCTAGGGAAAAACGGCCGGCGATCGGGGATTGGCAACGACACAGATTGGAGGTCACCTCTTGCAGCTGAGGGCAAAGAGGGAGGTTTAGGGTCGTATTTGGTTTCGAGAAACCAAGGATTTAAGTGTCGGGGCACGGGGTCGTGTCGGAAACTTGCCGGCACGGTAAGGCACGGTGCGTGCCGAGCCGTGCCGATGCGTGCCATCAAAAAAATTCTTGTGTGCCGACACATAATAGCATGAAATATTTATTTTCTTTAGCAACAAAATTTTCTAACTATTTATTATATCTTTTTATCACATCTTTTGAACTTTATTAAGGAAATTACTTACTAATTTAAAAAATAGAGGGTTTTGAGTGTGCCGTTGGCACGAAGTGCATGTCGTCTTGGGTATCTTTTTGGCACGGTGCGGCACGATGGATACGGCCGTGCCAACGCATAAAAGCTTGCGAGAAACCTTAGTTGCTCTTATGTAGAATTGACCAAATTGAATCAAACCCAACGTTCGAAGTCTGGTCCGCCGTCTGCCCGTGCCGCTACGGCACGTATAGGGGCATGGTACAGGGGGGGTCTCGGACCGCCCCTCTGTGCCGCGGCACCCGCCGCGTGCCGCTCGAGACAAAGTGGCATGCGGCAGTGCCGCGGCACCGTGTGCCGTGCGCTTTTTTTTTTTTCTTTTCTTTGTTTTTAGTTTTTTTTTTTTGGTTCCCCCTTTTTTTCCCCCCTCTCTGGCGTTTTTTTGTTTATTTCTTTTTGCTTTTCCTTTTTTTTTTGTTTTTTTGCAAATATCGATATGCTTTTCCTTTTTTTTTTTTTTTTTTTCTTTTTCTTTTTTCTTTTGTTTTATCGAGCCCCCAAGGCCACCTATATTGTCTTTTTTTAACTTTTTTTTGCTTTTTGGCGGATGCCTTTTTTTTTAACTTCTTATTTATACTTCTTATTTATCAATATAGGAGAAAATTTTTAATTGACATACCCGATCCATACCGCGGGGGTTCCACCACGAGACATCCATTTTTCTTCGCAAAATATTTTGTCAAAAATTATCGCACAAATAAATTTTCGATGATTCAAGGGAACAAAAGTCAATCTCCTAAACAAATTTTAATCAGATATTTTAAAAAGAATAAAAGAACAAAAACTGAATTTAATATCGAGAATACATGACTTTCTCACAATACCAGCAATATTTACATCCAACATCGTCAAATAAATCTTGTATCTGCAGATGACAATACGCCATATGATCAAGCGTGACGATCTATGTCGAATTAAGCAGTTATCTCTATATAAAGATGTAAATTTAAATAATTATTATACTTGTGAATTTTATTATTGTATTTTAATTTCTATTCTATATTAGGTATAGTTGTATTTTATTTACAAAAAACTTACATGCATATTAATTGATTAGTGTAGTAAGGTATATATAATAAATATTCATAATTATTTATTTAAATCTTTCAAAATAACATTATAAGAGTTTATTGAAACCAAAAAAACTGAAATAAGCCCGTGCCAAAGCGTGCCAATAGGAGGTCATGCGTATCTATCGGCACGCAAGCGTGCCTGTGCCGTACCATGCCAGGGACATAACGGCACACCCCCGTGCTACGGCACTTTAAACCTTGATCAAACCCCCTTCGATATACAACATTTTTAACTGAGTCCCTCATCGCAAGTGAATTTCACATAGAGGCCCCTCCATGTGCGATTTCACGCAAATCGATGCATGAAATATTGGAACTTATACAAAAAACATTAATATTCACATTTAGGCCCGTCTTGTATTTCATGCTCTTTTGTGCAAACAGCTCGCCAAAACCAAAAATGGACAATACCGACCTTTGTCGAACCGTCAAGTCTACGTTTTTGTTTCATCAGAAATAGTCGTCAATTCACAAGAAAAGCTTCCCCCCCTTCCAGCTCAAGATAGATAGATAGATAGATAGATAGATAGATAGATAGATAGATATACATATATCCATATATATATTTTCAAATTCCAAATTTGAATTTAAACAAATTTCAAGTTCCTGAATCTCAGATATTACACAACAAAAGCAAGATTAGTCATTTATTTACAGGGTTATCTGCGACATTTCAAAATTTTGAGTGGTATATGTAACAATTTCAAAATTTTGAGCAAGTTAACCAAAATGTTCACTAGTCTACCATCTTAAAAAAGTCAACATGACATCAATATTATTAGAGTCGACATTGGTAGTTTTCTTTAGGTCTACGTTTCAGTAATGATACTGATCTGACATTCGTCCTTAAAGCTAAACTAATAGGACAGCTAAACTTATAGGACTTACAATCTCACGTGGAACGAACTTCAATGACTAAACTGCTAAATGTGAACCTCTAAAGAAAGAATTCAGATGTAGAAAGAGGCACAAACACAAATACCAAACAAATTAAACTATACATGAGAAGTGAACAAACTAAGAATTGCTAAATCAAGTTTCCAATAGAACATGATTCAGCTACATGGAAGTTGATATCATCAAAAACAATACACATCATAAATGTCAATCTCAAGGGAAGTACCTTAAATATTTGTATCAAATCGGCAGGTTTCTTCTTGAAATAGCCAATCTCGAGAGTTCTTATTCTCTCCATTTTCTGTTATTATAGAATAGGTAATCCAAAGTTAACATAAAAATATATCATCTAAAGACGTAAAATAAAAAATTCAAAGTCAAAGGAATGATAATAGATGTATATTAGTATACACTTCATCAACATATGAAACACATACTATACCTCTTCATCTTCTTGCAGAAAGATCTTCAAGTCCTCACTTTTCCTAAGCTCGGGGTGTGAAGCTACTCGATTAATAAACATGTCCAAAGCTTGACGCCTCGTCTCAATGAACTCAAGACTAAAGCGGAATTTCTCTGGGAATACAGAATTCAATAAGCCAAGTAACAAGATTGGAAGATTCCAATTAATTTAAAAAACATGGACAATTATTTAATTTATTTCTTAGAAGAGAATAAACAACCCACAAATATGTCAAAGTCGCTTGACTTGTGACTAAATAAAGGTCAAAATCGCAAAAAGGATTTTGCGCCACACATATGCTCACTATACAAATATTTTAATTAGGTTTGCTCATATATGATTTAGCTATGAAGTTGTAAATGAGAGAAATGCATTTGTTATTACCTACAGTGCTCTTCTCGGGGAAGGGGGAATAAAAATGCCTTTGTACTTCTCAAAGCCTATCATGTAACCACTCAAAATCAACATGTGACGAATAACAATTTTCTACGAGTCTTCAAATTCGGGTAGATTAGTACGCAAAGAGACAGGTTAAAAAGATTAGAAGAGACAAATCCTCAAAAAGTCCTAGTTTGCTATAAGACTAAGTGTAACTAATCTAATAACAGAGAGAAGAGAAAATAGAGAATTTCAAGAAAAATGGGGATAAGAAAGCTCATTAGTCATTACATGGCAGATCTATAAGAAAGAAAAGTAATGAGGAAGAAAATAAAATTTTCTAATTTACAAAGTGGTTGAGAACATCAAAGTAAGTTACAATTTATAGTAGAATTTGTCAAATTGTGTGAAACAACCGTTATTCTCCAATAGCTTAAGCCACTAGAGAACAATGTTTTTAATATATATATTCAGCATTTCCCCTCACGTCTAGGATTGAAACATTTTTATAGGTCCAAAACGTGGACTCGAATTAAATGGCAAGAAATTAAATAATGTTAAAAGCCTGGCAAGACTCAAACTTCGGACCTCTTACTATGATAATATGATACTATGTTAATTTATATGAAACAACTATTATTCTCCAATAGCTTAAGCTACTAGAGACCAGTATTTATATTTATATTCAACAGAACTCAACTAGTAAAAAAGTTAGCAATCTACGCATAAGCAAGTTGATATTCATTAAGTTAAAAATTTTGAAGAAAAAGTAGAACAGTATAAGTACTCTTACTAGTTAACATGATAATCACAACAAAGCACGGCTAAAATTATGCAAACTATGTTTTTGGTACTTGAGATAATAATCGAGCACCATGCTCCAAGATGACATAAAAGGTTGAACATTTTCCTTCTTAACTATTAGAACAAAGTTATTTTCGGAAAGTTTATGGCTTCCTTGTGCATTCTTGGACATGAGGTGTATAGGGAGATAATGAGGATCAGGAAGTTTATTCTCAAAGTTGAAGAAATAGAAAATTAAGAATTATGATAACTTCTTTGTTATAACTTATAAATCTTATCTAAATGAGTTTGCAAAATCGTGAGTTTTTCTATCCTTCCAAGACTAAAGAAGTTTCAGGTCTTGACTTGATTCTACAATATAACATGGACAAACTAGGGTGACAATTGCACAGTGAAAATCATATCAACAAAAGAAGTGTCTATCCTGTTAGTGAAGCAGAATATAACCAATTGGCTTTACTTCTATGTTTTTCTAGAGATTCACTTATAACCAACACTCTACAGTTTTGATACCAAGACAATATTATAATATCAATGAACTAAAACTTCATATGTAAAAATTTCATTATGCCGAAGTTGAAATATCAAATATTTCATAATGACTAGCACCAATAAAGTTGGTAAAATAGGTAAAAGTCAAAGGAGGTACATAAATGTGGATAGGAATTTTTAAAGATAAAATGAATCAAGGAATGCTATTCTTGAGCTTCTATGGTCTTAAATCTATTAGCTGTAAATATTAGATATTAGGAAAGGAGACTCAAACATGATCACTAATAGAATAAGTTATAGTATCAGCTAGTTGACTTATTTCTAAATAGATGACTAGAGAGGGCTGTTTAACTTTTAAGTTGAAAGATAACATATGAAAGTTGCAAGTGGCTATTAGCTTGGAAGTACTAATAGTGGCATGGAGAGGCTAAGAGAAATAGTTGTCCTATGATTATCTCTAGGACATCGCATCAAACAGAAGTAAGCACGTTATGTTTGGTGGGGGTGGGGGGGATCAAGAAGGTCATCACTAATCAAATCTCTAGTGCGAAGGAGCTTCTTGATGTATCATGAGAACAGATTAAAACATTAACAGTAATGGAAAGAAGTTGAGGTGTTATTAAAGACAGAATAAATGAATAGCTTCTGGATGACTCAAAAGAAAAACGTAATAGAAAGAAAAAGTTGAGGTGATAGTGAAGACAGAGAAAAAACCCAATAGGAAACTATGCAGTGATAGAAGAGCAAATTCTGATGCTATTACGTATAACATAGCAGAAACTGTGCCAAGAGAATTGAAAGAGAGCAAATTTAAGACTTGATAGTGAGCTTCATAAGAAGTTGGAAAACTGAGAGAACCAAATAACCAAACACACACACACACACACACACACACACACAAAAGGATCTATAAGTATATGAGAAGTTAAAGGACAAGAATAATATACAATTAAATTACGTTTGCATAACAAGGATAATGAGAAACAAGAAAATATGGAGGTATTATTCTAAGAAATTACATAAAAAGAGCCTCTTAGGAGTTTTGAGGAATTAATATTAGGGTATAGGATCAGAAAATGGTACTTTCTCAACTCCTTAACTCCCTGGGAGCTCAGTGGTGAAAGAAGCAATAAAGATGACGAGCGCAGGAAATGCAATCTTACTAGCTACGTGAACTCTAATACAGAAGCGGTGATGAAAAGAATAGTCAGCACGCAAAACAAAGGAAATTCAGAATGATGCCAATACATGATTACAAACAAGATCAATCACTAAGAACTGGCAATTAAAGCAAAGAAAACTATGGGATCGAAAAGGATGCAATTCGTATACAATCAGATCTACTATCTCTTTTGAGGATAAGATACAAAAAAAGAATTTAATGCCGTTCAAAGCAATCATTTAAATACAATGGATCGACTAGCAACGCAGACAATTTAATTCAATCTTAAGTTCCATAAGTAAGAATTAAAGAGTTATAAAAAAATAAAAAAATATAAAAAAGAAGAAGAAAAACCTTTGATGATCTAATGTAGAAAAAAAACAATTACAAAACAAGCAATGGAACAGGACGTGCTAAAAAAGAGGCATAAATATCACATTGACAAGACTATAGTTTGAGTTCAAGTTGCATAAATAATGTGTTATTATCATAAAATAAACACAATAGCAAATCGAAATTGAATCTTTTTGATACCAACTCAATTGGGGATCACCATTAGCACCAAAACAGTGAAAATGGATCTAGAAGCACACCCTAGAGCAAAATTTACACAAAATTTGGGAAAAATTTACCCGGAAAATAAGGGATAAATTCTCGAAACTACCTTGGTGATGACGCGATAGGAGATGTAGGATTGAACGCTGTTTCCCAGCTTGACGGGATCCGTAACGGAGATGGTGAGAAACGGATTCTCCGAGGGCGATCGGGGGTTCTGCCCCGAAGACCCCAACGGGCTCCTCTCCTAAACCCACAAAAATAAAAATAAAAAATAAAAAATAAAAAATTAGAAAAAGAAATGTAGAAATCCCGGTGCTAAGCCGTAGGGTTTTAGAGCGCGGAGGGAGAGAGGCTGGAGATGATAGGCACTCGGAGCAAATACCGTGGAAATCATGGGCCTTTCTCGCGGTCGCGGTTCCGGCGAAGAGGAGACTCGGACGATTTGCCTCGCCGGAAGAGAACAGAGGGAGAGAGAGCGAGAGAGAAAGGAGAGGGCGAAGCTGTAAATTGCAACTGTAGAACCAAGTCTTCAACGGGATGGATGAGGCTCTCTTACAGGGCGTGGAGATGAGCGCGCAGGATTTTGCCACGTGGACTTGCGACCGGTGTGGATTTCGTAGAAACAAATAAAGTTAAAATAAAAAGTTAAAAAATAGCAATTGCTATTTGCTACACTAAAATATAAGAATAAAAATATAAGAAGATAAAAAAGAATGTCCTTTTTGCATAAAAAATTTACTTATTTTGCACTTTTACCAAATCGGGCCACCTTTTTCGTTTTTGCATATTCGTCGATTACTCTTATACATTTTTCTCTCTCCTTTTTTTTTCTCGTTCTTTTTTTTTCTTCTCTTCCGAGAGAGCGGCGGAGATAAGTGTCTACGCAGCGCCCACCCTCCTCATCGCCTACTCCGACGAACCTCCTTCTCCCACGACGACACTCCCCCGACTCCGGCCGCCGCTTCTCTACTAGGGCACGGCGATGTCGAAACGCAAGCTCTTCTCCTCCACCGCGCATCAGAACGCCGAGACGTCGTCGGAGTCCGACAAGTTGCCACCGACGAGGCTGTCATGATAGAAAGCAAGGGAGATGTGGTGAAAAAAAAATAAAAAAATTAAGAATAATAAAAAATAAAAAAATTATATTTTTTTCTACGAAAAGATCAAAAAATATAGGAGAAGAAAGAAGATGATGAAATTACACTCTTAAAAAATATTTGCACTGTTTCAACGAAAATTTCACTATTTCATATAGAAATTGCACTCTTTTAAACTATATTTTACACTTTTTAGGTCAAAATTGCACCATTTAGAAAAAAATTGCGACTATTTTTTTTTGTACTTTTTTTTTCCTTTCTCTTCTTCTTGTGACTCCACCCTCATCATCATCATAATCAAAGAGCATGTTGAACTTTAGTATATATATATATATATATATATATATATAAATCACGTGCTTATCTTTATCAATAGCACGGAAGTCTCTACCAAGTTTTCCACCGTTAGATTCACCCCTTTGATTATTTTCATCCGTTAGATCATACTATTCAACCATCCATCCACTTAACCCTAGGGGGCCCACATCATCCTAACCACACATCTCTTAATCCAATGGCTATAAACTTGGTAGCACCAATGACTTTGTCTTATTAATAGCATAGTAACTAGTTCTATATATATATATATATATATATATATATATATATATATATATATATATATATATATATATATATATATTAAACCATGCATTAATAAAAAAAAACTTAACTTAAAACTTAATTCGGTAGAGAGAAAGAGAGCTCTCCTACGAGGGAGGCCTCGGTGAGAAGCGAGTTTTACAAGAGTTAATTAAAACGAGAAGCTAGCGAAGCGAAGCGAGGGTTGATGGATGCATATATGCATGCATGGTTTGAATAATTCTTGTTACGGGCGATGCGGTTGAGGAGGCGAGGCGTTCGGTGACCTAGGCGACGGCGAGCACACGGCGCGCACACAGACGGCGGCGCGCGCGGTGATGGTCGAGCTTGGCCTTGCCGCCGCCGCGCGACGCCGTCGGCGGGTGGTCTTGTCGGTGAGCGGCGGCGCACCACGTGCGGAAGTTGCTCATGTGCCCCCGAACGCGAGCGGAAAGCGGCGGAGCGGCAACGGCGGCGGCGTCGCGGAGCGGTTGTGGCTCGGCCATGTTCTCGAGGCGATCGCGGACGGGCGGAGCGGGAGCGCGGAGCGTGGGGGCACGCGGGGAGGCGGGCGGACGCGGCGACGGTGCGGGCCGATCGGCGCGAAGGCGGCGCGACGGCGAGCCCTCGAGCTGCGGCGGACGGCGGCGTAGCGAGCCGGCGACCTCACGCAGAGCGTCGGGTGCGGGTCGCCGCGCACGACGCCGGATGAAATCCGTGGAGTACTAAGAGGACGCGCCGCGAGGCGAGGCCGAGGAGGAGGAGAAGCAGCAGCAGAGTACGAGGACCGGTAGTACATGGAGGAGGAAGAAGAAGAAGACATTGTTGGAGGATTTAGCAACACACTCACTTATGATGATGATGATGATGATGATGATGATGAGGCGGGTCTTTGCTATAGGAAGAAAAAGAGAAAAAAAAAAAAAAAAAAAATAGTCGCAAATTGTTTCTAAATGGTGCAATTTTGACCTAAAAAGTGTAAAATCTAGTTTAAAAGAGTGCAATTTCTATATGAAATAGTGTAATTTTCATTGAAACGGTGCAAATATTTTATAAAATAGTGTAATTTTTTTTAAAAGTGCAATTTCATCATCTTCTTTCTTCTCCTATATTTTTTGATCTTTTCTGTAGACAAAAATATATTTTTTTTATTTTTTATTATTCTTAATTTTTTTTTTTTTTTTTCCACCTCTCCCTTGCTTTCTATCGTGACGGCGTCGTCGGAGCAACTTGTCGCCGCCCGACGACGTCTCGCTGTTCGATGTGCGGTGGAGGAGAAGAGCTTGCGTTTCGACGTCGCCGTGCCCTAGTAGAGAAGTGGCGGCCGGAGTCGGGGGAGTGTCGTCGTGGGAGAAGGAGGTTCGTCGGAGGAGGCGATGAGGAGGGTGGGCGCCGCGTAGACGCTTGTCTCCGCCGCTCTCTCGGAAGAGAAAGAAAAAAAAAGAACGAGAGAAAAAAAAGAGGAAAGAGAAAAATGTATAAGGGTATTTTGGTCAGTTTGCTGAAAAAGTGGACCGAATCTGCAAAAACGAAAAAGGCGGCCCGGTTTTGCAAAAGCCCAAAATAAATAGATTTTTTATGCAAAAAGGCCAAAAAGAATAAAAGATAATTATTATACAAACCCTAAATTATATTTAGGGTAAATTACACCATTAGTCCCCAATCTTTTTCTAAATTTTCAACTAGATATCTAGCCCTTTTTTGTCAATTAAGTCCCCAATTATAATAAATTATTTCAATTGAGTCCTACAATCTACATTTCTGTCATCATTGACGAAAATTGACACGTAGGCGCATGTACATTTGGCAAGTATAGAAGAAAAATAACCCACTTACAAAGCACATGCACAACCCACTTTCTAAGCACCTGCATAGTAAAGTAGAAAGATAATTAAAAATTAGGAATTTTATCCAATCTTGCATTAGGGTTTTACTTTGTTTTTTCCCCAATCCATGAATTGAAGCCCGTCATGAATGACGACAACCACGGCAACGGGACAAGTCTAAAATGTGCTCATGCATGTTGTATGGATCTTCTTGAGCATGAAACATAATTAGGCGAAAGAAGTCAGAAAAAAAAAAAAAAGGTACAAAATGTGGATTTTAAGAAAGAGGTGTGACCCATAACTTGAGTATAGTAAGTTTTTTAAAAATTTTTTATCTTTGTGATCCCAACGCTGTTATCTCTACCATATATGGAAGGGTTTTTTGAATAATTTTTTTATTACCCTTTCTATACATATATTTTATTGCAAAATGTTTTTTTTTTGTATTCTTTTGCATTGAGCACAACAAAAATTGATAATAATTTTTAATTTATTTATTTATTTATTTGTAACGCCCCCAATAGTCCCACATCGGATGGGATACTGATTCTAATCAGTTTATATGAGACCTGCACACTAGAAATAATAACTGGTTAAGCATTTTGGGCCGATGGTTTGGGCCTAACGAGTTATAGTTGCTAGCGGGTCGGGTCGTTGCAATTGGTATCAGAGCCGAATACCAGCCGGAAGTGTGAGAGCTAAGTGCTATGCGGGGCAAAGTGCTACACCAACGGGTTTTGCGGGAGCCACCTCTTGAACCCGTAGGAGCCACCTCTAGAATGTCACATTCACATCACCTGGTAATTCTAATCTTGATATGTCTGATATGGTTTGGACAATAGTCCCACATCGGATAGGATACTGAGCTTATATGAGGCCTACACGCTCACAATAATAAGCGGGCTTAAGCATTTTAGGGGCGGTGGTTGGGGCCCAACGAGTTATTATTCGTTGCTAGTGGGTCGGGTCGTTGCATTATTTTATTTTATTTTTGTATGTATGTTCTATAGCACAAGACAATGATTATTTTAGTATAGAGTATTACCATGGCAGTACTTTTGTGCAAGCACCATTAAAAAGTTATATTGGTGGTAGTATTGACTACTTTGATCTATGTGAGTTTGATGAAATGTCTTTGTTAGAACTAGATGATACGGGAGAGAAGTTGGGATATGTTGGTGAACATAATTTTTTTGGGAAACAAACAAAAAAAAGAATTTAGATTATGACTTTATTCATATTAAGAGTGATAAAGAGTTACTTGGTGCAATTGGCAAGCTTTATTGGGGGGGGGGGGCGGTAAGAGCATAAATTCTTCCAAAGATGTGGATGAAGTTGGTAGTGCAGATGATATTCCTACCATGGAGGAGATTTTAGCTGATATTAGATTTAATGACTCTGAGGAAAGTTTAGATGCAAATGATGAGGAATGGGCTTGTGAAGACTGAAATTTTGACTGTGTCATTTGACTCTCTGTTGACGATGTTTATGTGTGTAATTTAATTACATACGCACTGGTCAAGTTTCAGGAGAAAATGAGCTAAAACGAAAAAGTTACGCGACCCGGAAGTCCGACTTAAAGTGAATAGTAATTTCAGTTTTCCGGATAAGCCGGGAATAGAAGTTAGGTTCGGGTACGTGTCGGATTCCAAATATAGGCTTCCAATAGCTCGTTTCGAACGGCTCGGATATACTGGAACCGTTGGCACTGACGGAATTGAATTTCGATGCACGGTTGTCGAGAAAAAGGGTCCCGAACGATATTACATATATAAAGTATATATGTTAATAAGATGGTTTATTACGGAATTGATGGAGAGATGGGTTCGTTGCGAATCAGAGATCAAATCGAGCGAAACAAAATGCTAGTTTCAATGCCCTCGACGTGCTGAACGCGATGGCGCGATCCGTTGGCAAATCCGACGAACGGATCGCCGGATATTGCAAGATGATCGAAGAAGAGTCAATGTTGGCAAATGTGATTGCTGGAGAGAGGATGGATTCATTGCGAATCCGTGATCGATCGGGGCGATGTAAAATCGTAGGCTTGTTGCCTTTGATGTGCTGATCGCGTTGGCGCGATCCGTTCGCAAATCCGACGAACGGATCTCCGGATGTTGCGCGTTGAACGAGAAGAGGTCGGAAATGGCAAGACGGTAATTTCGCAAAACGTGCGACATTTTATGTACCGAATCGCATGGGATCGCACGTGGAGGTGCGTTTGTGCATATTACCCATGCTGCGAGGGACTTGACTAAAAATATTGATGTTTCGTGGGTTAAGTCGCAAAATATGCTAATAGTTATTTAGAGGTTCATTAGGGTTTCATGAGGATGCCCAAACTGTTGGCCTCTCTCTTCCACATCCGAACCCTAGCCACCTCCATCTCCCACCCCAGCCCTAGCCGCGCACCCCCGGCCGCCGCCGGGCCACCACTCCATCTCCCTCTCCATCTCTCTTTCTCTATCTCTCTCTCCTCTCGGGTTGAGGGAGGCAGAAGGATTGCACCACCTCCGGACCTTCGCCGGCGCCGCATCCGACCCCACCGGAGCTTCCCCGGCCGGCCCGCCGCCCGCGCGCCGCCGTCTAGATCTGCGGCCATCCCGTGCAGATCCGCCCGAGCGACCGTGCTCGTGCGCGGTCTTCCCCGAGCGCCGCCACCATCGTGGTTCGCCGCGGCGCATCGCCCGAGCCACGGCGACTCGCGCGCTCGTCGCCGTCGTCCCGATGAACCGCCGCCGCTCCTCTCGTGTATCACAACCGCCCGTATCTAGAGCCGGCCGAGATCGAGTCGTCTCGGCCACGCGCGTCGCCGCCACCCACAAAGCATGGCGCGCCGCTTTCCCTCGGCCTCGACGACATGCCCCCGTTGTCCTAACCCTCCGCCATCGATCGGCCGCGCGCCGCGCACCGAGCCCGAGGTCAACCGTGCGGGCTCGGTTGTTCCCGAACCGCCGCCGCCGCCTTCCGATGCCGGACGACCGCCGCGCCACCCTACCCCGGATGGCCGCACCCGAATGCCGCCGGCGCTTCGCACGTGAGCCCCGCCCGGCCGGACGAGCCGAGCTCCCATATCACGACGCGGCCAGGGCATCATGGCCCGACGCCGTCGCCGCTCCCCATCGCCATTTGAGGTGAGCTTCGAGTTCCTTACCCGCCCTCACCCGTCCCGGACCTCGTGCGCGCCGCCGTGCCGCGAGCCGGCCGGAGCTAGCTTGCTCCGGCCAGGCCGCAATAGGGCCTATTGGGGGTGTCTTCTTGTTCTGACCTTCCCGGGCCTCCCCGACCCCAACGGAAGGGAGCACGATGATTAGGACTCATCGCTGATCACCGTGCTCACCTTGATATTTGGTCGGGAAGACCCCAATCTACTGTTTTAGCATTGTCGGTCCTTTTCTAGGCCTTTTTGGCTGCTGTCTCGGCTTACGCGCACTATTTCGGAGACCCGAGGCTGTTTTGATGCCTCCGGAGGGGAGCACGGTGATCGTCTGTCAGTGATGATCACAGTGGTCACCTCAGTTAGGGTCAACAAGTCCTTGGTTTGCGAGAAAAAGCATGCTTTTCGTTCGGTCGCGTGATTCGGCGAATTTGGTCGCTCCGTGCACCCCATGTCGGAGCGCTCAGAAGGGTGAGCACGGTCTCCGACACCAGAGACCTTTCGCAGTGTCTTGGTTGGTCTGTTTGACTGCGGTTTACTCGTCGGACCATAAAACCCCCGAAATCGCATGAAATAATGTGATTTCGTGTAACATGAGGGCCTTTTATGCAATTGTGCTTGTTGTGGCTACTGTTGGCAGCATGTGCATGCCTTGGGTAACCTCTGGACTGATTGTCCAAGGTCCCAAGTCCTCGTGGAGATCAAAAAGTGATTTCCGGCGCGTTTCTCGGCGAAATCCGCCGACGGAACGCGGGTTTGGTTCGGAATTCTTCCGACGGTGCCTCGCGAGTTGTTGTAGTGTCGCTGAGCCTTGTTGGCTGATCACCCACGTCATTTCGAGGGTTTAGAAATGACGGGTGAGCGACGGTTGGTTCCAGTGTCGAAATAGACACTTCCGGGAACCCGTATTCGTACAATTATCCGACGATAATTGTATTGTAATGTTATCCTGTGTTTGCTGCCAAAACATCCAAATAGGAGTGTTTTATGGCGGCGGGTGACTCGTGACACGAGTCGGTGCATTTCGGGACAGTTCGTGGGTCCCGACGGAGTCCCGGTGCGATTTTCGGGACTTCCGGCGAGTTACGGTGATCGATTTCGAGAAATCGACTTCCGCGTGTTGTTGGTAGAGTTGTGCTATTAGTGTTTTGTGTTAGTGGGTTAGACACTAACTGGTGGATCTCCTTAGGTCCGGTCAATACTTCTTCCTCGGACGAGAGTCGGACGCCGTGTTTGTACGGTGGAGTGCTTCGACTCGACGTCCGTTCAGTGGTGCACGCTGGTGACGTTCCTTCCACCTTACTGTTCATATCATTTATCGTAGATATATCTTGCACCTTTGTGTTACAGTTTTACTCTACTCAGTATTTCCATGCTTAGTACCATGTGTAGGAGTAGAGTAGTTTGCTTCTTGTCAGCCTATGACATCAGTGACCTGTTCGGTCAGTTTACTTCAGTATACTCAGTGGTCAGTTCTTGTGTTTCCTTCAGTAGTACTTGCATACAGTTGAGAGGATGTTGAGTTGTTCCATCCTAGTTGACCTGAGTGGTCAGTTCTTGTGTTTCCTTGAGTTGTACTTACATACAGTTGAGAGGATGTTGAGTTGTTCCATCCTAGTTGACCTGATTGGTCGGTTCTGGTACTTCCTTACAGTTTGACGACCTTTACGGTCGGTGCGCACGAGAGCGGGATTGTCGGTGGTTGTCGACGTTTGGCTATTGAGCATATCGGCATCGATCGCCGAAACGGACACACGCATTTCACGAACACCGTGATCGCCACCGCAAGAGGTGTTCTTTTAGGAAAAGTGGTTTGGGGTGGTCATTGGACTTGCCAACCGTGAGCCGGCGATCGATGTCGGGTTATATGCACCACGTGGGCCCGGTGGTCGATCTTGGGTTGTACACGAGCGAGTGACGGTGGGCATAGGCTTGAGGTTTGCGGACCAACGAGTAGCGAGATTCTAGATTGGGTATTTTTGTACTTTCGTACGTTGACGCATACTTACGATGTTTGTTGTTTCATATATATATATATATATATATATATATATATATATATATATATATATATATATATATATATATATATATATATATATATATATATATATATATATATCTCCATTTACTTGTTTATCATAGCTCTTTGTACTACTATTTTCTCCTCTTGTGTCTATCTCGCGAGGTATACAGGAGGGGAGACATGTTTACATGTTCTCACCCTCGCATTCTTCTTCGGAGTGACGTTGCGAGGTCATAGTGGGACGGTGAGGAGCGAGTCTAGTTCGCGACATAGCTCCGTCCCTTCGTCGGTTATTCCTTTACCCTTCCTGTTTTATGATTTAGACTGTATTTTATGGTTCAGTTTAGTATTTACTTTGAATATGAGATGTTTTATAATGTAACAAAGAATATGGATTTTATGTGATAAAACGGTTTTCTACCCCTCGTGGTAGCGTGTTTTTAAAAGAAAGGGTTTCCGTGTGGGAAACAGTTTTCAAAAGGCTTGCTTACTAGGTTTATCAGCTTCTACATCTTTTAATTGTGAACCTGTGGTGAATGGTTGAATGAATAGCTATAACTGTTAATTGTTATAAGTTCATTGTATTTGTGGTTGTTTCCTGGTAGTCTACTACACTCTGTACATGTGCGACGCCGTGCAAATACATGGGAGACTCTGTCCGTGTGAACAGTGGACTCCCTGTATTTGTGGCGGATCTGGCATACCTTGGGGTCAGGTTTTCAAAAAAAAAATTCCACTGTATTTTTCACTTTATTATCAACCCCGGGGCGTGACAGGGCTCCTAGTGATGATGAGAACAATGAAAAAGAATATGAGGAAGGTTTTAGAATTGCTAGTAAAAGGCATATCAAGTTAAATAAAAAACTATTGAAAAACAAAATGAATGTAATGAAAAACTTTATAGCAGTGAATATGAAATTTCAGATGATGAAAACTTACATGAGGTCTGTAACAGCCCGAACTTTAACCAAATTGGCTAAAGTGCGTGAACGAATAATTGGAAAAGTTCCAATAACCATTCCAAGCATCTTGGAAGGGTTAAAAGAGGATCTAAAAGAGTTAAAAAGGTTTTGGCGTTGTTCGGCACGAAGTAGAGTCGAAACGACGCGAAAAACACAAGTCTGGGCAATCTATACCGGTACAAGCATGGTGGTTGTACCGGTATAGCTACTTTGACCGAGAGGAGAAGAGCTCTCGGGTTTGTGCGATTTTTGGTGTTTATACCGGTACAAGCCAAACTGTACCGGTACAAATGCTACGAAACCGAGAGGCAGCTCTCGGGTTTGCCTCTAGAGCATCCCCTACGGTACGAAACCCGTTGTCGTACGGATAAATCAGTAGCGACTTTTGAAATAGGAATTGAGGGGCTTTATAGCATTTTGTGGAGGGGTTCATGTGTAATGAGAGATTAAACACTCTCTCTTCTCCCTCTCACTCACTCAGCTCCCCCTCTCTCTCTCTCTGTTCGACAGAAAGAAAGAAAGAAAGAGAAGGAAGAAAAGAGAGAAGAAGAAGAAGAGGAAGATGGAGATGATGAAGAAGATGAAGATGGAGGTTCTCTTGGTCATCTTCTTCCTCTCCCACGGGCTCGGGGCAAGCTTGTAGAGGTAAGCTTTTGCCTCCTCTCATGGTAGATCTTCTAGTAATGGGTTTCTAAACCCTAGATCTAGAGTTTTGAGCTTCTTGTAAGCTTTAGAACCTTGTAGAGGCTTGGAAACTCATGAAAATCATGTGTTCTTCAAGGTGCTCTAATGGTGGATTTCTAGGGTTTGTTTTAAACACCCTATGGATGGCTCTGATGCCCTTAGATGAGTTCCTAGAGGTTAGACAAGCTCTCTATTGCTTGTTCTAAAGATCGAAACGGTGGGATTTGCAAAAGTGCAAAACCTAGGGTTAAAAAGGGGGTTTTAGAAATAGATGAGTTTGATCTCATTTGACACCATAGACACCTAATTGGGGTGCAACGAACGCGTTGGGGCGCTCGGTTCGGTGATCCGACGAGCGAGTACAAAGATATTAATTATTTAATATATTCATACCAGATGTCCGCAGCACGCAAGATAGGAGCCCAAAATTCATGAAAACGAAACTGGGGCAACTTGAAGGCGTGGGGCAACGGCACAAGGTCTCAGATTGGGATTTGGAGATCGTTTGGGTGGTCGTGCAAGAGTTCGAGCCAAACCGGGTCAAGAGTGCCATGGGCGGCCGATTGCGAGTGTCGGCGAGCAATCGGAGAGCATAATAAGGTGGGTTATGTTTACCGAAACGACTAGGTCGCCTAAATATGTCTAAGAGTAATGGTTTCAAGTTGATGCATATAATTGACATATGTTGCAAGTATAGAAATGCATGTTAAAGAACATAGTGTTAAATGCTAAGAGAATGCATGAGTTAAATGCTAGATAAATGCATGAACTAGAGTCTAGTTGCAAATACATGAGATGCATGTTAAGTTGATATATGAACTAGATGCTAAATGAAATGTATGAATAAACGCATGCTTAGCATAATGAGTACATGCTAGATATAATTATGTGCATGTAAATGGAATAGTTAAACATAACAATGTTAAGTATATGAATGCCAAGTATAAGAATGCTAAGTAAGAGAATGCTAAGTAAGAATGTGAGTCATGGACTAATACACATATAGATCGCGTGGCATCCAACTTAGTGTAAAGAACATAAGCTGTAGTAAACCTAGAGTCATGTGGACCTAGGAGAATGACATCTAACCTAGTGTTGTTAATGAACATAGGTTATAGTAAACCTAGAGTCAATGGACCTAGGAGTGTGGGAATTAACCTAGTGTCAAGAACATAAGTTGTAGTAAACCTAGAGTCATATGGATCTAGGTAAAGAACAATGAACCTAGTGTCAAGGACATAGGTTGGATAAAGACGACAGTGGACCTAGTATGAATAAACATAGGTCGAATTGGAATGACATTGAACCTAGAGTTAGAAAACCTAGGTTATGTGACAAGAATGAACCCTAGTGTCAAGTAGACCTAGGAGGTAAAGACAATGGACCTAGAGGGTCGTCTCTTGAGGGCCTAGCTAACCCTCAAGCTAAGTGGAACGGATTCATGGAATCCCGAGATTTAGACACCTAAGTTGGTGTCGGGCGTGTGCGACGATTTCGCCGTCCAGGGCTATACCACCGTCGTGGCGTTGTGCGACGATTTCGCCGCCGGGTGGGTGAGCCGAAATGAGTTCGATACCGGTTAAGCCGGTTGAGGATCAGACCGCCGTGAGTGTGACTAATACCGTTGTTGGGTAAGTATGACACGTGCGCCGCCAGGAGGCCGAGGAGTGACTCGAACCATTGTTGGGTGAGGTGCGATTAGTTCGCCGTCAGATGGTTAGGTCATGACTTTAGTCCTCGCTGGATAAGTACGTCGTGGTCGCCACCAGAATGGTTATGTCAGGTGACTCGAGCCGGGTTCAGCGTGTGCGACGATTTCGCCGCTTAGAGGCTGAGTCACAGAGGCGGCGGTCGTTGACAGGGTAGTTGTGAGACGTCCAACACCTCGGGCTAGGCGGCAATGGGCGGATTATCCGCATTTGATTGACTCAAGGAGTCGGCTGGCATAGTGAGCTAAGGTAGAGTGGACCTTAGAAGTATTTGCTAAATAGCATATGTGCCAAGAGTAAAGAGTAAGAATATGAATAGCTAACTTAATCAGTAGCTAAGTAAGAATGGAAAAGCTAAAATAAAGTATAGCAATAAAGTAAAGAAAAGCTAAGAGCTAAGTAATGATTTGCATATTGCATATCGCGAGGCAGGTTTTTATGTTAGTTGCAAATTATATATCTATATATGTTTTTGGACTAACATATCTGCAGTGCCTCCTTGGACCTATTGGTCGAGCTGTTCTCTTGGGTGACCGTACCCACGAGAACTATGGACAATAGTTCTCACCCCCGTGTTGTGGTTTTGGGGGTACAGGAACACACGTGAGCGGCGCAGTAGCAGCGCGAGGCAAGGGCGTAGTTCCATAGATAGCGCCCTACCACGAGACCAGAGATAGAAGTTGTAAGATACCGAACTTCTGAAATCGTGAAGTTGCGGTGGAATGTGACATATATCGGATTCTTAATCTAAAATAAATATAAATAAAAATAGTGTGAGATACTATTTTTATTTGATTTATAGAAGTAAAATATAAGTCTGGACTGACTTGTGCTGAAATCGGACCTGAAACAAGAGATCTAGAATTTTTTGTGGGAAACGGGACTGATAAATTAGCAGAAAATGCACAGTGTCAGAAAATTACGAAAACTGGAGGGTATGTCAGGATTGTTTTCATGAGGCTAGATTTAAAGTTTCATGCCAATCGGACACCCGGAAGATGAGAAATAAAATACGAATGCTATCTGATAGCGATTACAGTTCGGTAGAGTTCGCAGTGACCAAACGGGGTCGAAACTGAGAGATTTAAATTTCTTCTGTTAAGTTATATAAAAACGAACATAGCTGTCAAATTTGAGCTCAATCGGACATTCCGAAGGGTAGGCGAAAATATCGAAGTTTCAGCCAAAAATGAAAGTGAATAGTGTGATGAATAGTGTTGGGTTACTTAATTAAGAAGCAATGCTTCTTCTCCCTGCTTCCCAACCCGAGAGCACACAACACAACACACCCACACACTCACGCACACATGGAGGAGAAAGAAAAACCCTCCTTTCTCTCTCTAAATATCTCTCTCATCTCTCTATATTCCTCGCCCAAATTCGCGGCGTTGGCGGAGATCAAGCTTGCGAACGCATTGGAGGCGTCGGTTTGAGCTTTCGGGCGGCCGTTGAAGCGACGTGTTTTCGTCGCAGCGTTCACGTTTAGGTAAGCTTTTGGGATTTGACTTAATCCATAAGTTTAAGTGTTCTAATAGCCTCTAGTATGATGCTAGCACATTAAATCCTTAATAATCGGATTATTTGGAGCATAATTAGAGGCTAGGGTTTAGAAATACAATTTTCGCTATTAGATGGGTTTGATCTAAATTAAACCTATGTAAACCTAATTGCTAGGTAACGAAACACGTTGGCGAAGTCGGTTCGGCAATTCGTCGTGCCGTTGCGAAGATATTGAGGTTTGAAGCCGTCGACGTAAAAATGGTCGCAGCTTGCGGCGAAAGCTTCCAAAAATCGTGAGAATGGAATTGGGGGCTCGTGGCAACAAACCGAAGACCTATAATTTTCGGGGCTACGAAGCGGAGCACGGTTGAGGCGCAGTTGCAATATCGGGCCGTGGGATACGGATGTCGCGGGAGGCGATTGCAAGTGACGACGAGCAATCGGAACGCGATAACGGTGGGGGTGCCATACGGCCGTCGGGCTACCTTTTATGTCTAAGTACATTGTTGGTCATTATGCCTATGAATATATATATATGTAGTGCTTGTGCATGTTAGGGTTGGTATGGTTAGATGACTTTCCTTACATGCTTCCTTATCGTGCGGAACTATAGGCGTCGCATTAGGACATAGGGAGTCTGCTTGCACGCTTCCTTATCGTGCGGCACCATAGGCTTGCATTTGGACATAGGAAGCATAGGAACGAATATTATGACATTGAACCCTAGAGATGACTTAATCTTGCATGATTGCCAACTAGAGACATATGTGAACCAGGTAAAGAACTTGATGATTGACATTGTGACATAGTGTATAGAACACTAATGACATGAGAACCAAGTAGACAACTTGATGAATATTATTGCATTATAATTTAGTGTAAAGAACACTAGAGCTATGAGTACCAAGTAGATAACTTGATGATTGACATTATGACATAGTGTAGAGACACTAGTGACATGTATAGAACCAGGTAAAGAACTTGATGATTGACATTGTGACATAGTGTATAGAACACTAATGACATGAGAACCAAGTAGACAACTTGATGAATATTATTGCATTATAACTTAGTGTAAAGAACACTAGAGATATGTGAACCAAGTAAAAAACTTGATGATTGACATTATGACATAGTGTAGAGACACTAGTGACATGTGATCCAAGTAAATAACTTGATGACAAATGACATAGAGACATAGTGCTACAAAACACTTATGCATTGATTCCCCTGTGTGGATGCCCTCCAAAGTGGAGGAGAAGATCATACTCACACTGTCTGTTCAGCGCTCGTGGTGGTCGCTCCACACGAGTAGTGCGAGTCTCCGAAGGTCTTGGTACGTGAATCGATTGGGATAGCCTATGTGGGGTCCCAAGGGATAGCCTATGTGGGGTCCCGCAGACAACCCTCGGGTTTGTGGTGTGAGTCGTGGGCGCGCCTACGGGCTAGCCATGGATTGGGTTATAAACTCAAAGGAGTTATGAGATTGGGTACAAAAGTACATATTGAGCATGATAGAATTACAATTTACTTGATAGAGTTATTGTCACGCCCCGAGCCCGCCAATTCGGTCGGATTCGGCGCGCGCCACCGCAGAACACGTCCAAGGCGTCGCAATCGATACAATTACAAGAAGGTTCCAACTAGGAACAGTATTCAACATACAACGATTGCATAAGGAAGCTAGGTATCAAACAACATAAACACATCCTATGTTATTACATTCATTCCACATACATTTTACATCACCATTTGCTTTACATTAGACTTCCAAATACAATCCACTACTATTACATCATTCCATAAGTTAGTTACATTTTTGTTCTTTAACCTTCTAAGCTAGACCACCTCAGGGTACTGCTACCTCTGGTCTCCTGGTAGGGCGCTATCTACAGATCTACGCCCTTGCCTCGCGCTGCTGCTGCGCCGCTCACGTGTATACCTGTACCCCCAAAACCACAACACGGGGGTGAGAACTATTGTCCATAGTTCTCGTGGGTACGGTCACCCAAGAGAAACATTTCGACCAATAGGTCCAAGGAGAGCCGCAAATATGTTAGTCCAAAAACATATATAGGTATATAACTTGCAACTAACATAACAACATGCCTCACAAATGCAACATGCAAATTATTACTTTAGCTCTTAGCTTTTCTTTACTTTGTTGCTATTTCGTACTTTAGCCATTTCATTCTTACTTAGCTATTCGTTAATTTAGCTATTCATAAATCATACCAGTTGCAACTCTAAGGTTTCTACTTACCTTAGCTCATGTCATTAACTTCCAAGGTTTCTATAACCCTAGGTTCCATCTCAAGTCTAACTTGCTTCTAAGGTGTCTATTACCATAGGTTCACCATACACATCACTAGCCCTCAACGTTCTTTCTACCTGCTACCAGCTAGCCACCCGACTCGGCCACGAGTCAATCAATAGCGGATAATCCGCACTTTGCACAGCTCGAGGTGAAGGACCACATCACTTACACCTCGGCTGCAAGCCAAGAACCACATCGCCCAACGGTCCGCCCGAAGGTCCGTGCACCGTGGTCGAGGATGCCGGTGGGAGAGGAACATGCCGCATACACCCATAGCCAAGATTCCCTGATAGGGAGAGGAACATGCCGCATACACCCTAGCGCTCACTTTGTTCTTGCTTAGTCATAATCCTCGAAGTTCTTCCGGTGGGAGAGGAACATGCCGCATACACCCGCGGAACCAGAACTATCGAGCTCACAATTACTGGGATTCCGGAATCCACTTTCCACTTTGCTTGAGGGTTGGCCTTGACCCTCAAGAGTCGACCCAATAGGTCCATTGTTCTTTACATCCTAGGTCCACTTGACTCTAGGGTTCATTCCTTGTCACATAACCTAGGTTGTCTTAACTCTAGGTTCAATGTCATTCTAGCCCGACCTATGTTTACTCAGACTAGGTCCATTGTCATCGTTGTTCAACCTATGTCCTTGACACTAGGTTCAATGCCACTCACCTAGATCCATTGACTCTAGGTTTACTACAACCTATGTTCATTAACAACACTAGGTTAGATGCCCCACTCCTAGGTCCATTGACTCTAGGTTTACTATAACCTATGTTCATTACACTAGGTTAGATGCCACTCGATCTATATGTGCATTTAGTCCATGACTCGCATTCTTTACTTGGCATTCTTTACTTGGCTCTCTTATGTCTATCAATCCACTCATATGCATGTTTCATTTATGCTAAGCTTATGTTCTTGCAACATTCTTTACACTATGTCATTGCACATATCATTCATCAAGTTATCTACTTGGTACTCATACATAATTAAGTCATCTCTAGGGTTCAGTGTCACAATATTCATCCGATGCTTCCTATGTCCAAATGCAAGCCTATGGTGCCGCACGATAAGGAAGTGTGCAAGCAGACACCCTATGTCCTAATGCGACGCCCATAGCTCCGCACGATAAGGAAGCATACAAGGAAAGTTATCTGACCATACCAACCCTATCATGCATTTCACTCATTTATTCACATGCATCTACTTAGCATTTATTATATATATCATTATCATGCATTTCTTCTTATGCGTTATTGAACATGCATCAACAGGAGTTAAGTAACTCTTAGACATACAGGCGACCTAGTCGCTTCGGTAAACGCACCCACCTTGGTTATGCTCTCCGATTGCTCGTCGACACTCGCAATCGGCCGCCTTGCGTGACCCGGTTTGGCTCGAACTCACGCGCGACCAACCGAACGATCTCCGAATCTCGATCTGAGACTTCGTGCCGTTGCCCCACGCCTTCAAGTTGCCCCAGTTCCGTTTTCATGAATTTAGGGCTCCTATCTTGCGTGCTGCGGACATCTGGTATGAATATATTAAAATATTAATATCTTTGCAACCGCTCGTCGGATCACCGAACCGAGCGCGCCAACGCGTTCGTTGCACCCCCAATTAGGTTTCTATGGGGTCAAATGAGATCAATCTCATCTATTTCTAGAAAACCCCATTTGGATGCCCTAGATGCTACTATAGCCAAATCCACCGAATCGATCTACGAAACGGGGGATACTTATCTTGCTAGCATGCTAGGGTTCCATAAATCCCAACTCTAGGGTTTAAGACCCACTACAAGGGGATCTACCATGAAAGAGAGAGAGGGAGAGCTCAAGCTTACCTCTCAAGAGCTTGCCCGTTTGAGGGAGAAGGAGGAGATGGTCATCATCATCATCACCATCATCTTCTTCTCCATCTTCTTCTTCCTCTTCTTCTTCCTCTTCTTCTTCTGGCTTTCTTTCTTCCCTTTGGTCGAACGAGAGAGAGAGAGAGAGGGAGAGGGAGAGAAAGGGTTTTATTACCCTCTATTCACTTAACCCCCTACATAATTGCAAACAAACCCCTCAACTTTGCAATATTTGAAACAGCCCAAACTGGGCATTTTCGGGCTGCTGAGACCGGACATCCATCAATGTCCGGACCTTGGATGTCCGGACATTCATCAATGTCCCGACCTGGCCTGCGCGAGCCCTTTTGCCCGTTTCCGGCTCATGAGTCCGGACATCCACCATTGTCCAGGACATTGGATGTCCGGACATTGGATCAATGTCCCGACCCCGCAGGGTCCTCCAGCCCACTCAAGGACTTAGCCAAATTTTCAGCTTTTTCCGTTTCTTCTCCGTTCCAACTCACTTTTGGCCCGTTTGACCTCCGATTTGTCCCAAATCGAACCGAGACTCTCCAAACATGATTTAGATCATGTCCACACCATCACTTCATCCGCGCAAGTGCCGGATTTGGCTCACGGCCCAAAGTAGCCTTTCGGGTTCCATTTCCTCTCCGTTCTAACTCACTTTTGGACTTGTGGGTCTCCGATTCACTTAAAATCGCACCGAGACTCCCCACACATGATTTGGATCATGTCCACATCATTATCTCATCCGAGCAAGCGTCGGATATAGCTCGTGGCCCAAGATAGCCTTTCGGGCTTCGTTCTCGCACCTAGTGCACCGAAAACACCCGAAAGCTCCCAAATTTCACCGGAGCCATTCTTATGGCCTTCCAAGCCAACATACCTCGAAACTTCAAGACTTTAGAAGTTCGATATGTCACAGTTATATTAGCATGTTAGCAATTACATGGCTAGAGCATTTACTCTGATCTTGTTGTTACAGGCAAAGTAGTTATTACATTTATTCTATTATGCTTTACTTACAGCATTTACGGCTTTAAAATAAATATCTATCTGCTTATGCCTGCTTAGACCTAGTGGGGAGATCGGTGGGGTCGGTGGCCGAGTCCACTGGGAACTAAGGAAGTTAGTTCTCACCTCATTCTATTACAGGTGCTAGTTCGCAGGCGGCTGGTGAGGATCGCGGTAAGGGCATTGCGCCCTAGTTGATAGAGGCCGCCATTTGCATTAGAACCTCCCCCGATATCACTTTTGGTATATTCTTATGTACAAGAAAAGAATGTAAAGGGATGTATATTGTGGATATGACAATACTATGTATTTTGGAAAATGTGAACTTGATGTAATTAAATAAATGGTGAATGATTGTAATAGATAGACTCTTCTCTCTTTATGTTACTGGTGTGATTTACTAGTACCTTGCTCTTATCGGTATTGGCACCTTTTGGTGCATCTTCTTGTCATGTATGTTATAGAATTAAATTCCTGGGCAATTCTTTGTACATGACTTGGTTGTGGAGCCTTGGGTGGACAGGGGAGAGTCTTTGTCAGATTCGGCGCTGATCGGCGTCCCGAAGACAAATTGGTAGCGGTCTCGGGCGTGTGAAAATACGATCGGCATAGCTAGGGGTATAGCAGGGAAAGATGTAAACAGAATGTAATAATTTGTAATAACTAGATTGTATTAAGAAGTTTGTAATATGAATGTAAAAGTTAAATTTGGGACGAATGGTTGTAATAGCAAGTAGCTGTTTTATGTTTATGATACTTCCTTATGCAATCTGATTGCAATATATGTTCCTGTTTGGAACCTTCTTGTAATTGTATTGATTGCGACGCCTTGAACGTACAGAAAAACTCTGTAGTTCGGCGTCTGTCAGCCGCGGCAGAGCAAATTGGCGGGCATGGGGCGTGACAAGGTCAATGTAAAAATTAATTAAAAACAAAAAGATTGCATAGAAAAGACATAGATGTTGAGATTTAGATAGATGATACAGGGGAGCGTAATGAGGTGTCATCAGATTATGATTCAGAAGACGACTTAAAAAGCTTATCAAGTGACAGTAAAGATGGAAAAATAAAGATTTTCAGAATTTCATACAGAATCTGATTTCAAGTGGGAATGAGGTTGTAGAGACATGGAAAACTGCACCTGAGGCTTGTCGACAGCTCTGACGAGTGTCGGGACAAGCCCGAGTCGCGTTGGCGCCAAAAGGACGCCACACGGACCCTGTGGGAACTTGAGAGCAGCGTGTATCCCGAAGATCTGCGAAATAGCAGATTTTCAGTGAGCTGTACCGGTACAAATCTGGTTTTATACCGGTACAAGATTGGTTGCTATACCGGTATAACCACCAGGGCTATACCGATATAGCCATGCACAGAGGCTCTCGGGTTACCTGTTTGTACCGGTACAAATGAGATTTTGTACCGGTACAATGTGGCAGCATGGTGCAGTTTGACTTTTTTCCTCTCTTGTCACATCACCTTTGCCCCCTTACCTAGCAGCAGAGAGGAGGGAGTGAGGCTTCATCTTCCTCCTCTCATTCTTCTCCATTTGCTTCTTCTTTGCTACTCCTCTCATTCTTCTTCCCTCAAGCTCAAGAGAGGACCGAGCTCCGACGACGACGCGCCGAGGAGTGATACCTGCGGGTTTCGGGTTGTTACGCTACGAGGGGGCTAGCCGTGCGCGCGGGACCACCGTTCTTGACACAGCGACGGGCCTAGGGCTTTTCCAGAGGTGAGTAACCCATCGAGTTTCCCTCCGTTGATTCTAAATCCCATGATTTTCGGACTGCTGCTGCTGCTGCTGACTACAGCGTCGACTCGCGGGGTTTTGATTAGATCTCTGTGTAGGAGAGTCGAAACAAGGCGAAACTTGGGGCGTTGGATCCGCGACTTCCAGACGATTCCAACGAGACCTTATTTGCCGGATTTGGACAAGGTTTGCCTAGTCGAAGTCCATCTTTCTTGAGCCTCTTTGTTTTGCGACGGTTACGAAGTTCGAGCAGATTTCAGCGTCGACGTTTTGTGTTTTGGCTCGTACTCCGCGGAGAAGTAGCGATATCCAGCGAATCTTGGACCATTGGATTCGTGACTGCGAGACGAAGCTTCCGAGCCCTTACTTGCTGAAATTGGAGAAGGTTAGCCTATCTAGAATTAAGCTTTTCTCAGTCGCTGTTTTCCGGACAGATTTCGTGAAATCGCTTATCGTTGGATTTGCCTCTTCGCAGCGGGAGACTTCGGACTTCAGCGGACCAGCGAGGGATCACTTTGACGTGGGCCACTTCCTTCGCTGCCAGGAGATTGCTATCGAGGTGGGATTTCATCGTTTCACTCCTTTGTTCCGAAATAGTCAACATGTATGCTTATTTGCTGTTGTAATTTGTGGTAGCCCGAATGCATGAATATTGTAGAGTAAACCTGGATTTAAAACATGCATTGAGAATAGATAATTTCATACATGTTGAACTTGGACTTGACTTAGGAGAAAACCACGATTGATCGTCATTAGCCTACATTACTGGATTTAGCTCTAGGAGCCGTGTTGTCTTGGTATCGTCGCGGGCCTTGTGCGATGGATACCCTGGGTAGTGTAGCTTACTTTTACGCTCGTGCTGGGATGCCGAGTCTAGTCACAGTAGGCGCTCGTGCTGGGATGCCGAGCTTAGCCACAGTAGAGTTTAGACTGTTGGTGTTGTCGGGAACCGTCGGGGTTGACGGTGGTCCCGGAGTTCTGTTTGGTTTACGATTTGTGCCAAGGGCACGTGGTGTATTAGTGCTTAGACCCGGTTTACTCGACTTTTGCTGTGAGAGCTACGGTGATTGTGACGAGAGATACTTGTATACTCGCGTGGGTCGCGCCCGCGAATGCCATTCGGAATGAGGTTTCGGTGCGATGTTGATTCGCGGTGCGATGTTGATTCGCAGTGCGATGTTGATTCGCAGTTTCAGTTTGAGACAGTTCTTGAGCCGACACCTTAAAGGCGGTGTACGGCGTGGCTAGATACAGGCAGGGTGGGTCCGTTTGGGCAGCCCGAGTGAGACAGTCAGTGACCCTTCGTTCTACCTTCAGTGAGGTTGTGACTTGAGTAGAGCCTAGTTGAGCGAGACGGGTGTGTTCACAGTCTAGAGAGCTTTCTCCACCAGTTGCTCTTGAGATATAGTGTAACCTTAGTAGGCGAGACGGAGAGTAGTTCCAGTCTCGAGAGAGTATTCTCCGCCAGATGCTCTTGAGCCACGGTGTCCTCGCTAGGCGGGACGGGTGTATCACCGTCCCTGGTGAGATTGGGTCGGGATTGGTTTGTACTACGGGTGGATAGTGTTAGAAGCGGTGCGAGTAGAGGCATATAGGCGTAGAGTGTTCTTGTTCTTCTTTTCCTACTCTTGCTTACCTGTAGACTTAGTGGGTGGACCGATGTGTTTATGGCGGCACCCACGAGAACTACTTGTCTTTATAGTAGTTCTCACGCCTCTTTCTTCCACCGTTGTTGCAGGCCTTACATTGCCCTTTGCTCCGTCCAGTCGGATCGAGGCAAGGGCGTCGCGAGCTAGAGCCCTTCCCCGTCGAATGCTGAGTTAGAGGACCCTCCTGCAGGTAGTGACACTTTTGGGTGGTTTTGGTTTGTTACTTTTGTGCATACAGTTGTGAACTCGCTGGAGCGAGTAGCGTTGTATCTGATCACTTGTATGTATATAAAGTTTGTTTTCCCTACTGCGTGTTTATAATTTACTTGACTCTATGCTCTTGTTTGTAGCATTGTATGTTATACAGGTACAGCTACGCTTCGTATACAGAGGAAATTCTTTTGTATACGGCGGATTTGTCGGCGTGCCCGGTTAATGTGCTACCCGGAGCGTGACAGAGGTCCAATCTTTCAATGAACTCAAAGAAGCAATAAGACAATACTCAATTAAGAATAAATTTAAAATTAAATTTGCAAAGAATGACAAAAGAAGAGTCAGGGCAGTATGTAAGGAAGGATGTGATTGGTTTATTTATGCAACTGTCATGCAAAGTGAGCCAACAGTACAAGTTAAGTCATACCAACCCAAGCATCAATGTTCCGAGGATTTTGTTAATAAGCATGTAACATCTACTTGGTTGGCTAAACATTACTTGGAAAGGATCAAGCTTGACCCTTCTTGGAAACTATATGCCTTTCAAGATGTAATTAAGAGTGAATTATGTGTGAATGTCTCCATAGCAAAGTGCTTTAGAGCAAAAAGAAGGACATTAAAAATTATTGAGGGTATTGATACTGAACAATATGCCAAATTACCTTATTATTGTGCAGAGATAAGGACTAACCCAGGTTCAAGACTGATATTAAATCTAAGCAATCTTATCTTTCAAAGGATGTTCATCTACCTAGATGCTTGCAAGAAAGTATTTCAAGCTGGTTGTTCGCCTATTATTAATGTTGATGAATGCTTTTTGAAAAGAAAATATCATGGACAGTTCCTTGTAGCAGTTGGCATTGATGCAAATGATTGCATCTTTTCAATAGCATATGCTATAGTGGAAGTTGAATCAACAGAAACATGGTCTTGGTTCTTTCAGTTGTTGGTAGAAGAGCTTAACATTAGGAACTCCTATACATGCATGGACTTTTATGTCCGATTGATTTAGGAGAAAACTATCGATTCTATACTGTCGTTCTTTCAAACTACCGGATTTAGCTCTAGGAACCGTAGTTTGTTTGTATCGCCGCAGTTTGTGGACGGTGGATACTCAGAATAGTGTAGAATATAATTACGCTCGTGGTGGGATGCCGAGTGAATTTTTACAGCAATATTTAGACTATTCCGGGCTATCGGGTGCCGTTGTAGTTGACGGTGGACCCAGTTGACTGCTTTTGCATCAGATTGTGCCGAGAGCACGTGAGTTTTGATGGTTAGACCTAATTGACCCTTCTATTTTGAACCGTTGTTATTTATATGTGTGTTCCTTTTTAACAGCTCTATACTACTGGTTGTAGTATTGTATGATTACGGTATAGATACAACTATCGCTTTGTATATAAAAAAATTTCTATGTATACGGCGGGTGCATTAGCGTGCCCAGAGAAACAAGTAATCCGGAACGTGATATGATCAATTAACCAGAAAATAAAGTCAAAACAATATTATAATTTGATGATCTCCCACAGTGAGGCATATTTCTACCCTGAGCGCTAATCAATGAAAATTTTAAGGCGGTAACATGAGAAAGACCCTGGATCACAAAGCTAACAGTCAAATCTAACCATGGGCTCTGATTAAGCTATTTACAAGCATAGCATTATTGCATGGGAAAGACACAGATTTTTAGCACAAGAGCTTCACGGGTTTTCACAAATTCAATATAGCTTCCGCATTCCAAAAGCAGAAATTCTAATTAAAAACTTTTCTAAATTAGAGCTCTAGCTTTAGCTAGTGAAAAGATTTTCAGGCTTACTTTACAGTAAAAGCTGGTAGAGGAAATCCTCGGAGTTCCACTCAAACGCCACTTCCTCGGAAGCTACTTACCATAAGCACTTCGATTTTTTTCCAGAAAAAAGAGAAAATTGCCTAATAATTAACATCATTAATTTACCGTTTGTGTGGACATTTATTATGTCCGTCTAAATACTTCATTGCGACGGCAGCATGAAGAGCAGCTCCAACGGGAAGCGCTTTCTCATCAAGAACAAAATATGGAGAGTGCAAATTGTGGGTTGGCGACATAGTCTCGTTTCCGACACCAATAAAGAACATTGTGCTCGCCATCTTCTGCGAGTAGAAGCTGAAGTCCTCCGCGCCCATGGTCGGTGGGCGCAGCTGAACATTAGCTTCTCCGAGAAGGCCCTCGCCCACGGCCTTCACATGGGCATACAACTCTTCATCATTCACAGTCGCGGGGTATGGGATGAGCTTCTCCATGAAGTCTACTGTGGCATTGCAATGGTGAACTGCGGCTTGCATCTCTATAATCTTTAAGGTCAGAAAAGGACATATTAGAGACTCTACCAGGACCCAAAATCAATGTGATTGCAGAAAGCCATCTCAAAGTATAAGAAGTACAAAAGCAATATGAGAAATCCTCTAGTTCATCGCGATTTACGACCCAACCACCCTGATTTCCGTTAGTTTCTTTA
The DNA here is from genome assembly GCA_025177825.1 of Aechmea fasciata. Lineage (NCBI taxonomy): Eukaryota > Viridiplantae > Streptophyta > Magnoliopsida > Poales > Bromeliaceae > Aechmea > Aechmea fasciata. The sequence goes on from CM045934.1 coordinate 11,424,041, forward strand.
AGGGGGGCATTTGGATCTTGTTATCTAAGATTCCGGAGTAGTGAAAAATTAAAGAAATTTCATTTGTCATAATGAGACTACTGAGAATTATATATTTCTGTATTTGTTACGCATGCTAATCTCATTGAAGATTACTAGGATTGTAAATTACTGTGTTTAGTTTAAAAGTAAAATTCCAGTAACGTAGGAGTAATATATATGATTTTCGACAATTACCCTTATACTTAAAAAATTTATTTACTTACATTATTTACTAGTTGAATTTCCAATTTAAATTCCAAATCTAAATTTCATATTGAAATTTGAATTCAGAATAACGAGTTAAAATTTTGAATTCAAATCTGAATTTGAAATTAAATTTAAGATTTGAATTTACAATTTTCCAAATTTGAAATCAAATTCATAATCTGAATTTGAATTTAAATTTTTATTTTAATTTGAATTCAAAATCAAATTCATAACCTGTTCAAATTCATAACATGAATTTGAATTAAATTCAAATTCAAAATTTGTATTTGAATTTGAAATCTGATTTCAAATCTAATTTGAATTTAAATTTTGAATTCAAATTCAGATTTTAAATTTAAAATTTGAAATTGGATTTGAAAATCAAATTCAAAATCTAAATTTGATTTTGAAATTGATATCAAAATAAAATTCAAAATCTAAATTTGAATTTAAAGATTTAAAATCTAAGTCTGAATTCAAATTTTAAATTTGAGTTTGAAATCGAATAGAGTATGAATTCGAATTTAAATATCAAATCCAAAATCAAATTTTAAAGTCAAAATTTGAATCCAAAACCAAAAATTGAATTCAAAATACAATTAGAATTTATCGTTTTAATTTTAAAAAATGAATTTAAATCTAAATTTATGATTCAAAGAAGATTGATTGTAGTTTGGGAATTATGAAAACTAGTGAGATTCCCTATACTCATGAATAGGAAATACGCATCACCTTCCACGTTAATAGGATTCTCCCTTCTGGGGAAAAATTCAATTCATTTGGGAATAAAATATTCCCGATCAGATTACTATGTACCGTTAGCCAAATGCTATAATCTGTAATAGATTTTCAGTAATCCAATATAGTTAGCTAGAACCAAATGTTCCCTAACAGCTCTCAACTTTATCAAAGCCAAATACCTTAAATACCCCTGAATTAGTTCAGGCATTCAAAAGAAAATAGGGATAAAGTTGAACTTGTACAACGTAATAACCAGCCCACTGGAATGAGCAACTCATTATCCACACCACCAACTCAAAATGCTTCAGCTTAGTTATTAGTACTAAGAATGCATAGTCCTTACATATACAAATACTTCTTGTATCTAATATAAGACTATTGAGCTGTCACATAAGGCCAAATGATAATCACATGGTAACATCATAATCACATGTTAACGCAACCACAAAACTTGAAAGAAGTGACTTAGAGCAGTTGATTGATACTGACAGATATTACATGGATTCTTTTTTATTTTCCCCAAGTTTCTATAGTTCAGTTGACAATATGCAATTTCTGCTAATAGTTAGGAAGTTTCAGCATATTTCTGCCTTTTTGTTTAATGCTCAACGTGAATTAAAATCATGCTTTTCTTTTTACAATAATTCAGAAGGTGAGTGCCGCATAAGTCGGAGAATTACCTCTTTAATCCGTTTCATGAGGTAGGAGAGGCCTTCAGTTGTCATACTTCTGAAAGTGCCACCGAAAGTTACCGACTCTGGAATGACATTGTATGCTTCTCCTGCCCTTATGAACCCAACTGATATTACCTTCAAATAGCGTAAAATGAAAAAAAAAAAGAAAAAGAAAAAGAAAAAGAAAAAAGGCACTGCTTTGTTACTTTTGAGCAATGCAAATTCTATGAAATATAATTTGTAGATACTAGATTTCCTTTCTCTACAGAACCTAATAATAAGAAACTTTTTTCTTACTTCCGGTTCACAATCTACTTAAGCATTAAATAATAGAAACCTAATAAAGCTTCTAATGTAAAACATCATGACACTTGCCATAGTCTTCACATGCCCCTAATCAGTATCTGAATTTGGTACGGTTAATGCACCTATTAAATATAAAAATATTTAAACACTGTTCTCTACCTTAATCTTTTAAAGAATAACGATTGTTTCATATTATTTAACATGACAATAAAGTAGGAGTTCAATTCGAGCCATGCTAGACTCCTAACATTATTAATTTCCTCCTATTTAATTCAAATCCACATCATGGACACCGAAAAGTTTCGTGCTCAAACGTGAAGAGAAGTATTAAATATAAAAATATTTAAACGCCGTTCTCTACCAATTTAAGCTTTTAGGCCCCCTTTGTTCCCAAACGAGAGTTTTCGTACCCGAGAACAGTGGTTCTCCAGTCCCTAGAATAAACTAGTATAATCCAGTATAAAGGTTTGGGCTAACATTTGTTCGCCATTTTCTGAAACAAGTTTGTTCCCAGTGGGAACAATGTTAATTAAATCCTTAATTTATTTTAATTATGTTATTAAATCATTAATTAATTTAACTAATATATTTAAATCATTATCCATTGCCTAAATAATAAAGTAATTAATTTTTTTATTACTTATAATTAATTAGCTAATTAATTATTAATAATTTAATATATTTATCTATAAACCAATATTTATATTGATCAACCATTAATATTTTTATTAATCTAATTATTTTTTTTACTAGCTATCTAATTAAAATAATTTACTAACTAATTAAAAAGTTAAATTATTTTTTATATTTAATTAATTAATTAATATATTTTCATTATCTTACACAATATTCATAGCTAATAAATTTATTAATTTTTCTAAGTAATATTTTGATATTAATTAATTAGATAAAATAATTTTAATTTAAAATTATAACTATTATTCCGCTTGTTCCAATCTAACCATCCAAACACTATTTATCTTATTCCTAGAAACAACTCAATTTTCATCCAAATACAAAATTGGTCTAGTTCCTATTTATTCTTGAATGTGTACCTATCCGTGGAATAAGTAGGTCTTACATATACCCGAACCAAACATAGCCTTAGGTATCGTTTGGTTCGGGGATAAGCAAAAAAGTGGCTATTCCAAGAATAGGTATAAATTGAGATGAAAGTAGGAGTTAGATCAATTTTGCATTTGGATGAAAATTGAGTTATTTACGGGAATAAAAAAAATAGCATTTTGTAAGGTAAGATGGAATAAGAATTAAAGTGGGTAGTTATAAATAAAAAATAATGATATTATCCCTTTCTTTATATTGGAATTAGAATTTTTATATTTTATATTTATATTTTAGAATTTAAAATATAAACTTTTAAATTTCAAATTTTGAAATTACAATTTTCAATTTAAAATCTCAAATTTTAAATTCAAAATCTGAAATTTTAATTTTCAAACTTTAAATTTAAGATCAAATTTAAATTTGAAAAATATCAAATATCAAATTTTAGATTACAAAAATTTAAAATATCAAAATTTGGAATTTAAAATTATAAACTTTAATTTTGAGATTACAAATTATAAATTTTAAAAATTTAAATTTTAAATTTTAAATTTTAAATTTTTAAATTTTAAAATAGGAATAGGAGTGGGAACAATTAATAAAAATAATTTATTATAATAAATTTATAAATTTGAAAAAAATATTTATTAAATTTATATTTTTTTTATTATTAATAAATTTATAATTTTTTAAATTCTACTTAAACTTAAATTTAATAAAAATAATTTATTATAATATTTAAATATCAATAATATTTCTTACAATAGTACAATTAATAATATTATCATAAAAATAATATATTATAATATATAAAATAATATATTAATATAATTTATTTTTAATTCAATTTATAATTTTATTTAAGTTTAAAATTAAGTATTGGAATAGCGCTATTCCACCAAAATGGTGGAATAGTAAATTTCAAGCTATTCCGGAATAACCGGGAATAACAAGGTTTGACCGGGATAAAATATTCCGAAAAAAAATCACCCCGTTTGGCGGAATAGCGGGGATAACGAAAGTTATCCCCGCTTATCCCTCGAATCAAACGGGGCCTTAGAGAATAACGGTTGTTTCGTATTATTTAACACCAAATTGTATGCTAGTTACAACTAAAAATTACGAGTACAGCATCAATATCTAAGTCAAATTTTAGCGAGCAATATAGTTAACCCTGTCGTATGTTTTATTCTAGATGATAGTATTAGAAGAAATTTCAACCATTACTTTATTGAGACGTAGGAAAAGAACAAGAGCAACGGGGGAAAGGTATCTAGCTCACTTTGCTCTCAAGAGGATCAGACTCACGGGACACGAGCTGTTGGAGGCTGAGGATTGCAAGCGATGCAGGGATAACAGGATCAATGACTCTATGAGGGGCTGCAGCATGCCCACCTTTTCCCTTGATAGTGACTAAGAAACGTCCAGAGGCTGCAAGAAGAGGTCCAGATCTCGAGGTGATCATACCTGTTCGAAGGAAAGGGTCAACATGCAAAGCAAAAATGGCCTGCACATCCTCCAGAGCACCTTCTTGTAATACGTGGTAAGCACCAGCATTACCCTCTTCTGCTGGCTGGAAAACAAGCTTCACAGTGCCCTTCAACAGGAGAAGGCAAAAAAATTATTTTAAAAAAATAATAAAATCAGTAATCAATTAATACAGCAAAACTGAACTGAATGAGTGAGCCTTTTTAAAAGAAAAAACTGTTTTACCATTCTCCTGTAAATGACTAATTGTTTTAGTTTTATTAGAATCAGTGTTAAAAATGGCCATTCCAATGGAAGAAAGTTGGACAGCAAAACGGAACCAAGGATGCAATTGCAATATACTAGAAAATTCAGTGATCAAAATGTTTAAGTTGGAGGAGTAAGTTGCAATAGAGTGAAAGCACCAGGACTACCCAAACAAATATAGTAGAAACGAAGTACCAGTGGAACTTTTCGAATCCTGTCCTAAACTTTAATGACAGGATCAAAGTAGTTGATATCCCTCCCTCCTATAGACGTGTCAGAATATCTGATTGAGTTTCACAATTATATGATAGAACAGTAGCCTTCAATACAATTTAGAAATTGCTGGTAAATAGAATTACCTTTAATTCATTCTTTCTTTGTTGAAGCAACTTAGCTGCTCCTAGGAGCATTGTCACATGAGCATCATGCCCACAAGCATGCATTTTTCCACTTTCTTTGCTCTTGTACTCCCAATCTACCAGCTCCTTCAGGAGAATAAATATCTCAAATAATTAGACTCTAGATGCCAAGTTGTTCAAAATGACAGGCAATAAAAACTACAAAACGAACTAGGATTTTATAAGCCATTCTGCTTCTAACTATAAAGAAGGTTTGCAATGTAAATCGGAGAAACATCATCCTCAATTTATAAAGTGTTGGAAAGAATTAATATCCAAAATAAAGTGCAAAAATCATATAGATTTTTACATACCTCTTTATTGCGGAATTTATATTGCAGTTATCAGGATCTAATATCGTCTTGTTTTACAAACTCCTTGATCCGCCAACAATTTGTCTCACACGTTGTTCTTTCTTATTGCAATCTGGCTACTAGAGCCGATCGCCACACACCACTCAAATCCCTAGGGTTTCTGATGGTGCTCTAGAGCAAACCCGAGAGAGAGAATTTCGTAGAGAGATTAAATTAATTTTTCTTGCATCTTGTATGTGGCCAATACCTTATATATTTATAGGCCATGCATAAGGGAGACGTTAATTCTAATCCTATTCTGACTGAGTCTCCCATAGATAAAGATTTAAACAAATTAGGATCCGCCTTGTAGATTTATTTCTTATCCCATATAGACTAAGAATATCTCAGATAATTGCCAATATTTATTCCTTATCCCATATGGATTACAAATATTTTAGATAAGTCCTAATGTGGATGAATTCCGACATAAAGAAATGGAACTTCAAAGATAGATATCTAGCCAAGAAAAGAAATTTAAGTTGCAATTGGATGCCAAAGCAAGTTATCCGATTGGGTGTCAAAACAAGTTATCCGGTGATAACTGGTGCATTGTGAGGATTTTCCTTTGTGGTTTGCAAGTCAGGAGTTTGATTTTAGCTCATCATGAGGTCTTTATTTCTCAAAATAGTACATCTCAACCACACCTATGAGGTGATTTATTTCATTATGACAAAATATCTTAGATGCTAAATATAAGAAAATGGATCATACTCCTCATCTATCAAATACTTTTTGAGTAAATAAAAGAGATATGCTAAACATGATGTTCATGCATCCTAATTACTAGGATTAATACTACTTTTTAATGTACTTAGCATTTTTGAGACAAATTTAGCAGCTGAAATAGGTTTTATTAGTTCTCCAATTGCACAAAAAATTGCATTGATTTTGGAGGTACGGTCACTGTTCATCATGAGTTAAAATTTAGTTCATCTCGAACTAAACAGCTATCAACGGTGACGACTCGGATAGATAAGTCCCTCGTACTTCAATGAATGTGTAAGAGTACCGGCTGTCGAACGTTCGCCATTCCATCATAAGCTAATCTTTAAATAGGTCTACCAATACATATTTATTGAATAGAGAATATGCTTATAGAGTGAAAATGTTAATACAACATACTCACGATAAAGAATACGTTCTTGATTCATTGAAAATGAATATATTATAATCGGAATATAAAATCCAAAGGATCATCCCCCCCAAATTAAAGCCTCACATGATCCAAATCTGAAAGAACCCAAGCAAAACGAAGAAGAAGAAGAAGAAGAAAAGATACAGATTACCTGCAAAGGAAGGGCGTCCATGTCGGCTCTGAGAGAGAAAACGGGGGCGGGGGCGGGGGCGGAGCCGATGGAAGCGACGACACCGGTCCGCGCGACGGGCCACGAGTAGCTGATCCCGAGCCGGTCGAGCTCGGACCGGATCAACCCACTCGTCTTGACCTCCTCGAACGCGAGTTCCGGGTGCTGGTGGATCCGCCTCCGGATCCCCGTGAGCCAATCGGCGAACTCGGGCTCCCGCGCTGCGCCGAGGAGGTCGTCGCCCAAGGAGGCGACCGAGAGGGAGGGGAAAGGGAGGAGGAGGAGGAAGGAGAAGAAGAGTTGGGCCAGAGAGGAGGAGGCCATGGAATTAAGTCGCAGGGAGAGAGATGACGGAGGGGAGAGGACAAAGTGGCATGGGAGATGTAGTAGAGCGACTTAAAAAAAAAAAAAAAAAAAAAAAACAGACAATTTTTACTTCTTTTTATTTTTTACTTCCCAATCCCAATCTCGCGTGCTGTTGGCTTTTTACCGTTCGTTTTTTTTTTAAAAAGCACACACTTTTCAACTTACAAGTTTGTAATATCACGCATCCGATCACAACAGATATCTATTTCGCACACCCGCACAACCCTCCCCCTGTGTACCAAAATTCTTCCGTGCCCACAAAGCGACAACACTCAATCAATTTCAACACTATTATATAACACTAGATTCTATCAATATATATAATTATTAAAATTTAAAATTAAAAAAATATAATAAAAAATTATATAGCCTTCTATATGTTATAAAGCTAATTCTATTTTTTATTAATATTTTTAACTTTCAGTATTTGTAGAGATAAAGCATTCTAATAATTTTACTTAAAAATTCAATTAAATTTAATAGTTTTGGTAGCTATTCTATAAATAATTTTTTAATTAAAAAGTTAAAATTGGAGAACTTATTCTAAATTATAAATATATGATATTATCCTTATTTAGTTAACATTGATTGAAGAAAGAAGAAATTATTATATGCACCTGCTGTATATTAACACACCATACATCACAACTTATATCAAAGTACTAATTTCTAATATCGAAACTTAATTAAATATATCTAAATTACAAAATCTAATAATTTAAATATGTTTACTGAATTAAATTTTAAAATCTCTATTAAATGTTTTAAGTATATAGTGTATGTTCTTGTATACATTTAATATAAAGAATGCTTAATAGAGTGCATTCATAATTCCAAAAAAAAGATGAGAAATCTTTACTTGCACATAATGTATACTAATATTTCATACACCATAAAAACATATTAAATGATCGATAGAATATTTGATAATTAGTATTAAAAATTTTTGTGATGCAATGGGATTGTCAAATTATATATTTTATAGATTTTAAAATATTAACAATAAAAAGAGCTTTAGTGTATATGATATTTTAATAAACCGGGTATGCAATATTGTTGAAATAGAGGAGGAAGAGGAAAGAGAACACATGTCACTTCGAAGGCTTCTGATGTGACCCAAATGTCAAATCAATATATTTATAAATAGATAATTATAAAAATTTTAAGATAAAAAATTATAACTAAATAAAAAAATTATAAGATAATGTTATGTACATTATAAAAAATAACTTTTACATTAATATTGTCACACCCTGGGGCCTAAAACAATGCTGTATCACAAATCGAGTTGAGGAAATGCTATTTAAAAAAAAAACAACCTGACCACGTGACGTATAAATCCACTATAAGTACAAAGTTCCTTTGTCCATACGAACGAAGTCTCCTTTATATTCGTTTCTGCGTACTCAACAACAATATCAATAGGATCACAACAACAACCTACATTCACTAATCCACAAGAAATTGATGCCATTCAATTCCACACAGCTAGCCATTCTTAAAGATGATGTATGCCTCTAAACATTCCTTAGGCGCTGGATAATGCAATGCACATTACAACAATCATTCTATTTAAAAGTGCTCCCAATGAAAGTTTTGTTTTTAAACTTTATTTGTTCATCCATGAAAATTATTTGAAAACCTTTTAAAATTGTTTCACACACGGAAACTCCATGTTTGAAAATCGACTATCTTGAGAGATAGAAAATCACAAGGTGTGAATCCATAAATCCAAGTGCTGAAGATTTATAAAACCGCGATTGCATACATAATAGAAAACACCAACTCATACAAGTTCATGATTATTCAAGCAATAATAATAATCATCTAACTGAACAATTTTATTATTTTAACTACTAAATTTGAAAAGGAAAAAAAAAAAGGGAGGGGGGGGGGGGGTGATGACCGCTAATGCAGCCTAGCTAGGACGTCCTCACGCTGCACTAAGATCCAACTTCTCGCTCGTGCCACCTAGGAAAATGGGGAGTGAGAAACCACAATAAGGTTTTCCAGTGGATACAATAGAACCATGAAAGCAAATCATATTTATTGGAAAACAAAGGAGATAGGACAACAAATAGGTATATATCGTAATACAAAAGCAACTACAATAGTAAAAGAAACAAGATGGTAAATGAGTAAGAACCAAACTACTACTGTTACAGAAACTCAACTGAACAAATGCCTCAAGGATAAATAATCCAAATCAAATCAAATCAAATCTGGTGCCTACCATATTGGTCCACAAACCTCAAGTGTTGCTTGTCACAATGCATACATTGACACGATTCACGCGTCCACTGACGATCTATCCGAATAAGTACACCCTTGGTCGGTGGCCAAACCGACCTGGTGTCTAGGAATACATACAGTGCTGTGACTAAATCATGCCGATATGCTCAATGCGAAAATCGGTACCTTGGCCAAAGCCAGCTACAAGGGCGTACAACGCTGAACCATGATCAACCAGATCGAAACACACGACAATGAAGTCGATGTGTTGCTTGGATCCGTGGTCCACAGATAGACAATATATACAAGCCTACTCTACATGTCTACTAACAACTATCGTCATACAACTATCAAGACATAGATAAACGACCGACATGTAGAGACTAAAATAGTAAGGAAGAGGAAAGTGAAATAATATCACCAACTACCAGCTCGAAGCACCTACTTATATCGTACAAAGTAAACGAGTTGTCAACCACTTGCCGCTGCCTTCTACTATCACCCGGACCTATGCATAGTCTCAAAAAAAGCCGTAATTAGCCTGACCAACTAGTTACCCATAAGCCTAAGACTCTGAGTGAGTCCAACCATTGGACAAATTGAATTTCCGGATTTCGGCTGATGGTCACCAAAAGATAGCCCGATTATCGCTCGAACTCAACAGAATATTGCACCAACCCCTGGGGTGACCCGAAGTAAGACCCATAGCTATTCTACACTGCCCGTTGTCCCAAAGCATCATTTTAGTCCCTTGGGACAGCCACGCAATGTGTGCGCTAAAATAGAAAGTTGGGGCTTCGAAAATTAGCCGTTTGGCTTTCGGGGTGTTGTATTTGGTCTCGGAACCCTCCATGGTTTCTTGCTGTAATCCAGGGTGTCTAATATTCCCCCGACGCTTTGCAAATCAGTCACAAACCTGCTGCGAACAGCAGCAACAAATACGACACGAGGTCGCACCCGAAACCACCCGAAATTTACGTTATCGAGCTCCATCGAGCCCCAAAGCATGTCAAAGTATTCTAGATTTAAACCTAGCTTACTTGATATCCCGAAACACTCGTCTTTGGTTGTTGGAACATCAGCACCTTGTTCAGTGCAAGAGCGATTGGTCCAATGCAGTCTATGCCGCGACCGATGTCCCGATCTGTGACACCCCAATAGTCCCACATCGGATGGGAATGGGTTTGTCATTGGGTTTATATGAGATTTGGACACTAGTAATAATAACTGGGCTTAAGCATTTTGGGCCGGTGGTTGGGCCCAACGAGTTATTATTGCTAGTAGTCTGGGTCGTTACATTTGGTATCAGAGCCAGTTCACCAGCTGGACATGTGTGGCGAGTCTCGGCTGACCTAGGGTCTGGATGACAAGGCTAGCGAGACGAGTCTCACATCGCCTGGTGTTCTTGGGCTGTGTGTGTGTGATTGGACTGACGAGGACGTCAGGGTCTTAATGGGGGGAGTCTGTGACACCCCAATAGTCCCACATCGGATGGGAATGAGTTTGTCATTGGGTTTATATGAGATTTGGATACTAGTAATAATAACTGGGCTTAAGCATTTTGGGCCGGTGGTTGGGCCCAACGAGTTATTATTGCTAGTGGTCTGGGTCGTTACACGATCATTGTCATTTTAGCTCCAGAAGCCCCCGAATCGCAAAGTATCGATTCGTGAGTCTCGAGGGCTCGTTAACGGTAGCACACGAAATGTTACGCTCGCTGTGACCAGCAGCGACACGAGTCCCGCAACCACAGCCAGAAATGAGGCTCCGACAGTGTAGTATACTGAACTTTAGCATATTGCAAGGTTCTACTGTTAGAATAGTAAATAAAACTATTCTAGTGGTTTTGAGGGTTGACGGCAGTTTATCGGCATTCAACTTAAGTGTTTGAAGTGCTGGATTGGGTTGCTAACCCTAAAATCTGTAAATTTAGATTTTGACTGTTGAGTACCGGTACTTGAGTGTGGTACCGGTGCCTCAGAGGGTTGTGAGATTGTGTAGCTCTCGGGTTTGAGAAACTTGAGCTAAGTACCAGTACTGCATTGCGCTGGTACCGATACTGCATTGCGCTGGTACCGATATCCTGCATTAAACCCAGCTAAGTAGCTCTCGAGTTTTAGCTATTTAAAGGCCAGGTACTGGTGCCTCAACCCGAGTACCGATACTCAATGCAGTAGAATGAGTTGGTAAGGAGGTTTTTGGTAATTTCACAGTGATGGTTATCCTCCTAATGCCCCAAACCAACCCCAGCTGGTCTTTCCTATGCTGTTGCTAGGGGAAAATAGAGCAAGCTCCCTTCTTTCTCTCTTTAAATGCTATTTCAATTTTTTTAGTGGAAATTGATGGATTTAAGCTCTTCTTTTTTCTCCTCCTTATGCTAGCTGGTTTTGAACTCTTTGTAGTATTAAAGACGTGAAGAAGGAGGTTTTGCTGAGGATTAATCTTCAATCCTAGCCAGGGTTGAGTTGGTTTGGAGTTTGAAAGGTTAGCTTCTAAATTGCTATACCCTATGCATGATGTTGATTGGATTAGATTTAAATTTTGAGGTTAACTCTTGGCTGAGTTGTAGAACTCAATTGGCTGAGTACTTGATTCTCTTTTAGGTTGGAATTGGTGTGCCCAACCTGAAGTGAAAGATCGGATAAAGCTTTGCTCTATTTAAGGTATGGTTCTACCTATATTAGAGAATTCTTGATGTCACATATCGAACTTCTAAAGTCTTGAAGTTTCGAGGTATGTTGGCTTGGAGGGCCATCGGAATAGTTCCGATGAACTCCGGAGGCTTTCGGGTGTTTTCGGTGCACTAGGTGCGAGAACGAAGCCCGAAAGGCTATCTTGGGCGGTGAGCCAAATCCGGCGTTAGTGCGGATGAAATGGTGATGTAGCCGTGATCTAAATCATGCGTGGGGAGTCTCGGTGCGATTTCAAGTGAATCGGAGTCCCACAGGTCCAAAAGTGAGTTGGAACGGAGAAGAAACGGACCGAAGCTGAAATTTGGCTAAGTCCTTGGAGTGGGCTGAAGGTCCCTGTGGGGATCGGTCCCCACGGCCAGGGACCGGTTCCCGAGAGCAGGTTTTGGGCGGTCGTAATAAAGGACCGGTCCCTAGGTGTGGGAGACCGGTCCCCGAGCCCGAAAAGTGCCCAGTTTGGACTGTTTCGAATATTGCAAAGTTGAGGGGTTTGTTTGCAATTGTGCAGTGCGTTAAGTGAATAGAAGGGGTTGAAAACCCTCTTCTCTCTCTCTCTCCCCCTCACTCTGATCGCTCTCTCTCTCCCTCTCTCTGTTCGACCGAAGCAAGAAGAAGGAGAAGAGAAAGAAGAAAAGAAGGAGAGGAAGAAAAAGAAAAGGAAGAGGAAGAAGAAGGAGAAGGTGAAGAAGGAAGCTTGGAGGAGTTCCCCCTCCATCATCTTCTTCCTCACCTTGGGCATCCTTGAGAGGTAAGCTTCTAAGCTCTCTCTCATGGTAGTTTCTTAGGGCTTCTCTTGTATGCTCTAGGAATAGATCTATTGGAATCCTAGGATGCTAATTAGATTATTAATGCATGATTCATGGAGTTAAAGGATGGATTCTGCTATAGTAGCATCTAGGGCATCCAAAAGAGGGTTTTGAGTAATAGTAGGGTTTGATCTAAATTAACCCTATAGAAACCTAATTGAGGGTATGGTGAGCGCGTTGGCGCGCTCGGTTCGATGATCCGACGAGCGTGTGCGAAGTTATTAATAAAATAATATATTCATACCAGATGTCCGCAGCACGCAAGATAGGAGCCCAAAATTCATGAAAACGGAACTGGGGCAACTTGAAGGCGTGGGGTAACGCCACGAGGTCTCGGATCGCAGTTCGGAGATCGTTCGGTGGCCGCGCAAGATTCCGAGCCGAACCGGATATCGAGTGCCGCAGAGGCCGATTGCAAGTGTCGACAAGCAATCGGAACGCGATAACAGGTGGGCTGTGCTTACCGAAGCGACTAGGTCGCCCCGCAAGTCGAAGAAGTATATGTTTTCATGTTGATGCATATATATGTGTGACGGTAGTATAATGCATAGGTGTATGCTTAGAGTGATGCATGAGTTACTATGTAATAGCTACCATGAATGAATGTATATACATGCTAGTATGATTAGAATAGTGCATGTTAATTCATTAGAATGCATGCTAGTTGATACTTGTACAGGAAACCTTGAGAATACATGTTAGTTGGTAATTGTATATATATATATGCTTAGAGAAATATATGCTAGATGTTAGTTGCATATGACATATTAACCTACATGTTAGAAGGGAGCATAGTGACATAATGAGAAAGAGGCTAAGTATGATATGCAGGTTGATAGCGTAAATGTTTATAGAAACTCGATGTGGACAATTAGGTGTCAACTAGATCGAGTGGCACTAACTTAGTGTTTGTTAAACATGGTGTGTATTGAACCTAGTGCTATATAATATAGGTTGTATCGAACCTAGTGTAATTAACATAGGTCGAATATGAACCTAGGGTCGAGAACCTAGGATGAATAAGAATGACATTGAACCTAGTGTCGTGGACCTAGGGTAGATCGAGTGGCATTAACCTAGTGTCGTGAACATAGGTTGAGCAATAAACCTAGAATCAAGATCTAGGTAGATCGATATTGAACCTAGTGTTGGTAAACATAGGTTGACATTGATCCTAGTGTTGTTGAACCTAGAGTTAATAAAATCTAGGCAGAGAGGTGTTAACCTAGTTTAAAGGACATAGACTATGTGATAAGGGTATTAAACCTAAAGTCAGCTAGACCTAGGGTGGAAAGTGCACCGGACCTAGATAGGTCAATGTTATAGGGTTTTAGACTACCCTAGAGACTTGGGAAGTGGATTCCGGAATCCCAGGACTTGTGAACTCGACAGTTCGTGTCCGTGGGTGTGTGGCATGTTCCCCTCCCACAGGAAGAACTTCGAGGTTGAGCTTGAGGCTGATTCGAGGCCGTGGGTCGAGTGTGGCAGGTTCCCCCTCCCGCTGGCAGAATCAGAGATCGCTAGGGCTGTGTGTGGCAGGTTCCCCTCCCTATCGGGGGTCTTGGGCCGCGGGTCGAGTGTGGCATGTTCCCCTTCCCACCGGAAAGATCCCTGACCACGGGTGCACGCAGCTCTGGGCGACCCGTTGGGCAATGTGATTGTGTATTGAAGGCTGAGGTGTAAGTTGAGAGTTCCTTCACCTTGAACCGGACAGAGCGCGGGTTAGCCGCAGTTGATTGACTCGAGGCCGAGTCGGGTGGCTATCTTGAGTAAGGTAGATAGAACCTTAGAAGTTAGTGGAATGTGAACTAGTTAGCCAGATAGAAGTAGAATCGAGTGATCTACTTACGATAGTTGCATTAGTGCATTTGCGAGGCAATGCATGGTTTTGTTAATTGCATAATTAAGATATATCTCTATCTGTTTATCAAACTAACCTGCAGCTGCCTCCTTCGGACCTGTTGGTCGAACTTTTCCCTTGGGTGGCCGTACCCGCTGGGAACTATATTTATATAGTTCTCACCCCCTGTGGTTTGTGGGTGTTTCCTAGGTACACACGTGAGCGGCGCGGCGGCGCGAGGCAAGGGCGTAGCTCCGTAGATAGCGCCCTTCCCCGGAGACCAGAGATAGCAGTACCCCGTCGACATAGCTTAGGGGTATAGAGATGGAAAAGAACAAATGTATCGAACTTGTAATATAATTGTAATAAATCAGATTGTATTTGGAAGCTTAAATGTAATATGTAAAGTTTAGGTGTAAGCTGGTGAATGCTTGTAATAACTTAGCTGTTTATGTTTGATACTTCCTTATGCAATCATTGTTTGTTGTATACTGTTCCTGGTTGGAACCCTTGTAATTGTATTGATTGCAACGCCTAGAACATACAGAGGAGACTCTGTCCGCGTACAGGGGAAACTCTGTCCGTTCGGCGGCCTGTCGGCGCGCCCGAACCCGACCAAATAGGCGGGGCTCGGGGCGTGACAGAGTAAAGTGGTATCAGAGCATAAAGTAGAGAATGGGCAAATGGTTTAGATGGACCTAGGAGACTCTAGGATAGTAAAACCGTAGAGGCTAAGGCTCGTGAGACGCGAGGACTTGTGACGTGTGGCGAAAGGATTATGGATTGGGTAGTGTTGAAACCTCTAAGAGGGATATTAGAGGTAGACTCAAGGCGTGGTTTATTCTCAACCGAGGATGTTCATGTTGGCGCGCGACAACATGAAACCGAGTGATGAGAATAGACGCCCTTGTTGACTTTCGCCTGATTTAGTCCGTGTTATGTTAGTCGTTTGTACTTGACCTAGAAGGTTGAGAACTGATCGGGTTGTCTCATTTCAGGAAGCGATGGCACCGCGTAGGCGATCTTCATCCAGATCGGCGCGGGGTGGGACAAGTGGTGTCCCCGAGCAAGCCGAGGCGAGCGGAGACCCGTGCTCCGTGAGCAATTGAAGTACGCTCATGGGTGCAAGCACATGTGAGGAGCAAATCAAGGGACTCCATGAGTTGTTGGCACGGCAAGCTGAAACGGCTCGAGCGGGACAGGAGCCAATGGTGCCTCCAGTTGGTTCACCTAATGCGACTGGGAGAATGGCTACGGCGGCTGCGCCGGTAGCAGCGCGTTGTGCACCATCAGGAGTAGCGGTGGATTCGGGGGCGGTGGCCCCTGGTTCTGTGGAAATGGAAGCTGAGAGGGCACGAGCCTTGGCGGCCCTCATGGCTTTCAAGAAGCTTAAACCACCTACCTATGATGGAGAGGATGCAGATCCGTGGATCGTGAAGATGTGGATAGACTCCATGGAAACCGCATTTGAGGATCTGTATACCTTGGAACAGGACAAGGTGCACCTAGCCGCACATTGTTTGGAGAAGTCGGCGAAGGTGTGGTGGAGAGGCGTCAAACAAGAACGATCGCCTAGTCTCCCTCCTATGACTTGGGATGAGTTTCGGGGGTTGGTATTCTCCGAGTATTTCCCCGACAGTGAGAAGAGAAGGCTTCAAGAAAGGTTCAGGAAGCTGCGACAGGGAGACCGTACCGTGAGGGAATATGAACGGGAATTCACCCGTATCGTGAACTGTATCCCACATGTGGTGCAGGATAGCAAGGACAAGGTAGATTACTTTGTACGGGGGCTTCGGTCGGAAATTTTTCGATATATTCATCCGTTCAAGTTTCGAACTTTTGTCGAGGCCTTAGATCGGGCCTTGTGGGTGGAGCAAGGCAATGACTCCGTACGAGAGAAGCACGAGTCTGGCGAGCAAGAGACGAGAGCTATGCGACCGAGAAGTCATTCGGGTGGTCAATCAGGTTCCAGGCGACCCCTGAGTCAGTCGCAATCACAGTCTCAAGCCCCGAAGCTATTCTCCAGCCGGTCTTCTTCGGGATGCGTAATTTGTGTTGGATCTCATCGGGCGCGGCGGTGTGCGCTGCGCGGGGGAAGATGTTTTTATTGCGGGCAGTCGGACCACACAAAGTACGATTGTCCCGTGGGCGATGATCAACCTCTGCCGACGGTGACGGCATTTTCCTCTCCGGGACAGTTCATGGACGTGCAACCTTTGGCACAGTTTGGAGAGCGAGCGCTTGTGATCCGGCAACCGGAGGGTTCGCGGCGAGTGCCGAGCGACCGTAGATACGCGACCCAGGTTGAGGAACCTGCAGCTGCTGCCGGTTATGTAGCAGGTATGGTTTAATTGAAACAATTAAACTTCTGCTTGATGTAGAGCTAAAGCATTGCATGCATCTGTAGTTGTAGTCGTTTACTACTATCATTCGCGAGTATAGTAGGGACCGAGACAAGGGTCAGTGTGACTACCCTAGCATGCATAATTGTGGTAGTGCGTCGCCTACCTAAGTGGATAGGTGATTGGTCGGTCCCGGCTGGTTGCTGGTGATGAACCGAGAATAGGGCTCGTGGTAGAGCGGTTGGTTAGTGGCCGAGTGTGGGCACGTGGACCTAGCGGTACCTCGAATCGAGGTGGGCGAGTCGTGCTTGTAGCCGGTGTGTTTAGGCAAAGTTGCCTAATACTGGGCCAGCGTATAGAGCGTTCGGGTGTAGGTACTCGTAGAGTGCGAATCTGATTCAGCCGAGAGAGTGGGATGGCAGTAGCACTGTAGCATTGCTAGGTGTGAAGCGTGCATGGAATCACTCGTGGGGCTGGTGGCTCGCACTAGGTGTATCGGAGCCGATAAAGGTACGTGTGACTCGGTAGAATTGGTCGTGTAGGATCGTGAGATTTATGATACGCCGAGTGTGTAGTGACCCAACCTAAAGGTTGACGTGGTTTGGAGTCATGGTTGCTCCTGGTTGGAGTGTGTGCGAATTCCAAGTGAGAATTTCGCCCAATGCTGATTGGGTCTACGTTGCTATGTGTAGTTGAGACCGGTTTAGGCGCTAGGCATACGTAGGATGGGTGGCCTGTGGCTCACCTGTGGAAAGCCGAAGAAATCGGCTTAGCCGATAACTCTGTTAAGGAGTTTGGCTTGGATCCACGAACGGAGTGTTCGTGTGAGTTTGTTGCAACGGAGAAATCGAATTGGTCGTGGCTTGTGATGGCAAAGGGTGAAATGCTCTTGTGAGACATTGAGATGTGGAAAGGCACGTGAGAGTTGAAGCTTGAGAATAATGCTCTTTTATGAATTAGAATAGGAGATGTGCCAGAGTGTGCCATCTCGTGACAGAGCGAGGATCAGATTGAGGATAGTAGCACTCGCGATTAGTCGATGCACCAACGATATTGCTTTTATGCAATGCCGGCGATTGGATCGGAGTGAGTTCTCCGATTGGGAGTGTAATGCAAAGCGTGATTCTTGCATGATGGTAATGCACTTTTAGAGTTATACTTGGCAAATGTGAGTGGTATTAGTCTCACATTCTTCGTAGTGTGCCTTTGGATAATTCCGAAGAGCAAAAGGCCACTCCGAAGCTGAAAGGTGCATTGGAACCCCCGAATTACTTGGTAAATTGAATTGGGGCGTGAGTTAGGGGAAGTGAGTAAGTTTCGCGGACGAAACTCTTTTAAGGAGGGGAGAATGTCACATATCGAACTTCTAAAGTCTTGAAGTTTCGAGGTATGTTGGCTTGGAGGGCCGTCGGAAAAGTTCCGATGAACTCCGGAGGCTTTCGGGTGTTTTCGGTGCACTAGGTGCGAGAACGAAGCCCGAAAGGCTATCTTGGGCCGTGAGCCAAATCCGGCATTAGTACGGATGAAATGGTGATGTAGCCGTGATCTAAATCATGCGTGGGGAGTCTCGGTGCGATTTCAAGTGAATCGGAGACCCACAGGTCCAAAAGTGAGTTGGAACGGAGAAGAAACGGACCGAAGCTAAAATTTGGCTAAGTCCTTGGAGTGGGCTGAAGGTCCCTGTGGGGACCGGTCCCCACGGCCAGGGACTGGTTCCTGAGAGCAGGTTTTGGGCGGTCGCAATAAACGACCGGTCCCTAGGTGTGGGAGACCGGTTCCGAGCCCGAAAAGTGCCCAGTTTGGACTGTTTCGAATATTGCAAAGTTGAGGGGTTTGTTTGTAATTGTGCAGCAGGTTAAGTGAATAGAAGGGGTTGAAAACCCTCTTTTCTCTCTCTCTCTTCCCCTCACTCTGATCGCTCTCTCTCTCCCTCTCTCTGTTCGACCGAAGCAAGAAGAAGGAGAAGAGAAAGAAGAAAAGAAGGAGAGGAAGAAAAAGAAGAGGAAGAAGAAGGAGAAGGTGAAGAAGGAAGCTTGGAGGAGTTCCCCCTCCATCATCTTCTTCCTCACCTTGGGCATCCTTGAGAGGTAAGCTTCTAAGCTCTTTCTCATGGTAGTTTCTTAGGGCTTCTCTTGTATGCTCTAGGAATAGATCTATTGGAACCCTAGGATGCTAATTAGATTATTAATGCATGATTCATGGAGTTAAAGGATGGATTCTGCTATAGTAGCATCTAGGGCATCCAAAAGAGGGTTTTGAGTAATAGTAGGGTTTGATCTAAATTAACCCTATAGAAACCTAATTGAGGGTATGGTGAGCGCGTTGGCGCGCTCGGTTCGATGATCCGACGAGCGTGTGCGAAGTTATTAATAAAATAATATATTCATACCAGATGTCCGCAGCACGCAAGATAGGAGCCCAAAATTCATGAAAACGGAACTGGGGCAACTTGAAGGCGTGGGGTAATGCCACGAGGTCTCGGATCGCAGTTCGGAGATCGTTCGGTGGCCGCGCAAGATTCCGAGCCGAACCGGATATCGAGTGCCGCAGAGGCCGATTGCAAGTGTCGACAAGCAATTGGAACGCGATAATAGGTGGGCTGTGCTTACCGAAGCGACTAGGTCGCCCCGCAAGTCGAAGAAGTATATGTTTTCATGTTGATGCACATATATGTGTGACGGTAGTATAATGCATAGGTGTATGCTTAGAGTGATGCATGAGTTACTATGTAATAGCTACCATGAATGAATGTATATACATGCTAGTATGATTAGAATAGTGCATGTTAATTCATTAGAATGCATGCTAGTTGATACTTGTACAGGAAACCTTGAGAATACATGCTAGTTGGTAATTGTATATATATATATATATGCTTAGAGAAATATATGCTAGATGTTAGTTGCATATGACATATTAACCTACATGTTAGAAGGGAGCATAGTGACATAATGAGAAAGAGGCTAAGTATGATATGCAGGTTGATAGCGTAAATGTTTATAGAAACTCGATGTGGACAATTAGGTGTCAACTAGATCGAGTGGCACTAACTTAGTGTTTGTTAAACATGGTGTGTATTGAACCTAGTGCTATATAATATAGGTTGTATCGAACCTAGTGTAATTAACATAGGTCGAATATGAACCTAGGGTCGAGAACCTAGGATGAATAAGAATGACATTGAACCTAGTGTCGTGGACCTAGGGTAGATCGAGTGGCATTAACCTAGTGTCGTGAACATAGGTTGAACAGAATGAACCTAGAATCAAGATCTAGGTAGATCGATATTGAACCTAGTGTTGGTAAACATAGGTTGACATTGATCCTAGTGTTGTTGAACCTAGAGTTAATAAAATCTAGGCAGAGAGGTGTTAACCTAGTTTAAAGGACATAGACTATGTGATAAGGGTATTAAACCTAGAGTCAGCTAGACCTAGGGTGGAAAGTGCACCGGACCTAGATAGGTCAATGTTATAGGGTTTTAGACTACCCTAGAGACTTGGGAAGTGAATTCCGGAATCCCAGGACTTGTGAACTCGACAGTACGTGTTCGTGGGTGTGTGGCATGTTCCCATCCCACGGGAAGAACTTCGAGGTTGAGCTTGAGGCCGATTCGAGGCCGTGGGTCGAGTGTGGCGGGTTCCCACTCCCGGCGAGAATCGAGAGATCGCTAGGTTTGTGTGTGGCGGGTTCCACTCCTATCGGGGGTCTTGGGCCGCGGGTCGAGTGTGGCATGGTTCCCCTTCCCACCGGAAAGATCCCTGACCACGGGTGTACGCAGCTCTGGGCGACCCGTTGGGCAATGTGATTGTGTATTGAAGGCTGAGGTGTAAGTTGAGAGTTCCTTCACCTTGTGCCGGACAGAGCGCGGATTAGCCGCAGTTGATTGACTCGAGGCCGAGTCGGGTGGCTATCTTGAGTAAGGTAGATAGAACCTTAGAAGTTAGTGGAATGTGAACTAGTTAGCCAGATAGAAGTAGAATCGAGTGATCTACTTACGATAGTTGCATTAGTGCATTTGCGAGGCAATGCATGGTTTTGTTAATTGCATAATTAAGATATATCTCTATCTGTTTATCAAACTAACCTGCAGCTGCCTCCTTCGGACCTGTTGGTCGAACTTTTCCCTTGGGTGGCCGTACCCACTGGGAACTATATTTATATAGTTCTCACCCCCTGTGGTTTGGGGGTATTTCCCAAGTACACACTTGAGCGGCGCGGCGGTGCGAGGCAAGGGCGTAGCTCCGTAGATAGCGCCCTTCCCCGCAGACCAGAGATTGCACTACCCCGTCGACATAGCTTAGGGGTATAGAGATGGAAAAGAACAAATGTATCGAACTTGTAATATAATTGTAATAAATCAGATTGTATTTGGAAGCTTAAATGTAATATGTAAAGTTTAAGTGTAAGCTGGTGAATGCTTGTAATAACTTAGCTGTTTATGTTTGATACTTCCTTATGCAATCATTGTATGTTGTATACTGTTCCTGGTTGGAACCCTCATAATTGTATTGATTGCGACGCCTAGAACGTACAGAGGAGACTCTGTCCGCGTACAGGGGAAACTCTGTCCGTTTGGCGGCCTGTCGGCGCGCCCGAACCCGACCAAATAGGCGGGGCTCGGGGCGTGACACTTGAGGTCCTTTGTAAGGAGCTTAGTAGGAGCTCCTAATTGAGTTAGAATTGTCGATAGGTTGCTGGGAGGCTACCAAGCGGCTGCACTCGTACTATCGGCAGGAGTCGATGAGTATTCGGTGGGTTACCTCACTGAAATGGGTGAATTCCCCCTACTTTCTTATTCTTGATATAGAGCTAGAATTTATGTATATATATGCTAGCGGCATCATAAATGAGTTGTTCGATGTATTAGTTATATTTACATCATATTGCAAAGTTATACCTCTATGAAGTAGAAAGTTAAATGCATTAAATTCCTTATATGATAATTAGTTTGCTTACTTGTATAGACAAGTTGGAAATAGGTATAAATATGCTTAGACTAGCATGAATTTAATGTTATTGTTATAACCTAGTTGATAACTAGCATTTGATATTGGACTTAGATCCCGACCTATAGGTCGGTAGAGTACATTCCATGTTTGAGACATGACGATTAAGGGCTTGGTATTGTGGATCATGCTTGCTTGCCATTGTGCTCATTCGCACATGCTTGTGAGGGTCGCTCCTCACAAGCCGGCACTCCAGAGTTGGCCTACGCAACATCATGCTCGCCTGTGCGGGATTGGGTGCCGAAGTGAATTGCCATGGGGAGTGCATACTACCACGGGGCCATTAGGCGCGGAGCAAGCTGGACAACCCTTGTGTAGGTCTTTGTTAAGGATTTTGTCTTGGCAAGTTTCGTGAATTTAGTTGGAGTCTTGAAGGAGTCAGGAGCACATTTGAACAAAGAAGATGCAAACAGAAGTTACAAGACTCAGCGGTGAAGCTCGGCACCTCAGGTATGATTCTAAGAACATTTATGGTGATTTTAGACTAAGATATAGTAGTTAGAGGACTTGGATTGAATTCTATTTGACAAAAATCAAAGCTGGAAAAATTTGGTCAAGATCCGGATCTGAAAGGTGACATCCGGATCTGAAAGGTGAGATCCGGATCTGAGAGGTGAGATCGGGATCCCGTAAGCCTGTCCTCTGCGCAACTTTAAGTGTGATCCGGATCTGGATTGAGATCCGGATCCCGTACCTTGCAGTTTCAGGATGAATTAAGGTGGACCGGATCTAAGAGGTGGGATCCGGATCCCGAAGCTCTATATTTGATGCTGCGCAAGCCGAGGCCGGATCTCATGGCTTAGGACCGGACCCTGTGAAAAATATTTTTCAATGACGAAAGGCAGGACCGGTTGAGGGGGGCTGAGTCCGGACCTTGGCTGCGGGAAATATTTCCAGATTTGGTTGTTACAATCCTAATCTATCTCTAAGTCTTCTAATACTATATAAAGACCATGAGGGGTTCATAATTCAACATGCATATATTATAAACTCTTTTGAAAACCCTAGAAGCTTGTAGGTAGCCGTTTTCCTCATCTTCTACATCAAGCTTCTCCCAAATTGATTCTCGGTGCCCTAATTCTTAATGGTTTTCTAGAATCAATTTGAGAATTGCTTAGAGATTATTCCCATAGATCTTTAATGAGAATCTAAGCAATAAATCACCATCGATCATATTGTTCTTGCTCCGGACGGAGTGTGCACGTGGATTCGAGTGGGCGTCGTGGATTCGGCGTGTTCGAGGCTTCGTGGATTCGAAGTACGTGCGTTCGTGGACTCGGACGTGAGGGCGTGGACAACCCGAAGGAGGTTTGCGCGGAGATCCATAGGAGAGTTAGAGAGGTCGAGTCCGTGGAGTTCGGTATCACCTTGTAATCTTTTCTCTTATTGATTGTTTATTCGCGTGTTGGTCCCGTGAGTTTTTTACTCCGAATTTGGAGTTTTCCTACGTAAATCTCGGTGTGCTTTTTAATTTCCGCATTTACCTTTTTAAAGCATTGAGATTTGTGGTTTTTGGCTTTTACACCTATTCACCACCCTCTAGGTGGTTAGATACGATCTAGATAGATCTTTGGGGCTTCCCCCCCGTAACTTACAGTCTTTGTGAATAGAGTAATAATAGTAAATTGTGCTAATAAATGGTCACTACTAGATAGTGTACATTCATGGAAATGATTTAGCATGCTTACTCACATAGAGTAGTTCATTTACCTGTTGCATATTGTTAGTTGCATTGGAGGCATAGTAACTTTAATATTCACTAGTTGCTTACTGTTCACATTATGTTATAAATGTTCATGCTTATTATTTATGTCTTGGGTACCTAGCTAGTGGTGTAATTCACTGAGATTGGCGGCTTACCCACTGGGAACTATTGACTAATAGTTCTCATGCCCTATTTGTTGTTATTTTATTTACACATCTTCAGCAGGAGAGGTTAGAGACCGCGGTAAGGGGGTCGCGTCTAGCTAGGCATAGCTCAGAGTCCCGCTAGTGATTACCTGTCACGCCCGATACCGCAACCAATTTGGTTCGGTTCGGGGACGCCGATCAGGCGCCGAACGGACAGCACCTCCCCTGTCCGCCCAAGGCTCGACAATTAGTCATGTACAAAGAATTGCCCAGGAAAAAGAATTCTATATCATACATGACAAGAAGATGCACCTAAAGGTGCGAACGACAACAAGAGCAAGATACAAGTATTGCATACAAGTAATATAAAGAGAGAAAAGTCTATCTATTACAATCATTCAACATTTGTTTACATTCTTTAACTTCGAAATATAAATACATATTCATCTCCCAAAATGTAAGTTACATCATTTCTTTATACAATTATGTTCCCAAAATAGTACCAAGGTAGGCTCTAATGCAACTGGGAGGCTACTATCAATTAGGGCGCGATGCCCTTGCCACGATCCTCACCGGCCGCCTGCGCGCTGGAACCTGTAATAGAGTGGGGTGAGAACTAACTTCCTTAGTTCCCAGTGGGCTCGGCCACCGACCCCACCGATCTCCCTACTAGGTCTAAGCAGGCAAAAGTAGATAGATAGATAGATATTTAACTTGAAAGCTGTAAATAAATGCACTATAAAAGAAATGCAACTACTGCTATGCCTGAAACAACAAGATCATGATGTAGCTATGAAATATCTAACACGCTACTATGTTCCAATCGAGTATGTATGAAATACTTTTTATGTTCTTGAATTATTACCCAATCCATGGCTAGCTCGTAGGCACGCCCACGACTCACAACTCAACCCAATGGGTTGTCTGCGGGACCCCACATAGGCTATCCCTCGGGACCCCACATAGGCTATCCCTATCGAATCACGTGCCAAGACCTCCAGGAACTCGCACTACTCGTGTGGAGCGACCAACCACGAGCGGCGAAGCGGGTGTGAGTATGATCATCTCATCCACTTTGGAGGGCATCCATACAAGGGTATCAATGTACATGTGTTTTCTAACACTATGTTCAATGTCGTTTGCCATCAAGTTCTCTACTTGGATCACATGTCATTAGTGTCTCTATACACTATGTCATAATGTCAATCGTCAAGTCATCTACTTGGTTTACATATCCCTAGTGTTCTTTATACTAAGTTATCATGCAATGTCATCATCAAGTTGTCTACTTGGTTCATGTCACTAGTGTCACTACACAATGTCATATGTCATTGTCATTCATGCAAGATCAAGTTCTTTTCCAATTTATCTCTAGGGTTCAATGTCATACACTTAGTTCTCATGTCTCCTGCATTCAATTGTCAATCATAAGATGCCACAATATAGAGGAGCATAGAAGAATAGTAAAACAAACTATATAACCCTAGCATGCATGAAACTATACATACACACATATATATGCTATATGACCAATAAAGAGACTTAGACATAGAAGGGAGCCCGATGGCTTCGGAATGGCACCCCCCACCTTTTGGAGTGTTCCACGAAGTTAGAACGTCGCTCTTGAAGCCTCTAAACTCAACTTTGACTCCTTGGCCAATTTCCGAAGCTGGAAGCCTCTGTTCGGCTCGGATCGCTCAAAGTTCGTCGAATTCGACGAAGCTTCCCACGCGTTCGTGGACCTAACAATATGTTAGAAATGAGGTTAGAAGGGATCAAAACCTCATCCTAAGAAAAGCCCCAATTTGAGCCCTAGATTTTGCCCCGGGCAAAATCCCGTGTTAGAGCTCGAATTGATCGCGTAGATCACATCCTTGTGATGCTAGGGTTCCTCTAAAATTGTTTTGGAGTGATACAAAACACTCTAAGAACATCTACCGTGAAAGCTCTTGAGAGCTTACCTCAATGGAGAGCTCCAATGGTGGAGAGGAAGAAGATGAAGCCAAGGATCTTCCTCTTAGCTTGCTTCTCCACCAAATCCTCCACATTTTCCTCCTTCTTTTTCTCCTTCTTCTTCTTTCTAGAGAGAGCGGGGGAGAGTTTTGAGTATGGGTGTGTGTGAAATGAGGGAGAGAGAGAGGGAAATGCCCTCTATAACCCTCCTATTGTAACAAAATGCCACTAGCCCCCTCAACTTTGCAAAATGCCCAAAACTGGGCATTCTGCGCAGCTGGGATCCGGATCTGGCCCATGGGATCCGGATCCCGTAAGCAACTGGGCATTCTGCGCGGCTGGGATCCGGATCTGGCCCATGGGGTCCGGATCCCGTAAGCAAACTGGGTAATTTCGGGGCTCGGGATCCGGATCCGGATCCCATCTCCAGGGTCCGGACCCCAAGTACTTAGCCAAAATTTCAGCATTTTCAGATTTGGGTCCGTTTTTGCTCGTTTGACCTCCGATTCTTTTCAAATCGCACCGAGACTTTCCAAACATGTTTTCGAACACGTTTTCATCATCTTTTCATCCATGCTAATGTCGGATTTAACTCACGACCCAACATAGCTCTTCGGGTTCCGTTTTCGCGCTTATGCGCACCAAAATGCTCGTATGCTTCCGAACTTCACCGGGAGCAACTCTGGTGCACTTTTTGCCTTCGGATTAACTTCGAACTTTCCGAAGTCCATCCCCTCGACAATCAGTCGATTCTAAACATGGTGCAACTCTCGGATTTCGAGAATTCACTTTCTTACATTACCTCTCTTTCTGGACGAATTAACGAGGTTGATGTACTACTTGTATAGAGACTACCACTTGTATATAGTTGTTCCTTGAGACCTTGTGATGTATTTTACCTGGGAGATGTGTATAACTGTAGTTCACTTATTTTCTTATAAGTTGTTCTAGTGTTGTATCTCTTACGCTCTGATATTATATTAGATGTTTCTACTTGTATGGCATTTCTAACATAGTTATTGTAGACGCCTCGTATGCTTTGGGTATTTGGCGGGTCTGTGCATGTACTGGGTAGGCTTCCACTGAAGCCCGGGAATGACAGATTATAGTGATATTAGAGCCTAGGGTTGAGTCTTAGTGGACCTAGCAAACCTTAGGCAGGTTGGAGTATAGGAAATAGGCTCGTGAGAGATGGGGTCTATTTGATTTTAGAGCGAAAGTATTATGATTGGGTATCTAACAAAACTCCGAATGGTGGGAGTTTGATTGAAATGTACAATTTCTAACTTCGCAGAGAGTCACGTTGGCGGCCAACAACTTGACATCAGGAGTTAGTTTGTGGCACATTTCATTACTTTCGCATGATTGGGTTGTTACCTTATTTGAGTGGGGTTTCGATAGCGTGAGTTTTAGTAACTTGCTTTTGTTATATTTGTTACAGCTCGAAATGTCTACGACTCGTTCTAGGACCGCCGGAGCGGCCGAGGCAGCCGATGCTGAGAAGGTGGAGACCTCTGTTACCTCCAGATCTAGTGAGGTTCGCGAGCTACGAGATCAGCTTGCAGTGTTGACCGATTTGATGACACAGCAGGCGGCAGCACAGCAGCAGATAGATGCCGCGCGCCGACAGGAGGCGCGGATGAAGTAGTTGGAGGATTTATTACTTCGACGGCGGCGCCGAGGAGGTTTCGGATCCTACTGCACGGCGCCGAGAGGGACGCGATTGCGGAAAGCACGATCACCGGCGCCAAGCACCTCGCGAGCGACCCAGTCAGCCTAGGCAAGAGACAGTGGTGACACCACCAATTCATGTGGCTACTGTGGAGACAGTGCTGCTGATGATGGTGGCGAGCGAGAAATGGCTGATGCATATAGAGAAGCTATTTCATGATACTTTTGTCGGCGAGCGAGACAGGGTTTGGTTTGCGATGCATCACCTGGACTGCGAGGTCTATCGGTGGTAGATAAACATTCGTGAGGACCCCGCACTAATTTAGCAGCGATTACTTGTAAAAGGTTTAAGGAGTTGCTGTTGACAACCTACTTTGCACAGAGTGTGAAGAGATAGATGGAGAGGGATCTATGTGGTCTACGACAGGGGGACAAGATTATTGCTGAGTAGGAGCGGGAGTTTTCTCGGCTTTTGCACTATGTACCGTTTGTGGTCCCAGGTGTTAAGGATAAGGCTCGCATTTTCGATGTGGGTCTTCGATCATCGATTTTTAGATTGGTTCAGGCATCGAACTTGGCTACGTATTGGGATGTGGTAAACCATGCCTTGATAGTGGAAAAGAGTACAGAGATCTTAAAGGAGGAAAGGGAAGCGTTTGATCGGGGTAAAAGAA
Source organism: Aechmea fasciata (assembly GCA_025177825.1). Taxonomy (NCBI): domain Eukaryota; kingdom Viridiplantae; phylum Streptophyta; class Magnoliopsida; order Poales; family Bromeliaceae; genus Aechmea; species Aechmea fasciata. Next base: position 11,452,281 of record CM045934.1, read on the forward strand.
AAAGGCCAGTGGCTGAGGGTAGCAGTCAGACACCCTCCAGGAGACCGCCGAAGCATCCGAGGAGCCAGTCGAGATGGCATGGTTCTTCAGCGACCCGTGGAGCGCCGGATCGCCGTTAGGCACCGCGTTGTGTGATCTGTAGTGGTCCCCACTTTCCAACGCAGCGTCTACAACGTGGGACTAAGTGCTTCACTTGTGGCTAGGAGGGCCATTTTCGTTCCGAGTGCCCAAGGGGTTCTTCTCCAGCATCCTCATCTGCATCGACACCTGAATTACCGACTCTGAGTCAGGGGACTTCGTCGACACAGTATCAGACTGGGCAACCGACTGTGCAGTGCCAGGCTGAAGGATCGCGACAGGCACCTAGTGGGCGTATGTATGCCGCCCAAACAGAGGAGGCAGCAACGACAGAGGAGGTCGTGGCAAGTATCATTTTAATTAATGATGTTCACATTCGTGCATTATTTGATACGGGTGCATCGCATTCCTTTATTAATTGGCAATTTGCTGAGTTGCATAGCATTGAGCTAGTACCTACTTTGCATCCGGGACGAGTGATTATACCCGACCATATTCTGGACATTCGGGAGTTTTGCCCTAGTTGCCCTATTCGGGTAGGGGACTGGATTATGCCAGTCGATTTCTTGGCACTACATAAACTGGGAGTGTCACGCCCCACAACCGCCTATTTGGTAGGTTTGGGCAGGTCGATCAGACACCGAACGGACAGCACCTCCCCTGTCCGCCCAAGGCTTGTCTGCCACCACGAATGACGTACCTCGCACGGTGAAATTTATCTTGAATTTCCGTGGGGTAGTATTCATGATTCAGATTAATATTTATATATGTATGATTATCAGGTATTGCGGATCCATGGCTTCCAATAAACGCAAGCGTCTATTGTTAATTACCCCTATAAAATGTTAGGGTACCTTCGATTAAGAGACCTTTGAAATGCTAGAACTGGAATTGGACAAAAAGGAAATTTATAATTTATTGCTCAATTACATGGCTTTAACCAAGGGCATACCCTCAGTGTACATGAACAGAACATAAAAGAAAATGTTTAATTTCATCTTAGTTATATGTTCTAAGATGGTCAAATTAATATTGTTGAACTCTATATGTTTTGGAGCTCAACACTGTTCACCCTAAGATGAAAGATTGATTAAATTCCCTGTCTATGTATTGGGATTTAATCGAATCTGATTCAAATTAAACTCTAATTATATGTATTAGAGTTTGATTTGATTTATTGAACTTTAACTGTATATGATAAAGTCCAATAGAGTTTGATTTGAGCTTTAATCCCAAATGTATGTATTAGGACTAGCTCAAATATTTGAATTAGACTCTAATTTTATATTTTTAGAGTGATATAATTAGGCTCTAAGTTTATATACTAGAGCTTAATCACATTTGATTTTGATTCATCTTAAGATGAAATATTAACTAAATCCTAATTATATGTATTAGGATTAGTCAAATTTAAATTAAACTCCAAGTATATGTATTGGAATCTAATTTAACTTCGTTTGTTTGAACTCAGCAAATGTATTAAAGTCCAACAAGTTTAATTTGATTAAATGGTTTGATCAATTCTAAACATATAATTAGAATTTGATCGAATATGGTTGTGATTTGGCTCTAGTTTTATATGCTAGAGGATCAGATGATTTATGAAAAATGGGTGGGGTTTAGTTTAACGACGTTTCGGTCAGTTGAGATTTGGTTTTAGTTTAACGACATTTCGGTCGAAGTTGGATTTAGGTTTAGTTTAACGACGTTTCGGTCGAAGTTGAATTTGGGTTTAGTTTAACGACGTTTCGGTCGGAGTTGGAATTGGATTTAGTTTAACGATATTTCGGTCGAAGTTGGGATTGGATTTAGTTTAACGACATTTCAGTCGAAGTTGGGATTTAGGTTTTATTTGTAGACTTTGGGATTTGGATTTAGTTTAATGACGTTTCGGTCGGAATTGAGTTTGGGTTTAGTTTAGCGACGTTTCGGTCGAAATTGGTTTTAGTTTTAGGATTAGTTTAACGACGTTTCGGTCGAATTTGAGTTTAGGTTTAGTTTAACGACATTTCAGTCGGGGTTTTAGACTTAAGATTAGTTTAACGACGTTTCGGTCGAAGTGGGTTTGGATTAGTTTAACGACATTTCGGTCAAATTTGGGTTTAGGTTTAGTTTACCGACATTACGGTCGAAATTGGGTTTAGTTTAACGACATTTCAGTCGGGGTTTTAGACTTAAGATTAGTTTAACGACGTTTCGGTCGAAGTGGGTTTGGATTAGTTTAACGACATTTCGATCAAATTTGGGTTTAGGTTTAGTTTACCGACATTACGGTCGAAATTGGGTTTAGTTTAACGACATTTCAGTCGGGGTTTTAGACTTAAGATTAGTTTAACGACGTTTCGGTCGAAGTGGGTTTGGATTAGTTTAACGACATTTCGGTCAAATTTGGGTTTGGATTATAAGGTTTATGGTATTGGGTATTTGAGATTTGGTTCATGAACTTGATTTGGTTCATGAATTTGGTTTGGTTTATGATATATGGACTTAGGTTCATAGGTTTATGGTTTATGAACTTAGGTTCATAGGTTTATGGTTCATGAACTTAGGATCATAGGTTGTAGATTCGGTGTATGGATTTGTCCATAGTTTGTGGACTCGGTGTATGGATTGGTCCATAGTTTGTGGACTCGGTGTATGAATTGGTTCATAGTTTTGGTTCATAGTTTGTGGACCTGGTGTACAGGTTGACGGTTCATGGTTCATGGACCGGGTGTACGGGTTTATGGTTCATGGTTCATGGACCTGGTGTACGGGTTTGGTTTATAGTCCATGGAATTGGTTCATGGTATATGGACTAGGTGCATGGGTTGGTTTATAGTCCATGGAATTGGTTCATGGTTCATGGATCGGGTGTACAGGTTTATGGTTCATGGTTCATGGACACTGGTGTGATTTATGGTTCATGGTTCATGGACACTGGTGTCTGATTTATGGTTCATGGCTCATGGACCGGGTGTACAGGTTTAGTTTAATGGGTTTAATTTCGAAGTGGGCTTGAGATTGGGCCTTAAGTGGATGGGCTTTGGTATTTATGAATGGATTGAATGGGTATTGGGTTAAATGGGTATTGGGTTAAATGAAGATTGGATATATGGGTTAATGGGTTTATGGATGTATATGGGTTTAGTTTAAATGGATATTGGGTATTGGGTATTGGATATATGGGTTAATGGGTTTATGGATGTATATGGGTTTAGTTTAAATGGATATTGGGTATTGGGTATTGGATATATGGGTTAATGGGTTTATAGATTTATAGGTATAGGTTAATTGGGTTAATGGGTATGATGAGTCCATTTGGATAAATGGGTATGGATATGGGCTCAATGTAGATGAGATTGAGGATTTAAAATTCAAAATCATGTAGGTTTAAATTTAAATTTAGTCCCCTGATTCAAATTTAAAATATAGAGCATTTAATTTGATTTAATTTAATTAAGTTAAAGAATTCAATGTTCTATTTTTGTAAAGTCCCCTCTCTCTTTGATTGAGTGAATCTCTCTCTTTGGTGATATTTTGCAGAGGAGCACCCCTGTCAACGACGTAACATTCCGTCGAGCAGTTCGATCAGGATTCCGTCGAGCGGTTCGATCAGGATTCCGTCGAGCGGTTTGATCAATTCCGTCGAGCGACTTGCTGGGCATTCCGTCGAGCGGTTTGCTGGGCATTCCGTCGAGCGGTTTGCTGGGCATTCCGTCGAGCGGTTTGCTGGGCATTCCGTCGAGCGGCTTGCTGGGCATTCCGTCGAGCGGCTTGCTGGGCATTCCGTCAAGCGGTTTGCTGAGCATTCCGTCGAGCGGTTTGCTAGGCATTCCGTCGAGCAGTTTGCTAGGCATTCCGTCGAGCGGTTTGCGGAGCATTCCGTCAAGCGGCTTGCTGGGCATTCCGTCAAGCGGTTTGCTAGGCATTCCGTCGATGGCTAAGCATCAGACGGGTCTTCGTCGTCGTTCCGTCGTTAACTCCGTCGATGGCGAAGCATCAGACGGAGTTTTTTTCGTCGTCGTTCGTCGATGGCTAAGCATCGGACGGGTCTTCGTCATCGTTCGTCGATGGCTAAGCATCGAACGGGTCTTCGTCATCGTTAAAGTCGATGGCTAAGCATCGAACGGAGTCGTTAGCGGCGACTCGAGCATTTCATCGAACATACGGCGGGCGCATCTTGGTCGCCATCAAGGCTCCGTCAATTTCGTCGCCGTCAAGGCTCCGTCGATGGCTAAGCATCAGACGGGCTTTCATCGCCTTGGTCATCGTCAAGGCTCGCCGTCGATTTCGTCGTCGTCAAGGCTCCTTCGAAGGCGGCGAACTTTCGTCGTCCTGGTCGTCGCCGGCTCGTCGTCGATTTCGTCGTCGTCAAGGCTCCGTCGATGGCAAAGCATCAGACGGAGATCGCCTTCGTCGTCGCCGTTCACCTCCGTCGATTTCGTCGCCATCAAGGCTCCGTCGATGGCAAAGCATCAGACGGAGATCGCCTTCGTCATCGCCGTTCACCTCCGTCGATGACAAAGCATCAGACGGAGATCGCCTTCGTCGTCGCCGGTCACCTCCGTCGATGGCAAGGCATCAGACGGAGATCGCCTTCGTCATCGCTGGTTCACCGTCAAGGCGCAGCAAGCTTCAAGGCTCGGCCGAGGGGCGCGGTCCTCAAGGCAGCATGGGCGGCGGGATCCGAGGCTCGGGTCGGCGGCACGGCGGCGGGATCCGAGGGCGAAGGGTCTGCGCGCGCGGCATGGGCCCCGCTCGGCGCGGGCGGTCGTCGGATCTGCACGGCGGAGGCATGGGCCCCGCTCGGTGCGGGCGATCGTCGGAGTAGATCCGAGGCGGCGCGGGCTCCGGCGCGCGATGGGCGCGGTCCTCGAGGCGGGATAAGCGCGGTCCTCAAGGCGGGATGGGCGCGGTCCTCAAGGCGGCGCGGGCGCGGTGAAGGCATAGGGGCTCGGGTCCGGCGGCATGGGCGGCGAGATCCGAGGCTCGGGTCCGGCGGCATGGGCGGCGGGATCCGAGGCGGAGGGTCTGCGCGCGAGGCATGGGCCCCGTCGGTGCGGGCGATCGTCGGAGTAGATCCAGGGCGGCACGGGCTCCAAGGCGCGGCACGGGCGGCGGGCGCGAGTCTGCGCGGCGGGTCTGCGCGAGCGGCCTCCGAGAGCTCGTGCGGAGCGGCGAGTCCGGGGTGCGGCGACGGCGTCGAGGGTGAAGGCGCGTCTTTGGCGGCATGGGCGGCGACTCGAGCGGCGAGCCCGAGGCGCGGCAAGTCGAGGGCGCAGTCGGCGCGGGTTCCGAGCGCGGCACGGGCGGCGGCCCGGGAGCGGCGGGCCCGAGGAGACGTCGGCGACGATGGCGGCCAAGTCGAGGGTGCGGATCCGACGCGGCACGGGCGGTGTGGTGCGGTTGGGGCGGCGGCCGAGAGACGCCGGCGACGATGTGCGCCTGCAAGTCAAGGGACGCGGATCCGGCGCGGCGCGGCGGTGTGGTGCGGTTGGGGCGGCGGCTTCGAGGAATGATGGCGCGGCAAGTCGAGGGCGCGGATCCGGCGCGGCACGGGCGGTATGGTGCGGGGCTCACGCGAGAGAGAGAAGAGGGAAAGAGAGAGAGCCTTGCTTTTTTTTTTTCTTTTGTGGACGAGAGAGAGAAAAAGGGGATCAATTACCTTAGTTTCCTTTCTTTTTGCTCGAACAGAAATAGGGAATAGGTTAGGGATTAGTTAGGGATTGGTTAATGAGTAGTCCAAAAAATCTCCCCTTCAAAATGGGTTTTTAATGGGTTTCTCCTCTCCCTTTTTTTGATCGTGGCATCGTGGAGATGTGGGAAGAGTGGGTGGTTGGTGTAAGTTGATCGTGTGTGTAGTGGGGTGATGGGATGTGGGTGTGATGGGTAGTTAGATTCCATTTTGTCCATGCACTCGGTGCATGGACCATCTCGTACACCATAATTTTCTCTCTATTTATTTATTTATTTTTTGTTTATATTATATATATATATATATATATATGTATGTATATATATATATATATATGTATATATATATATATATATATGTATGTATATATATATATATATATATGTATATATATATATATATATATATATATGTATATATATATATATATATGTATGTATATATATATATATATATATATATATATATATATATATATATATATATATATATATATATGTATATATATATAGAGTCCGGCTGGTATGCTATCAATAGCACGAAGCACTCGGTGCTACCAAGTTTTCCACCGTTAGATCCACCCCTTTGATGATTTTCACCCGTTAGATCATACTATTCAACCAACCACCCACTTAACCCTAGGGGGCCCACATCATCCTAACCGCACATCTCTCAATCCAACGGTCAAAAACTTGATAGCACCAATGACTTGGTGCTATTAATAGCATAGTAGCCTAGTTCTATATATGTATATATATGTATATATATATGTATATATATGTATATATATGTATATATATATGTATATATGTATATATATATATATATATATATATATATATATATGTATATATATATGTATATATGTATATATATATGTATATATGTATATATATATATATATATATATATATATATGTATATATGTATATATATATTTTATGCCTCAACAAATGCCCCCACTTTTTTTTATCTTGCTACGTCGTACAAGGGGAAAAAAGTATTGTTCGTATTTTATATCACAAGGTTTGCCGCGTTCTTTTGCTGAGCTTGGATCGGTAACCGTTTCGCTACTCTCTTTTTTTCTTCTTCTTCCTCTTCTTCGTTTTCTTCTTCTTCTTCTTCTTCTTCTTCTCTCTCTCTTTTTTTTTTTTTTTTTTCTTTTTTAACCCTTTTTTTTTTTTTTTTGGTAGATCTAAATCAAGATGCTCAGTTTAACGACATGGCGGTCATTTTACATCAAATGCTCAGTTTAACGACATGGCGGTCAATTTACACCAGTTGCTCAGTTTAACGACATGGCGGTCAAATTACTCAGTTATTCAGTTTAACGACATGACGGTCGGATTAGGAAATATGGATTATTTTTATTTATTTTGCCTCGGGAAGCAATCGAAATTGCTGCGCGTGAGTTAGCATTCCGTCATAGACAAAATATATCTTGGGTGATATGGGACATAAGGAACATGGATTAATTTTTATTTATTTTGCCTCGAGAAGCAATCGAAATTGCGCGTAATCGACCCTAAGGTGAGTTAGCATTCCGTCATAGGCAAAATACATCTTGGGCGATATGGCGCCCATAAGGAATATGGATTATATTTTATTTATTTTGCCTCGAGAAGCAATCGAAATTGCTGCGCGTAACCGACCCTAAGGTGAGTTAGCATTCCGTCATAGACAAAATACATCTTGGGCAGTATGGCGCCCATAAGGAATATGGATTAATTTTTATTTATTTTGCCTCGAGAAGCAATCGAAATTGCTGCGCGTAACCGACCCTAAGGTGAGTTAGCATTCCGTCATAGACAAAATATCTTGGGTAATCTGGCGCCCATATGGGTTTTCACCAGATACCTTCCCCTAACTTTTGCCTGTGGACCTCGAAAGGTTTTCTCACAGCGGGGATCCCAATTTTGCACGTGGGGTTATACCACGGTAGGAATTTATACAATTTTACCCTCGAAGTCCGATGTGGACAATCGAGTCCGTTGGTGGCTTATATTTTACCCATATTATCTAGAAAATTAGACAATATGTCATCCACTCTTTCTTTTTCTTTTCTTTTCTCTTTTTTTTTTGTATTTATATATATATTTTTATACATAATATTTCTTTAAGAAGCGGTACATTGATAGGTGGCATTGGTCTTTCACCTTTGGCATCAATTAATTGATAAGCGCCGCCTTCATAGACTTTTTCCACCACATATGGGCCTTCCCAATTTGGATCAAATTTCCTTCCAGCGTGTTTGTGGATTATAATTGGTCTCCGAAGAACGAGCACCAGCTCTCCAATATTAAAGGTGCGGTACCGAGTGAGCTTATTATATGCTCTTGCCATCTGGGCTTGATATAGTTCCAAATTTTGTTGGGCAATTAGCCGAGTTTCATCTAATGCATCCAGCTCGTCAAGCCTTAGTAGAGCGTTTTCTTCGTTTGTTAATTCATGTTGAACAGCTATCCGCAATGAGGGCAACTCAACCTCCAGTGGTAATACCGCCTCAGTGCCAAACACCAAAGAGTAGGGTGTTGCTTGAGTTGGCGTTCTGTATGTGGTCCGATAGGCCCAAAGAGCTTCTATGATTCGTGTACCGGTATAGCCATCGCACCCGAGAAGGGAAGAGCCCTCGGGTTTGATAATTTTATGGCCCATACCGGTACAGCCGGGTGTCTGTCTGGGTATAGCCATCGCACCCGAGAAGGAGAGAGCTCTCGGGTTTGATAGTTTTCTTTGGCCCATACCGTACAGGTCGCCCCATACCGGTATAGATGCTGCGAAACCGAGGGAAGCTGCTCTCGGGTTTCCGCCACTGTAGCACCCCATACCGGTACAGAGTTCCCCCATACCGGTATGGGATGGTCTGACAGCAGTTTGTGAACTGCGCGAAATAAAAGAAGTAGAGGGGCTTTTTGGCTATTGTTACAACACAATAAGCTCTCCCTTCACTCACTTCACAGCACACACACACTCACTCTCTCATTTCTTTCTTTTGTTCCCTTTCTCTCTCTAGAAAAACCCTAGAGTTGGGAAGAAGAAGGAGAAGGAGTTGGAGAAGGTGGCTTTGGAGCTTGTTGGAGGCTTGTTGGAGGATCTTGGAGCTCTCCTACAACAAGGGCTTGGGTTGAGCTTGCTACAAGAGGTAGGTTCTTGCAAGTTTAAGCTTATGGTTGTGGTTTTCTCTAAGTTTAGAGGTTTTCTAGCTTGTTGCTAGTGTTAGAGGGCTTGTGTGGCCATGAACTCCATGAAAACTCATGAGAGCTTCATGAGCTCTAATGGTGGTTGGCTAGGGTTTGTTGTAAGCCCCAAATGGATGGTTCTAATGGGTCAAGGATGGTTTTAGGGAGCTTCTAGGTTGATCTAAAGCTATATTTTGCTTGTGAATGAGATCAAAATCCTAGGTTTGACATAGGGCATTGTTGGAGCACCCAAATTTGGGGCTTTTGAACATAGGGGTTCTTGGGTCAAATTGACCTTGTAGAAACCTAATTGGGGGTATTCCCGACGCGTGGGACAACTCCGTTTAATTAAACGAAAATCCGATATAGGGGCTACTATGTAAAATGGCCTGATTAGGTTCACTTTTAAACTGCAGGTTTTTACCTAGGCCTCGGTAGGTCGTGAAACTTCTTGGGCATACTCACAAAATTATTTTAAGGTGGGGGGTGCATGCCGGAATCATCGAATTCCCTTCTATGTCTATTTTCCTTTGTTGAGCATATTATATGTATAGAAATTCATGCATGGTAGGGTAGAGGTTATTTATGCAATGGTTGAACTTCATTACTTCGTTATATATGTTATGGAACTTAGCAAATGAGATGGAACCATAGAGGCATGTGAATAGGGACCCTACTTGTATGAATGTGACAAAGGACTTGATCTTAGTCAACAAAGGTGATATTGAACATAGAGACAAGATTGGCATTGAGATAACCATAGTTAAATATTGTTTTACCTTAGTGGCATTATGGCAAGATGATATACATGATTAGGTAGAAAACCTAACATTGACAATGGCATGGTAACTAGTGGCTATGAATCCTCAATGTGAGGATTAGATCGATACTCTTGACAAGTCTTGGCTTGAGGGAGGTCGCTCCTCCTCAAGCGGTGCGATTCGGAACAACCACCTAGGGAATCGTGGCACCGACGGACGGTCCCTCGGGTCTTGTAGGCTTAGAGCCTCCCCGTTCAGTGAGGGATTTTGGGTCTTGAGTTTGTTGGGGTTAACTGCGTTAACCGGCAAGATTGGGTAATGAGCCAAGTAAAGTAAAGTAAAGTAAAGTATGGTAAAGAGCATGCAGGCAAACATATCTAAATTCGATTATCTATCTATCTGATTCTTTCTTACAGGCATAGTATTAGCATTTATATAGTTGGTTACTATTTCAATTCCGTTGAAATACTTATGCCTGGATAGACCTAGTGGGTAAGTCGGCGGGGTCGGTTGCCGAGCCCACTGGGAACTTCGTTGTAGTTCTCACACCACTAACCCCACAGGTCCTAGCACGAGCGGGCAGCGGAGGACCGGGGCAAGGGGTTAGCGCCATAGCTAGTGGCCACCGGAGTCTTGCATCTAGTCATTTTCTTTTTGTTATACTTGTATCAACTTTATTTTGTTGAACTATAGATGTCAAGTTGTAAACATTCAAGTAAATTTTGGGAGATGACAATGTAATAAAAGAAATGATGTATCGAATGCTTAAAGAATGTAATAGATTAGTTTACTTGTATTTGGTTCAAATGTAATCAAGTTCATGTGTGGTTTATATTCTAGCTTAGTGCTTACTCTTCCGCTGTGTTGTTGCTTACCTTCGTGTCAGACTTGTATAATTGCAAATTCTCTTTGATTTGTTAAATTGTACTTGTTGTTAGAGCCTTGGGCGGGCAGGGGAGGCCCTGTCCGTTCGGCGTCTGTTGACGTGGCCCGAACCCGACCAAATAGGCGGGTAGCGGGGCGTGACAGATAAAGTGGTATCAGAGCCTGAACGGAAGTAAGCAAAGGTTTAGGATTGACTAAGAACCATAGGATTGGAGACCTTAGGGACTTAGGAAACGTTTAACGTGGATTTGGTAAACGCGAAAGCTAGTGGATTGGGTTGACATTAAGACTTCTCTAGAAGGAATTAGAGATGAATTCAAGTATTTATTTCTGCTTAAGGAACCTTGTGGGGCGGCCGACCACATGACACCTAGAGTGGGAAATAATTTACTTATTTGCTTTCGCTTAATTGGGTAGTTATTTTGGAACGTGTAAGAGTCACGTGTATTGAGTATTAATGTGTGTGCTACGTTTCAGGACGTGATGGCACCACGGGGACGCCCTCCTAAGACGCGATCTGCGGCGGCACCACCTCCCGAGGTGCCCGAGCAGTCGGGATCGGGCGAAGTGCGCGAGCTGCAAGCCCAAGTAGCGGCGTTGGCGGGGCTATGAAACGACGAGCGGAGCGGCTCGGTAGGCTCCACGATTTGGTGGCTCGGCGAGCGGCGGCGGCGCACGTGCCTCGGGACCGACGCCACGATGAGCTGCGGCACCACCTCTGTGGCGCGGCGATGCCGTGTGATTGTACCGCGCCGATTTCGGGTTCGTCGGCTTCGAGATCACGACACCCCCAGGCGGAGCGAGAACGGGCGGTAGCGGTGTTGACGGCTTTCAGCGGTTAAAGCCACCAACCTTCAACGGGAAGACAAGAACCCGTGGATGGTCGAGACGTGGTTGATCGCTATGCAATCCTTGTTCGAGGACTTCTATACCCTCGAGCGGGACAAGGTGCATTTGGCGGCCCATTGCTTCGAGGGTCGGCGCGCCTTTGGTGGAGGCAAGTGAAAGAGGATCGTTCTTTGAACGATACCACCATGGCTTGGGAGACGTTTCGGGAGATGCTATTGATGGAGTATTTTCCCGAAAGCGATAAAAGAAAGATCGAGGAGGACTTCCGCAAGCTAAGGCAGGGGAGTCGCACAGTGCGCGAATACGAGAGGGAATTCACGCACATGATCCATTGCGTGCCGAGCTTGGTCCACGGCGACGGGGACCGGGCAAAGAAGTTCGGGGGTGGGTTGAGGCCGGATATTTTTAAGACGGTTGATTCTTTTCGGCTGACGACCTATGGAGAGGTATTGGACCGCGCACTTTGGGTGGAGCGCGGCAATGCTATAGCGCGAGAGGAGCGCGAGGCTTTTGAGAGGGACAAGGACGGGGGAGAAGTCCAAGAAGCGGGCATCGAGTGGGTGCGGGGCAATCGAGCTCTGGCGGCCCCCTCGACCTCAGCGGTCACAGTGGCGCGGCAGTCGGAGTCAGACTCAGAGTCAGACCTCCTACCCGTGTGTTATCTGCGGCGGGAACCACCGAGTTGTTACTTGCCCTCAGCGGGAGGGGCGATGTTTTCGGTGTGGCCAGGCGGGCCACATTGGACGCGAGTGTCCGGGCAGCTCATCTCCTGCACCCTCGGCGGCTTCGATGCGGTACACTCCGCGACGGTTGGCGGGGCGCCACCCGCTATGTCTGGCGGACGATCATCGGCATCTCGTCGGCGGGAGGCACCTCGAGCACCTAGTGGGCGGGTTTTTGCCACTCAGGTGGAGGAGCAGTCGACTCCAGCACCAGTTCCAGATGATGTGGTGGCAGGTATTATTCTGATCCAAGGCACTCGAGCTAAATCATTATTTGATACAGGTGCATCTCATTCATTCATACGTGCATCATTCGCCGAGGCTCATGGGGTAGAGATAGGGCGTCATGATGACCATTGGTGGGTCAACTCTATCGAGCACTCTTTTGCTGTGGACGAGGAGTGCGAAAATTACCCAGTGCAAATTGGGGATTGGATTATGCCAATCAATCTCCTAGTGGTCGAGCGGTTATCGGGCTTCGACGTGGTCTTAGGGATCAACTGGCTCTCTAAATACTACGCCGTCATCGATTGTGAGAGGAAGGTTATCACATTTCGTGAACCTGGACGAGAAGAAATGGTCTACCAAGCGTGTAAGGGCGCACGTTTTGCGGCGACCATATCGTCGGTGAGGGCGAAGAGGATGATCAAGGGTGGTTGCAAGGCTTATTTAGCGACCATCGTGGATACCCAAAGGAGCACCGGAATTGAGTAGCATTCGGGTGGTATGCGAGTACCGGATGTGTTTCGGCGGAGTTCTGGGATTGCCACCGGACCGGGAAGTTGAGTTTGTTATTGACTTAGTCCCGGGCGGCGCCAATCTCGAAGGCTCGTATAGAATGGCACCTGGAGCTTAAGGAACTTAAAGCCCAACTGCAAGACTTGCTCGATAAAGGCTTTGTGCGGCCGAGCGTGTCTCCGTGGGGAGCTCCGGTGCTGTTTGTGAAAAAGAAGGACGGCACACTTCGACTTTGCGTTGACTATCGCGAGTTGAATAAGGTCACAATCAAGAACAAGTACCCATTGCCGAGGATTGACGATTTATTCGATCAGTTACAAGGGTCAAGGGTTTATTCGAAGATTGACCTTCAATCGGGGTATCATCAATTGAAGATACGGCCCAAGGATGTGCACAAAACGGCGTACCGTACGCGGTATGGCCATTATGAGTTCACGGTTATGCCTTTCGGGCTTACTAATGCCCAGGCGGCATTTATGGACCTACTGAATAGAGTCTTCCGTCCGCTATTGGACCGGTGCGTCGTGGTATTCATTGACGACGTATTGGTATATTCTCGGACCGAGGAAGAACACGAGGAGCACTTGAGAATCGTGTTGGAGACACTCCGTGAGAGAAGCTTTATGCCAAATTGAAGAAATGTGAGTTTTGGCTACGGAGGTAACTTTCTTGGGTCACGTTATATACGGAGGCGGCGTCTCGTGGACCCAAAGAAAGTTGAGGCAATTAAGGATTGGCCTCGCCGACAAATGCAACGGAAATTCGAAGCTTTTTGGGGCTTGCGGGCTACTACGGCGGTTCGTGGAGGGTTCGCTAAAATAACAACTCCACTAACGCGCCTTACGCACAAAGGGTGAAGTATGTTTGGAGCCCCGAATGTGAGCGAAGCTTTGAGGAGCTTAAGAAGAGATTGACGACGACTCCGGTGCTTGCTTTGCCGACGCCGGGGGAGAGTTATGTCGTGTATAGTGATGCTTCTTACATTGGTCTTGGGTGCGTTCTGATGCAAAATGGCCGAGTTATCGCTTATGCTTCGCGCCAATTAAAGACATATGAGAAGAACTACCCGATTCACGACTTGGAATTAGCGGCGGTCATTTTCGCGCTAAAGCTTTGGAGGCATTACTTGTACGGGGAACATTGTGAGATTTACACGGATCATAAGAGTCTCAAGTATTTGTTCACCCAGAAAGAGTTAAATATGCGACAACGGCGGTGGTTAGAATTGCTTAAAGATTATGATGTTACTATTCTATATCACCCCGGGAAAGCAAATGTCGTGGCCGATGCTTTGAGTAGAAAGTCGGCGGAGAATTTGGCGACGGCGATTACACCTCAACTTTGCATTGCACAAGGAGATGCGGCGGTTAGGGCTTGAAGTGGTGGCGCGGAGTGCCGCAATAATTGCTATGTTGATTGTGCAACCCACCTTGTTGGAGAAGATAAAGGAATTGCAAGTTTCCGATCCTTATCTCCAAAAGGTGCGGGGCGAAAGTAGAGAGCGGTAGTGCGAAGATTTTGGCATTGGGACCGACGAACGCTACGGTATCGAAACCGTTGGTGTGTGCCCAAGGACGATGATCTTTGGAGGGCGATTATGCAAGAAGCGCACCAATCACCCTATAGCATTCACCCGGGCGGCACCAAGATGTATCAAGACTTGAAACTCCATTATTGGTGGCCGGGTATGAAAAGGGACATTGGAGAGTTCGTGGCACAATGTCTCACGTGCCAACAAGTAAAAGCGGAGCGTCGCTTTCCAGCGGGGAAATTGCGAAGTCTACCAATACCCGTGTGGAAGTGGGAAGACATTGCTATGGACTTTGTGACGGGTTTGCCTAGGTCACAAGGCGGGCACGACGCGATTTGGGTAGTTGTGGACCGGTTGACAAAATCGGCTCACTTTTTGCCGATCCACACTACTTGGTCGGGAGACAAGCTAGCTCAAGTGTATCTCGACGAGGTCGTGAGGTTACACGGGGTTCCGGTGTCAATTGTATCGGATCGGGACCCGAGGTTCACCTCTCATTTTTGGAAGAGCTTGCAAGATGCTTTGGGTACACGACTCAATTTTAGCACGGCATTTCATCCTCAAAGTGACGGTCAATCGGAGAGGACTATTCAGATACTTGAGGATATGCTTCGGGCTTGTGTACTCGACTATAAAGGCGGATGGCACGATTTCCTACCAATGGCGGAATTCGCATACAACAATAGCTACCAAGAGAGTATTGCGATGGCGCCGTTCGAGGCCCTTTATGGTAAGAAGTGTCGTTCTCCAATTCATTGGAGCGACGTGGGCGAGAGAGCGACTCTTGGCCCAGATGTTGTGCGGGAGGCGGAGGAGAAGGTCCGCCTAGCCCGACAAAGACTCACGACGGCACAATCTCGGCAAAAGAGTTATGCCGATAAGCGGAGGAAGGATCTAGAGTTTGCGGTTGGAGACCGCGTGTTTTTGAAAGTGTCACCTATGCGCGGCATAAAAAGGTTTGGAGTTCGGGGGAAGCTAAGTCCCCGATATATCGGACCTTTTGAGATATTGGAGCGGATCGGTGCGGTAGCATACAAGTTGGCGTTACCACCGAGACTTGCGGGAGTGCACAATGTGTTTCACGTTTCAAACCTTCGCAAGTATATCCACCATTCGGCTCATGCATTGGAGTATGAACCGGTGGAATTAAACGGGGACATGACCTATGAAGAGTACCCGGTTTGTATTCTTGGGAAAGGCGAAAAGAAGCTTAGGAATCGCAAGATTTCCTACGTCAAGGTCCAGTGGAGCAATCATGCGGGGCGTGACAATTCGCATGTGCCATTCTTTTTTATTTTTGCCGATAATTTTCTTTTATAGCTTTATCAAAGTCTTATTAAAGGCTTCAGCCAATCCATTAGCCCTTGCATTATATATCGAAGAATACCTCCAATCAATTTTGTGTTGAGTAGCAAATCTACTGACTTTGAAACTCTTGAAAGCAGTTCCATTATCAGATATGATTCGTCTTGGAACTCCAAATCGATATAGAATATTTTCTCTAAAGAATTTGACGACATCATCTGCTTTTACTTCTCTTAGTGGGATTGCCTCAACCCATCTAGAAAAATAATCTGTAGCAGCAAGAATGAACTTATGCCCCCTGGAAGATGGTGGATTGATAGGTCCTATCACATCTGTTCCCCACATATCAAACGGCCATGAAGCAATTGTAGGGTGCAAGGGATTTGGATGTCGATGAATAAAGTCACCATGGATTTGACATTGATGGCATTTTCTAACATACATCATACAATCTTGTATCATGGTTGGCCAATAATACCCCAAATGTTTAATTTTAAGGCGCATTTTTGGCCCTGATTGGTGCGCACCACAAATGCCAGAATGAACTTCGTGTATGACTTGTTTAATCTCATCTGGTGATAAACATTTAAGCCATAATTGATCATAAGATCTGCGATAAAGTTGATCATTAACGAATACATATCGCATTGCTCTTTTCTTAATTTGTGCCTGTCTTGACTTTTCTTCTGGCAGTTTATTATATTTGAGAAAATCGATGAAAGATTCTCTTCACTCATTTTTTATATCGATTGTTTGAACTTCAACTTCCTCTCGTATCTTCTTCTGGATTTAAGTCAGCTGGGGACAATAGTTTTCGATTACGTATAATTCTTTGGACTTCATCCATGGTAGGATCAGCAAGCTCTTTAGCCAATCTAGCCAGGGCATCGGCTTTTCCATTCATAGCCCTGGACACTTTTTCTATTTTTATCCATGGGATTTTCTTTATAAGACATTTCACCTTCATTTGATATTTGATCAACTCAGGTTTATGTACTTTAAACTCCCCTTCAACTTGGTTGATGATTAATTGGGAGTCTCCATAGATATGCAATTTTTGTATGTTTAACTGGATTGCAATTTCTAAACCAGCAATAAGAGCTTCGTACTCAGCCTCGTTATTTGTGCGAGGCTCAGAAAGGGCTAATGAGTATCTCAAAATGCCTCCTTCAGGTGTTACAAAGATTAACCCTATCCCGGCCTTAATCTGAGGGATATTTGGACTGAAAGCTGGTTGAATTGAGGACGCGCCATCGAAATACATTTTCCAATAAGGCTGGTCTTCCATAGCAAACATGATGTGCTCATCGGGCAAATCGCAGATCAAAGGTGAGTCATCTGGAATTGGATGCGCAGCCAGAAAATCAGCAAGTGCTTGACCTTTGATGGCCTTCTGTGGCACATAAGTGATGTCAAATTCGAGGAGTATAACAGCCCATTTCGCCAATCTTCCAGTCAAAACTGGTCTTGTCATTAAAAATTTAAGCGGATCCACCTTCGAAATTAAGTGGATTTTGTGTTCCAACATATAATGTCTTAATTTCTTAACGGCAAATATAAGGGCTAGACAATGCTTTTCAATTGGCGAGTAGGAATTTTCTGCCCCCACTAACATCCTGCTGAGATAGTATAAAGCACTTTCCTTTCCTTCTTCATTGTTTTGAGCAAGAAGTGCACCGAGCGATCCTTCAAGTGCTGCCGTATATAAAATTAATGGCCTGCCGTGAATAGGGGCAGCAAGCACTGGGGGACTTAATAAATATCTCTTAATATCGTCAAATGCTATTTGACAATCATCATCCCATATGAAAGGCGCATCCTTTTTCACCAATTTAGAAAATGGTTTAATTCTGCCAGATAGATTTGATATAAATCTTCTAATATATGCCAATCTTCCTTGAAAGGATCGCAGTTGCTTCAAATTCTTTGGAGGCGGCAATTCCATGATGGCCTTAATTTTTGCAGGGTCTATTTCGATTCCTCTATGTCTAACGATAAACCCCAAGAATTTGCCCGAATAAACTCCAAATGCACATTTGAGAGGGTTCATTTTCAGATTATATTTTCTTAACCTGATGAAAACTGTTCTTAAGTCTTCAAAATGATTTGCTTTGTTTACAGTTTTGACAACCAAGTCATCAACATAGCACTCAACAGTTTTGTGGAGCAAGTCATCAAAAATTACTGTCATAGCCCTTTGATAAGTGGCTCCTGCATTTTTTAGACCAAAGGGCATAACCTTGTAGCAGTATATGCCAATTGGAGTTCTAAAAGCAGTATGTTTTTCGTCCTCAGGTGCCATCTTTATCTGGTTATATCCAGAGGAACCATCCATGAAAGAGAACATATCGTAACTTGAAGTGTTATCGATCATTAGTTCAGTAACTGGCAGTGGAAAATCGTCCTTTGGGCATGCTTTATTTACATCTCGAAAGTCGACGCACACGCGAATTTGACCATTTTTCTTCTTTACTGGGACTATGCTTGCGATCCAATCAGCGTATTTTTCTTCTCTGATGAACCCTGCTTCAATAAGCTTTTTAGTTTCTGCTATGATCTGTTCTTCTAAGTCAACTCTTGTCCTCCTTGGAGCTTGTTTAACTGGAGCCACATCTGGGCTAAGAGCAAGTTTGTGAACGACCACATTCGGATCTAGACCGGCATTTCTTTATATGTCCAAGCAAAGCGATCTTTATATTCTATCAACAATGCTTTCAACATATCTTGATCTTTTTACGAAACGATTACGATATAAGTGGGTCTTCGATCTTCTTCGGTTCCCAAATTTATTTCTAAAAGCTCATCAACGGTGGCTTGCCCCCCGTCCTCAAGCTCTTGTGGAGCATCTTTTAAATCCAGAAGCTCTGTTTTTATTGGCTCGATGTCCTCATCTTGCTCCATATCCTTTATTGTAATCATAGTGCAAGTATGTCATATGACAGATGAATCATTATGGGTTATCTCTGTCATCGGAGGTGTGAGATTGAGTTGACTTGTTTCAGAAGCTGTCATTCCAACGCTCTCTTTGTAAGACACCCGAGCAGGTTGATGATATCCTAGCCCTCTTGTGTGTACTGTTCGCCCATTTGGAAGCACAACTCTTTTTTGCGGTGGATTCCACATTTTCTGAAAAAATTTTCGATTAGCCCGTGACCTTCTTATAGGAAATCCTGAGCTATTCATCATTTTCTTGAAATTTTTCGAAAAGTATGCTGGTATGTTGACGTCTTCATATATTTCCTCATCAGAGTTGTCGAGCTTGATAAGATCAGAGGGTTTATAATCATCTGACTTATAAAAGAGAATCCCTTTCTTTATTTTTTCTTTTCCCCTGACTTTCTCAACTCGAGGAGGTACAAAGAAGGTTTTTAGATCATTCACTTTTATTGGCTCATTTATATGAAGAGATTTTATATGTCCATCTGGAACTC
The DNA here is from genome assembly GCA_025177825.1 of Aechmea fasciata. Classification (NCBI taxonomy): domain Eukaryota; kingdom Viridiplantae; phylum Streptophyta; class Magnoliopsida; order Poales; family Bromeliaceae; genus Aechmea; species Aechmea fasciata. The sequence goes on from CM045934.1 coordinate 11,471,437, forward strand.
TGGTAATAGTTAGGGAATCCTCAATCAATTCAGAAGTTCTTATGAACATATTTGATTCGGATGTCAAGAAAATCTCTTCATCTTCTGATGAGTCTTCTCCCCAGGGCATGTTTAACTTGGAAGAAAATGTTTCCAACATTTTTCTCAATTGTTCTTCATCATCGGAATCTTCTGAATCACTTCCGAAGTGTGGAATCGCGTTTTCTTTATTATCCTCAATTTTTATCTTTTCCTTTGATGATTTTTTATCGCTCTGAACTTTATCCTCTTCAAGTTCGCGAGATAATTTTATATCTTTTTCAGATTCCGCAAAATATCTTGCATCTTCATATCGTATCTCATGCACTCCAAATGGGCGTATATCACCATCAACTCTGAATTCTTCTCCATCCTTGATATATTTCAAACATGGATTATTTACATACAGGTCCCTGCAAACATAGCCAATTGCGGATATATCCCTCCAAACGCGAAACTAGGTGACTTGTCCCTACAAAAGTCCGAAGTTATGCAGATATATCCCTACCGTCCAGATCTGTTAAAAAATTTTCGTTAACCACGGTTAAAATACTTAACCATGGTTAATTATAGTGTAAATTGACGTATTTACCCTTCTCCATCTTCCCTCTCTTCTTCTTCCTTCTTCTTCGTCGCCGGCGAGAGATCCCGGCGGCGACGGCGACGACATCCCGACGGCGATTTACGATGGCGAACCTCTTCCTTTTCCTCTTCCCTCTTCTCCCTTCTCCTTCTTCTTCCTTTTTTCTTCTTCCTTCTTCCTTCTTCCTTTTCTTTTTCCCACTTTCTCGTCGCCGGCGTTGAGGGCGATGATCTCCGGGTAGAGCTTTGGTGCCTCGGCGTTCTTCTCTCTTCTTCGTCGCCGGCGAGCCCAACTCCGCGCCGCCGCCGCCATCGCCGTCGCCCGCTTCGAAGGTCCGAAGAGGAAGAGAAGGAGAAGGGAAAGAGAAAAATTTTTGGAGGGATATTTTTGTGAGGGTAAAATGGTCATTTCACGTCTCTACCGTTAAAAAACAAACTGTTCACTAACGGATGTTAACTGCAGGGACATATCCGCATAACTTCGAACTTTTGTAGGGACAACTCACCTAGTTTCGCGTTTGGAGGGATATATCCGCAATTGGCTATGTTTGCAGGGACCTGTATGCATTTAACCCTTCAAACATTGATGAAGAGTAGAGGGGACAATATTATACTCGTGCAACCAAGGTCGTCCCAATAACGCCTTATACGAAGTATCTGCATTTATGACATAGAACTTTACATCAGTCCGCAATGCTCCAAATTTGATAGGAAGAATGATCGACCCGAGAGCTTTTTGGCTATGTTGATTAAAGCCTTGAATCAAAATTCTTTCTGAGGATAAATGATCGACATTCAGAGCTAGGCTTTTCAAAGTTCTTAGAGTCAAAATGTTGATTGAGGATCCGGGATCGATTAAAATACGATTAATCTTCTCTCCATCACTTGTCCCAGTCACATATAACGGCCTATTGTGATGGGCAGTTCCCAACAGCATGTCCTCATCAGTGAAAATGACATTGGCAATATGTCTGGAGTATAATGCCTCTTTCATATTCACCTCAGCAAAATGAGCATAAAAGGGCTCGGGATTTTGTAAAGCGTAAATGAGTACATCCCGTAGTTCTCTCGATATCATCAGGGCATCATATACACTCAACAAGGCAGGCACTTTTCTTAGATGAGAAAGTATGTTATACTCAATCTTCGATAATCTTCCTTGATTTGATGAAGTCGGTGCCTCTTGATTTATCTGAATTTCTTTATCCTTACTATTTTGTGGCTGTCCTTGCCTTTCAGGTAATACTTTTCGAGACTTCAGTGTAATCTGGAGAGAATCCTCAACTTCTTTATTTTCCTTGGTATTAGAGTCAACACCACAGGTAATAGTTTGGCATGTTTCAACTCTGGTCTTTTCAAGAGTATTCAATTTATTGGGTATCTCTTTTAACTGCTCTTTCATGCTTTTTATTGCCATGGCAACACAGTCTATGTTTGTTGCTAGAGTGCGTACATCAATTTGCACTCTTCTCAAATCATTGTCTATCTCAAGAAGGCGATACTCCATTCTCCTTGCGCCGCAATCCCTGCTTGGAGTATTATATGCTAGCCACGCAGTATCATCATCTTCATGTGTACCAGCAAATTGCCTGATCCTATTCACTTGATTTATAGAGTCTTCAGATTGGTCTTCAGAAATCGTTATTACTTGACATGACTCTTTGAGTTGCAATTTGTTTTTTCTATGGTCCCGAAGTTTCACGCATACATCATAAGCATGACCTCTCGCTCCACACCAAAAACAGCGTAATTTCATATCATCAAAAGTATCATAACATACTTTTCTGAATTCTTCGAGAGTTATGGATTGTTGTTTTTTGAATCGCGGCAGATGTTTCTTCCATCGTTGATTTTTGGATTCGGGAGCTGTCGGTTGATTGATCTTTGGCTTCACCTTGTCTATAGGTAGATTCTGCACCTTTTTCCACTGGCGGCAATTTTCTAGAGTGTGCCCCCATGTATTATGATAGGAACAAAACTCTGTCGAGATGATTTTCTTTTTTCCTTCCTTGATTAGAGCTTCATTATTCTGGTGAACCTCTGACTGCTGGTTTGAGGTTGGATTCTTCTTCTTTTTCAGTGAAGATGGCCCTGCATTTCCTCTCGCCGACATTCTTTTAAGCTCTTGAGCAATTATGTGTGCTTCATAGAAACTTGCATCGTACTCGGCTTTTGTCGACTTTGATGGCTCCGGATCAGTTTGCGTAGTTATGACTCGGCACGTCTCGACCCGACATCTCTTTGATGTTTCAGCAGCATCCGTTTTAAGCATATCTATTATGGTTCTCATTTGAATATCTATGTCTTTTATATCGCCAGCCATACTGTTCACATTCATCTTTATAAGGCTAACTTCATTGTGGAGCCTCCTCATTTCTCCCTCCATTCTGATCAAGCAACACTCCATTCTATACAACTTGTTCATTGGATCACGGTGAGTTGAAGTGTCATATAATTCCAAAGGATCAACATAAGTATCATCGTTTGGTGTGGATGTCTGTTGATTTGCCTCCAGGGTCGGCTCAGAGCTTTCTGACACGTCATCAGATATTGTAATGACATGGCATGATTCTCGTGTGTAAGGAATAGTCTTGTGCTTATTTTTCTCCTGGATTGTCAAAGTTGTGCTTCTGACATTTTGCTCGACACTTGCCCTTTGAGAAAACTGATTTCTTAGCCTTCTTGTATATTGAAAAGTGCGACAGTTTTCTAAGTTATGTCCTTTCATTTGATGAAAAGGGCAATACATGGGTGTATTTTTGCTGTTAGAAGACTGAGAATTAACTCCTTCTGTTGGCGCCATTCTCGGGCATTCCCTTCGGGTTTCTATAAGAAGGGCTTTTCCTTTATCTTTTTGAGAAGTTTCGGGTGAATGCCGATTTGAAGATCGAGTTATAGGCTTTGGTAACAGCTCGACCTTCCGTTCTCTGTCATTTTGCGACTGAGACTGTTGAGGAGGGGGAGTAATCTTCATCAATTGCTCTACTCTAGCCTCAATCCCAATCATCATAGAGAACATCACATTCAGTTGTGTTGTCATGTCCAATATTTTATCATTCACCTTGTGAAAGTTTCAGCGTGTCATTTCTTTTATTTCTTCCAATTGGTCATGAACTTCTCTGAGGTTCTTTTCTTGTTCCCTAAGGTGACTAGCAGAAAAGATAATTTCTTCTTCATCTCGTTGTGCAGTGATGACTCCGCAAGTTTCTCCCCAAAAACGCTCACCTTCTTCTTTACACTCCTCGACGGAAAGTTCTTTTTTATCAGAGTCCTTCTTTTTCTTAGCCTCTTCTATTGCTTTGGAAATAAAATCATGAATCAGAAGAGGCTCTCTTTCAACTTGATTATATTCTTCCATCGAGTCAATGTGTTCCTCGATAGGCCGCTTTTTATGTTGAGGTTCAGCCGACTCAACAAATTTCTTATTCTTCTTCGTCCGAGTTATTCTGCGCATCGACTTGGCTGAAGTATTAATTTTTTTGGTTGGAGGCATGGGCTTATCCTCAGATTGCACTTCTGGGTTTAAAGGGCCTCGCCACTTTATTCCTGGAACTTCTTTTAAGTATTTCATTATCTTCCGAGTTTTCTTAGATAAGAATATATTCCAAAACTCGGGAGGAAGTTCATTCTCGCATTCTTCTATATTTTCAGTACCCACACCAATCAAATTGGTCTTTTCGACTGGTGTCTCTAACAATACTGACTGTGAAAGAGTGATTTCGCCAGTTTTGTATTGTTTTTCAACCCAGTCTTTGAAAACCCAACAGTCTTCGATTGGATGGCTAATTAGCCTATGATATAGGCAATATTTTGGATTATCAGTTTTCCCTACATCATCTGGCTTCTTTGGCTCGGGCAGTTGAAGACCATTTTTAACAGCATCGTAAAAAATTTTCTTTACTTTCTCCCGCTTGAAAGGGTATACTTTGTTTCTTCGCTCCTCTAAAGAAAACCCTTTTGGATTATTGCCCCCAAACATAGGTTTTACAGGGGTCTGTTCAACTGCAGAGGTAATTGCTTTCTTACCTTTCTCTATCATGTTCGTGCGAGCCGGTCTAGCCTATGCCGGTCTGGCCTGTGCCATTTTCGCCTCAACTCTTTTGTTATCATCCCTTTTTGTCTTTTGTGTATTTACTAAGACTTGGGGATCAGTTCTCTCCAACCTAGAGACGTTTAATATCAATTCATGGAAGGTAGAACAACTGGATGTGCATAGAAAAGGAGCCATCCAGTTATCAATATTGCCCATAACAAGACCAACGGCTTGAGGTTGGTCTAGAGGTTGCTCACACCTTATACTTAGGTTTCGCCACCTTGTAATGTAATCTAGCATTGTTTCATCTCTTCTTCGTTTGGCAGCTACTAGATCAGCGATAGTAATCTTATCACTAACGGTGGTGAATTTTGCTCTGAAAGCTTCTTCCATGCCGGCCCAAGTTTTAATGGACTCATCCTCGAGGGAGTAGTACCATTCAAAAGCTATACCAGATAAGCTTTGTGGAAATTGTCGCAAGAGTAGAGGCCCATTACTCCCGGTATTTCCACACATGGCTTTAAAATGTGCTAGATGCTGATCAGGATTACCAACACCATAGAACATTTTAAATTTAGGGACTTGATACCCGTCTGGAAAAGTTATACTGTCATATTCCGATAGATAAGGGGTGTCCTTTCCTTTCGGCCGGATTTGCCCCCGCTACCGTCTCTTTAACTTGAGAAGTGATCAGATCATGAATCTCTTCTTTAGTCAAAGAGGTAGTAGTCTCTTTAGGAACAGTTGTTTTAGCATGTTCATCAATGACTTGGGGTACATGTGTTTCCGTGCGAGCTAGAGTCTTGGTTTGATGCCGTTGATCTTCCATTTGCTTCGCATACCAACATCATATCCATGACCTCTTCCATCTTCTTATAGAGATTTATGATATCTCTATCTTTTTCGTCAACTTTCTTCCTCAATGATGCAATCATAGCATCTTTTGGATCCCTCGGAAAGAACACAACCTCTTCTTCCTCTCGTGGATCAGATAGATCATCAGGTAGATCATCTTTATTCACAATATTTTGCGAAGAGCTTGCTTCTTTAGCTCTTGCTTCTTCTTTGCTTTTCTTGCAGCAGCTCTTGTAAGAATCTGCTGGATAGTTTCATCTTCATCAACAGCCTCACCTGAGGGCGTATGCCCTATTACTCTCACAGTGTGAATCTCCAAATTTTTAGATTTTCCTTCTTTGATTTGAGCGAGAGTTTTGGGCCTCCACTCTGTCTTTCTTCCTTCCTGTGACAGTGTCGACCTTCTTTGCCACTTCGGCTTCTCTATCTTCTTCTCTATATTCATCCTTCCTTTTGCAGCTTTAAAGGCTTTGTATATTTGCTTGCAGACAGAGTTCTCGCTGTTGTTTCTCGAACGAGAACATGCAGAAGAAGGCTTCAGATGGGCCATTTCTGACTCTGGGCGCAGAATGGCCGTAGGTGAGTTCTTTCTCACAAACCTCAGAGGTGCGTAGCGGTTGTGGACCAAAACGTCAGGTCCAGCGACAAACCTAGCACGTGGGGTTTGTCGAGACTTCATTTCCTTGTTCAACTCTTGCCGTTTCAAAGTACGGCGAAGATTTCTTTTGAATGCTTTTGTCATAGGAGACACAGCATTCTTGGAGAACGTCAATCTACTGAAGACCGACGCTTTAAGTGCCATATTAAGTGGCGATATTTCCTCACTCCGGTTTTGAAACACCAGCCTACCTTGTAACTCCATTTTCTTCGAGGCAGTAATAGGAGTTATCCTCTCCTTCACGGGGACACGAGGAAGGTTGGAAATCATCCTCTCCTTCACAGGAACGCGAGGAGGGTTGGGGATCGTCCTCTCCTTCACAGGAACGCGAGGAGGGTTGGGGATAATGACGTTCGGGCGCCTCCCACGAGAGGGAAGGCGTGGAACCACAGTATTGCTCTTGCGGGGAGCCAGAGCATTGGTTCTTGTAGCAGCAGTGAAGGGGGCTATAGCAGCAGCATTGTTGGTGCTTGTGATGGCATTGAAAGGGGCCATAGCAGCAGCCCTAGCCTCCTCAGGGATGGTGCCGAACTGGATTGCAGCTCCAGCGGCTCCAATGGTGAGGACGGATGGTAAATAAACCTGACCAAAGATTGATCGATCGATCCCTTAGCAGTAGCAGTGTTCTTCGGTGCCATTTCTTCTGCAAAGTAATAACGAGTATAGATTAGATATTTATCGTCCAATTCTATTAGCATATCATCGGTCTCAAAGATGGAAGGAGAAGCCATGTCCCGCTGGGCGTGCCATTTTGTCTGCCACCACGAATGACGTACCTCGCACGGTGAAATTTATCTTGAATTTCCGTGGGGTAGTATTCATGATTCAGATTAATATTTATATATGTATGATTATCAGGTATTGCGGATCCATGGCTTCCAATAAACGCAAGCGTCTATTGTTAATTACCCCTATAAAATGTTAGGGTACCTTCGAGTAAGAGACCTTTGAAATGCTAGAATGGAATTGGACAAAAAGGAAATTTATAATTTATTGCTCAATTACATGGCTTTAACCAAGGGCATACCCTCGGTACATGAACAGAACATAAAAGAAAATGTTTAATTTCATCTTAGTTATATGTTCTAAGATGGTCAAATTAATATTGTTGAACTCTATATGTTTTGGAGCTCAACACTGTTCACCATAAGATGAAAGATTGATTAAATTCCCTGTCTATGTATTGGGATTTAATCGAATCTGATTCAAATTAAACTCTAATTATATGTATTAGAGTTTGATTTGGTTTATTGAACTTTAACTGTAGATGATAAAGTCCAATAGAGTTTGATTTGAGCTTTAATCCCAAATGTATGTATTAGGACTAGCTCAAATATTTGAATTAGACTCTAATTTTATATTTTTAGAGTCTGATATAATTAGGCTCTAAGTTTATATACTAGAGCTTAATCACATTTGATTTTGATTCATCTTAAGATGAAATATTAACTAAATCCTAATTATATGTATTAGAATTAGTCAAATTTAAATTAAACTCCAAGTATATGTATTGGAATCTAATTTAACTTCGTTTGTTTGAACTCCGAGCAAATGTATTAAAGTCCAACAAGTTTAATTTGATTAAATGGTTTGATCAATTCTAAACATATAATTAGAATTTGATCGAATATGGTTGTGATTTGGCTCTAGTTTTATATGCTAGAGGATCAGATGATTTATGAAAAATGGGTTGGGTTTAGTTTAACGACGTTTATCTTGAGATTTGGTTTTAATTTAACGACATTTAAAGTTGGATTTAGGTTTAGTTTAACGACGTTTCGGTCGAAGTTGAATTTGGGTTTAGTTTAACGACGTTTCGGTCGGAGTTGGAATTGGATTTAGTTTAACGACATTTCGGTCGAAGTTGGGATTGGATTTAGTTTAACGACATTTCAGTCGAAGTTGGGATTTAGGTTTTATTTGTAGACTTTGGGATTTGGATTTAGTTTAATGACGTTTCGGTCGGAATTGGGTTTGGGTTTAGTTTAGCGACGTTTCGGTCGAAATTGGTTTTAGTTTTAGGATTAGTTTAACGACGTTTCGGTCGAATTTGAGTTTAGGTTTAGTTTAACGACATTTCAGTCGGGGTTTTAGACTTAAGATTAGTTTAACGACGTTTCGGTCGAAGTGGGTTTGGATTAGTTTAACGACATTTCGGTCAAATTTGGGTTTAGGTTTAGTTTACCGACATTACGGTCGAAATTGGGTTTAGTTTAACGACATTTCAGTCGGGATTTTAGACTTAAGATTAGTTTAACGACGTTTGGAAGTGGGTTTGGATTAGTTTAACGACATTTTGGTCAAATTTGGGTTTAGGTTTAGTTTACCGACATTACTTCGAAATTGGGTTTAGTTTAACGACATTTGATCGGATTTTAGACTTAAGATTAGTTTAACGACGTTTGGTCAAGTGGGTTTGGATTAGTTTAACGACATTTCATCAAATTTGGGTTTAGGTTTAGTTTACCGACATTACTCGAAATTGGGTTTAGTTTAACGACATTTCAGTCGGGGTTTTAGACTTAAGATTAGTTTAACGACGTTTCGGTCGAAGTGGGTTTGGATTAGTTTAACGACATTTCGGTCAAATTTGGGTTTAGGTTTAGTTTACCGACATTACGGTCGAAATTGGGTTTAGTTTAACGACATTTCAGTCGGGGTTTTAGAATTAAGATTAGTTTAACGACGTTTCGGTCGAAGTGGGTTTGGATTAGTTTAACGACATTTCGGTCAAATTTGGGTTTAGGTTTAGTTTACCGACATTACGGTCGAAATTGGGTTTAGTTTAACGACATTTCAGTCGGGATTTTAGACTTAAGATTAGTTTAACGACGTTTCGGTCGAAGTGGGTTTGGATTAGTTTAACGACATTTCAGTCAAATTTGGGTTTAGGTTTAGTTTACCGACATTACGGTCGAAATTGGGTTTAGTTTAACGACATTTCAGTCGGGGTTTTAGACTTAAGATTAGTTTAACGACGTTTCGGTCGAAGTGGGTTTGGATTAGTTTAACGACATTTCGGTCAAATTTGGGTTTGGATTATAAGGTTTATGGTATTGGGTATTTGAGATTTGGTTCATGAACTTGATTTGGTTCATGAATTTGGTTTGGTTTATGATATATGGACTTAGGTTCATAGGTTTATGGTTTATGAACTTAGGTTCATAGGTTTATGGTTCATGAACTTAGGATCATAGGTTGTAGATTCGGTGTATGGATTTGTCCATAGTTTGTGGACTCGGTGTATGGATTGGTCCATAGTTTGTGGACTCGGTGTATGAATTTGTTCATAGTTTTGGTTCATAGTTTGTGGACCTGGTGTACGGGTTGACGGTTCATGGTTCATGGACCGGGTGTACGGGTTGACGGTTCATGGTTCATGGACCGGGTGTACGGGTTTATGGTTCATGGTTCATGGACCTGGTGTACGGGTTTGGTTTATAGTCCATGGAATTGGTTCATGGTATATGGACTAGGTGCATGGGTTGGTTTATAGTCCATGGAATTGGTTCATGGTTCATGGATCGGGTGTACAGGTTTATGGTTCATGGTTCATGGACCTGGTGTACAGATTTATGGTTCATGGTTCATGGACCTGGTGTACAGATTTATGGTTCATGGCTCATGGACCGGGTGTACAGGTTTAGTTTAATGGGTTTAATTTCGAAGTGGGCTTGAGATTGGGCCTTAAGTGGATGGGCTTTGGTATTTATGAATGGATTGAATGGGTATTGGGTTAAATGGGTATTGGGTTAAATGAAGATTGGATATATGAGTTAATGGGTTTATGGATGTATATGGGTTTAGTTTAAATGGATATTGGGTATTGGGTATTGGGTATTGGATATATGGGTTAATGGGTTTATGGATGTATATGGGTTTAGTTTAAATGGATATTGGGTATTGGGTATTGGATATATGGGTTAATGGGTTTATAGATTTATAGGTATAGGTTAATTGGGTTAATGGGTATGATGAGTCCATTTGGATAAATGGGTATGGATATGGGCTCAATGTAGATGAGATTGAGGATTTAAAATTCAAAATCATGTAGGTTTAAATTTAAATTTAGTCCCCTGATTCAAATTTAAAATATAGAGCATTTAATTTGATTTAATTTAATTAAGTTAAAGAATTCAATGTTCTATTTTTGTAAAGTCCCCTCTCTCTTTGATTGAGTGAATCTCTCTCTTTGGTGATATTTTGCGAGAGGAGCACCCGTCAACGACGTAACATTAAATCGAGCGATTTGATCGGGATTAAGTCGAGCGGTTCGATCAGATTAAGTCGAGCGATTTGATCAATTAAATCAGCGACTTGCTAGGCATTCCGTCGAAGCGGTTTCTTTGAGCATTCCGTCGAGCGGTTTCTTTGAGCATTCCGTCGAGCGGTTTCTTGGGCATTCCGTCGAGCGGTTTCTTGAGCATTCCGTCAACTTCTTTGAGCATTCTGTCGAGCGGTTTGCTGGGCATTCCGTCAAGCGGTTTGCTGAGCATTCCGTCGAGCGGTTTGCTAGGCATTCCGTCGAGCAGTTTGCTAGGCATTCCGTCGAGCGGTTTGCGGAGCATTCCGTCAAGCGGCTTGCTGGGCATTCCGTCAAGCGGTTTGCTAGGCATTCCGTCGATGGCTAAGCATCAGACGGGTCTTCGTCGTCGTTAAGTCGTTAACTCGTCGATGGCGAAGCATCGGACGGAGTTTTTTTCGTCGTCGTTCGTCGATGGCTAAGCATCGAGACGGGTCTTCGACATCGTTCGTCGATGGCTAAGCATCGGACGGGTCTTCGTCATCGTTCGTCGATGGCTAAGCATCGAGACGGAGTCGTTAGCGACGACTCGAGCATTTCATCGAACATATGGCGGGCGCGTCTTGGTCGTCATCAAGGCTCCGTCGATTTCGTCGCCGTCAAGGCTCCGTCGATGGCTAATCATCAGACGGGCTTTCATCGTCTTGGTCATCGTCAAGGCTCGCCGTCGATTTCGTCGTCGTCAAGGCTCCTTCGATGGCGGCGAACTTTCGTCGTCCTGGTCGTCGCCGGCTCGTCGTCGATTTCGTCGTCGTCAAGGCTCCGTCGATGGCAAAGCATCAGACGGAGATCGCCTTCGTCGTCGCCGTTCACCTCCGTCGATTTCGTCGCGCCGTCAAGGCTCGCGTCGATGGCAAAGCATCGAGACGGAGATCGCCTTCGTCGTCGCCGTTCACCTCCGTCGATGACAAAGCATCAGACGGAGATCGCCTTCGTCGTCGCCGTTCACCTCCGTCGATGACAAAGCATCAGACGGAGATCGCCTTCGTCGTCGCCGGTCACCTCCGTCGATGGCAAGGCATCAGACGGAGATCGCCTTCGTCATCGGCTGGTTCACCGTCAAGGCGCGACAAGCTTCAAGGCTCGGCGAGGGGCGCGGTCCTCAAGGCGACATGGGCGGCGGGATCCGAGGCTCGGGTCGGCGGCATGGGCGGCGGGATCCGGCGAAGGGTCTGCGCGCGCGGCATGGGCCCCCGCTCGGCGCGGGCGGTCGTCGGATCTGCACGGCGGAGGCATGGGCCCCGCTCGGTGCGGGCGATCGTCGGAGTAGATCCGAGGCGGCGCGGGCTCCGACGCGATGGGCGCGGTCCTCAAGGCGGGATAAGCGCGGTCCTCAAGGCGGGATGGGCGCGGTCCTCAAGGCGGCGCGGGCGCGGTGAAGGCATAGGGGCTCGGGTCCGGCGGCATGGGCGGCGAGATCCGAGGCTCGGGTCCGGCGGCATGGGCGGCGGGATCCGAGGCGGAGGGTCTGCGCGCGAGGCATGGGCCCCGCTCGGTGCGGGCGATCGTCGGAGTAGATCCAGGGCGGCACGGGCTCCAAGGCGCGGCACGAGCGGCGGGCGCGAGTCCGCGCGGCGGGTCTGCTCGGGCGGCACTCGAGCTCGTGCGGAGCGCGAGTCCGGGCGCGGCGGCGGCGTCGAGGGTGGCGCGTGCGGCGGCATGGCGGCGACTCGAGGCGACGGGCCCGAGGCGCGGCAAGTTGAGGGTGCATGTCCGGCGCGGGTTCGAAGCGTAGCACGGGCGGCGGCCGGGAGCGGCGGGCAGGAGACGTCGGCGACGATGGCGGCCTGCAAGTCGAGGGTGCGGATCCGACGCGGCACGGGCGGCGTGGTGCGGGCGGGGCGGCGGCCGAGAGACGCCGGCGACGATGTGCGTTGCAAGTCAAGGGACGCGGATCCGGCGCGGCACGGGCGGTGTGGTGCGGGGGGTCGGCGGCTTCGAGGAGACGCCGGTGATGATGGCGCGGCAAGTCGAGGCGCGGATCCCGTGCGGCACGGGCGGCATGGTGCGGCCAGGCTCACGAGAGAGAGAGAGGAAAGAGAGAGAGGCCTTGCTTTTTTTTTTTTTCTTTTGTGGACGAGAGAGAGAAAAAGGATCAATTACCTTAGTTTCCTTTCTTTTTGCTCGAACAGAAATAAGGAATAGGTTAGGGATTAGTTAGGGATTGGTTAATGAGTAGTCCAAAAAAATCTCCCCTTCAAAATGGGTTTTTAATGGGTTTCTCCTCTCCCCTTTTTTGATCGTGGCATCGTAGAGATGTGGGAAGAGTGGGTGGTTGGTGTAAGTTGATCGTGTGTGTAGTGGGGTGATGGGATGTGGGTGTGATGGGTAGTTAGATTCCATTTTGTCCATGCACTCGGTGCATGGACCATCTCGTACACCACAATTTTCTCTCTATTTATTTATTTATTTTTTGTTTATATTATATATATATATATGTATATATATATATATATATATGTATATATATATATATATATATGTATATATATATATATATTATGCCTCAACAAGGCTCAACAACAATATCATGTACATTTTAGTCGCCCAGGATGACATACAACATACATGAAGCACCACAAGTGCTACACAGGCAAGAGCAAGATACACAAGTAAACATACAAGTGAATAAAAGAGAGAAAGTAACTATCTATTACATTTTTCATCCACAATCATATTGGGTTTACATCACCAAAAGGGGCACAACTTTATTTATAATTTTTCTTCTCATGACATATGTATATATACAACTCTCCACAAGCACCCTCACAATTTACATCATCATCTCTCAAGTACATAAGGTGAGCTAATGAAAGTGGGAAAGCCGCTATCTAGCTAGGGCGCTATGCCCTTACCGCGGTCAACTGCCAGCACGCTCTCGCTAGGCCCTGCAACAAAGTGGGGTGAGAACTACGAATAGTTCTCAATGGGTTCAGCCGCCGACTCCGCCGATCTTCCTACTAGGTCTAAGTAGGCATGAATAGATAGATAGATAGATGTGATAAAAACGGCAACATAGTATGAATTATGCAATTATTCTACTATGCCTTTATCAATATGATGTAATGAATGCTAACTCTACTTAGCAATAGGTTCAACTAGCATACTACTATGCTTCAACAACATCGTAGATAAGGAGATGCACATGGCTAGGAAAACTACTAACATGTCTTTATGTCATGTCATGGTATGAATGCACTCTCTACTATGCCATTCATTTACTTGTCATTCAATCTGCTTGGCTAACCCGAAGGTTACACCGCAACTCACTTCTCAAATCTCATAGGTGAGGAGAAGCTGCACTCGCACATCGAGACCGTCTGTGGGACAACTACATCTGGCCCAAGGCAACTACTTTTGCCCACTATCGTGATGACTCCGGAGCTCACTGCTTAGGTGGAGCGACCACCCCAAGCTAGAACAGACTAAGTGAGTATGATCCGATCCTCGTCTACTGAGGATACCCTGTCTACAAGGGTCACGATGCTTCTACCTCTCTTGATTCAATGTTTCATTGGCAATCGAAAAAATCTGCTATAGGTTCATGTTATAATGTCTCTACTGCACTAGGACCAAATGCCACTCATTCATGTCATATGTTTTCCAAGTGTCTACTACTATACTAAATCATATACCACTCGTTTATGTAATCATGTTTAAATGCTTCTACCACACTAATTGACATGCCACTCATTTACATAAACATATCATCCAAGTTCTCGCTTGATCTTGCCACTATAGAATGCAACCACTAGAATATGTGTTCAACCTACAATTTCTATCACTACTATGGAAGCATGCAAGGAAATGTAGCTACAACTACTCAATACATCCTATAATGCAAGATAACACATATACGTGTATGCTCAAAAGTGGAACTCGGACATAAGGAGAAGTCCAACTGCTTCGGGATAACACCCCCACCTTCTGGTGATGTCAAGATGCTAGGGTTCAATTTTCGTGATTTTTGGATGCCGCCTCGGCCTTCCAGGCGGAAACGAAGCCAAAAATGCCTTTTCCTTCGATATCTTCGCATAGCCTAGTCGGATTGCCAAACCGACTTCGCTAACGCGTCGAAGTACCTAACAATTTGGTTAGAGAGAGGTCAATTTAGCTCAAAACCCTTCATAAGCAAAAGCCCTCTTTTTGAAGCCCTAAATCCCTATTATTGCAACACTCTCCATACAAACATTTACTCAAGCAATAAATGAGGTTAACCAGTCCTAGAGCTTCATTAAATCCCATTTCTAGGGTATCTAATTCAAACCTTAGCAATCTACCATAAGAGTGCTCAAAAGCTTACCTCTATCAAGCTTTTTCCCCCAGGTAAAAGAAGAAAAAGATGAGGAAGATGATGAAGCTCTACTTCCTTGCTCCAATCTCGGCCTCATTCTCCACCCTCATGATCAACTCCTAGCGAGAGGGAGAGCTTCTTAGAGAGAGAGAGAGAGAGTGTGTGTTTAGGTTGTAAGCAAATGGGAGAGATGAGGGAAATGGCTCATATGCCCTACCATTTAACCCCACTCAATCCAAATTGCAAAAAAGCCCCTCCAATTCCTCTCTTCTTATACTGTCCAGACTGGGCATTTTTCGGATATAGGGAGAGGAGAACGGTTTTCTTCAAAATGGGTTTTCTTCTTCTTTTTTTTGATATGTTTTATTATTTTATTATTATTATTATTATTTAGTGGGGGGAGAAGAAAGAGAGACTCCTTTTAATTTTTTTTTACCTAATGATCAATTGGGGGAAGTCGGACGACAGGCAGGGCTAGATGAGGTGGCGCGGCATTGCGGTAAAAAATCTCTCATTCTTTGGATTTTTTTTTGGTAGGAATGCGTGTAGTAGGATGGAATTGCTATTATCTCTCATCTCTCTCTCTCTCTCTCTCTCTCTCTCTATCTCTCTTCGTATGACTATCCTCTTTCTGTTCTCTCTATCTGTAATATACCGAAATCTCGATAGACGAATTAATATCGAACTTTAGTCAAAATGACCAAAGTGTGATAATGGGACACTTCGGAAAGACCGAGGGCACCTATAATGCAAAAGTGCATTGTAGGGGATCTTCGAGAGCTAATAAAAGAGGAAATGGAGAAAAATCTACAATCTGCAGGTTTTAGCTCTTGGGGACCGGTCCCTAGTGGGAGAGACCGGTCTCCGTATGCGCAGAGATCTTGTAGGGCGAAAAATCGACTAAGTCCTGAAATCCCCACGTACGAGAACCGGTCCCTGTTGGGACAGATCGGTCCCCGTAGCTGCGAAATCCAGGAAAATGGCTAAGTGCTGAGTATTGACTTACGGGAATCGGTCCCTGTTGGGATAGACCGGTTCCCGTGGGTCCGGTCCTCAAAGGAAGACCGGTCCCTACACGAGAGAGAAGTGAAGAATGTGGAAAATTTGGCTAAGTCCCTGGAAACCCACGTACGGGAGCCGGTCCCCAATGGCAGAGACCGATCCCCGGTTGCGAAAATTTGCAGAAGGTGCTCTCGGAGATTGGTCCCCGTACCCGAAAAGTGCCCAGTCAGGGCTATGTATTGGGATAGGAGTTGAGGGGTTTATTTGTAAATATGCAATAAGTGGGCTATGTATAAGGGAACGAGAGCTCTTTCTCTCATTTCTTTATTGCCCAGCATACTAAGAGCTCCCTCTTTCTCTCTCTAGGATTTTCTCCCTCTCTCAAGGAGGTGGAGTATCTTCCTCTTCTTCTTTCCTGGCACAAAGAGAAGGAAAGCTGTCACGCCCCGGGACCGGCGGAGCCCTTTCCGGTAGCGCACCCAGACCCGCCATATGTCAACACATACAAGGCGTCTACCAAAAACAACGGAATAAAAACAATAATAGGCTACAACTAGAGATATCAGAGCAATATACAACTAGTACTATCAACATGTAAAGAGGAAGAGAACTATGATAAGACTAAACCATAAGGTAATACAATAACAATCTCAAATATCCCAAAAATAGGGTGGTCTCTATATGTTAAAATCGGAACGGCGAAAAATAAATTCAGAAAATAACTCGATGCAAGAAAAGAAAAGATAAAGCGGAAAGAGCACATCGATGTTTACGTGGTTCGGCCAACGGCCTACGTCCACGGGCGAAGAAGGAGCAAATACTTTATTAATGTCGAAAAGGCGGAGTACAAAGAAGATCTCCCAAAAGACCAAAACTTAATTAGATCCGAAACGCCGAACGCCGCAACCCTCGTCCATACAAGAAACTCCGAGATAACTTCTCTCTAAACTGTACG
Organism: Aechmea fasciata; assembly: GCA_025177825.1. Taxonomy (NCBI): domain Eukaryota; kingdom Viridiplantae; phylum Streptophyta; class Magnoliopsida; order Poales; family Bromeliaceae; genus Aechmea; species Aechmea fasciata. The sequence goes on from CM045934.1 coordinate 11,488,137, forward strand.
GACCGGAATGAGCCTTAATTAGCACAAAAGCTAATTAGCATCCACGGCTCCCTCAAGACCCAAAGCCGTACGGATCGAGTTGGCATGGGTTTAATTAGAATTCCGGAAGCTCGGCTCTCTCTAATTTGCAACCCTTAATTAGAGCATGGTTTTTTAATTTGGTCGCACCGATTAATTTGGCCGTAGCATGTATATATAATACATGTCTCCTAACAAGAGTATAATTCGAGTTCTACTAGAATTATCCTCCTAATTATAATCCATATATGCCAAATTAAATCCAATCCCAATTAGATTAGGATTTAACTCCAATTTAGATAACTACAAATCTAAACCAAATATTAACAATCTCCACCTTGGTTTAATTTGTAGTGTAGCCGCTATGTCGAGATCGCCACAAAACTCCACCTTGAATTTAATTCGCCTCAATGCTCCTTAACGCTCCGTGCTCCATCTTCTCCAAACGCCCTATAGGGCCTCAAGTGCCGCCAACTGCCACCAAGTCCAAACAATGTTTGAACTTGGCAATTGTAAGGGACTTAGTAAGCATATCCGCCGGATTGTCCTCAGTACCAATTTTCTTAACAGTCACTGTGCGCTTCCCAATCACATCCCGAACAAAGTGAAACTTTACATCGATGTGCTTTGTCCTTTCATGAAACATCTGATCTTTCGACAAGTGAATAGCACTTTGACTGTCCGAATAAACAATCGTCGGATCCCAACAAGAGGTAAGCTCTCCAAATAAACCTCTTAGCCACATAGCTTCCTTCACACCCTCCGTCATAGCAATATATTCCGCCTCCGTCGTAGACAAGGCGACAATAGGTTGTAGTGAAGCTTTCCAACTAACTGCACATCCTCCAATAGAGAATACATAACCTGAAAGTGATCTCCTCCTATCCAAATCACCTGCAAAATCCGAATCAACATATCCAACCACACCATCCTTACACCTCCCAAACTCCAAACAAGTGCTAGTGGTACCTCGTAAGTATCTCAGAATCCACTTAACAGCCTGCCAATGAGCCTTACCAGGATTGGTCATATATCTTCTAACTGGTAAGCAACTGGGCATTCTGCGCGGCTGGGGTTCAGACCTGGCCCATGGGGTCCGGATCCCGTAAGCAACTGGGCATTCTGCGCGGCTGGGGTCCGGACCTGGCCCATGGGGTCCGGATCCCGTAAGCCCCCTCAGCCCAACATTTAAGGACTTAGCCAAATTTCAGCCTTTTTCGTTTTCTTCTCGTTTTCGCTCGTTTTCACTCGTTTGGCCTCCGATTCTTTTCAAATCGGACCGAGACTTTCCAAACATGTTTTCGAACACGTTTTCATCGTCTTTTCATCCACGCTAAGGCCGAATTTAGCTCAAGACCCAACATAGCTTTTCGGGTTCCGTTTTCGCGCCTATGCGCACCAAAACGCACGAATCCTTCCGAACTTCACCGGGGGCAACTCCGATGCACTTTTTGCCTTCGGATCAACTTCGAACTTTCCGAAGTCCATCCACTCGACAATCAGTCGATTCTAAACATGGTGCAACTCTCGGATTTCGAGAATTTACTTCCTTACAGGTATGGTTCTGAATTATTTTTTTTTCTCCTTTCATTCATGATATTGTGAGTTACGGGGAAGCCCCAAGGATCTATCTAGATTGTATCAAACAACACCTAGAGGGGGGTGAATAGGTGTATCGGCCAAAAACCACAAATTCTCGATGCGATAAAAGTAAATGCGAAAAATAAAAAGCACACCGAGATTTACGTGGGAAAACTCCAAACTCGGAGTAAAAAACCCACGGGACCAACACGCGAATAAACAATCAATAAGAGAAAAGATTACAAGGTGATACCGAACTCCACGGACTCGACCTCTCTAACTCTCCTATGGATCTCCGCGCAATCCTCCTTCGGGTTGTCCACGCCCTCACGTCCGAGTCCACGAACGCCACGTCCCGAATCCACGAAACGCCTCCACTTCGAATCCACGAAGCCTTGATCACGCCGAATCCACGACGCCCACTCGAATCCACGAGCGCACTCCGTCCGTAGCAAAAACAATACGATCGATGATGATTTATTGCTTAGACAATCATTAATGAACCGTAGACGATGTTTCTAAGCAATAGCCGGATCAATTCTCTATTAAGAATGAGAAATTAGGGTTTCGAGAATTGATCCGATAGAAACTTGTTGTTGAAGAAAGAAAGAAAGCACCCAACAAGTTTCTAGGGTTTCAAAAGGATATTCTATGCTTAGCCGTATTTTAGAAACACCCCTACATCTTATTTATAGGTTTAGAAGACTTCTAGATAGATTTAGATTAGAAAAATAAATCTTTAAACCAGATTTTGTATCGAGGGACCGGTCCTCCAAGGCGAGGGACCGGTCCTCCTTGCGCAATAAGAAATTAATCAGGGGACCGGTCTCACATGCCGGGGGCCGGTCTTGTCATGACGATATGTGAATTTCCGGCCCTGGGACCGGTCCTCCCTTTGTGGAGACCGGTCCTCTGCAAAGTTGTGCATAGGGAGCTCTGCAGGGACCGGTCTTCCGGTTGTGGAGACCGGTCCTCTGTCTAAAGTTGCGCGAGAGGGTGCTTCTGGGGACCGGTCCTCTCAATGTGGAGCCGGTCCTCTCAACCAGAGATATGCGAGTGAAGAACCAAATTAGTTAAAAACTCAATTTCAACAATCCTAATGTCTTCTAAACACTTGTTAATGTATATAAATCATCATCATCGTATTTAAACTTACCGAGCATTGTGGATTTACGTTTCGAGTCTACGAGTCTTCGATCTTCGTCTCATCTTCTCTAAACCTTCAAGACTCGAACTAACTTCACGAAATATGCCAACATAAAATCCGTAACAATCTCCCCCTTTGGCAATTTCGTGACAAAACCCAAAATTACATTAAAATACTCACAGCGCTCATCTCACAAAAAATAAAAACTGAAATTCATTGCCGTCACCAAAACAATGAACTTCTCGCGTGAAAGATCCAAAGAGAAATACAAAATTATAATTTCGCAACTCCTAAACAAACTCTATGACTTAGACACAACTAGGAGTCTTGAAGTCTTCAATGATCTGCAATTAGATTACTTTCTCCACGAACAAAGTTCACAAACAAAGTTAGTAGAAAAAAATATGAAAATGAAAATCTCTCCCCCTTTGTTCATGAAAATCTCTCCCTTTTGAAATTCAATTCAAGTTTCCAATTCTTCTCCCCCTTTTTGTCAAAAATTGCCAAAAAGAAACACAAATAGAGAGAAAAACAAACTACAAGAAGAAAGTAGTCATGTCATAGTTACAAATCTAGATACCAAAAATAAACAAACTAGACATAGTCCTAGGAGAGAAAAGATAAAATATAAATAATGAAGCTCAAAAAGATAAAATCACTCCGTGTCCTCCTTGTCAAAAATTTTGCCGTATTTCCTCAAAAATCCTTCAAAATTAGATTAATTTCATAAAAATTAAAAGTTGTACTCCAAAAATCATTATGATGAAAATAAGATATTAGTTGATTTCAAAAGACATCAATTCATCAAAATTTTATATTAAGAAAAATCTAATGATTTAAAGTCATCAAGATGCAAATTGATGAAAAATAATTTTAAATTTAGCAAAATTAATGACAATTTGTAGCAACCGTTCAAAATAGAGATTTAACTAATAACCACCGGGGTAGCTCTTTGAGCATCTTTTTCATTCTACCACCTTATATCGCCGAAAATTCTAAAATATTTATTTTTTTTCAACCTTTTCGGTTAATCTCAAATTTCTCATGTGGTAGCTTCACACACTTTCCGGACGGCCAGGTGGTAGCTCTTTCCTACATGTGGTGGTAGTTTTCACACTCCTTTTGGATGTAACTCTTTCCACATCTTTTAAACATAGGAGTTTCTCCCTTTTTTTTTTTAAATAATTCAACCTCCCCCTCAATTAGACAATCTCACAATTGAAAATAATTTTGACGAATCTTAGTCAATTAGAAAATATCCATCAATCATATTCAACATTCACTACCAAGATGAATTAATTACCAAGAGATTAAAATTAATTTCAAAATTTTGATGAATGTATGTATTAAGAAATCACATATTAAATTATCGTCAAAATAATAAAAAGTGGAGTAAAATCGATAATTAATATGAATTTAATCTAATTCAAATTAGCTTTAAATACCGATTAAGGCTCTTTGAAAAACCTTTAATTTCTCCAATTTGATCATCTCCTTTCTCAAAAAATTTCAATCAAATTAAAAACTCCCCAAATACCTTTCCTCAAAAGATTTTCAAAACAAAATTTTAAACAATAAACCTCATCTAAACATGTAATGCAATGAAAGAAAAATATGCAATATGTACCAATCAAAACATTACATAATAAAAACAAACTAGGACGAAGAGCAAGGAAAGATATCACCTTTCCGGATCCACACTTGTCGGATCTTTCGTTGTCTTTGCTTGTCGACGTTCGGTTTGATTTGCCTTGTATTGGGATCAACCGTTAGTCGTTTCGATGCTTGAACCTTCGGTTGATATTTTCGTTGAGGCTTAGAATTAGAACTCCCTTGATGGTTCGGTTTTGAGATTCGGTTTGCACGAGGTACTCGACTAACTTGATTTTTCTTTTGATTCCGTGGGGGATGTCGAGTGTTAGTTAATACCAATTGTCGTTTCGAAGTTGCCGATTGAGACTTGAAATTTTTGTTCGGGCAACTCTTTTTGATGTGTCCTTTGATGCCACATCGATGACACACCTTGTCCTTCAAAGTTGTTGAGACTTTTGATGCCGTCTTTTGATCCTTCTCAACATACGTCCTTTCATATCCGAGACCCAACTTGTTCGATTGACCCAATCCGAGCATATGATCCAATTTCTTCGATCCGGAAGAAAATTGTTGTATGTCGGACTTAAGTTGACGAACTTGCTTGGTTAGCTCTTGATTGGATGTGTAGGTTTCCTTAAATTGTTGCTCCAAAAATCCAATCTTGTCTTGATGTGATTTGATCGTTGAATCCGCTTCTTCTAGCTTCTTTTGGAGGACCGAATTGTTCTTCAAAACCAATTCCCGTTCCTCCTCAAGAGCTTTATTCATTGTCTTCATGTTGTTGTTTTTCTCTTCAATTTCCAACAAACGGCTCCTCAACTTCTTATTCAATTTCGCCATCTTTTTCGATTCGATAAGAAGTTGATTGTATGCCTCCTCCAAATCTTCATCGTTAGACTCCTCTTCGCTTTCACCATTGTCGATCGAAGACCCATGCAAGGAAAGAAAAACACTTGTGTTAGAAACAATAGATGATAAACAAGCAATATTAGAGGAAGGCAAAGAAGACTTAGAAATTAAAGCAAGATGATCCTTTTCTTCATCACTTGGCGATGATTCACTTGAAGTAGAATCATCCCAAGTTTTTGCTTGCAAAGCCTTTTGTTCGTAACTTTTCTTTGAAGGACAATCCGGTGCTATATGACCGTAGCCTTTACATTTGAAACATTGGATTTCCCCTTCAAATTCGTCTTTTTCTTTTGAAGACTTTGCAAGTTTTCTATCTTTAAATTTAGAATATGAAGATGAGTTAGAAAACGATTTGTTCTTCTTTCGGAAATTCCGGCGAAATTTCTTCGTTAGACGCGCCAATTGATGTTCGAAATTTGCGAGCGAAACAACTCCGTCGGAATCTGTGTCGTCGTCTTCTTCCTTAGTTGATTTGAGTGCAATCCCTGTGCTTTTAGAAAAATACTTGGAAGAAGATTGATTAGTAGGAAAAGTCATCTCATACGTTTGTAAAGCACCTACTAACTCTTCGACTTTCATCTCATCCGGATGCTTTACCGTTTCAATTGCGGCAACTTTTGCCCTAAAGCATTCCGGTAGAGTTCGAAGAATTTTTCTAACTACTTTAGACTCCGGGATTTTCTCTCCCAAATTAGCACATGTATTGATAATGTCTTGAAGTCTAGTATAATAATCGGTAAACGATTCATGCTCCTCCATTCGAATAGAATCAAATTTACTAGTCAACATCTGGAGCTTTTGAATTTTTACTAGACTTGTACCCTCATGTGTAATTTGTAGAGTATCCCAAATTTCCTTCGCGGTGTTACAAGACGAAACGCTAGTAAACTCCGTTTGCGATAAAGAATTGAATAAAGCATTAATGCCTTTACCGTTAAACGAAGATGACTCGTTTTCATCTTTCGTCCACTTATTTCGTGGTTTCGGCGTTTCAACATTATCGACCTTTTCGATTGGATGTTTCCATCCGAATTCAATCGCTTGCCACACCCGCTCCTCGATCGCTATTAGAAAAGCTCTCATGCGAACTTTCCAATAGGCATAATTCGTGCCGTCGAAAAGCGGGGGTCGATTAATGTTACCGCCTTCGGCCATTTGATATCAATATATCTAGATCCCGCTCTGATACCAACTGTGAGTTACGGGGAAGCCCCAAGGATCTATCTAGATTGTATCAAACAACACCTAGAGGGGGGTGAATAGGTGTATCGGCCAAAAACCACAAATTCTCGATGCGATAAAAGTAAATGCGAAAAATAAAAAGCACACCGAGATTTACGTGGGAAAACTCCAAACTCGGAGTAAAAAACCCACGGGACCAACACGCGAATAAACAATCAATAAGAGAAAAGATTACAAGGTGATACCGAACTCCACGGACTCGACCTCTCTAACTCTCCTATGGATCTCCGCGCAATCCTCCTTCGGGTTGTCCACTCCCTCACGACCGAAGCAACGAACGCCACGTCCCGAATCCACGAAACGCCTCCACTTCGAATCCACGAAGCCTTGATCACGCCGAATCCACGACGCCCACTCGAATCCACGAGCGCACTCCGTCCGGAGCAAAAACAATACGATCGATGATGATTTATTGCTTAGACAATCATTAAAGAACCGTAGACGATGTTTCTAAGCAATAGGATCAATTCTCTATTAAGAATGAGAAATTAGGGTTTCGAGAATTGATCCGATAGAAACTTGTTGTTGAAGAAAGAAAGCACCCAACAAGTTTCTAGGGTTTCAAAAGGATATTCTATGCTTAGCCGTATTTTAGAAACACCCCTACATCTTATTTATAGGTTTAGAAGACTTCTAGATAGATTTAGATTAGAAAAATAAATCTTTAAAACAGATTTTGTATCGAGGGACCGGTCCTCCAAGGCAGGGACCGGTCCTCCCTTGCGCAATAAGAAATTAATCACCGAGGGACCGGTCTCACATGCCAGGGGACCGGTCTTATTCAGCGATATGTGAATTTCCAGCCTCTGGGACCGGTCCTCCCTTTGTGGAGACCGGTCCTCTGTGCAAAGTTGTGCATAGGGAGCTCTCGGGGACCGGTCTTCCGATTGTGGAGACCGGTCCTGCAAAGTTGCGCAGAGGGTGCTTCGGGACCGGTCCTCTCAATGTGGAGACCGGTCCTCTCAACCAGATATGCAGAGTGAAGAACCAAATTAGTTAAAAACTCAATTTCAACAATCCTAATGTCTTCTAAACACTTGTTAATGTATATAAATCATCATCATCAGTATTTAAACTTACCGAGCATTGTGGATTTACGTTTCGAGTCTACGAGTCTTCGATCTTCGTCTCATCTTCTCTAAACCTTCAAGACTCCGAACTAACTTCACGAAATATGCCAACATAAAATCCGTAACAGATATGTGTTTACCATGGGAAATTTTTCAGTTTATCAACACCGTACGCATTATTACCCATTATTAATTTATAATATGAATAATTGATGAGTACTAGCCTATATGGGCATAGAAGAATAATAAACTTCTCTATAGAACCTTCTTGAACTAGATAAGCTAAAGCAGACACTAATCTTAGCACAAAAAAAAAATCAATATTCTTGTTGGTTAATTTATTGCTATCAGTTAGAAAGATCGATAAAGTCGGATATATAACCTTTGTTCGTCAAATTCAACACTCAGAAAATAGCAATATGCCCTTAAGAGAGTAAACCTCTTTAGAATAGGTTTGCACTTACAAACATATTTTGGTAGAAAAAAAAATATCAATGCAATATAACAAGATCAACTTTAGGCATGAACAGGAAATTGTACTCGGGCAGTTATTAGTAGTTTAGTGTGCTTCATACAACATGCTTCGCCAAAAACATATTCCAGATTCCATAACCAACTTCTAGAATGATATTTTACACATGCAAGATATTCTAGATAACTAAATCTGAAAATAAAACAATACAAAATAAGATTTAAAAAATCTGAACGCTACAAGTAGCATATCCAGCAAAACAAATTGACAAGGCAGAAGAGATAAAAGTGCAGAGGGCACCTTATTTCGTCATAGAAGAATATTTGATTAATTGATTAATCTTGAACAAAGTGTAGCAACTATTCAAATTATTACTTCAGATATTCAAGAATTACAACTTTTCAGTCCAACGTATGAAGGCAAGAAAAATTACATTTATGTGTAGGTCCAGTGCAGGAAGTTGAATGTACACTAGAAAAGCATCATAAGCTTTCTAAGTCAGAGGAAAAATATATAAGATAAAAGTGCCTTTGAAGCGATTAGAAATTTAGAATAAAATTGCCCATAAATGCTCTCCATTCAATACGTATGAAGAAAATGGAAATCACCGAGTACATATGCTAACAAGGAACTAGAAATAGTTATACTATTGTAGAAGTGCACAAATGACATAAAAAGAAATTAGAAATAAAGATCCCTTGTTTCCAATTAATAAATTCTAATTTGTCCCAGCCTACCAAAATCAAATCCCCTTTCATCTTATTAACAAATTATCAATCCTCTCCAAGCAAGTTATATATATTAGCGAAATTAAGGAGCCCTTGCAATATTTAAGAATGCCTTCCAGCAAGTAAGAACCATATAGAGAAACAAAATGTAATCGTGGAATGCACTTACTCGACTCACTTGTTGAAGTTGGATTAATCTCCAAAAAATATTTAAAGGAAGTCATCTACTATCATTTTCACCTGCTAGTGCTAAAAGCTGTCTTCATGATATATAAGGGGAAAAAAAAAGAAAAGAAAAGACATTTCTCACTTGATGATTGCTAACTAAACCTCCTCTCTCTTTGTTCCCTTTTATTGTTTTTTGTTACTTTTGTTGAAAATTACTCACATGTGCCCCTCATGTGGCTAGAAGGCCACGTAGTCTGCAAAAAGCTATTAGCACTACAACTCTGTAGCCCGCTTTTGACCCAGGCTATACTGCTTATATCTGATACGACCGCAGCCAATTCATGACTTGAAATAAGCGGAGTCTTTACAAATTCAATAAGCTCAGGGCCCAACAACGATCTTTTATTGTGAGCTTCATTTCTAATCTTGCAGCAACCATGCCCACATCGTGATGGCACTATGTAACATGTATCCAACCTGTAGGAATCATAGAAAAGGTAAATCCTCTATGATGCACCAGATCAGTTCGGTTATATATTGATATAGTGGATAGATCTGTCATTTCTTGAAATTTCTCTTCTGATTCAAAATCATGGTGTAACATGGGCGGATTGGTGTTGAGTTTTTTTCTTTTAAAAAATAATATACATATATATTTTCTATGGCATAGAGAGTTTTGAATCTCTTGAATTTTGGGTCAAAGGTAGCTTTTTATTAGTAATCTAAACTTGGTTACTCACGAAATGTAACTATGATAACTAGTTCAGTTATTTTTCTCTATCAATATCTCTCACTTCTGTGTTTTTCTTAGGAATTCAATGCAGGGCTATTTGGTATTCTAATAGCAACATATGATAATCAGACTAAGGAGAAGGATCAAACAAGTAGAGAAAGTCAAGTGCAATCTAGAAGTACCCAGAAGAAGTTCCAGCAAAATTTAGATGCCGAATTTGGAGTCGGCAGAGGAATCGATTTCAAAAATATCTTCACGGTGTGTTAATTGTCTAGTTATTTTGAATGTAATTCTATTCCAGTTAGCACCTGGCATTAAGTATTATTTCTTATATTTTCTCATTACTTTGTCAATATATTGGGAATGTCATCATATAGGTATATTTGTAGTTCATCTTGGTATTCTATCTTAGTTACGTTTGAACGAAAGCGTTTTAATTATATTCAGAACAATAAGCAAATTCTATTCTCACCTTTGACAGTAATCAATTTTGACATGCCTCGAAGCCCGCTTGATATGTTCACGAGAATTGGCCGCCTTTGGAAGGGGTCGTAACACTGGTACTGTTGTGTCACTTGCCGTAACACTGGTCCTTTTCTTATCCTGTGTGAAATCATGAATGCAGTGAACATTTTCTTCTCCTGAGTTACCAATAGCATCATTCTATTGTTGTTTAATCCTTTCTTTTTGAGGTTCTTGGGTTTTTTCTGAGGTCGTTTTATTAATGGTCGAACAAAACTTTGAGGTTCATGAGTTTGTTGCAAATGGGATATATGAGTATTATGTTGGAAAATTTTGTGGCTCTTGTTAGGAAAGGTTGGAAGGTTGGAAGGGTTGCCCTGCCTTCCTATTATTGTTGTAACAAATATTGACTTCCATAATGGTATCCTAGACTTGATTGGCTATGGGACAGGTTTTTAAGATGAACTATGTTGTAAAGATTATTTATGCTCTTCTTAACATTTAAAGTTTGATTCGGTCTTACTTATTTGTGTGGATTAATTTTATGATTAAATACTTTATAAAAATTCAATTACAAAATTTAAGGGTTATTTACATACAGGTCCCTGCAAACATAGTCAATTGCGGAAATATCCTGCAAAAAGCGAAACTAGGTGGGATGTCCCTACAAAAGTCCAAAAGTATGCAGATATGTCCCTGCCGCGCCTTTTGCAGGGATATATCTGAAAAAATATTTTTCGATATATCCATAAAAGCGCGGGCATATCTATACTGGACTTTTGCGAGACATCTCACCTAGTTTCGCTGCGAGATATTCAATTTAATATATACTGGTTATAAGGTGTTTGAACTATAGTGTTTGGGTTTAATTTGGTTTTGAGAGGATTAAATTGAAATTAAAGGTTAAAATTTAAGAATGAGAAATTTTATAACTATAGATTATTTTTTAGCACTTTATACTAAATCAATAATATCTATTACTACCAATTATTTCTTAAAAAAATTAATTTATATCAGAAAAATGGTGGCGACAATAGTCGCCGCTAATTATCTAACTTTTCACGGCGACTGTATGTCGCCGCTAATTACCTGACTTTTCGCGGCGATCGTATGTCGCCGCGAATTACCTGACTTTTAGCGGCGACATATTGTCGCCACAAAATAGTTTTACCGACGGGGCTTTAGGCGGCAGCATGTGGCGACAGAATGTCGCCGCCAATTACTTTTTCGTGGCGACAATTTAGGCTTTGGTGGCAACATTTGTCGCCACTAAAAACCATTTTTGTTGTAGTGATATATTGAATGTCATTGTTCAATTTCATCACAGGATCTACACAAATGTAATCCAGCTTGTGCCACCTAAGTGCCGTGGTAGTCCCAGCATCCCCCGTAAGGAATGAGTCTATCCCACTCGGCCCCGTAGGTTTCTCAATACCGCACGCACGAAACAAGTCGCATAGGCTAACTCCGGAATGCCGGCTTGTAGGGAGCGACCCTCACAAGCATGTGCGAATGAGCACAAATGGCAAGCAAGCAAGCATGGTCATCGTCTCAAGTATCCAATCCTCATGTCTCACACACGGCTATAGTCACTAGTAACCCTAAGGTCTAGTTCAATAAACATTCCATGGCCCAAGTCCAATTCCAACACTAATGCCGCTTTATGACATTAGGTTGCTATAACATAAATTAATGCCAAGCCCAATGCCGCTTTATGACATTGGCTTTTTCCCTATGTCACACACATAGTTCTATGTCATGTATGGTCTCTATGTTCAAGATTCCGGTTCTCATGTTATTATCTCTAGGTACAACATGATCTCAAGTCATTTAGAATGCCACCCACATGCATGTCCCAAACATAAGCATTACTCTACTACATAGAGGTCTAATTGTGCATCATACATAAGGCATGCATTTTAAGAATTCTAAAATTCATAAATAATGCGTATAACATAAATTTGCATGATTTCTAATTTTACAAGACTTAAACAACACAAATGAGGTTTTTCTCATTGTTGTAGGCGAGGCCAAACCCACCGATGCTCCAAGCAATCTCCCAAATCGCTAACGAAGTTTATATTCTCACTCCTAGCACCCTAAAAAGCAAGCCATATGAGTTACAACCTCAAAAGATGAACCATGTGTTCAATCTTTAAACATCTATATAAGAGAGTAAGGAAGACTCGCCTATAGTGTAGAAGTCCCTCAAGAAACCTCAAATGGAAGCCAAAGACCTTCCAATGCCACCTAATCCAAGGTTCCAAACCCATCAATTGAGCTCTAAAAGCTTCTAATCAAAAAGCCCCAAAGTAAACCCTAGGTTTTCCCAAAACTAGGGTTTCATCTAGTAGGAAGCATCAAAACTCAAATCTATAGGAATAGAATGGGAAGCCTACCTCAAAAAGCTCCAAAACAAAGATCAAAACCTTCTTGAAGTGATGATCTTCCTCCAACTAAGCTCCAAGCTCCAAGCTCCAAGCTCCAATGGTAGGAAAAGGGAGAGGAAGGTGCTCCAAGTCCACCAAGCAAGCTCTCCTCCAACTCCTCCTCCTTCCTTCTCCATCTTCTTCTCCTTCTCCTTCTCTTTCTCCTTCTCTTTCTAAGTGCAAGAGAGAGTGTGAGAGGGAAATGAGGGAGAGAAGAAAGGAAAAGACCATATAGGTCATCTATCGTAATAATATCCAGATAAGCCCCTCAACTTTCCTCACTGTGCACAGCCTGGTCTGGGCAAATTTTCGGCATTGAGACCGGTCTCTACAGCAGAGACCGGTCCCTCAGGACTCCCCCCGCAAAACCAGCGTACGGGAACCGGTCTCTGCCAGCCGAGACTGGTCCCCAAGGTCCCTCCCGCAGACTGCGCGTACGAGATCTGGTCCCCAAGGCTGGGGACCGGTCTCCTCAAGCCTGCGCATCCACTGTTCAAGGGAGACCGGTCTCTCCCACCAGGGACCGGTCCCCGAGAGTGAATCTCCCGAGACTTAGCCAAAATCTCCAGAATTTCGAACCGCGGGTCGGAACACCGTCTACGACCCTCCACAAAGTGTGGAAAAGTTCGATACACCAACCAAACACTTGAACCTTGCTATTTGCGAAAGTTCAGTGCGTCACAAAAGCTTTGAGGCAAGCTTTTTCCTTTCTTATAGTAAAACCCTAGAGAAGGGTTTAGATGATCTAGAAATGGTTTTGGTGGACTCTCTTGATGTCAAGGAATCTTCTTTTGGCTTTGGTAGAGATCAAAGCTAGGGTTTGCTTTTGTGCTAACCCTAGGGCACCCAAAGTTGGGGTTTCTATGTTGTATGGTTCTTGGGTCAAATTGATCCTATAGAAATCTAATTGGGGATGATTCCGACGCGCTAAGGCGATCGGTTCGTCGAAACGAAGACTATGTAATAGTTAGAGCGAAAAGCCTAATTCGGCTTCGTTTTGCCGTAGATAAGGATATAGGCGACGAGGGATCGTGAAGTTCGAGTTTTAGCATCCGAGAATACTCACAAGGTGGGGGGGGGTGCTTTCACTAACATTGAAATTCCTTTTATGTCTATGTGTCGCTTATTGAGCATATATGTTATAGCTCCTTTTCATGCATAGTAGGGTATTTGTGTTGCATGCTTAGAGCTAAAATGCAAATGAGAGAATTTTGAACTATGAAAAGAAAACGAATAAAACCCTATGTATGCATGTATCGAGGCAAAGAACCTAGTTAATTGGTTAAAGAACATAGTGACACTATGGCAATAGATCGAGTGGCATTAGTAAATTGCAAAGAACACTAGAGTTAGTGTGATGACAAGAACAACACAATCAATGTAAAGAACACTAGAGTTAGTGTGTGGCATTGACAAGAATAGTAAACATGAGACCAAAGAACACTAGAGTTAGTGTAATGACATGATTAAGAACGAGAATGCAAAGAACATGAGATTGCGACAAATGACAACAACCTTATAGTTAAGGGTCATTGTGCAAGGTTTCCTTATAGTTAAGGAATGGATTTGGATTACATCCTTATAGTTAAGGATTGGATTATACTCGCATGTAAGTCCTTGCTCGGAGGGTGGTAGCTTCCCCTCGAGCGGTGCGCTCCGGAGTAGTCGCCACTGGGTGTAGTAGTCTCCCTAGAGGACGGTCCCGTCGGGTGTAGTAGTCTAGCCGATACTGAGATTTGAGTTGGTGAGTTCTATTTGAGGCGAACCTACGGGCTAGCCATGAGATTGGGTATCAATATTGAGATCTCGCATTCTTCATGAGTTTCTATATTGAGCATCATTATTGTTTATTATTGTTCAGGCATAATAATTGCATTTAATATAGTTGGTTACTATCTGCTTATCCTTTCTAATTATGCCTGAGATAGACCTAGTGGAAAAGTCGGCATGATTGGGGGCCGAACCCACAGGAAACTTTGTTGTAGTTCTCACCCCACTACTTCCACAGAGCCGGGACCGAGCGAGCCGGCGAGCGACCGCGATAAAGGTATCGCGCCGTAGACAGCGACCACCTAAGTCAAGCTTTATATTTTGTTAGATGCATACCCCTTGTATATTTACTTCAATTTTGGAAGTTCAATGTAAATCTTCATGTATGGAAAGAAAGCATGTAAAAGAAAAGAAGTGAGGTAAAGGACGTAAATGTATATGGTTAAAATGGAATCAGAGTACTTGTATAGTTTAGAATTTTCATTCACTTAGCTATTGCTTACCCTCGTGTAAGCTCTTTGTATGTTTCCGCTTGTGCTTTTCATATATGATTGAATAGTACTTGTGTTGAGCCTTGGGCGGGTAGGGAAAACTCTGTCCGTTTGGTGTATGTTCGATGTGCCCGGGCCGGCCAAAGGTATCGATCCCGAGGCGTGACACTATCTCTATGTATTATCTTTTTTTATCCTCATATTTATAGTAGAAGGGAAAATATGAGGAGTCGAATCGATTCGTAGGTTGGGCGAGAGATATTTTGAGGAGTCAATTGGGGATTCAAAATTTGAAATTGATTTTTGAATCGATTGTTGGAGGGATAGAAATTTTCTAGTCGGTTGGGAGTTTAAAAATTCAAACTTCGAATTTTTCAAAGATCAAATATTGGGATACAAATGTGGTTGGTTAGGAGATATTTTGGGGGTTGGTTGGGTTTGAACGAAAAGGGACATGTATGAGATCGTTAAGATAATAGATATTTTCAAAATTCGAAAAAGAATTGGGTTGAGATCGGACCCATTTTGATGAAACCCGTTGGGCACAAATAACACTCGTTGGGCTAAGATGAGGCCCGCATTATTAGATAGGCTAAAAAATTCAATGGGCATTCATAAGGCCCACGGGTTTATGTTCACGTGTGGTCTAGTAAGAGAGCCTAAATTTGTTTGGCCCAAATTACGTTTGGGTTCATATAAATCCTACCCAAAAAAAATTGAATAAGCCCACATATTATGGTCCAACCATAATTTTTTTGCTTTTATTTTATTATTATTTAAATTTTTTTTTATCCCAATGTAGATTTGCCAAAGAATGCATATCGGCTCAAGGTGAAGCGTCAAACGGGACTGCCAGGATGGACCTCGCAATGACGGCTTCCAACAGTCCACGAATGCGATGGAGAAGGTCTATGAAAGTTGCAGTAGGTCGAGGAAGTTCAGAGGAAGGATTTGGCGATGTCCAAACGCAACCGGTGTCATGCCCTAACTGCTGCGACCAGCCCTTAAGGCTGGACCCGAGCTAATGCAAACTGCGACAAGGTTGGTCCAAGGTTCGAGGGGGTTGCGCTAGGGATGAAGCAAAGACCGAAAGGGATCCTCCACTCCTCCAACTCCCAATTCGAGAGAGAAAAGAAGGGTAGAAGGTGGTTCGAGTCGAAGATCACGCGAGGGGGAGGGGGAAGGGGAGGGGGAGGGAGAGGGTGCGGGTTCTCCCTCTAATGCTGCTCCGGCATGCAGGATGGCTAGCCGCCGGCCAAGGAGGGCTACGGATGGCGTGGCTAATGTGAAGAGAAGGGTGCGGCAGGGATAGGTGGCTTAGGTGGCTAGGGTTAGGGTTAGGATAATCCAAACCCTAACCTCACAGAATAATGCATATAATTTCATACGAAATTGCACATAACTCCCTCCCGACAATAAAATTTCATAGTAAGTTCTTCACATGAGGTGAAACTTGCTTAAAAGTCCCTCCATAATCAATCCCATTCAAAACTATACATAAAATATTAGGTTTATCCTTTCGAAACCCAACTTGCGCATCACCGAAACATCAAAATTTGCCCATTTTTTGTGTTTGGATTGCCGAATCCAAAATCTGACATCACCATGACTCTTGGCACTGTTGGACCATTGAAAACGACCTATTGGGTCGATCGAAACAGTACCCGATTCGCATATGAAGCTAATATTATACGTACGCTACCGAACGAAACGCCGATTACTATTCACTTAAGTGAAATATTAAAAATCGCATAATCAATTCAATTTGTTTTTCGATAAAATTCAGATTAAATATGTAAAATTAAAGAAGACAATCTATTTTTGTAAAAAAAACTCCAAACCAATCAATACATATATTAAAGGCTGAGTTCTACTTTGGCCGACGTGGCCGCTTCTCCGCGCTCGCGAGAAAGATCGAAAGAGAGAAAGAGGGAGAGGGGGAGAGAGAGAGAGAGAGCAGAGGGAGAGGGGGGAGAGAGAGAGATCAGATAGAAAGAGAGAGAGAGCAGACAGAGAGAGGGAGAGCACGGGAGAGAGAGAGAGATAGAGAGAGAGAGGGGAGGACACGGGAGGGCCCAAGGGCCCGCGCGTAGAGAGAGAGAGAGGGACACGGGGGCCCGACCCGCGCCCCCCACTCGCGGGGACGCGCGGGAGAGAGAGAGAGAGATAGAGAGAGAGGGGGGGACACGGGGGGTGTCACGCCCCGTGGCCGCCAATTTGGTCGGCACGGGCCCGTCAACAGACGCCGAACGGACAGCACCTCCCCTGTCCGCCCAAGGCTCAACAACGAGTCATGTACAAGAAGATTCCCAGGCAATCAAACTCATAGCATACATGACTAAATTAAGCACAAGAGTGCTAACCAACAAGAGCAAGTGATACAAGTAAAATCATACAAGTACAAAGAGAGGAATACCTAACTATTACATTCGAGCTTTATACATCATTCACCATTTACAACAAGCTAAACTTTTGAACTTGCAAAATGGATACATACATACACAAACTCTCAACCTCACCCCTATACAGCATCTACACTCATATACATGTCGGTGTCTATAATGCAAAAAGGGTGGCCGCTACCTCGGTCTAGGGCGCTATGCCCTTGCCACGATCCTCGCCTGGAGCACTCGCACTAGGCCCTGTAATAGTCGTGGGATGAGAACTAACTTCCTTAGTTCCCAGTGGGCTCGGCCGCCGACCTCACCGATCTCCCCACTAGGTCCATAGGGCATAAACATGTACATATAGATAGATAGATAGATAGATATGGAAAGCAGTAAATCATTCTAAGTCATCTATCCTACTATGCCCAAACCACAAGTAAGCATGCTCAATATAGTATTAAATAAACTACCATGCTACTATGCTCAAAAGAAACTATGTTCTTTACTTTGTCAAATCTCTCGGCTTACCCTCAAGGTTCGCCACGACTCACTCAATCCCCGGGTAAGAGGCACTGGTCACTCGTCTACCCGAAGACCGTCTGCTGGACAGGTACGTTAGTCCATGGGCAGGTACGTTAGCCCCTCGTGTGACAAACGCCGGAGTGCACGCTTGTGCGGAGCGACCGCCTACAAGCTCTGAACAGACACGTGAGTATGATCCAATCCTCACTCTCGAGGATACCCTGTCAACTAAAGGTGAAATCTCTCAAAGCTATCATCTCTAGCCCAATATGCACAGTGTACCTCTACACACTAGTTCGACAGGTTCTTGACAATGTCCTTGCTTACTAGATGCCACTCGATCTAGGTTCTCATTTGTCTAGATGTCATTCATTCTAGGTTATCATTTCTCCTAGATGCCACTCGATCTATATTGTCAATGTCCTTTGTTTGCTACTCATACAAGTTCTTTGCTTAAGGGTTTCTACATGATCATTCACCTTTATTCCTGTATTCTCTCCTAGTGCCCAGCTCGATTTGCTACACTAGCTAGAATACATGCAAATAAAGAGAATATCTCAACCCTATCATGCACTTGACAATTACACTAGATCGACATTACATACTTGTATACATATATGCACAAATAGACATAGGGAGCAGCCCAGCTGCTTCGGACAACACCCCCCACCTTCTATAGTCGCGTCGACTCCACCGGTGCGTTTCGCCAACTTTCCGAAAGCTTCGCCGCACTCTACGGCAATTTGAGCCCAATTAGGCTCCCGACCCGATTCCTTCGCGCTCGCTTGTCAGAATCGCTAACTGACTTCACCGGCACGCTCGTGAGCCTAAAACCATCGCAAGGATAGGGTCAAATTAGATCAAACCCTAGTCGTGTGTGAAAATGCATTTCGGAGCCCTAGCTCGCAACTACGGCAAAATCGGCCGTAACAAACTCTAGATTTAGGTCTCTAGCAACCAGCTAGTATCTTAGAGTTCATAAAATCCACTTCTAAGGCCAATTAATAAAACCCTAGAGAAATCAAAGCTTTAGAAGTCCAAAGCTTACCTCAAGAAACCCTTCTCTTGATGAAGAGGGAGGCTAGAGAGAGAAACCTTACTCCTCCAAGCTTTTCCCCCAACTTCTTCTTCTTTTTCTTCTTCTCCTTCTTTTCCTTAGAGAGAGAAAGAGAAGAGCCCCTTTACTTTGCTTTGGCTGCAAGAAATGAGAGGGAGAGGAAGAAGCCAAGTCTAAATAGCTCTCTTGATGCCAAAATTACCAAAATGCCCTCCCACACAACCCTCTCAAAACAGCCCAATTTTGGGCATTTTCGGGTGTCAGAATGGCATGAAACTTTAAATCTAGCCTCATAATAATAATCCTGACATACCCTCCAATTTTCATAATTTTCCGACACTGTGCATTTTCTCGCTAATTTATCCGTTTCTCGCGTAAAATTTTAAATCTTTTGTTTCCGCTCCGATTTCAGCACAGGTAATTTCCAGCGCACTTTTAGCTTACTTAATGCCTTTAATCACTCTAAGGCATTCCTAACTTGACTTTGATCAATTTGAATCATAGTCCAATTTCTCGTTTCGCAATTTCGAGTCCTTACATCCTCCCCTCCTTAAAAGGAGTTTCGTCCTCGAAACTGAACCAAATCACCCCAATTAACTTTAAACTTTTAAATTTTTTTCTACCTCTCAATTCTCGAAGAGGTGGGGATGATGCTCCTTCATCAAGTCCTCGAGCTCCCACGTGGCTTCACGATCATCGTGATTGCTCCAACGAACCTTCACGTAGGGAATCTCGCGATTTCGCAATTTGCGCACCTCTCGCGCAATAATCGACACCGGGAACTCTTCATATGTTAGATCATCTTGCAGTTCCGGTGGGTCATACACCAAAGCGTGCTCGGGGTCGTGAAAATACTTACGAAGGTTGGAGACGTGAAATACGTTGTGAACATCCGCCAACTTCGGTGGCAACGCGAGTCGGTAAGCTACCGCTCCAACACGCTCCAATATTTCGTAAGGCCCAATATAACGGGGACTTAGCTTTCCCCGCACCCCGAATCGCTTCACGCCTTTCATCGGTGATACTTTAAGAAAAACGCGGTCACCTACCGCGAATTCCAGGTCTCGACGACGCTTATTAGCGTAGCTTCGCTGTCGAGATTGCGCCGTAAGCAACCTTTGGCGCACGATGCGGACTTTCTCTTCCGCCTCTCGCAAAACATCGGGGCCCAAAACCGAACGCTCTCCCACATCACTCCAATGTATCGGGGATCGACACTTTTGCCCATAAAGAGCCTCAAACGGTGGCATCCCGATGCTAGCCTGATAACTGTTGTTGTAGGCGAACTCGGCCATCGGCAAGTGATTATACCAACTGCCCCCAAAGTCAATGGCACACGCCTGCAACATATCCTCCGTAATCCGAATAGTCCTCTCGATCGTCCATCCGTCCGAGGATGAAAGCGGTGCCGACCCGAGCCGCGTGCCAAGCGCATCTTGCAGGTTCTTCCAAAAGTGCGAAGTAAACCGGGGATCACGATCCGAGACTATAGACTTCGGAACCCCGTGCAATCGCACTATCTCGCTGAGATAGACCTGCGCCAAACGGTCTCCTGACCACGTAGTGTGGATCGGCAGAAAGTGCGCCGACTTGGTCAAACGATCCACCACTACCCATATCGCATCGTGGCCGCCCGTGGTACGAGGCAAACCGACCACGAAGTCCATGGATACATCCTCCCATTTCCATACGGGAATGGGTAAACTTTGTAGCTTGCCCGTGAGGAACCGACGCTCCGCTTTCACTTGTTGGCACACCAAACACTTCGCTACGAAGCGCCCAACATCGGCCTTCATACCCGGCCACCAATAGTGTTGCTTCAAATCTTGATACATCTTGGTGCCGCCCGGGTGATTACTATAAGGAGACCAATGAGCTTCCTCCAAGATCAGCTTACGAATCTCCTCGTTCTCCGCACACATCGACGGTTCCGAAATCGAAGCGTACCGTCGGCATCAACATGGAAATCGCCGCTATGTCCACTCTCTATATCTCGCCGAACCTTTTGGAGAGCCGGATCTGAAGACTGTAATTCATTTATCCGCTCCAACAAGGTCGGTTGAACAACGAGAGTCATCAAAGTAGTCGAGGTACCCGGAGCTACAACCTCGAGATCTAGTCGACCCATTTCCTTCCACAATGGTTCCTGAGTAGTAACCCAAAGTGCGAGGTTCTCCGCCGACTTTCGACTAAGTGCATCCGCGACAACATTTGCTTTCCCGGGGTGGTAAAGGATCGTAACATCATAATCCTTTAGCAACTCAAGCCACCGCTGCTGTCGCATATTAAGCTCTTTTTGTGTAAATAAGTACTTGAGGCTCTTGTGGTCAGTGTATACCTCACAACGCGCGCCGTATAGGTAATGCCTCCACAACTTGAGAGCAAACACCACTGCGGCTAACTCCAAATCGTGGACTGGGTAATTCTTCTCATAACTCTTCAGCTGGCGGGATGCATAAGCTATCACTCTCCCCCGCTGCATCAGAACACACCCGAGTCCCGAATATGACGCGTCGCTATACACTACAAAATCCTCGTCCTGCACCGGTAGGGCGAGTACCGGAGTAGAAGTTAATTTCTCTTTCAACTCCTTAAAACTCCGATCACACTCGTCACTCCAATTGAACTTGGTGCCCTTCTGCGTCAGACGGGTAAGTGGAATCACGATCTTCGAGAAGCCCTCCACAAACCGTCGGTAGTAGCCCGCTAAGCCAACAAAGCTCCGACTTCCGTGACATTCGTCGGCGCGGCCAATCCTTGATCGCTTCAACTTTCTTCGGATCAACAGAAACCCCGCCCTCAGAAATAATGTGCCCAAGAAATGCAACTTCCCGCAGCCAAAAGTCGCACTTCTTTAACCTGGCGTACAACTTCTCCTCCCGAAGGATTTGAAGTACCTCTCTCAAGTGCTCGGCATGCTCCTCAATATTCCGCGAGTACACCAAAATGTCGTCAATGAAGACTACGACAAATCGGTCCAAGCATGCTTTGAAGACACGGTTCATAAGATCCATGAACGCTGCCGGGGCGTTCGTGAGCCCAAATGGCATTACCGTGAATTCATAATGTCCGTACCGCGTGCGGAAAGCGGTCTTCTGAACATCCTCCGGCTTAATCTTTAATTGATGATAGCCCGACTGGAGGTCAATTTTCGAGTACATGCTCGACCCCTGCAGCTGATCGAACAAGTCATCAATACGGGGTAGCGGATACTTATTCTTAACGGTGACCTTGTTCAACTCGCGATAATCAACGCAGAGTCGAAACGAGCCATCCTTCTTCCGCACAAACAATACCGGAGCTCCCCAGGGTGACACACTCGGCTTAATGAATCCTTTATCTAAGAGGTCTTGCAACTGAGATCTCAACTCCTTCAATTCAGCCGGTGCCATTCGATACGGAGCCTTGGATATAGGCGCGGTCCCGGAACCAAGTCTATCACGAACTCGATTACCCTGGTCCGGCGTAGTCCCGGCAACTCCGCAGAAATACGTCGAAACTCTCGGACCACGGATAACTCTTCAAGTATCGGAGTCGTCCGCTCCACCTCCACAACGGTCGCCAAAAAGGCTACACAACCGCTGTTTACTAACTTTCTCGCCCTTGTCGCCGATACCGTCATGGCAAAGCGCGAGCTCCGACAGGCTTTATACGTGAACTCTTCTTGTCCCGGCTCACGAAAAGTAAGCAGACTGATTTCAAAATCGATCGTCACATAGTACTTTGACAACCAATCCATGCCTAATATGACGTCGAAATCCTTCAATCTTTTAAGGATCAACATCCTAATTGGCATCACCCGAGCCTCCAATTTGCACCGGGCAAGACCTACACTCTTTGCGGATCACAAAGTCCCGCCGGCCCGACACACGCCAAGTACTCTCACTTAGGCCAAACTCTATACCATGCATTTGTGCAAACGGTCTACTAATAAATGAGTGTGTGGCACCCGTGTCAAACATTGCCCTTGAGCGAATTCCATTGATTAGAATTATACCTGCTACAACATGGCGATCCTCAGCTTCCTCTGGTTCCTCGACCTGAGCGGCAAATACCCGCCCGCTCGGCCGATCGTGTAGACTCAGGTTGACGCGGCGCCATCGCGCGTCCAGCAGATGCTGCCGCAGGTGGAATCCCTCCATAATGTGCCGGCGTAGCCGGGGCCGATGCAATAGACGGAGCGGGCGAAGCTCCGCCCGGACAGTTACGAGCAATGTGCCCCGCCCGGCCACACTTATAGCACTTGCCTTGGCGCTGATCGCAGCGTGCCGCCCAATGGCCTCCACCGCAAATTACGCACCGCTGTGCTCCATGGCTCCCGCTCTGAGCCCGCGGATACTTCGAGGGTTTCTTAGAACTCGACTGTCCCCCCGAACTACCGCTAGGTCGCTTCTTCCCTTTCTCTTTATCAAAGGTTTCCCGCTCCTCCCGGACGCACACATTCCCGTGCTCGACCCACAAAGCACGGTCAAGCACCTCCGCGAAGGACGAGAACTTGAAGGAATGAACCGTCCTGAACACGTCGGGCCGAAGTCCCCGAACGAAGCACTCCGCTCGTTCTTGATCTGTCTTCGCCACATCGGGAACGCAGTTCACATAATGCGTGAACTCCCGCTCATACTCTCGAACCGATCGTCCACCTTGTTTCAACTTCCTGAAGTCTTCCCGCATCTTTCTCTTATCGTCGTCGGGAAAGTACTCCGCGAACATAAGTCGCCGAAACTCCTCCCAATCGATTGGCGGAAGACTAGGAGATCGATCCCGCTTCACTCCTCCACCGCGCCGAGCCCTCTTATCAAAGCAATGAGCGGCCAATCGTACTTTATCACGTTCCGAGGCGTAGGTGTTCTCGAATAATGTCTCCATCGTGGCAAGCCAATTCTCCACGATCCATGGGTCAATCACCTCGCCGTCGAACGTCGGAGGGCGAAATTTCATGAACTTCGTGAGAGCCGTGTAGCCACGCTCTCGCTCAGCCGCCGCATCGAGTGTCGCTGAACCCGACGCCGCTGGGGGAGCACTTGCCGGCGGGGAATGTGCCGCCACCGGCCGCCGCCATGCCCACACCCTCGCCCACATTCGGCACTTGAACCGAGGGCGCGGCGGATCCCGGTCCACCGTCGTCGTTGTGGCCGCCGCCGCTGCTTGGCGTTCCACTAGTGCTTGAAGCTGCCCAAATCGAACCTCTTGTCGTTGCATTGCCCCGACAAGCGCCACCATTTGTGCTTGCAGCTCCTGCACCATACTCGTCCCAGCCTGCTCGGTAGCTCGTCCCGCTCAGGCGACTCCGCTTGCTCGGGCAACTCGCCTTGCCCGGGCAACTCCGCTTGTTCAGGCACCGCCGGGGGTGATCCTGGAACGGTCCCACGCGCATAGCGTCTCTTGGGTGCCATTAGCTCCTGAAACGCAACAAGTTGGTTAGCAACTCAAACCAACACTCTTACGCACTTATTAATCGCATAACTTACTAACACGATCGGGCGGAAGCTACGAGCATACTCATTCTCGGGCTCTTAGTGTTATGTCGTCGGCCGCCGTCATAACCTCCTCGAGTCAAGAACTAGTACCACTCGAGTCCATCTCTAGTGACTACTAGAGACATACGACCACATTGACCCAATCCATCAACCTCCGCCATCGTAACAGGTCCACGTTCCACTCACGCACCTATTCCCTTAAGGTTTCCGTCCTAGGGTCTCCTAGGTCCATCCTAGACTCTCTCTTTTCACTTGCTCTTATGGCTCTGATACCATCTTTATTCACGCCCGTGGCCGCCAATTTGGCTCGCACGGCTCACAACGTACGCCGAACGACAAAGACTCCCCCCGTCCGCCCAAGGCTCAACAACGAGTCATGTACAAGAAGATACCTAAGCAATCAAACTCATAGCATACATGACTAAATTAAGCACAAGAGTGCTAACCAACAAGAGCAAGTGATACAAGTAAAATCATACAAGTACAAAGAGAGGAATACCTAACTATTACATTCGAGCTTTATACATCATTCACCATTTACAACAAGCTAAACTTTTGAACTTGCAAAATGGATACATACATACACAAACTCTCAACCTCACCCCTATACAGCATCTAGACTCATATACATGTCAGTGTCTCTAATGCAAAAAGGGTGGCCGCTACTCGGCCTAGGGCGCTATGCCCTTGCCACGATCCTCGCCCGGAGCACTCGCACTAGGCCCCGTAATAGTAGTGGGATGAGAACTAACTTCCTTAGTTCGCAGTGGGCTCGGCCGCCGACCTCACCGATCTCCCCACTAGGTCCATAGGGCATAAACATGTACATATAGATAGATAGATAGATAGATATGGAAAGCAGTAAATCATTCTAAGTCATCTATCCTACTATGCCCAAACCACAAGTAAGCATGCTCAATATAGTATTAAATAAACTACCATGCTACTATGCTCAAAAGAAACTATGTTCTTTACTTTGTCAAATCTCTCGGCTTACCCTCAAGGTTCGCCACGACTCACTCAATCCCCGGGTAAGAGGCACTGGTCACTCGTCTACCCGAAGACCGTCTGCTGGACAGGTACGTTAGTCCATGGGCAGGTACGTTAGCCCCTCGTGTGACAAACCCCGGAGTGCACGCTTGTGCGGAGCGACCGCCTACAAGCTCTGAACAGACACGTGAGTATGATCCAATCCTCACTCTCGAGGATACCCTGTCAACTAAAGGTGAAATCTCTCAAAGCTATCATCTCTAGCCCAATATGCACAGTGTACCTCTACACACTAGTTCGACAGGTTCTTGACAATGTCCTTGCTTACTAGATGCCACTCGATCTAGGTTCTCATTTGTCTAGATGTCATTCATTCTAGGTTATCATTTCTCCTAGATGCCACTCGATCTATATTGTCAATGTCCTTTGTTTGCTACTCATACAAGTTCTTTGCTTAAGGGTTTCTACATGATCATTCACCTTTATTCCTGTATTCTCTCCTAGTGCCCAGTTCGATTTGCTACACTAGCTAGAATACATGCAAATAAAGAGAATATCTCAACCCTATCATGCACTTGACAATTACACTAGATCGACATTACATACTTGTATACATATATGCACAAATAGACATAGGGAGCAGCCCAGCTGCTTCGGACAACACCCCCCACCTTCTATAGTCGCGTCGACTCCACCGGTGCGTTTCGCCAACTTTCCGAAAGCTTCGCCGCACTCTACGGCAATTTGAGCCCAATTAGGCTCCCGACCCGATTCCTTCGCGCTCGCTTGTCAGAATCGCTAACTGACTTCACCGGCGCGCTCGTGAGCCTAAAACCATCGCAAGGATAGGGTCAAATTAGATCAAACCCTAGTCGTGTGTGAAAATGCATTTCGGAGCCCTAGCTCGCAACTACGGCAAAATCGGCCGTAACAAACTCGAGGTTTAGGACTCTAGCAACCAGCTAGTGTCTTAGAGTTCAAAAAATCCACTTCTCAGGCCAATTAATAAAACCCTAGAGAAATCAAAGCTTTAGAAGTCCAAAGCTTACCTCAAGAAACCCTTCACTTGGTGAAGAGGGAGGCTAGAGCGAGAAACCTAACTCCTCCGAGCTTTTCCCCCAACTTCTTCTTCTTTTTCTTCTTCTCCTTCTTTTCCTTAGAGAGAGAAAGAGAAGAGCCCCTTTACTTTGCTTTGGCTGCAAGAAATGAGAGGGAGAGGAAGAAGCCAAGTCTAAATAGCTCTCTTGATGCCAAAATTACCAAAATGCCCTCCCACACAACCCTCTCAAAATGCCTCAATTTTGGGCATTTTCGGTGTCGAATGGCATGAAACTTTAAATCTAGCCTCATAATAATAATCCTGACATACCCTCCAATTTTCATAATTTTCCGACACTGTGCATTTTCTGCTAATTTATCTGCCCCGTTTCTCACAGAAAATTTTAAATCTTTTGTTTCCGCTCCGATTTCAAAGATGTAATTTCAGCACTTTTAGCTTACTTAATGCCTTTAATCACTCTAAGGCATTCCTAACTTGACTTTGATCAATTTGAATCATAGTCCAATTTCTCGTTTTCGCAATTTCGAGTCCTTATAGGGGGCGGGGGGCGGGGGCAAGGGGCCCGCGCCACGGGGGAGAGAGAGCTCTCTCCGCCTCCTCTTACCTCTCCCTCCCCCCGCTCTCTCCCTCTCCCACCCCTCTCCTCTCCCCCTTTCTCGCCCCCTCTCCCTCTCTTTCCTCATCTTTTCTTCCTCCCCGCTCTTTTCTCTCTCGCCCCACTCCCCGGGCGGGCGCACAGAGGCAGAGGAGCGGCGAGGGCGCGGGCGGGCCCTCCTCCCCTACTCTCTCCCTCTCCCACCCTCCCCCTCTCCTCTCGCTCTCTCCCTCTCTTCCCCCCTCTCTTAACCTCTTTCCTCCCCTCCGCTCTCTCTCTCTCGCCCTATCCCCGCCGGCGGCGGCAGCCGAGAGGCGGAGGCGCGGTGGGCGGCAGCGAGAGGCCGAGGAGCGGCGAGGGTCCTGGCGGGCGCGGGCGCGCCCGGCGAGTCGTGGGCGTGGGCGCAAACGGCACAAGCTCGAGCCGCGCGGAGCGCGGGCCCGGTTCCGCGGCGCGGCGCCACGTGGGTATATATATCTCTCTTTCTTTTCATTTCCAAATTTGTTTTTTAGTATTGTGACTCACATACAAAAAAAAATGTAAATTTAAACTTTAAATTTAAGGGGCAATTGCCTATATACCTCTGAAAAGTTTTCGGTTTTCTTATTTACCCCTCTTAGAAGGCTAATATTGAAAATACCCTTCTTATGTTCCAAGTTCTTTCTAATTTACCCCTGCAGTTAAATTTCCGTTAGTGAGGTGCTAACAGTTGCCGTTATCCGTGCAAAATTACCATTTTGTCCATTCCAATATACCCTCGTACCGTAGCTTACTTATATGCTCTCCATGCAGCCAATACTTTTCTTATTTGCCCTTAAAATATCAAATTCGTTTCCTATTTACCCTCCAACGGTCATTTTAACTGTAACCTTCTTTTCTAACATTATAAAAGCACATCCATGGCTCAAAAACAAATCAAGCTTACTTCTCCATCTATTAGCTTTCTTTTTTCTCTTATTTGCCTCACTTCTAGCCATAATAAGCCATCTCAGTGAGGGATCTGCATCAACTCCTAACGCACAAATTCCCGTGTGCGATCGCAGAAGATCTTGTAGAATACGGGTATCGGCGCCCAACAAGCCAAGGACGTCGATTCTACCGTTGCCCAAATTGGGGGGTAAGATAAGCTTATTGTATATTCTAACTGTATGGTTGCGATTTTAGAAAGCACATTATTTTTCTTTCTTTATCTTACGAATATAATATAAGATTTTTTTTTTCACTTTACAGGTTGAAGGAGTTGGACATTGCAATTATTTTTATGGACTGGCGATGTGCAACACAGCACTTTAGATCTAAAATATCAGCTAAAAGCAATGGGAGAAGCCACTGAGCAAAAAATTCAAAGAATGGAAGTGAAAGTTCTATTTTGGCTTAAATTACTTTTCTGTATTGTAATTCTTGATATACTAATAAGGGGAGTATTTTAGATATGATGGATGGGCTATGTAATCCGACTTGTTTACAGGTTGCAATTACAACAATATATCTCTGTTAAAAAAGTATTTATATAGGATATCTTATTTAAACTCTATATATATTTGCAAGGGCAATTACTTGGATTACATCATAGCAGATACAATTGCTCATATACCAACAATTCCATCAACATCCAAAAATATAAGTCATCATGAATAACAATTGTATCATGAACCCATAACAATAATATCATTCAAGCTCCAAAATATAAGTCACCACATCCAAAAAATTACAGGCCAGGCCATCATCATCCAAAAATTTACAGGCAATCATCATCCATCATGGTAGGCCATCATCATCCAAAAATTTACAGCAATCATCATCCATCATCATCCAAAAATAACACAAAGATTACTCCAAAAGATAACAGAGCATTCTTTACATGAACTGACTCTCAACCTAGCAATCTATTTGCATCAATGCTAGAAATTGTTGAACCCTGTTGAGAATCTAGCAATCTATCATGAAATACTCCTTCCATTGTGATGTTTCGCCGCAACTTGAGAATCTAACTCCCGCTGCCGCGATCCGCTAATTTTCCTTTTTTTGTTCCTAAACATGAAGTTTAAAGTCAGTAAATTTAGTACTTAAGACTAACATGCTATATTACCTTGAAAATATTGTAATATTTTGATGGAAATAGATTACCTTGAAGATGCAGTCTTGCCCCTTTGCTGCGGTACTGGCCCTGCTGCTACATCTTGAGCTAGTTCTCGCTGCTGCGATCCACTATTTCTCTTCCTTTTCTTACTGAAATCAAAGTTTAAAGTCACTACTTATAAAACAACAGTAGAAGGAAATATGTAGCATCATAAATAGTTTGATGGAAAGATGTAGCATCATAAATATAACCCTTTTTGCTGCTGTGATATCGATGCTGCTGCATGTTCAGAATTGTGCTCTTGTTGTTGTGATCCACTAGTTGTTCTTCTTATTTTGCTGAAAACAAGTTCACGATTACTATATCTAGATATTCAAACTATTGAAAAATATGAAGGATTATATATTAGATTGAAAGAAATAAATTACCTACTGCTGGAACCTACTGTTGGAACAGTATTCTTACAAGTTCTTGCATGATGGCCAAAACCACCACATCTAGCACATTTGTGTTTTCTCTTAATCAACTCTCCCACTCCCCTTATTCTCTTTTTTTGTGGCCTGCCAGCAGGTCTTACTAATATAGGTGGCAATACACTAAAACCTATATCACTCTTTTTTCATTCCTCTTGGGCAGGCAATGGCTTAATGTTTAAGGAATAGGCATCTCGATACCTCTCCACAGTGAAGTATGATGATGCATAATCTTCAACATTGAGTTTCATCTTAGCTATAAAAGCAATTGCATGTACACAGGGCAATCCAGAGACTTGCCATCTTCTACATGTGCATGTCCTCTCATCCAACCTTACATCACATCTTACATTAGGCCCTTCTCTCTGCTTGCTCATCACTACACCTTAACACTTTAAAATTTCCAAGATCCTAGCATTAACACAATACAAGTTTGTAAGTTTACATGCATGTTTAGAAATAATTTATAGTAAGAAACAACAAGCAGATTTTTATATTTACCTTGGTCAAGTTGTTGATATGCTTAGTTGCCCCAGGTACAAGCTTTGTTGGCCATTTTGCTGCATCTCTTCTTCTTTTGTTCATCATGATCATTATTTTTTGCCTTATGGCATCCATCATATCTAACACCGGCCTATTCCTTTCTTTACTGATCCAAGAATTAAAAGTCTCAGAGATATTGTTGGTTTCTTGTTCGCACTTTGCATCTATTCCAAATAAAGAGCGACTCCATACATGACCATGATTTTCCCTTAAGTAATCAATCACTCTACTATCTGCCAGCTGCACTCTTTCCATATGGTATTGAAATGCTGAACTTGTATATGCCCTAGTTGCTCCCCATAGATGTTTCTTCAAAATATCTCCTCGAAATCGTTTCTTGCAGTTGCTATATAAGTGACGCATGCATTCACGATGTTCAGCAGTAGGATAGACAGCTAGAAGAGCCTTATCTAAGCCTTTTTGCCTATCACTGGATAGAATCACCCATTAGGACAACCTATAGCTTCCTTAAGAGCTACCAGGAACCATTCCCAACTCTCAAAGATTTTCTCGACTCAACCACACCATATGCAATCGGAAACATTGAGTTGTTTCCATCCAATGCAATTGCGGAAATAATAATCCCTTTGAATTTACCCTTTAGATGAGCTCCATCTAAACCGACATACGGCCTACACCCTCGTAGAAAACCTTGAATACTAGCCCCAAAAGCAATAAACATTCGCTGAAAATGTTGTTTACCTTCCAACTCTATCAATTTAATCTGTGTATGACTTCCTACATTTCTTCTTCTAATCTCATCACAAAAGTCAAAAACTCTTAAGAATGATAGATCCCATTTTCCATGTAATTGGGTCATTGCGAGCTCCTTACCCTTCCATATCCTTAAATAGGGCAACTCCAACCTTCCATACTGCTCTTTAAGTCTTCTAGATAAATCACTCACAGGTATATCACCTTCATTTTTTAGCCAATTAAGGATTCTTTCTGCAATCCATCCTTTTGTGGCATTCTTGTTTCCACACCTATTGACAACTTCACACGTATGCTCTGATTGGAGAGTTTTAATCTATCGACACAATAGATTGAAAGAAATAATTAGAGTAAAGTAATATTAGACAGTAGCAAATACAATTTACTTATTTACCTGAAAGGTAGCTTCTCCTCGAATCCTTGCTGCATGTATTCTCCACCCACAACCTTCTTGAGTACATCTTGCACTCACTCTAGACTGATCACTTTTAATAATCTTGAATTGGAATTGATTTTGGACAGCGAATTGATGAAGAGCACTTCTAAATGAATTGACATCAGGATACTTCACACCATAGTCCACAATTGGATTCTCAATGTCATAAACTAACTCATCCTCATCTGAGTCTGTTTCAGTGGAACTAAAGACTAAATTATGTTCAAACTTTTCAGTAGAGGATTTATCAGATTCCTCCACTTCCTCAGCTACACCTTCATTTACTCCCTCAGCTACATCTTCATATACTCCCTCAGCAACACCTTCATCTACTCCCTCAGCTACACCATCTCCATCACCTTCATGTACAGCATTATAATCAGCATCTTCATCTTCATCTTCATCTCCAACATTATCTTCTTCCACAGCTATATCCTCATTTCTAACATCATCTTCAACTTCAACTTCACACTCAACTTCAACTTCACCCTCAACTACATCCTCAACAAAATCCTCAACATTGAAATTAAACGGAATGCCATCGGAACAAATAGTAACAAATATTTCTATCTCTGTACCATCTGTGAATTGCTCTAACATATCATGAAAATCACTTTCATCTTTAATATCGATAAACTTTTGAGCTTCTCCTTTGGTCTTCTTTGATTTATAAGCTACTCTCACATATTCTGTTTCTCCCCAATCCCTCATTTTTTTGATATCTTCAAAAAACTCTTTTAAAGTATATGTATCACTAAGCACTGTGTAGCAAGTTTGCATTCCATACACATATTTTCTCCCTAACTTTGTCTTTACTGGTTTAAACACTCCCCCATACATAACTTTCAATCTATAATCTGGTGCCATGCTGAAATTACAAATCAACAGCTATATTTCATTGCAAAATCAACAGCTAGATTTAAATAACACCATATATAATGAATTTCGATGCATGCAAAAGATATTAAAGATCAAATCACAAGAAAGTTAATTTATATAGAAGATTAAAATTTCATAGATGTAAATAATTACAAAATTTCATGAATCTTACCTTTTTCTTTGTGTAGAAAGTTGTAAGAATACAATGTAGACCCTCCCTGATCTCCTTCAAACAGAGCTAAAAGTCTCGGATATTCCAAAACCCTAATTAATTCATAGAATAAAATGAAAATAAGTTATTTTATATAGCAGATTAAAACCCTAGATGTAAAAAATTACAAAAATTACCTTTTACTCTGTGTAGAAAGTTGTAAGAACACAATGTAGACCCTGATATCCTTCAAACAGAGTGTACCATTCGTATACTCCAAAATCCTAAAAATACAAATGATAGGCGAAGATCGACGGAGACAGTAGAGACAACGAAGAAGGAGGCACCGGAGAGGAGAAGGAGGAAGTACTCTTTGCAAGAAGGAGGAAACAGAGGAGAAGCAAGTGTTTCGTCTCCAACAGAGATGTCGCCTAGGTTGAAGATGGTGGCGGATGGGGCCAAGTCGTGCGAATGAGAAGAAAGATGGGAGCGAGAGAGAAAAAGGATAACTTAAGGGATTAGGCTGAGATAGGGCAAAATAGGTATTTTAGATAGTTTTAACTCAAGTATACATTTAACCCATGTTTAATCCGGGTTAAACTAACAGGGGGTAAACGGAGGGGTATTTTGGATTAACGGTGGAAGGTATGAGGGGTATTTTTAAAAAAAAAAAAAGTTGGGGTAGATCAGATATATCCAGATGCATGAGGGGTATATAGGCAATTATCCCTAAATTTAAATACAACGCTTAAAATTTTCTATTCAAATATATATATATATATATATATATATATATATATATATATATATATATATATATATATATATAGAGAGAGAGAGAGAGAGAGAGAGAGAGAGAGAGAGATTAGAAAGAGAGATAGAATTATAAATATATATATATAATAAATATATATTTATAAATACAATATATATATATATATATATATAGAGAGAGAGAGAGAGAGAGAGAGAGAGAGAGAGAATATATATATATATATATATATATATATATATATATATATATATATATATATATATATATATATATATATATTTATATTTTAGTAATTAAGATAAAATATAAATATTTTAAATTTTAAGTTCTAAATTTAAAATTTAAAATTTCAATATTTTAAATATATATTAAATTATAAATTGAATTTAAAAAATTCAAATATTAAGTTCCAAATATTGAAATTTCAAATTGATATATTAAAATTTAAATTTTAAGCTTCAACATTTTATATTCTAAATTTAAATATTTAAATTTAAATTTTGAAAAATAAAAAATTTTAAATTTTAGATATTTATTTATTTATTTTGATTTTTCTTCGTAAATTTTCTGCCGCGAAGCGCGGGCCTTCACTCGTATATTTAAATTGGCTTTTGTATTTAGTCGATGTCGATAAATAATAAATAGCAATATAAAGGGCGAGTCAGAAATTTCCACAAATATCGGAGCATTTTCGTCCACAAGAAAGTAGAGCAGACTCTGGTCGGAGTCCGGTAGCGCGATGGGCACGGGATCTTCTCATGACGTATGAAGGGAGTTGAGCTAGAATACTCTCAAAAACATCAAGGGCTTGGTGCTTTTGAGTTTTTAGCCATTAGTTGGAGAGATGTATGGCTGAGATGATGGTGGTAGTAGAATGGTGTCGTGGTAGTGGTAGGTGAAATAGTATTAGTATCCAAAGATTATTAGTAATCAAGAATTAGATCCAAGGGCTATAAACCTAGGGTGGTGTTTTGAGAGTATTCTGGGTCAATTCCGTACGAAGGATGCTCTCGGCTCGCATCCACAGCTCCATCATCTTCCCCTGCGTCCGAGGTTTCCCCGTCTCCCCATTTTACCCGTCGCCTCTCGTCAAATTTACCCGCGTGCCACTCCCTCGACCGACCTCGAAGCTCGTCGCGTCCATGGAGGCGCCTCCGCAAGGATACCGGAGAAATGTCGGGATCTGCCTCGTGAATCCTTCGAACAAGGTATCGGGGCGTCGCCGATTTCTAGGGTTTTATTTCCAATCAAACCGTTTTCATCTCTTTATTTTTTCGCTAATTTTTTGGGTAATAAGTTGGTGGATTTTGGTGTCTTTGAGCAGATCTTTGCGGCGTCGAGGCTCGATATCCCCGGAGCATGGCAAATGCCTCAGGTGCTTCTTTAATTTCCTAATTTGTAGGTTCTTTTTTCTTCCATTTAATTTGATCGATTTGGAATATTTATGCAAAAGGATGCTCTTCTTCATTTGATTTGAACGTGGTTAGTAAGTAATTATTGTTCTAGTATACGTTGTTCATCTTTATTGCTGTGCGCGATCAAATTCTTTTTTATTGGAGTTTGGCGTCGCTAGAGGAATTTTTTTTCTTTTTTTTAGATGAAAATGTACTGCCCATCAACTTTTTTTTAAAATCCTTTTTGGTTAACAACTCCTTATCTTTTTTCTTTTTTTTTTTTAGTGGAGTGATTTTATCAATCAAATTGAAAATTTTATTAAATTCATTAATGAGTATAATGACTAGTCAAGGTATCCGCGCGTTGCGGCAGGCTGATTATATAGAAGTATACATGCATATATATAACAATTAACCAATACAATGTCATAACCAGCTTTTATACTTTAGAATATGTGAGAAAGTTCAAAAACACTTAAGGAATCCATACTTCCAAAGCATAAAAATAATGGTAGAAAGATGTACTCTATGTTAGCTAAATGTATGGGTTATGTTAGCTAAACTTATGGGTCCAAAGATAATTTATCATAGTACAGAGAGAAAATTATCTAAAAACAAAAATAGTCGTAGAATGAACTTAATTCCTATACAATCTACATACAGTTTTCTTTTTTCGCATATAAATCTTTATAATTTAAAGTTCCTTTTTCGAATTAAAGGGCTTTCATCAATTGCTTTGCATCCTCAGAAAACTCTCTCAATATACTACAGCTAGAGTCAAACAAAGTGAAAAAAAGAAGCATAATTAAAATAGATAAGAAATTTGAGCTGAAAGGATCTAAAATTCAAAGAAAAATGTAAATTGGTTCAGAATAAAATAATACCAAATGTACTTATTATCATGATGTTGTGAGATGACATATGTCTGATTCACTAAATAGTAGATGGAGCAATAGTGAACAATGGAAGAAAATGTAGTAACAGAGTTGCTACAAACTGACGACAGAGAACAGCAAACAAAAGCAAATAGATGAAAAAGAAATTCACGAAATATAAGCTTATATTGTTAGGTTTTTATAAGCATTTTTTGCTTTAGGTAAAAATGTAAGAAAAGAATGTGGCGCAATTTGAAAACCTAGCCATCTCAGGAGGATACCTTGCTCCTCAAAACAATGTGATTTCCTCTTTTTTTTTTTTTTAATATTGTAGCTATCCTTTATTATATTATCCTAGGACAATAAAAGCATTGAGTATTCATAATGAAAAGGCTCAGATTCACCTCTAATCAGTTATACCAAGATATTCATCTCTTCTTCTTTCTTCATTTATTGAAATTTAAATCTTCCTAAGAGCGGTTGGTTATAACGATTACCTTATGGCATCCAAGTTGCCTTGTCACCATGCAGTAATAAAATGGTAAAGAATAGCAAAGGCAACTAGGAAATACAGCTAACGAAGCGGGCATAATAATATAAGACAGCAACATTTAAAAAAAAAAGAAAATTCATATAGCAACAATACAATATTAATACCAAGAAGACAACAAAAGAAAAAAGGAAAAAGGAAAAAAAGGAAAAATTTTTTGGAAATAAAAAATAAAAAGCAAGTAGATGACGTAGTTATA
The DNA here is from genome assembly GCA_025177825.1 of Aechmea fasciata. Lineage (NCBI taxonomy): Eukaryota > Viridiplantae > Streptophyta > Magnoliopsida > Poales > Bromeliaceae > Aechmea > Aechmea fasciata. The sequence continues at coordinate 11,524,107 of CM045934.1, forward strand.
TAAAATCAGGTAAAGAGAATTTGCTACATCCTTTTTCACATAGCAACAGACTAAAGAGTCAATCGTCATTTCATCAAAGAGGTGACGGATTATATCAAATCATTGAATCTAGCCAGCTCATTATTTTGCTAATCTTGAAATTAGCAGTCTTACAAATGACGTAAACCGGTTATATTTCAGAAATTAGCAGTTTTTTGGGTATTATGTCAAAAATGTATAGTGCGAGTGTTCAACTCGCTTTGCAATATAGAAAAGAAACTCAATGAAGAGAAGTGAAGAGTTTTAACTCAACTTAGCTTAAGGATTGAGTAATGCTTAGTAAACTTGCCACATGTAGCATTTAGAGCTATCGAAAAGAAACTATATCAGCCTCAAAACTATAGATGTATGCATTGGTAGGAACAGGAAGTCGTCAATGCAGATGCTACTAGTGAGAACAGAAAGAAACAATAGAGAGAGGAAGTGGCACTGTGCATAAAGTGAAAGTGCCAAATTGTGAAGCAAAGGTGCTTACTAAAAACAAAAACAAATAGGAACAAACCTTTCATTAGATAATCATTTAGAATCCCAAGTTGTAGGTAAAAGCATCAAATTATTTTCCACCTTAATCTTACAAAGAATAACTTTTCTAAGTCAAGCCACCCCTAAAGCATGGAAGATTTAATTAATCTTTTGTAGTATAACTGATACATAATTGTATAAGAGTAGAATAAAAATTAAAATAAAATATACTAAATCATGTAAGTAATTTGGTTATGATATTAGTGATATTTATACAAAACATATAGAGCAAGAGCAACATGTAAAAAACATTGGCCTAAGAAAAGCCTTCAGAAGCTCAAGCTTTTCCAACCGAGGAAATCGATGAATTTATATAGATACTATCTATCTATATATATCTATATTATTTGTTTGTTTGGCCTATTTTAACAAATATCTCAATCAAATCCAAACCAGAGCCAAGTAAGTTTATAGGTATTGCAAACCAAACGGGATAAAAAGAAAATAAGATTCCTACAAACTAAAATTATAAGAACATTAACAAATATTAAGCAAATCCCCAAATAAAACCAGACAGGATGCGGGATTCTATTATCAACCTAACCACAAGAAAAGAAAACGCGAAATTCTTACATTTCTCCCCAAAAACTAATACATTTGGGGATGCTAACCCCTAACTTGTCTTTTGGCAATGTAGAAAATTGATATAAAATTAAAATGTATAAGAAGTTTGTAGATATTAATGATCAAATCTAGCACCAAGTAAACTTTGCGTTGTCCCGAGTAGTCTTGAGAGAATCACTTATGAAATCCGGATAGTGAAAATATGTGTGTTCATATTGCAAGAAGCCTCAATCTGCTATTACCGTTTTAGAGATACTATGAGATCTTTAATGCATACGAAAGTACTAAACACCATACTTCAATAAGCTAAGTCACCTTCTTAGATCCCACTCTAATACCAATTACAAATTGTGGCAAACATGCGCATCATACATGGACTACTCCCACTAAAGGGCAAACTATTATCATAATTTATTTTTATATAAATTTTACTTACCATGCCATTTACATCCCTCCCACCACAAAGCAAAAGAAGCCATTCAAACGTGCCCTTGCAGTGGAATACTTGCAAAAGAAAGAATATACTAAAAATCATACAAAAATAAGAAACTAATGAACACAGTCATCACGGCGAGAGTCGTTGAAGAACTTACAAATTAGTCATAACTCATAATAATGAAAATGAAACTCAAAAGAATACAATACTAATACAATATGGATAGGATGGCAAAACATATTAAAAACATAAGAGTAGGAAAAGAGGTTCAAGTCACTAATTTTTGAAATAAATAAATAAATAAATAATAAAATGGAAAATGTGTGAACATCATAATTTGTTTGGTCTTGCTCAAGAACCTAACTAAGAGCTTCAGGTTGACAGACTGTTCATGTATAGTGGTATGTAAAATCTGCAAATGTTTCGGAGTAAGTGGATTTTCTCAAATTATTCTTTAATCTCTTCTTTGGTCAATAAAGCATTTATATTTAATTGTACATTTTTTCATTAATACCATTTTCTGACTTGCATATGAAATTATTCAGGACCAAAATTCTTCTTCAAACGTTTGATATTTAGTTAACAGTACATTCCCGAACATGCAAGTTTTGTCCTTATAAATAGAGAGATAGGTTTAAGGGTGTTAAATGAAAGGGTAAACTTCACATTGACCCTTGTGGTATAGCGCATTTTCACATCGCCAACCCGTGGTTCAAAAAGTTGCACTTCGCCCTGTGGTTTAATTTTTATTTCACCAAAAAATTTATGTCAAATAGGGTGGCAAAATAAAAAGTTTTAGGAAAACCATAGGGCAACAAAGTGAAAAATGCACAATCTAGTCAAGATACTCACATGCACTAAGGGGCTTTGCCTTATGGTTCCAGTTTCCTATATACGCAAGGCTTGGTAGTAGTATGAAGGGCCCAAACATCAACTAAAGGTTGCTTCCCTGGAAACATTGATGCAGTCTTTATGTTATTGAGCATCAAAACAGGACAAATGAAGATAGTTTGATGCCCCTAGGAAGTATATAGTATCATCATATCCACCAATTGATAACAAAAATCTTTGTCCGACGAGAACCATCACATGTCCATATCGTAGGCTAGGACCACGTACTTGCACAACAATCCTGAACTCAAGCATAGAAGGCCTTAAGACCGAGTTTTGAGACAATTCTTACAGAAGCACAAATAGTAAATGCAAGTCAATCAACTATGACATTGGTCTCGCTGTTGTGTTAAGTCTAGGACATGAATATCCTCCACACGATGCACCACGTCAGCCCCTCCACACCTTCCTATGATCACAGAACACGCATTTTTACCTTTTTTTTTTGTAATTTAATTTAGGAACACAAATAATAAAGTTAAAAAAAAAGAAATGTTCTTTTTGCTATTTGGATGTGGATAGATGAATCTCACATCGCCTGATGAATCTTGGGTTATGTGTTTGATTGAGTTGGGCTGACAAGCATATTAGAACCTAAACGAGTGTAAATGAGCGTTATTTAAAAAAGCCCAAGGCGCACCTAGGTCGTCACGCCCGGACCCAATGAAGCCCGCCCACAAGATGCCTGCACTCCGCCATATGTCTAAAACATACAAGGCGTCTACAACAAAACGATAAATAAAACTACAATAAAAAAATATCTAGAAGTATCAGAGCAAGTATAACAACTAGATTTTATGATAGGAAACAAGTAAAAGAGCTAACATCTAGTATAAGGAAACCATAAGGTAAATACAACAAGAAACCCCATAACAAAAACTAAAACTAATACATAGGTGGTCTCGCCCACAAAAACTAAAACTAATACATAGGTGGTCTCTATACATGGTACCAAAACCTCTCTCTCTCTCTCACAAAAACAACTGAAGAGAGAATACCACCTAAGAAAAGTAAAGCTCCTGCTAGCTATCTACGCGACTCCCTTGCTGTGATTCCGTGCCTCCGCCGGTGCCGAAGGCTTTGAAATAAAATATAGAACAGAGAGCGTGAGAACTATTAAATAATAATTCCCAGTGGGCAATTACTGACTTCAGTTAAGTGCGCCATTAGGCCCCAAAAGCTAAACAAGTAAGTAGGAAAGCAAAAGCAATATGAACGACATGTAAATAAACATGTATGCTTACTACAACATGATATCTCTATTTAGCATGAAATTGCATAAGTAAGAAAACTATTCTATATATGAATAGGCATGAGCATACAACTATCATAATGTCCACAATGTAATAGTAAAATGTCATTGTTTACTATTCTAGTCAATGTCCAAATAGCATGTTAACTACTTAAAGTTCAAATCTTGTAAGGCCCGCCCGAAGGCTGTCTGGCCTGAAGACCCACCTGTCTGGCCTGTGCCGTGCCTAATGGCCCCGTGGTAGTCAACATCCCCATTCTAGGAATGAGCCTTGCCCACGGCAATCCATTTCGGCGTCCAATCCCGCACGGCTAGTATGTATCGCGATGGCTATCTCCGGAGTGCCGGCTTGTAGGGAGCGACCCTCACAAGCATGTGCGAGTGAGCACAATGGCAAGTAATCGTACAAATCCGTCTCAAGTCTCAAGTCATCATGTCTAAAACATGGAATATAGTATGTCCCAATGGCCTATCTCTATATCTCTATGTTGCAGTTTCATAGTTTTCTAAGTCAAGTGCCTCTTTATGACACTTTAGTTTTCTATGTTCAAACATGAGTTTAATGTCCAAGAGTGCATGATTCTAAATCATTATCATCATAAGAGACTGGCTTTCAACTCACAAGAGGAATACTTATCACATGCATGAATAATACCCATATTACTCTACTATATAGTGAGGAATTTACATGATACATAACATATGCATTTTAAATATTCCAAAATTCATATAAATCCTATCTAACATGAATATGCATGCAAAATGATGATACAGCAAATATTAACCACATAGGAGGAATTTTTTCCTATTCCCGTGAAGCCAAACCCACTAAAAGCTCCGCTCGGCCTTCCGAAACGCTAATGAAGCTTCGATCTACACTCCTAGCACCCTAAGAGATAGGCTAGAGGAGTTACAACGTCAAAACGACGAATCATGTGTTCAATCATTAAACAATACAAGAAAAGGGTGAAAACTCACCGAATGTGAAGAAAACTCTCTCGATCTCCAAATGGGAGCTAAATCCCTCCCAAAGCAACCTAAACCAAGGTTCTAATCCCATTAGATAAGCTTTAAAAGCTTCTAATCAAAATCCCCAAAAATAAACCCTAATTTCAAAATCTAGGGTTTCATCTCACAAAATCCTTCAAAACTCGGATTAAAAGGAGAAAGTAAGTTACTAACCTCCTTAGAAGCTCCAAACCAAGCCTAGAGTCCTCTAGGGTTGAAGATCTTCCCTCCACAAAGCTCCAATCACGAGCTCAAAGCTTCTCCCAAGGTGAAAAACCATCAAAAAACAAGGAGAAGGAGAAAAGAGGGATCAAAACATGCTAAAAGCCATAAAAAATGGAGAAGAACCAAGGGGAGAGAGCCTCACCTGTTTTCTCCTCTGCCTAGGGCTCAAGAGTACACCAAGGGGCGTGGGGTAGCTTAATAGAGAGGCTACAATTGCAAAAACGCCCCTGCAGTTCGAACTGTTCAGAAACTGCCAAAGTGTACCGGTGCAAATCCCACGAAAATGGCAAACCCGAGCCTCGGGTTTGAGAGAAAACGCCAAGTGTACCGGTACAAATCCCAAAGTGTACCTAAGATAAACCATTAGGCTCCGTACTGCAGATGCCCATCGAAGTGTACCGCACACGCCCTCGAAAATCTAATCCGAGAGTAGCCTAAGTCCTCCTTTTTGGCGACCTTAGCGCTACATTAAATACTTCGACTCTCGGGGTTCGAACCATAGGTCGGAACACTGTCTACGACCTTCCAGAAAATGTGGAAGAATTCGAAACTCACACCCAACACTCGAACCTCGCAATTTGCAAAGGTCCAGTGTGCTACATAGGCGCAAAGGCCTGTTGTAGCCTAGGCGCAAGGCGCAGGCACGCGCCCGAGAGAGGTCAGGTGCACACTTTCATAAAATTTTGAAAGAAGTAAATAATCAAGAAGTTGCTTACCACAATAAATATTCTATAGTTACCCAAATAATATAAGATAAAAGTAAAGAACAGATTACCTTTTTATCTCAAAATAAAGGACAGCATAAAGGTAAGTATGAATTCGCAAACATATAGAAAAGTTAGATGTGAAAAGAATATAATCATAAGCACAAGATCATAAAAAAGTAATATGCATAAAAGTTAAAAAGTTTAAAGTTTCAAGCCCAAAAACATTAAAAAAGCATCATGATCATGTGAAAGATAAGTGTTCAAGACCCCAAGCCAAAATACGTCATATTAGCAATATTAATTAGTCCTCAATCCTTATTCCTTAATCATCAACCATCATCTTCATCACTTGATAAAGAATACTCCTCTCCCTTGTCAGATTTGTCGTCTCCAATGTCTTCTTCTTCTTCATCTTCTGTGTTGAGAGTCTCATCAAAATCAGGCTCTTCATCATTTATAAAGTTACTAATATTCTACGATTGAGAAGATGAAGCTTTTGCCTTCCTTTTATTACTGTACTTGGTGGAACTGCGTGATCTAGTATGATGGGTCGGCTGATCCACCCCTGCTGCTTTAGCTATCATACTCCATGTTAATGTGTCATCTTCCAAACACCCTCATCTTCCCTCTCATTATCGTCGTCTTCATTCATTTTTCAAATCAACCATTTATTACTATCATCAATTTCACTCATTAAGATAGGATCAACAGTGTCACACAATTTATAACGCCTCCTCAATGATCTATTGTATCTCACATACACCAAATCATTTAAGCGTTTTTGCGTGAGCCTATTCCTTTTCTTACTATGAACCTGCAAAAGAAACGAACAACTTTATTAAATTAAGAACTTAAAACTATCAAATACAAAATACCATAACTATAGTTGTATAAGATAATTTAATATTGATGACTTACATGTTCAAATACACTCTAATTTCGCTCACAACCGGAAGCACTACAAGTGAGGCTTAGAACCCTAATTGCAAATTTTTGCAAGTTTGGTGTTGATGATCCAAACAATTTCCACCATTCAACTGTTCATATAAATATTACATTAATAAAAATTAATGATGTATTTATTAAAATGCAAAATGCATAATGCAAGTATTTAATAAGTACTAAGTAGTAGAGAACTAACATACCCGGTGACTTTGTTTTCCTTTGGCGAATTGCCATATTAGTTCCGAAAAGACCATGTGCTTCACGATATACACTTAGTTTGATCGCATATTTTATCTTGCTCTTGAGCACTTGAAACCAATCTTTGCATAGCTTGATATAAACCGGTCATAATCTCCTCATCTCCGAAAATTTCTAAATTTGAATAAAAAAAATTAAGGGTTCAAGAAATGACCGGCTGCACGCAAAGGGCGATGAAGCTGGCATTGCTATCTATTATCAATAATCTTGAATACTTCACTATATTTCTCCTTCCTCTCTTTAAAAGAGTTGGCAATTGCTTCCTTTGCTCTGTCCATAGCCTCGTAAATATAGCCCATTGCTGGCCTTTTTTCACCATCAACTAGTCAAAGCACACGAACAAGAGCACCAAAAATTTTAAGAATATAAACAATGTTAGTCCAAAATGTGGGCATCAATACAATGCTAGTTGCATTTTTGCCCGCTTGTTCCTTTGCCCATTTACTTTTGGTCCAATTATCCGATGTGAACATCTTTCTAAAGTTGCTTTTTTGCTTATGTAACCGTTGAAGGGTAAGAAAGGCCGTTGCAAATCTTGTTACAGCAGGCCTAATCAACTCTCTTTGGGCTGTAAAATGCCTCATCATGTTGACCACTCCTGTGCGGGCATAAATAAAACCACTCAATGTTGTTGCCCTTTTTACTGTTCTATGCACCTCAGGCATCTTTCCAATGTCCTCAAGCATCAAATTAATGCAATGGACTGCACAAGGTGACCAATATAAATTTGGTCGTTTTGCCTCCATTAAGATTTCACACATATTTCAAGTTAAAGAAATATTTCATATAATAACATAAAATTAAAGTATATACAGAAACAAAATTAATATACTATAACTATATACAAGATTTCTTACCAGCCAACACATTATTCGCTGCACTATCAGCCACAACTTGAACGACATTTGCCTCCCCAATACGCTCCACCATTTTATCCAATAACTTGAACATTTCTTCTCCAGTTTTAGAGTAATTAGAGGCATCAATAGATTCGATAAACACAGTTCCCATTGGAGAATTTACACGAAAGTTTATAAGGGTCCTTTGTCGCTTATCCGTCCATCCATCACACATTATACTACATCCAGTCTTGGCCCAGTCCTCTATGTGCCCATTCATTGAATTCTTCGTTTATTGAACCTCCTTTTGAAGCAAAGGAACCCGTAACTCATACATAGAAGGTGGCTTAAATTGTGTCTCTGTATCTCTGTGTATGCATGCTTGTTTAAAAAAGCGCGCCTAGGCGCCTAGGCCCTAGGCGCACAAGCCAGCACCTTAGCATCAGCCAGCATGCACACACAGAGATACAATTTAAGCTGCAAATGTTTAGAGTAAAAATGAGGATTTGATTCAAATACTTTTTAATTATGCTATAGTTTCCTTTTACTTCATCAAATCTTGTTGTTTTATGAGTTGGTGGGTTATGCAGGGTGGTGTAGATGGGGAAGAAGATCCTAAAGCTGCTGCAGTTAGAGAGTTGAGAGAAGAGACAGGTGTTACATCAGCAGAGATCATTGCAGAGGTTGGACTTCTAATCTAATTTTTCTAACTCTGTATTATTAACTCCGTTGTAGCTTATTAAAGAGGTTTAACAATTTATTGTTGTGGCGTGATATACTTTAAGCACAAAGAAGAGAAAAACTGAACTATGTGACGACACCATTTAATATTCTTGGTTCATCAGCTGATAAATCTTTTTCCATATTTCCCAAGAAGAAGGAATAGCTTGAAGACATAGTTTGCGACCTTGGAGTTATACTCATTGTGTTTGTATTTTCATTAACTTAGCTCTCATGTTTGGTTCCCTTGATCAAGCCATATGCACAGGACTACAAGTTCATATACCTCTTGATTGCAAGGATTATGCTTTGTTTGATGTTCCTCGAACCTATCACCCGGAGTTTTATGATCATAACAAGGCACTTTTAGTTGCTACTATCTGTTTGACTACGCTGCATGAGATAATCAACAGAGAGCCCATCAGCCCAACCAATTAGGCATTACTTGTTTGACCTGTCAATATGCTTTGTTTTAACCACTGTTTAGACTAATGATAATTTGAAATTATACTTCCAGTTTATGATCAAAATTTGGCTGTGATGTTGGATGCAATGGTGTTTGATGAAGTGTTGTTTGAGTATTGCTATTAGAAAAGAAGCTGATGCGGAACCATATTCAAAGAGACTTCGGTTGAGTTATCTTTTATTCATTTGAGTCAATTTTTGTATTAGTATAGGATTAATTCGTTTAGGTTTGAAATTTTTTGTAATTTTCGGAATTATTTTGTTTGTTAATTTGTTATGGTTGTTTTTTAAAGATTTTACAGATTTTTATAGGATTTATCATGTAGTATTAATATCTAACAATTAAAGATATGATTTAGGCTTGCTTAGATATGTTTGAATTAGGAAAAGATTCCTAAAATCTTGGGAATTATTTTAGATTAGGATTATGTTTTGAAGGTTATAAATATAGTTTATGTCTTGTAATTTAGAGACGTGTTATGATGGAATAAAATTTGGATTTTGTATTTTGATTGCGATCATGATATCTCCTTCTTTCCTCTTCTTAGTCGTGTGCGTTGGCAAAATTCTTCTTCCAAAAAAATTCTATCTCCTCTTTCTTTCCTTATCTTTTCTCTTTTCCTTTAATTCTCTTTTATTCTTCTTCTAAATTTGCTTTTCCAATTTCTGGAACAACTCTACAAATTTTCTAGCTTTTTCCTATTTATTGACTATTTCTTCAATTTTCTCTTAATTTTCTTAATTTTTTAAAAAATCACAAAATAAAAAAATTGTTGAAATCCTTGCTCCAGCCTCTCTTTTGGATTTTTTTAATTCTAAAAATTGATTTAAAATTCATTAAAACCTTTAAAAGTTAAAATTTTTTGAAAATTGCTCTAAAATTTCAAGAAAATTCTAAATTTGGTTTTAAATAGCTTTTGGGCTCATCACTAGTAAGATAGATTAGGATTTTTCTAATTTGTCCTACATACCAAATTGGTGCAACACAAATTAGAAAAATCATAATATATCTTGCTAGTGATGAACCCAAAATCTGTTTAAAATCAAATTTAGAATTTTCTATAAATTTTAGAATAATTTTCAATTTTTTTTGAACTTTTGAAGGTTTTAACGAATTTTAATTCAATTTTTGGAATAAAAAAAGAAATCCAGAACATAGGTTGGAGCAAGAGTTCCGTCTGACCTTGTTTATTTTTAATTTTTAAAAAATTAAGAAAATTAAGAGAAAATTGAAAAAAAGCCAATAAAGAAGAAAAAAATTAGAAAATTTCTAGAATTGTTTTAGAAAATTGGAAAAGCAAATTTAGAAGAAAAGTAAAAGAGAAATAGAGGAAAGGAGAAAAGATAAGGGAGATAAGAGAAGATAGAACCTTTTTGAAAGAAGAAATTTGTCGGCGCACATAGTAATGAAGGAGGGGAGAAGATATCATGATCGCAATCAAAATACAAAATCCAAATTTTATTCCATTGTAACTCTTCTCTAAATTACAAAACAGACTATATTTATAACCTTTAAAATATAATCCTAATCTAAAACAATTCCCACGATTTTAGGAATCTTTTCCTAATTCGAACATATCTAAAAAAGCGTAAACCATTTTCCTAATTTTTAGATATTTATTCCACATGATAATGTGGAGACCAAAATTTTTAATTTTCGATAAATGGGTTAATCCAATAAATTCAAAAAGGGGTAGGCTGTTTCTGTAAACGGAATAGTTTTCAGTGAAACGAAAACTGCCACTCTCAATGTCACGCCTCGTGGTCTTTTTGTAGCATAAAAACACAGCGGAATTTTTTTTTTTTTTTGAAAACCTGACCCCTAGGGTATGCCAGATCCGCCCCAAATACAGAAAATCCACTCGTTCACACTTACGTAGTCTCCCCGTATTTGCACCTGCGTCGCATAAGTACAACAAGTAAACCGGATACAACCACAACTAAATGAATATAGAGATAACTATACATTCATACATTCACCATTCATATCACAGATTTACATTCAATATCTAATCATAAATCCACAAAAAACCTTTTGAAAACTGTTCCATACACTGAAACTTTTATCTTTTAAAACGCGCTACCACGAGGGGTAGAAAATTATTTTTATTTCATAGAAATCCACAACTTTATTTCATTCAAAATCACATGAATTCGAATAAAATAAACCAACTGAGCCATAATGTCTACGATAATAAACAGAATGTAAAGAGGGTAGTAACTAAACCAACAAATTGGGTCGGAAGCTCTATCGACTGTTACGAATGTATCTCGCGTCTCGTACCAACACTCACTGCTCGCAATACCTGAAAAATGGTGGGGGAGGTGAGAACATGTAAACATGTCTCCCTCCCAGTGGGTACCGCAAGCCGATGAAAGCGAGTACTCACCGGATCAAGAAGAGGTAAACAATAATATGGTAAACAAACATAGATGCTGGTACGAAGAAACTACAGTAGCTATAACAGGTAATGAGCAATAAATAAAACTGCTACTGTAAGGAATGCAAAGCTGAGTATGCCTCAAGGTAACCAAACCAAAACTGTACCCAATCTGGTGCCTGCTATATTGGTCCGCAGACCTCAAGCGCCGCCTGTCACTGATCTGCACTGACCTGATTCACCCGCCCCACAAGACGACTTATCCGGATAAGTACACCTCCGGCCGGTGGCCAAACCGACCCGGTGTCGTGAATACCCCCAAGTGCTGTGACTAAGTCATGCTGGTATGCTCAATACAAAAACCGACTGAAGCCGGTGCCTAGGCCGAAGCCAGAAACAAGGGCGTACAACGCCGAACCTTGATCAACCAGATTGAAACACATGACGAGAGAGTCGATGCGTTGCCTGGACCCAAAGTCCACAAAGTCCAACTGACCAGCAAGGTCATTGATATGAAGTACGAGAACCGACCAACCAGGTCAACAGATATGCATATAGATAGAACTACTCTACTCCTACTCAGGATACGAAGCATGCAAACAACGAGCAGAGTATAATGGAATAACATGGGTGCAAGGCTCAATATATACTATGCAATAGTAACAATGTAAGGGTGGTAAGAAACCATCACCGAGCGTGCACCACTGTACCGACGTTGGATCGAAGTACCCACCTGTAAGGATGTCGCATCTGTCTCCTGACTGCAAAAGAATGTCAACCGGACCTAAGGAAGGTCCATCGGGTTAGTATCTAACCCACCACTAATAACCATTGACTCCACAATTAAACCCACGGGAATCGGTTTCCCAAACCGATCGCCGTAATACGCCGGAAGTCCCAAAATCGCACCGGGACTCCGCCGAGACCCACGAACTGTCCCGGAACACGCCGACTCGTGCTACGAGTCACCCGCTGCCACAAAACACTCCAATTTGGATGTCTTGGCAGCAAACACAAGTTAACACAACTACACAATTATCGCCGGATAATTGTACGAACACGGCTTCCCGGAAGTGTCAATTTCAACACCGAAACCCACCGTCGCTCACCCGTCATCACCGAACCCACAATGTGATGTTGGTGACCAGCCAACAAGGCCTAGCGACAACTCACAGAGCAACCAAACAACGCCGGAAGAGATCCGGACCAAAACTGCGTTCTTTCGGCGAGTTTCGCCGAAAAACGCACCGAAATCGACATTCGATTTCCGCGAGGGCTATCGGACCTTGGACAATCAGTCCAGAGGTCACGGCACACACATACACACTGCCCACAGTAGCCACCAGGTGCGCAATTGCACAAAAGCCCTTGTATTTACATAAAATCCCAACATTTTATGTAAATCAGGCGATAGTGTGGCTCGTTCACACAAACCGAGGACTTCCAAGGTCTGTCGAGGCACGTACTGATCGGTCTCGATGTGCCGGAGGCCGTGCTCACCTTTCGGAGCACTGCCGACCACTATGGAGAGCGCGGGAGCGACGTGAAAGTCTGCAAACAGCGCGCAGTCGGGGAAAAACGCACCGAACAGTAGTAACAGGACTCTGTTGATCCAAAGTGAGGTGAGCACTGTGATCAGCATTGACCAACGATCACCGTGCTCACCTCCAGAGGCATCGGAACAGCCCCGGATCATCGAAAAAGTCCACGCAAACACGGAACAGCAGCCGAAAAGGCTCAAACAGAGCGACATCGCCGAAACAGCAGAACGGGGCCTTCTCGACAGAAACCAAGGTGAGCACGATGATCAGCGATGAGTCCTGATCATCATGCTCCCTTCCGTCGGGATCGGGGAGCCTCGGGGAGCACAGAACAGCAACCCGACGAAAAGAAAGCCCTAATTCGGGCTTGGCCGGAGCAAAGTCGCTCCGACCGGCTTCCGGCGGCACGACGGCGCGCTCATGGTCCAGGTATGGGTGCGGGGGAGGTGAGGAGTACGGTGCTCACCTCGGATGGCGGCTAGAAGCGGCGGCGGCGGAACAAGCCGAGCCCGCAAGAAAGAATCTCGGGCTCGGCGAGTTTCTCCGGCCATGGCGGCGGCCGGGGAGTTCCGGGACGGCGGAAGAGGATGGCCTGAGATCGGCGGGAGGCGGCACGAGTGGCCCCCGGGCGGCACCGCGCGAGGCGGGGCGGTGCCAAGCTCGGCTCGAGTAGGCGGGCGGGCGGGCCGGCCAAGGCGGCGGCGACGGCCTTTAGGGCGGCGGCGCGGCGGGAGTGGTTGCCCGAGCTCCGGGAAGACGACGCGATCGAGATAAGGTGGTGGCGGCGCGCGGCTGGGTCGCGAGGTGACCTCGCCGAGGTGTTGCAGGCTCTGACCGGCGGCGGCGCTCGAGTGGCGGCGGCGAGCACGCGTGCGGCTGGGGCAGGGGTGTGTTGGCTGCGGCTGGAGATCAGATGAGGGGTCTCATGGGCTAGGGTTAGGGTTTCATACTAGAAAACCTAACATTAACATATATATGTAAGTATATTTTTGCAGAAAAGTCCTCCGAATTTGAACATTTTCAGCCCAGTCCATCACAGTGCATGTATTACGCATGAACGTACCTATACGTTCGATCTCACGTGATTCGGTACATAAAATGTCGCAATTTTTGCAAAATTACCGTTTTGCCAACACCGACCCCTTCTCGAACAACGTGCGATATCCGCAGATCCGTCCGTCAGATTTGCGAACGGATCGTACCAGTGCGATCAGCACGACGGAGACAACAAACCCACCATTTCGTTTCGCCTCGATCGGTCACGGATTCGCGACGAAAACTGTTCCAACTCTCCAACAGAAGAAACTACGCACAAATACATATAAAACCTGTATTTTTTGATTTTCTCAAAATCCGTGCGTCAAACTCAAAATTCGACAGCGCCAATAGTTCCAAAATAGCTGAACCGGTCAAAACGAGCTATTGGATCGCTATGAACGGAGTCTGATATGCGCCGAAAGCCAACTCTACTCCGTGGCTTCTCCGGAAAACCGGAGTTACTATTCACTTGAGTGAAATTAAGAATCACGTATCTTCTTCATTTTAGCTCATTTTCTCCTGAAACTTGACGAGTGCTTATGTAATTAAATTACACACAGGAACATCGTCAACAGAGAGTCAAATTTCACTGCCAAAATCTCAGTCCTTACACTCAAGGTCTGACAGTGCCCGAAGTCGTGGTGAGGTTCGTTTTCAGGTTTGGCGCGCAAAAGTATAGTTTAAGGCAAAATACGGCAAGTGGTCGTTTTGGTGAAACTGAATTTTTCGGCACCTTCATTTTATGTGTCGATTTACGTGAAAAATTCATGGAGAGGTGTCACTGGGCAAAGTACATGAACTTGTGAATTTTTGGTAAGAAACACAAAGGTAGGGGGGTTAATTGCAATTTGTACAAAGGGTGAAAAATGAGCACTTTGCAAATGGACCGTCATTTCACGTGAGAAATTTCATAGTTTTGATGAGCGATGAGATCCATATGAAAATAGACTCGGCGGGGCTAATGCACGAAATATGTGTGTTGGTGGGGACTGAATAAAAAATGCAGAGCATTTGTGGGACTAATTGCATTGTGACTATATATATATATATATATATATATGGGTATAGGAAACCCTAACCCTTGGAGATCCCCTCTCCCTCACCCAGCCGCTGTGCTGCCCCTGCCTCGCTGTCGACGATCCGCCGTCCTACGGGGAAGCTACTAGCAAGGCCTTTCTTTTTCTCTCTTTATCTCTCTCTCCCTCATGCTTTCTCTTGGACCAACCCCATGGTCGCTGCTGTTGCCGCCAGCCACCTCTGCTGTCGCCGGCATAGAAGGATTTTGGCGACCCTCCTTATTGCTGCCACCGCCGCCTAGGTGCCTGTGCGGATTCAGGTTCTATGCAGGAACCCGAATGTTAACCCTGCGATCGAGTTCTAGATCCGGCGTCGCGGTGCCGCTGTCGCGTCTCCACCGCCGGCCACTCCTCTCTGGGGCTCCCTTTGGTCGAAGCCATTCCCTTAGTGCCAGTGCCAGCGCCTGCCGCCTACTGCTGCACGGAGGTCATCAGACGCAAGTTGCCCTATTGCTACTCTTTTTCAAGCTCGGGCTAGGGCTTCCTCAAGCCGAGTTTCCTGTTCCGGCCACTTGGACTACCAACGACTTCGCTGTGGGAGAGCATGGTCATTCGGAAGGCTTGTACATTGCCGTGTTCACCTCGGTTACTGCTGTGGGTCCTCTGGTTGCTGTATTAGTGACGTCACTCCTCGGGGACTTCTCAGTTCGATGAACAAGTTGCCCTAACTTTCTCCTCGGTGCTTGGATTCGCTCCGGACAGCAGTATGATGCCCGAGACGTCGAAGCCTTCTGGATGGTACCTTCACTCAGATTTCGCACCTGCGGAGTCAAACGGTAACTTACTAAAAACTGTATTAGTGTTATATTTCCGCGCACCGGGTGTTCGACAAATTACCGGAACAACTTTTTTGCATCGTGGCTGTCCCGGACAGTAATGTTTCAAGTGTGGATGGTCCGATCTTCATGTTCGATGCTTGGGAGATCCTCAATGAGGGTTCACGGTGATCGACATGCAAAACGGTGAGTTAGGTGTGGTAGGTAGGTGATTTCTGCTTTGTTTTCGCAGAGCGGGTTCGGCTGCTGGTCGTAGTGATTGGGTAGCATTGGTTGATGGTTGGGAACTCGCTTGTGTGAGCACGGACCAGCGAGCAACCCTAGATGGGTTCCGGAGCCGAAAATGGTGAATTTTGGGAACCCGTATGGCGATTTTGAGGATTTTGCACCCGAATCGCACCACTTGGTGTGCTGCTGTCCCAACACCCAAAAGAGTGTTTTGGGACAGCGAGGATGGTCGAATGACTTTCGGAGTGTTTCGAAACAATTCGGGGCTAATCTTGACCCCAAAATACGAAAATCGGGCGGTTTCATGTCATGCTGGTTGCTGCTGTTTGCAGCGGGGTAGTAGCCTTATTGGCTGGTTATAGGATGAGGTTTGACTCCTCTGGTTGTAGCAAGAGGGCTACTAGTAGTTCCGGTGCCGAAATGGTCATTCCGGAAGCCAAATCAGTGATTTTCGGGATCTCGGTTTTTCTGTTTTGGCGCACTTTTCGTGTGGCTATTCCAACGACAAAAGATTGGCATTTTGAGGCAGCGGTAAGGTAGGTTGGGTATTTGGCATGGTTCGGGACACCCCGTAGGCTGGGGTGGTGTTCCGGCAAGCCGGCACGATGATCGGGTGAGTTTTTGGTAATTGTTTATTGGGATTCGAAAATCCGATCATACATCAGTTTGGTTCATGACTTCAGTCACAGCCTCACAGGTATGGGTAATTAGTGGATTTGAGCTAATTACTGGCTGGGTTGGACTTTATATAGGTTTGGGCGATAGCAAGAGGCACTATCGAGTGGTCAACGACCCAGATCACGGTTACGATAGAGGTGGGTGCTTCAAGTTGGTTTCGGTGAGACAGTATTTACTCTATTTTCTTTTTCTTTACTTCTTGAGTAATTGCTTTACGACATGCATACCTCTTTTCTCTACATGTCAGTATCTATGTTTCATTCCTGACATCCTTGTAGTACTATCTTGCATAGTGATAAACAGTTATTTGACATGTAGAGTAGGCTTATTTTGCCTATCTGGGGACCTTTAGGTCCAGGTGACACAACATTGGTATATTGGTAGGATTCGATCTTTTGATCTCTGATTCCGGCGTTTATACGCCAAAGCATTCAGCTTTACGCCATGGTTACCGGCGCCTCTATGCCAAGGCAGTCGGCTTTACGTCAAGGTTTAGTTGATCATCTCATTGATTTGTCACTGTGCTTAGGAGTATTCACAGACACCGAGTCGGTTTGGCCACCGACGGGTGTACTTATCTGAATAGGTCATCCATCGTGACGCGTGGATCAGATCTAGTGCATTATAGTGACGGGTAGTGCCTGAGGTCGATGGACCAATGTGGCAGGTTACGGATTTGGCTTTTACACTGACTACTTGTACTTGCGATATATTAGTTGGTGGGTTTTCCTTTTACAGTAGCGGCTTCTGGTCATATATTCTATTCATATGCACTTGTTGCTACTGTAGGCATTATTTCCATCTGATCATATGGCAGGTTGTGGATTGTGTACAGGATTGGACTATTTGTTAGGCATATAAAGATAGGTTTTTTATAGTAGCGGCATGTTGATTGTTTATTGTTGATATTCATATCTCTTGCTACTATAGGTTTATTTTCAGTTCTCTATACTTGTTTCTATATCTTTTTTATATCGTTTTTGGTGTGTATAGCTTGCATTTGTGGCTCTGTCGTAACCACTGAGAAACCTCAGATTGGTTTCTCACCCCACGGTTCTCCACAGGTGATGTTGGTGAGGAGGCAGGTCAGATCATGGCATGAGATTCCGGAGCGTGACGGATTATTAAACGACACCTGATAGATTAAGGCTTTACAAAATAGGCCTCGGGGGCGTGGTAGATAGATCCTAAAAACATCTTTTAAATTTTTTAAAAACAACTATGACAAATTAACAAACAAAAAAATTTCAAAAATTAGACAAAATTTAGAACCTAAACGGATCAATCCTATCCTAATACAAAAATTGACTCAAATAAATAAAAGATGACTCGACCGAACTCTCTTTGAATATGGCTTCGCATAAAAGCCGTAAGATTAATTCTCTTAAATGTTAAGAAAAGAAGACAATTTTTTCCGTACAAGTTGAGAATCACTTTTAAGAGGTGCTAACATAGAGAAGTACAAGAGATTTGTTTCTGTAGAGAAATATGGTGCCCTATTTATTTCATGAAATGCAGGGCAGGAAGAGAACATAGCCAAGAGGCCAAAAGTTCCAAGAAAACAAATAAGAAGATACTGGTCTAATCTAAATATTTTATTTTTAATATTCTGGTTTAGGGAACAGTTAGTGCTCTATCTCTTACTAGCTTTGTCTTGCCTTAAGTAACTACAATTCAAGGTTATGATGTTCTTCAGAAGACACTTAAATATATTTTGTCTGTTCCGTGGTGCTCTTGAACATATTTTGTTGTATTCTCTAGTTCATAATATGAAACAGAAAAGATTGATTATTATGTTCTTACTAGAAGAGTACGTGATAAGTGGGTTTACTTTGAAACTTCATGACCACTGACAGACAAAATTGTTACTGACATCTGGATGCAGGTTCCCGGTTGGCTAACTTATGATTTCCCTCAGGAAGTGAGAGAAAAATTGAATAAACAATGGGGATCAGATTGGAAAGGTCAAGCCCAGAAATGGTAAGAAACATCAATTATATTAGTCAGGCTATTAATCCAACTTGGTCATTAATTATATTAGTCAGGCTATTAATCCAACTTGGTCATTTTAATATTTTTAATACTTTAATGTTTTACTGCTTATTAATCTTTTATCACCAGCTTGCTGTTTTCAGTAGACTCAGAACAATATTCATCTTTTTCTGAAGAACTTTGGGAAAAATATTTTATTTCTAGACTTTCTGAACATGACATGAATTACTAAGAAGTAGCCAAAATAGCACAACATCAAACCTTCTAACCGAAACTAACACAATATAATTTGGTTAAGAACAGAATTAACTTTTTGAATATTCAGGGCCAAGTCAAAGAATATCAGACAGAATCTTCAAGTCGACACAACTAACAGGACCAACATAGACATGACTTACAAACCCAAATTTTCACACCGTACTCATGATGAGTAAATCAGATATCATGCATGTATGCTTATCAATCTTTTGGCTTTCTGACATTTGAACGCTAGTATGCTCACTGTTATTTGCTAGCAGAATGCTTCTATCAACTCATTGCTATCAGCTCATTTTATTAGCTCCTTTTATCTGCTCCCCCTATGTTATTTAAGTAGCTTTTAGTCCCAGTTTAACTTGATATTAGGGTTCATACTGCTAGCCATCTTGTGCTTTTCCTAGTGTATCAACCTTTGCAACTGATAAATATTGCATGTGAAGAGCAAGTTTGCTCTGGCTTGTGGACTATCTAGTCCTTCTAGATGGCATATTTTTAATATTTTTATAACAATTTTTAGTATTTTATAATTTCTTCAGCTTGTTTTCCCATTTGTTCACGATTGTTACTTCATAATTGTATATTAACGAATTAAACAGTAGTAGTCAGCCAGAAAGGAGAGAATAGGTTTCAGCACTTTATGATAGAATCTAAAAAATAAGAAAATTTGCAACAGTAAACCAATGAAAATGAGAGAGAGAGAGAGAGAGAGAGAGAGAGAGAGAGAGAGAGAGGCACAAAATCACTCCATACACACTGATCTTCCTTTTTAAGGCATCAGATTCTATTATTTCAACGGCCTTTCAAGGATATAGACCAAACCACTTACAATGGTGTTCTTGACACATTTCTTGTACACTTTCTCACAAGAATTCCCTCTTGCTTGAGTATAATAAATTTAGTCACTAATGAAACTCTCTTGATGATAGCGTGATTGTCGGGGATGGACAAAGACCATAGAAGCTTTTTTCAAAATATTCTAGAGGAAACTAGCCGCTGTAAACATAAATGAAAAAAACAACCAAAAATCACATCCTGCGACCGATCGTCCTAACACCCGTGGTTGAGAGTCCATCAGCTAATTGTAACAACCCTGAAAAATAAATGGTAGAAATAGTAGTAGTAATAGTTAGCATGGGAGAGTAGTAAAAGTAGCAATTTTACTAGTTTAAGATGGAGAATAAAGTGGCAGCAGCAGGTTGGTAACGGAGCGAGCTCAGTGGGGTGAACCGGCGGCACGGGTGTTCAGGCGGAACTCCGACGAGCGACGAGGAAAGGCGGCGCTGCGGGCGCGAGCGCGAGTGGCCAAACCGGAGCCACAGCGTCTTGTGGGAGGCTTGGTAGTCGACCCACGCCATCATCAGTAGGCCCTGCTTGAGGTCGACGTCGGCGTCGACGGAGGAGGGCGGTCCGACACGATCTATGTAGTCGGGGCATAGGAAGGAAGCAGCGGGTCGAAGTTCCTAATTCTCGGATCGGGCGAGAAATGCGAACCCAAGACCCGCCGGGTTGCGGATAGTGCGGAGAAGGGCGGACCCGACACTGCTTAACCGACTAACAAAGCTTCTTGGACCGAACAAGCCCGCTCACGGCCCACGTTCCCATCAAAATCAGCCCACAAATCACTTTTGCTGTTTTATTGCATTTTTACAGCTTAACCCACTATTTTCTGCAATTTACCTTTTAGTACAATGTATGGAGGAGTATAAGAAGCAGATGTAACTAATGAGAAGGCATGAATGAAATGTATTAGTCCAATTTCTTCCCCAAAAGTTCTTCTCCAACCCTTTCTTCTTCTCCACTATTTCTCAATCCCACTTCTTATCCCAATTCACTGCTTCTAATCTCTTCTTCTTCCCATTCTAATCTCTATCTTTATCCCCTCTATCTCTATCAGTCTACCCCATTTCTCTATCTCTATTTCTCTCTCTTTTCTCTTCTCTTACCTCTATCCCAATTGTCTATCTTAATTTTTACCTATTATTTACCTGAAAACCATCGGGATATTACACTAATTTTGCCGGATTGCTTTCCTTTAAAAATAATTTGGCTATTGTAGCTCCGATGACTAGACAGTCACCATTCTTAGACCATGGTTGACAGAGACATAAGATAAAATCTCATGTTCTCTCTCATAGCAGAATGATCAACCAAGCCGACACCTAAGGTCAACCGAAACTGCCTTCGACCTAAAAGCAGCAACAGAAGCCCAAACGACTTCGCTTTGATGATTTGTAAGGAATGTTTGAATTCTTATTCTTGAAACAAGGTAGAAAATCCTTTCTGGATCCAATCTTAGCTCTGATTTATTTGACTGGATATGTCCTGAAGTAGACTCGATAAAAGTGTTGCCTTAGGCCGACAGTATGCATATCGACAATGCTACAGACTAAATAATACTAGAGGCCAAGAAACGAAATAGCTCGGGTTTATTAGCACAAAGAATGAAACTTAAGCTTTGTGTTCATCCTTCAATATGGCTGCTTTTACTTTAAACAAGTAATTTTTCACGAACTTCTACTTTTTCCTGCCTCTATTAGTTTCTTGGTTGCTAGTATCATTTAATTTGTAGCATTGTTGTGTTCTCTATGCTTATTTAGCTCATCTCCTGTCAACACATGCAGGTTCTTATTTAGATTCACTGGAAAGGAGGAAGAGATCAATCTTTGTGGTGATGGAACTGAAAAGCCAGAATTTGGGGAGTGGTCATGGATGACGCCGCAGCATGTAATTGAACTTGTAGGTACAACATTCCGTTTTTTATTTTTTTTATTTATTTGTTTTTTTTTTTTTGTAATAACTATTGCCCGTTTCTCATATTGAAAAGAGAAATTGCAATATGGTAATTCTTTTCACCATCGGATCTCTTGAACAGGCCGTGGATTTTAAGAAGCCTGTCTACGAGGAAGCTTTAAAGTTCTTTAGCCCACTTTTGCAATCGGATTCGGCTACGGAAGTATAGTTTAAATGTTACCCACTTCTCTGGGTTTCTATGTTGAACTCGTTGGCTTAATTAAATCGATACTTAGCAAGGATTAAACCGCATTGAGATAATGATGAGTAATGAAATTTTCATGTTTTTGCGAGTGAATTATTTTGCCCATTTTGCCCTTTGATAAATTCATTACTGTGGAGAAATAATTGATCCATCCCTGTTAGCAATATTTTGTTTTTTATATAATCTAATGGAGTGTGTTCTCTTGTGGTGCTTGAAAAAATAATACAGGAAAAAGGAAGCCTTCTCTTCAAGGGTAATTGCTTTGACTAGTCATGTCTACGGATTATATACTAGCTTGGTTCGGTGAAAATCTTTTTGTTGTGTTTCTTTAAAAGGTATATTTTTGGTCAGTATGGTTGGGAATAACTGTTGATTATTATTGCTCATTAAGGCAAAAGCTTCAAGCATGATTTGGTTTGAACATGCAGCAGTGATATTCAAGTTTTGTGCTGTGTCTGAAACTTTAATAGACCAAAAAGGAAGGGTGAATTGCACATGTGGGTCCTCAAAACTCTGGAGGCTCGTGACACCCTGATCCTCCAAACTTTTGTTGTAATTTTAGGAATCTATAATGTTGAGCTGGATGTATTTGTATTGTGATAGATTAATATGCTAGTAGTAATTAAGATATCATATCATTTTTTAGATCAACAATATGTTAAAACTTGATCAACTAAATTGAATTGCGAGATTTAGTTGCAACAATCTTAAAAGCTCCAAGTTAAAAATTACAAAAAACTAAATTCTAGAGACTACCCTCTTTCCTCTGCGTATTGTCTGTCAATTAGATCAGCCACTGCCAATTTTTGGCGTTTGGCTCTGGGTTTTCACTCATCACCAGTATTTAGAACTTGAAATGGGATTTGCGCGTCGCATAAATCTATTAATTAATGCAGCCTATGCAAATAAAACAGATAAGAGCTCTGCAAATACTATTTTAAAGTTTGAATTATTAAATATTAAATTTGAAAGTTTGATATGCAAATAAAACAGATAAGAGCTCTGCAGATATTAAAGTTTGAATTATTAAATATTAAATTTGAAAGTTTGACAACTGAAATTTTGCGGTTCACAGAGAGGAGAAAAGTTGGTTAATACACCAAAATATTGTGCTTCAGAGCAGCAGGCTAGACGAACTATGCTACTACCCATCACCTACTGTTAGAAGAAGCGCGAGTCCAGCATTTGGCAATAGAAAAGCCCAAAGCCACTAATCCAAACGAAAAGCCAAGATGGACTTGGGTTAAATAGAGCATATTCCGCCTGCGCCTGCGCCTGCGCCTGCGCTTTCGAGTGTGAAGCAGCTGAGTCTTCCAAAGACAATATTACAGAACGAACTGTGGAAAGCCTTATATGATAGAGATACTAATTTTCCAACCATCACAGCCCACATAAAAAGATGAATTCACACGAGAAATTAGGAACCTAAAGAAGCCCCTCTGTATTCAAAGTCCAGCCAAGCCGGGGGCTGCAAAGCATGCTACCAACTTATTTCACACGTCATGAAAGGATACAAGAGGTCATCAAAGTAGATGATAGAAAGTTCAAATTTATAGACAAGTGTGCTCTTCAAGCACCGACTTTTCTGGCATGTAAAACATGACGAGTATTGATTTGCACGAACCAACTCATTACATCTTGGAAATGGTGCGGCTCAAAGTTGCTTCTATTGTTCCATGTGGCTCGTCGGTCGGCACGTAAACATCATTATCAAACTGTAAATTACCAGAAAAGGAATTAGTTAGAAAGCTATTCATTCCATTTTGATGGGAATCTGCTGAAAATGCTTGAGAAGTTAGATGAGCTTCGTTGAGTAAAGCTGTTTGAAGGACTAGTGCTCTATCATTTTGAGTAAAGCTGTTTGAAGGACTAGTGCTCTATCATTTTAAATCCATACAACAGCTTCTAGCTGCAATAGAAGTGGAAGCATCAAATAGGGGTTCCTTTACTTGGAGTTGGGGCCTGTAAGCTCATTTGAACTTCCTGCCCCATCAAAAGGCTCCAACCTTTTCGCTTGCCCAGAAAGCTGGCTACTGCTGCTTGAAGCAGAGAAGATCCTGTAGGAGCCAGGCTTAATGCTGACGTACAATTATGATCTCACCTTCACCATGGTTGGGTTCTCTTTGCTAGATAGATTAACAGGCAAGAAATGGAGGTTAGGCATTCCGAGATGAATTGAAGCTACATCCTCGAACCTGAAAACAAATTTCTAAAATATTTGGTCTGATTCTAGTGCAGCGAAATTCAAATTTTAAATGTCATTATTTTCATAGTACAAAGTAATTAAGAACCACCTATTGAGCACCGCCTTTGCCATAAGGTACAGAGTGTTCTGAACTGAAGGGCTGTATACTCCTGTATCCGGGGGCCCAAAGAAGGTTTCTTCCAGAACCTTCTTTACCTCTTTGTATCTTTCTGTGAAGGAAAATGGGTCCGGAGGTATCTGAGAAACATGGTCATATGTATACCTATACTCGTACAAAAAGCAAAAAGGAAAAAAAAAAAAAGAAAAATAATAAGAGAATAAAATGGTGAAAAAAAAATGTAACCCAAAGCTACAGTTTGATTCGGGGTTAAGGAAAAACTAGTTATTTCAGGGATAGTGTTAATTTCAGGATTAAGGTGGGGTTAGAGTATTTTTGTGTTTGGTTGGGGGTTAGAGTTAGTCCAGGATAGTGAAAAATAGTGTTTGGTTGGAGTAGCTGGGATAAAAAGGATAGTGGGTTATTATGAATAGAAAATAGTGTTTGGTTGGGGTTTGGTGGAGTTAGGTGTGGTTAGCTAAACCGGGATAACCTATTTGCGGTGGGATTAGCTAACCCACCTATTTTTGAGGGTGTTTGAGGATAATATGGGGGTTAAGGGGTTATTCCACCCCTTAACCCCCAACCAAACAATAGCAAAAAGACTTCATAGCATTTATCAATAGGCCTAGAGGCTGAAAGACTAGTGGTCGCTACTCCTGTTTGGCTTT
This sequence comes from Aechmea fasciata, assembly GCA_025177825.1. Lineage (NCBI taxonomy): Eukaryota > Viridiplantae > Streptophyta > Magnoliopsida > Poales > Bromeliaceae > Aechmea > Aechmea fasciata. The sequence continues at coordinate 11,548,915 of CM045934.1, forward strand.
TTGCCAAAATCTTTTCTAAGTAAAACATAGCAAATTTACTCAAATACTCGTTCCCTTTCGCATATGATGATCTTTTTCATGATTAGAGAAGCAAACTTTCCTTTCTTGAGAAAATTTTAACGTGCATCAATTGTAAATACAAAGTTCTTTCTTTCTCTCCCGCACACTTCAGTTTAAAGCTCAACAGAACATCAACAAATAATGAGTTTATTTTGCTTTAGATGTTCAGCCAATATAACAAAATAACAGGAATACCAAGAAAGAAAAAGGACTATAAATACGAGCCTAAATTGTTATAGGTTTTTGATAATTTATTGGAAATTTAATTGAGGGTATGAGAAGACCGACCTCCAAGAAGTAGTGACCTCTGTTGCCATCATCCTTTCCCTTGTCTCCGGAAGGAGCGTGTATTTATCCCTCACAAATTCTTCAAAGCCTGACTGCAATAGAAGAAAATAATCGCCTAAGCAATCAAATAACAGAAAAAATATCAGAAATGTTGAAACGTGAAATCCTTGAACTCTGTAGCTCACAAAACAAATTAGCTATTTCCAATTTCTCAGATCTAAGATGGTTACATATTATTTGTCTACTATTATTTTTATAAGAAAAATCCTATCTTATTATGTAAATGAAAAGTAAGTTACAGCAGAGGTAATCAACCCTTCTAGTGTAGTTTCAATTTTGTCCCGAACCTTTAATTCACTAGGACTCAATTTCTTTTATTTCATGGTGCAATTGCAACCCCACCAAATTCAGTGTTAAAATTAATATCCCCCTTAATAAACATGTAATTGTAATGTACGCAATTTTCAGACTCTTCTTTATTATGTTAAGGTTGATTTAAAGATTAGAATAGCATTGATTCAGAAATTTTAATCTAGAGGCCATGCAAAAAGTGCATATAACATGCTATAGCTGAAGAGAATAAATAATTGGGTTAGTTACACCGTTGGTCCCCAACCTTTGCACTGCTTTTCAATTTGGTCCCCAACATTTTTTTTTGGCAATCAAGTCTCTAAACTCTTGATTTCATTACAATTAAATCCCGGCAGTTAAAAAAGTGTTAAAATTTAAGGGGCCGTTTGGTTGGATGTAGTTGCAGAAACAGTGTAGTTGGAAATACATGCAGTTGCAAATGCTGCAGTTGCAACTACACCCAGTCTGTTTGGTTTTACGCAGTTGCAACTGTTGCAGTTACATTTCTTCTGTTTGGTAATATGAAGTTGATAGTTGTATTTCTGAATTTTGTCACCTCTTCAGATAGGGTGGTGAGATTACCTTCACTAAACATAAAATAATTATATAAATTTATTAATAATTTAAATTTACTATTTATAAATAAATAAGTAGATATATATAATATTTTTATATTTTTCAACAATTCTTCAACTTATTAATCGACACATTAAAATTTTTAATTTATTTAATTTTAATATGTAAATCAAACTTTAAAAATTTAAACGATTCTTTCATTTTTTTAATCAAACTTAATAATTATAATTAATTAAAACTTATTAAATTAACATATACGATCACATTTTATAAAAATTTAGAAAAAAAAAAAACTATATTTATATTTTAAATAAAATAAATTTAAAAAAATTAACTTTTTGCACAAAACTTGTATTGTCTAAAAAATTTTATTTGTATGAGTTTATTTACAAGTATTTTTATTTACCTATATACATATATTATTTATTTATTTAGTTATTTATTTATTTATTATGTTAATTTGTGGGTGCAGCTTGGAACTACGCCCAATTTGGATGTAGTTCCAAGCTCGCATTTGCCTTCTTGATTGAACTCGCAGTTGAGCTCAACTACACTAAACCAAACAAAGGAATTGAAATTTACGCATTTACAAGCTATGATTGCAAATGCGTGCAACCAAACTAATAGGATCGCCACGATTGCCACGAAAGGCGATCGTCATGACTAATTACACAATTAAAATTTAAATTATAATTCGAATAAAATTATAATTTAAAGAAATATTTTAAATTTTAAATTTTAAATTTAAATCAAAATTTTGATTTCCGATTCAAATTTAAATTCAAATTCAAATTCCAATTTTGTATTTAAGTTTAAATTCAAATTTACATTTTGAATTCTAATTCTAATTTAATTTCAAACTTTGATTTGGAATTTCAAATTCAAAATGTGAATTTGAATTAAGTTTAAATTCAAATTTAGAATTGGAATCAAATCTTAAATTCAAATTTAAATTAATACAAATTTAAAATCTAAAATCAAAATTTTGAATATGATTTTAAATTTAAATTCAGATATTAAATTGAAATATCAAAATCAAAATATTAAGTTTCAAAATTTAAATTCAATTTAAAATTCAAACTTAAAATTTGAATTTCAATTCAAATTTTAATAAAGCTTTAAATCAAAATTGTAGCTTTAAATTCAAATTAAAAATTCTAATTTCTTGTTAGTTTTAAATTTTAGTTTTAATATTAATTTTGAATTTAAATTTAAAATTTTTATTTTTATTTTTGGGGACCAAACATGCAAAGTTAGGGACCAAAATTGATATGCAGAAAGAAGCCAAGTAGGCGTTGACGTGGTGATTCTGGGCTGGGACTTAATTACAATAAAATCAAGAGATTAGGAATTCGATTGCAAAAAAAAAAAAAGGCTGGGGACCCAAGTGAAAATTGGTGCAAAGGTTATGGGCCAATGATGTAATTAACCCTAAAAAATTTCCAAGGTTTCTGGCAGAGTACTTGTGAGGGAGAGAGAGTTTCCCAATGCATAGCAACACTAAAAAGAAGCAGTTTCATCTAAGTCGAAAATTATGTTGCTCGGTAAAAAATCAATCAGATAAATCATATACTAACGATGATGAAGGTGGTTTATTGCTGGAGAGTCCACAATCTACTATTTCAACAATATTTGTCTAGTATTTCAACAATATTCCTTTAAGGACTATATCAACAGTATAACCCAAGAATTAAGTAAAATTTGGAATACTTTAATAAGAACCGCAAAACTACTCCTATGCTCTGGAAAACTTAAGATCTACGAGACATGAAAAACAACCAACAGGACAACAGAAAGCAGTATTTTTAGAACTTTATTTCACCTTAGTTGTTTTTAGCAAAGAAAGTTGTTGAATTCCAGAAGCTAAACTCAAGGCACCGCACTTCTTCGCTGTCACTTCTGTAGTATGCATCTCACTCCCAAGCTTAAATCCTGAAAGTGAGAACAACATCAGGGTCAGACAGTCGCTTCAGCTGGGTATAAATTGGCAATTCAAGAAAGTCATTGTCTGTGTCACTTTCGCACATTGTTATATGCTAGGCTACAGGGAGAAAAGCAAACAATTAGTTGATTAAATTTTTTTTTTATAAAAATAGGCCTGCTTTAAATTTTATTGTAAAAATAGGCCTCAAATAGGCCAGGTCAGCACTGGGGCGTAAAATCTTCATATGCGGTGAATGGTTCACCGCATTAGTGAATGCGGTGAACCATTCACCGCATTTGTGGGCCGTGGCGGGTGTGAATAACTTAAGAATGCGGTAAATTATTTACCGCATTCTATTAAACGCGGTGAATGGTTTACTGCCGCATTTAAAGGCGGTGAATCATTCGCCGCATTTAAACGCGGTCAACCATTTACCGCTTTTAAATGCGGTGAACAGTTCACCGCCTTTAATCAGAATATCCTAACCCCCACCCGAACTGTTCTCCTTTCTCCCTCACTCTCCCCGAGCTCTTCTCTCTGTCTCTCTCTAAGCCACCCGACGCCGACTTCGACGCCGCCATCGCTGAAGCCTCTATTGCTGCTGCCATCGCCAAGGCCGCCGCCGCGCCCTCTCTCCTCAGCATTGCATCCACATTGTCCTCATTAGGTTAGAGCTGAGAATTTTGAAAAAAGTTGTAATGGTTTTTGAAGTAGAGTTGGTTGTTTGTAGATTATTATGTTCTCTCAATATAACTTGTTGTATTTTGTCTATATTTGGTAGCATACACATTTTAGGTCATATTTTAAACCCTATTTGCATCATTTTATATTGAAATTTGAAAAATGAGTGTAGTAAATACATGTATACTGAAAACTGATAAATTTATATTGAAAATTGAAATTTTTTTTTAAAAAAAATTTATACAATAATTTTATTACAATATTATAATTTATTATTTTCCGGTGTAGTGAACACATGTTATTTGCAAATTGATATTATAAATTGCTCAAATATTACTATGATTATGTTAGTTTACAATATTATATTTTGTAAAAGTTAGGATGGCGCGTAGTAATGTGGCTATTGTTGTTCATTGGAATGAAGAACTATTTGCGCAAGAAAGCAATCCACAATACGTTGGTGGTCGTAAGAAATTAAGTGGTATCCCAGTGGATATTATATTTACAGAACTCGAGAAAAAAATATATAGATTGACCAATACCCTAAGAGATGAGTATCGTCTAATTATCAAAGTTCGATATTCGACTGAGACCAATCAATTCAATGTGGTTGAAGTTACGGACGATGAAGTGCGATGGCGTTGTCGGGGAACCCACCATGTTTGATAATCTTCGTTGAAAAACAAATGGTTTTATCTCAGGGGTATTATTCTAGAATGTTAAATAGTGACTTTAATATGGATGTATTATCCCCTGGCCACAAAAGAGAACCTTTTTGTACTGATATTGGAGGAGCAAATGCACCTAAGTTAGTATTGCAAAATATGGCTTTTGTATAATTATTTTAATATAACAAATGTTTAGATTGCCTTCTCCCATCAATGGTAGAGAGTATGAATTTTCCAAATGTAGTTGTTGGTGGTCCTCCCCTCTCACGTACCATTTATCATGCCACGGCTCCTAGTTTCCATGCCCTACTGGGTAGAGTGTAAGGTGTCTCATGTGAAGAAGGATTAGAATATGCTACAATTAATTTAATCATTCACGGTTTTATTTCGTTAGAAAGTGATTAATTATGAAATAATTGCAGATTTCATACCTCTTATGATGTGCATGACTTTAGATCGTATCCATTGAGAACCGAAAATGACGGATATAGAAAACGGGTGGAAGTGCAACAAGAAGTAGCTGAAGCCTGAAGACGATTACGCTAATGATCAGGAGGGTGTTGAATATGAACCTTCGAATTTGGTCTTAAATGAGAATATTGTGGCGGAAGGTCACCACTGTGATGTGGATCATGATAGCAGACTGGGGGTCCTCGCAGATATCATATATACTGAGGTTGATGATCCAATTTTCAATAATGAATATGTTGATGATCCAGATGAAAGTGCAGAGTTTATAGATCATCCAGAGAAGTTTGTAGAGGATGACGATTGGATGGACCAGTATGTGGTTGATAACGGTGAATTTGATCATCTGTAGATTGAGCAGTGCCCTCCTAGCATTGATGACTTATGGGTTGGTCGGGTATTTTATGATAAATCAAGTTTATTGCACACTCTTGGGGAATGGCATATTGCTCACAACTTGCAAATGAAAATAATAAAGTCGACGACAAAGGCTTATACAGTTAAATGCATGGTAGATTCATGTCCTTGGAGCTTACATGCATTGGTGCCAAAGGATGTGAGTTACTTTATAGTTAAAACATATGCCGGGCAACATACATGTTTAGTTTCGGTGCTTAACACTGCACATTGAAACTGTACTTCATCTCTTATATGTCGACATATTTTCCCATCATTAAGGGCAAAGCTTACTTTGACACTGGCGAAAAGTAAAGAAAATGTGCGTAATGAATTCCATGTAGACATACCTTATTCGAAGGCGTGGTAGGTTAGAAGTAAAGCATTACAGATCAATGATAATTGGGAGGAATCATACACCGATCTTGGTCGCTTCCTATCTATACTACAACGCATGAATCCTAGGACTCAATGGCGTCTTGATCCTAAAATCCTACTAAATGGTGTTAGGCAGTTTGGACGAGTATTTTGGGCATTCGAGCTGTCAATTAATTGGTTTTCTTATTGTCGACCATTGTTAAGCATTGGTGGAACTCTCATATGTATGGAAAGTATTAAGGGCATGCGTTGATTGTGACGGGTGTAGATGCCAATTATAGGTTATATCCGTTGGCATTTGCTATTTGTGACGAAGAAAATGCCGCTAGTTGGTGTTGGTTTTTACGACATTTAAAGTGAGGGAGAAAATGCGGCTAGTGGGCGAGGCCGAGGCAGCAGAGGAGGGTGAGGCGGCGAGGAAAGAGACGACAGCGTTGACGAGAGGAGGCTAAGGGTATTTTTAGTATAAAAAAATACAATAATATTTTATAAATGGAACCCTAACAGAGCACTAATGGCAGGCGGTGAAGTGAACATTTTTTATTTTACAAAGAGGCAAAGGTGTAGGTTTTTAAATGACAAAGAGGAAAGTGAAAAAGCAGATATTGACAGAGGGATTGTATGTAATTTAGCCTTATATTTATCCAAAAGTTTATAATAAAAATTTATTTATTTTTATAATATGTAAGGAGTATTCTTTTATTCTATATAGGAATACGTCTGTCAATTCCTATATGCTTTTATATATAGTATACATACATATATATACATATATATATATATATATATATATATATAGAAAGAGAGAGAGAGAGAGAGAGTCCGGCTACTATGTTATTAATAGCACGGAGCATTTGGTGCTATCAAGTTTTCCGCCGTTAGATCCACCCTTTTGATGATTTTCACCCGTTAGATTATACTATTCAACCAACCACCCACTCAACCCTAGGGGGCCCAGCCCACATCATCCTAACCGCACATCTCTTAATCCAATGGCCGAAAACCTAATAGCACCAAAAGCTTGGTGCTATTGATAGTATACCAGCCTAGGTCTATATATATATATTTTTTGAGAAATGGGTGGACTTGATAGCACCAAACGTTTGGTGCTATCGATAGTATCCCAGCCGGACTCTACATATATATAGAACTAGGCTGGAATACTATCAATAGTACCAAGCTATTGGTGCTATTGATTTTTTAGCCCTTGGATTGAGAAATGGGTGGTTAGGATGATGTGGGCCCCTTAGGGTTGAGTGGGTGGTTGGTTGAATAGTATAATCTAACGGGTAAAAATAATCTACGGATTAAATCTAATGGTGGAAAACTCAATAGCACCAAATCCTTGGTGCTATCGATAGTACCATAACCGGACTCTATATATATATAAAATTTGATTTCTAAAAATTTTAAATACTCTAGATAATGTTTAACGGTATGAATTGTTGATTAGTTTTAGGCTACTCAAATACTTGGCAAATGATATCGTAAAATTGTGAAATTTAAAACTTAAGAAGGTCAAATGGTCTAGCTGAGGTTAATGTTGTGGATCGTCAATTTGGATTTCCTATTGCCAGAAATGACGGCGAAAAAAACTTTCTCGTTTACTTTCAAACACACACACACATATATGTATGCGTGATTATCTAGAGCATTTAAAACGTCTAGAAATTAAATTTTATAATTTTTCGACATCATTTACTTTACGATCAAAAGGTCACAAAATTGATAATTTTTAACGGCCTGTATGGGATATTTGCTAGTTTAACGGTGTAAAAGAATCGGAATCAGTTGAATTTTTGATAGAAAATTCTATTCACTACATAGATAAAGATCAATAACTCCAATCTTAAATTGAAGGATCCGATCAACTATTTTTAAGACGTCATTTGATTTTGACCATTCATTTTATAGCCGCTTGATGAATTTTCTTATGATTTTGAAAAAATTGCGAAATTTATTTTCTAAAAGTTTCAAATACTCTAGATTATATTTAACAGAGTGGATCGTCGATTCGGAAGCTCCATCATTGAAAACAACTTATGAGTACAAAGTGCTCTATACTCATAAGAGTATAGTAGCCCTAGCCTCTCTCTCTCTCTCTCTCTCTCTATATATATATATATCTCTCTCTATATATATATATATATATATATATATATATATATATATATATATATATATATATAGAGAGAGAGAGAGAGAGAGCTAGGCTAATATACTATTAATAGCACCAAGTCATTGGTGCTACCAAGTTTTTGGCCATTGGATTAAAAGATGTGCGGTTTTGATGATGTGAGCCCTTTAGGGTTGAGTGGTGGTTGGTTGAATAGTATGATCTAACGGGTGAAAATGATCAAAAGGGTAGATCTAACGGCAGAAAACTTGGTAGCACCAAGTGTTTCGTGCTATTAATAGTATAGCATAGGATCTCTCTCTCTCTCTCTCTCTCTCTCTATGTGTGTGTGTGTGTGTGTATATATATATATATATATATATATATATATATATATACGTACGTATATACATACGTACGTATATATAGAGTCTAGCTTGTGTGCTTTCAGAAGCATGGTGGCTCCGTGCGATCAAGTCATTTTTAATGCTGGAACTTCCGAAACGACAATCGGCTCCGTTAGACTTGATATAGAGTACTGAAAATCTCTAGAAAATAAATTTCGTAATTTTTCACTATCATTTACCTAGTGATCCAAAGGGTTCAAAATCAATAGTTGAAAAAAAAAAATCTCATTAAAAGTGATGATATAACACTAAAACTTTAGATCAAAGATATTGATCTTGTTTATATAGTATAAAGAATTTTCCATCAAAATTTCACATGATTGGACATTTCTACAATATTAAACTTGCAAATGACTCACCACGACCGTTAAAATTATTAATTTTGGGCCCCTTCAATCATTATTAGGTAAATGAAATCGAAAAATCGTGAAAATTATTTTCCAGTACTTCAAATACTCTAGATCAAGTCTAAAGTATTTGAAGTATTTAGAAAAATAAATTTTATAATTTTTTAATATTATTTACCTAGTGATCGAAATAGTCAAAATCAACGGCCGAAAATAAATAAAAATATAGCAAGAAGTAATGATATGACACTAAAATTTTGTATCAAAAATATTGATCTTGTTTTATATAGTATAAAAAAATTTCTACCAAAATTTCACATGATTTGGATATGGCAACAATATTAAACTTGCAAATGAACTCACTATGACCATTAAAATTATTGATTTTGGGCCCTTTGATCATTAGGAAAATGATATCGAAAAATCGTGAAATTTATTTTCCAGGCACTTCAGATACTCTAGATCAAGTCTAATAGAGCATATCGTCAATTCGAAAGTCTCAGCATCGAAAACGACTTGATAGCACGGAAGCACCGTGCTATTTAAATACTCTAAATTATATTTAACAGTGTAGAGCGTCAATTATCATCGAAAATAATTTATGAGTACGAAAGCGATTGTACTCATAAGAGTATAGTAACCGAACTCTCTCCCTTTCTCTCTGTGTGTGTGTGTGTGTTGTACGCTAAAGCCGGAAGGTCACAAAAGAAGCTTCAGAAAAGAAAACATGATGAACGAAATAGCTCATATTATTTCTAAGGAATGGACTGAATCCACACAGACCGTGTGAATGGGGTCGACCATTAACGACCATGCGTTCCCAAGGCTTCTCAATTATTTTAACCTCAGCAGCCGAAACCTACAAATAACACGAATCAGATAAACAGAATCAACCATTTCTCACAGGACTACTGCTAAAAAAAAAAAGAAAAAGAAAAAGAAAAAATAAGAGTCATTTACATGCATACACCCCTGTACCTCTGTAAATTTATACGTTACATAGTCTGTAAAATTTTCATGCTTTTAGCAGGATCAATGCAAAATTAAGCACTGGGTGCAAAGCCCTCCAAATCTAGAATTGCATTTTCTTTTCTTCTCTTTGGGGTCCCTTCGAAAATTGCATGTCTTACACGAATATCACCATATTCAATAATGATATCAATGTAATTAGCTAAGGTTTGAATGAACATGCAAGAATCCTCTTTTTTTTTTTGAAGTTGACGTGAAAGAATCAGATTATGCAAATTTTGCAAAAGCATACATATAGTAGGACAATTTTAGGGGTATATGCGATTATATCAACCAGAAAAGCAGGAGGCACCGAATCACCTGAGGATAGAATGAAGAGAAGTGCCTCGCGAGAATAATCGCGAACACCTCCACAGAGACGACCTCGGAGCACTCCTTCGCCTTCGCGTACACCTTCAAATTCAACAAATCAAGCATAAATTGAGCGCGAATTAAGATGATTAGAAAGGGAATTCCACAAATTCGCGATTCAAATCTGACAGATGCAGTAGTGAACCAGGTGTTTGTGGAGGATTGGAGTTTAGGGTTCCCTCACGGTGTTCTTCATGGAGTCGGTGGCGACGATGGCGGAGTTGTCGCCAGAGGTGTACGCTGGGAGGCAGTCGGAGAAGAGGCTTACGCTCACGTTCCACTCCACGATCGCATCGCCACCGCCACCGCCGCCGCCGCGGCCGAGGGGTTGTCTCCAAACCCGAGAAACCCTAACGCGACTCTTCCCGTGCTTCTGATCGAGCTTGAAACCCTCGGCCATGGCGGAGTGAGATCGTCTCTTCTTCCTTCCTTTCCCTTCAAAGGGGTAATAAGTTAAAATTTCCTTTTATATATCCAGCTCTATTAGTTAATGCAAATTATTCATGTATTATTAACGAATTATTAAAAATTTGAATATAACAGTTCATATGTAAATATTTTTACATATTTTTCAAAAGATAAAATAAGATGCCAATTTTTTGTGCTTCCTGAATTATTCGCGAATTATTAAAAAAAATTTGAATAATTTTTTTTTTACTTTTTATGTCTAAGTATGAATTAATTTATAATTTATATTTTACTATGAATAAATTATATATTTTATGTTTAACTAGAGACTATTTTAATCTCTTTCTTTCTTGATTATTTATATATTGTAATATATAATCTAGTTTGCTATAATTTCTTAATAAATTTAGTTTAATTTGTAGCTCTCTATTTTTATATTCTTAAGAGGTGCGTTTGGTTTGGGTATAAGTAAGAATTGCTTATTTCAGAAATTGATTACAAATTCAATTATGAGTAGGACTAGACTAATTTTGTGTTTAGATAAGAATAAGCTAAATAGTATTTGATGGTTTGATAGGAACAAAGTGAATAAGAGTTATAATTTTAAATTAAAATTATTTTAAATTAATTAACATCAAAATATTATTTTAAAATAATTTATGAATATTGTATAAAAATAATTAAAATATATTAATTAATTAATTATAAAAAATAATTTAACTTTTTAGTTAGTTAGTAAATTATTTAGTTAGAAAACTAGTAAAAAAAATTAATTAGATTAATAGAAATATTAATGGTTGATAAATATAAATATTATTTTATGAAAAAATACATTAAATTATTAATAATTAATTATAAATAATAAATAAATAAATTATTTTATTAATAAAGTAATAAATAACAATTTAAATATATTAATTAGATTAATTAATTATTTAATACCATAATTAAAATTATTTTTAGACTTTAATTAATCTTGTTTCTACCTGGGAACAAGGTTGTTCTAGAAAAATGGGTGGAACAGCAGGTCTAGCCTTATATCAGATTATTTCAAAAATTTGAGAACTACTGTTCTCGGTAAAGGTGTCCGTGACCTCGGTCCGGGTAATTAATGTACTGTACCCATACCCTAAAAAGAAATGGTTAGAAAAAAAAAAATATACCCTACCCATTTAACTTCGGGTCGGGTCCGAGTCTGGATACTAAAGTTACTAATATACCCATCGGATTTATTTGAGCGGGTCTGGGTAGTGACTACCCGTATACTACCCGTTCAAGACCGGATATAGATCGGGTCTAGATCGGGTACCGATATCTGTATAAATATATTTTGTTTATAAACTTTATTAAATACTCTATGGACAAACTATAAAGTCCACCGTAACATTCTAATAAATTGTACCGTCCAATAAAATTCATTCAAAAGAAAAAAAAATAAAATATCCGAATACATTGGTCCAAAATATATGCATCTACTATCGGATATTTCACCGGGTCCCGGTCCGGGTCCGGGTCCCGATTTGAAAACTATTCCGGACCCTACCCATTTAAAAGTTGGGTTCGGGTCGGGTCCAAGTCGGGTATGGGTATAAAATATCCAGACCCATATCCGAAATTTTAATGGGTAATTTTTTTAATCCGTATACTATTTATTTTTTATCGGGTCCGGTTCGGGTCCGGTTAGGATCCGGGTAGGGTCCGGGTCGGGCTTGGGATATCGGATATTTTGGATGACTTTAGTTCTCGGTACCAAACCGTCACGCCCGGTCATTCTAGAGTATAAAAACAAATAAATTTTTTTTTTTTTTAAAACCTTGACAAAGGCACCACAAATACAGGGAGACCACTGTTCACACGGACAGTCTCCCCTGTATTTGCACGGCATCGCACAAGTATAGAGAGTATTCTTACATTCACACAACCACAACCACGTGTATAGATAATAAATACAATCAACATACACATCCAAACACCATTCACCACAGGTTATCCACAATTATTTATTCATAAATCCACATCTATTAGTTGAAATGTTTCATACTTGAAAACTGGTTTTGAAATACTAAGTTACCAAAATCCACGATAAAACCTTTTAAAAACTGTTTCCCACACGGAAACCTTTTCTTTTTAAAACTCTACCACGAGGGGTAGAAAACCATTTTGTAACATAAATCCAAAACCATTATGAAATCCCAATATTAACTTAACATCCCAAGTATAAGTAGAGAACATGAACCAGTTATAAGTCTAAGTCATAAGCAAGTAAAGTAGACTGAGAGCAAACTAAGGATATGCAAAATGTGGTAGGTAGCTAGAACGTATGCTAAGTACGCACCACGGTCCCACTCCGGACAGCCTCACTGCAAAAAGAAGGCAAGGGTGAGAACATGTAAACATGTCTCCACTCCCTGGGTATCCAGGAGACAAACAAAGTAAAGCTGATAGTAGTACAGTAGCTATGATAAACAAGTAAACGGGAGAGATATATAGATATGAAACAACAGCTACTGTAAGTATGCGTCAACAGGTATAGAAAATTCAAGAGTACCCAATCCGAACCAATGCTCTCTTGGTCAGCACTGCAGACCTCAAGCCAATGCCCCTACTACTCTCCAGTGCATATAACCCCTCTTGGGCTCACGGGTCGAACCTCTGCGACCACTTTTCCGGAAAAGAACACCCTCTTGCGATGGATCAGACCGCCTGTGTTCGTGAAATGCGACGAGTATCGGGCGATCAATGTAGATATGCTCAAAGATCATCCATCGGCAACCAGCCGACAATCCTGCCCCCCAGGGCCCAGCGACCACATGGGTCGTCAAGTAACCAAAAGAACAAACCAGGTACAAAGTACTGAGTGTGACTGACCAAATAGGTCCCAAGTATGCAAAGTAACTGACCAACTAGGTCCCGAGTAGAGAAAGAAACTGACCAACCAGGTCCTAAGTATGAATAAGCTGATGTAAACTACTCTACTCCTATATGTAGTAAAAACCAAGGAAACTACTGAGCAGAGTGAATAGAAGTAATCTGATGCAAGAGTATATAGTAAGTAATGTAAAAGCAAGGGGTGAAGAAATCGTCACCAAGCTTGCACCACTGAACGGACCGCAACCTAGGATACCCACCTGTAAATGTATGCCGAAGTGGACCTGCTGACTGCTGAACACCCGAACCTATAAAAGGTCCCTCTTGGGTTAGAATCCAAACCCTCGTCTTAAGTTCCACTACTATAATTCCACTTATAAATCCACGAGACTCGGTTTCCCCAAACCGATCGTCGGAACACTCGAAAGTTTCGAAAACTGTGCCGGAGCTCCACCGGGACCCACAAGTTATCCCGGGACTTCTCGTATATAATATAAATCATCTGCTGCCACTAAATACCCAATTTAGTGTAACCAAAACAGCGGTGATGCCCTCGCAACTCGAAACGATCGTCGTTGTACAACCGTTCCGATCCGGGTTCCCGTAAGCGTCGGATTTGACACCGGAACCCCAAGTTGCTCACCCAATGTTTCTGAACTCTCGAAATCATGTGGGTGACCAGCCAACAAGGCTCAGCGACAAAGTGAATGCCCTACCACAATTGCCGGAAGAATTCCGAGCCGAAATAACGTTCCGCCGGCAAATTTCGCCGCGAAACGCTCCGAAAATCACTTCTGATTTTCTGTAAATATTTTGGGCCTTGGATAATCAGTCCAGAGGTTACCCTCAGCATTCCTATGCTGTCTACAGCGACCACGAATATTAAAATTGCATAAAAGCCCCTGTCTATACCTAAAATCGCATTATTTCATGCGATTTCACAGCTTTTATGGACCGTGCACGCAAACCAGTGCTCCATAAATCGCACGATCACACTCGCTGAAAGGTCTCGACGTGCCGAAAACCGTGCTCACCTTTCGGAGCACTTCGTAGCACGCGCACGAGCGACGTGAAATCTGCGAAACATCGCGCACAGCGCGTAAAGTATGATCGTCCCGCTAATCAGGGCATCGAAACCCAGAACGGAGGTGAGCATCGGATTCAGCACAGAATTCCGATGATCGTGCTCGCCCTCCAAGGTCAAAAAGACCTTCTAGAACCTCGGGAATCGTGCACAAACCCTAGAACTAGGTGCAGTTTAGAAAAGCTAGGGCTTACCTGACCAGGGGAGCTAGGTCAAGTCGCCGGCGGCGGTCGGTCCGGCCGGTGGTGGGTGCGGCACGTCGGGGAGGTCCAAAGCACCCAACGGCCGGCGGCGGAGGGTGGCCGGAGGCGCGGCGGCGGATATCAAAACCGAGCTTTGTTCTCGGGTTAGGGTTCTCCGGCACGGCGACGGCCGGAGGAAGTCGGGCGGCCACGGATCGGCGTCGGAGGTCGAGAGGAGTGCCGTGCTCCTCCGTTGGGCGGCGGCGACGCCTAGGCCGAGGAGCACCAACCTCGGTCCGCACCGAATACGGGCGGCGGGGCGGGGCTTCCGGCGCGGCGGCGGTGAACGGGAAGGCGGGAAGGCGCGCACGAGGTGGCTCGAGGTCGGGAAGGGCAACCCGACCCTTCCTGGGTGTTGGTGGTGCGCGGTTCAAGCTCCTTCCCGATCTCGGTCCGGTGAGCCAACAATGCCGCAGCCTCTTCTCGCGGCTCCGGCGGCACTCGGCGACGGCGGGGATGGCCGAGAGATGCAAGCCCTGGACTAGATCGGGTCCGGGAAGCTTCTCGCAGGTTGCCGGCCTTCCCGAGTGTTGCTAGTCCAAAACGAAGGTGGTGCGGGCTATGGGGAGGAAGAAGAAGATGGAGGGATGGCTTTTTCGGCGACTGCGGTGGCCGGCCGGCGGCTGGGGCGCGCGCGCAAGGTGGGCAGAGGGTTGATGGATGCGGTTTGGTGGCTGGGGGAGGTAGAGGGACTCTAGGGTTAGGGTTAGGCTAATGAAAACCCTAATGGATAAATTATATACTATGGGCCATTTTGCATCTAAGCCCTCCACAGCCCATAATTCTCAATATAGTCCCTGTCATTGTAAGAATCATGCGCATAAGAACCCCAACATTCGAAATCCCGCGATTCGGTACATAAAATATTGAGACTTTTCGCTGTTTCGCCGTTTTGCGATATTGACCCCTCTGCGTTCTTTTCGTAATTCCCAATGATCCGTCCGTCGGATTTCCGATCGGATTGCGCCAACGCGTTCAGCACGATGGAGACATCGAATCTAGCATCTTATTTCATTCGATTTGGTCTCCGATTCGCGAAGAACCAATCCTCCTCTCTTTTCTCCAAAATCTATTTTATTTATTTATTTAGGTCGAATCCTTCAAACCCCTTTTTCTCGATATCCGTGCATTAGAATCCAATTCTGTCAGCGCCATTGGACTCAAAATAATCGAGCCGTTCGAAACGAGCTATTGAAGTGCCATGATCGGAGTTCGGTACACTTCTGGACCATTCTTTACTCCGCGGCTCGCAGAATTAAGTTACTATTCACTTAAGTCGTTTCTTCCGAGTCGCGTAACTTTTTCGTTTTAGCTCATTTTGACCTGAAACTTGACGAGTGCTTTTGTAATTAAATTACACACAATAACATCATCAACAAAAGGGTTTCTTTATTATGACAAAAATGTCGATTATTACATTATTCCCCCCTTACAAGAAGTTTCGTCCCCGAAACTTAAATCAGAAATCCCCCGTAAATAACTGCGGATACCGCTCCTGCATGGAAGACTCTAGCTCCCACGTAGCCTCACGCTCCTCGTGATTCTCCCACTGTACCTTCACGTACGGAATGCTCCTGTTCCGCAACTGCTTCTCCTCACGTCCCAAAATCCGCAACGGAGCCTCATCATAGCTCAGATCCTCTCGCAACTGTACAGTTGTCGGGCTGATGACATGGGACGGATCAGGAATATACTTCCGAAGCATGGACACGTGGAAGACGTTGTGCACCCGGGCGAGACTCGGAGGAAGAGCCAACCTGTACGCCACCGGACCAATATGCTCCAGAATCTCAAATGGTCCCACAAATCGAGGACTAAGCTTGTTCCGCACCCCAAACCGTTTGATCCCCCTGGACGGCGATACCTTGAGCAGTACGTGCTCCCCGACCTGAAACTCTAGGTCGCGTCTCCGCTGGTCCGCGTAGCTCCTCTGTCGACTCTGGGCAGTCAAGAGTCGCTCTCTCGCAACGCGAATCTTTGCCTCCGCATCCTCCAATAAGTCTGGCCCAATCAACTGGCGCTCACCGACGTCATCCCAACAGATAGGGGATCGACATCGACGCCCATATAAAGCTTCGTATGGTGCCATCTCAATGCTCGCCTGATAGCTATTATTATAGGCGAACTCCACCAGAGATAGATAACGATACCATCCATCTCCATAATCTAGGACACAAGCGCGTAGCATATCCTCAAGAGTCTGGATAACGCCTGTCGTGTCCGTCGCTCTGCGGATGGAAAGCCGTACTGAAATTGAGCTTCGTACCCATAGCCTGCTGTAAGCTCCTCCAGAAGTGGGAAACGAAGCGGGTGTCTCGATCAGACACAATCGACACTGGCACACCGTGAAGTCGGACGATCTCGTCGATATATAACTGTGCCAGTCGATCTCGGGACCACATCGTGTGAATCGGCAGGAAGTGAGCTGATTTCGTCAACCAATCGACTATGACCCAAATCGCATCGTGACCTCGCTGTGATCGAGGTAATCTAGTGACGAAATCCATCGTGATCTGCTCCCACTTCCACACAGGTATAGGAAGTGGTTGCAGCTTTCCTGTCGGTCGCTGATGCTCGGCTTTCACCTGCCGGCAAACCAAGCACCGAGCCACGTCCGAGCCACGTCTGTTTCATCCCGTGCCACCGAAGTTACGCGGGTCGCGATACATCTTGGTTCCACTTTGGATGAACGGTGTAAGGAGATCGGTGCGCCTCGGATAGAATGTCGCTCCTCAACTCCGAGTCGGGTGCGCACCATCCGCCTACGAAACGCAAGGATCCATCGGTGTGGATGGTGAAGTCTCCGTCCTTGCCTGCTCGATCTCAGTCCGCACTTTCTGTAAGTATGGATCACTCTGCTGTCCGAGCATAATCCGTTCCGTCAGAGTAGGCTGTACCACCAGAGACATCAACTGGGCTTAAGTATTTTGGGCCGGTGGTTGGGCCCAACGAGTTATTGTTGCTAGTGGGCTGGGTCGTTACATTTGGTATCAGAGCCGGTTCACCAGCTGGACATGTGTGGCGAGTCTCGGCTGAGCCAGAGTCTGGATGACGGGCTAGCGAGACGAGTCTCACATAGCCTGGTGATCGTGGGCTGTGTGTGTGATTGGACTGACGAGGACGTCAGGGCCTTAACGGGGGGAGTCTGTGACACCCCAATAGTCCCACATCGGATGGGAATGAGTTTGTCATTGGGTTTATATAAGACTTAGACACTAGTAATAATAACTGGGCTTAAGCATTTTGGGCCGATGGTTGGGCCCAACGAGTTATTATTGCTAGTGGGCTGGGTCGTTATACAAACTGTCACGCCCCGTAACCCGCCTATTTGGTCGAATTCAAGTACGCCAACAGACCATCGAACGGGCAGAGTTTTTCCTATACATCTAAGGCGTCGCAACAGTACAAATCAAGAGGTTCCAATCAGGAACAAATTTCATACAAGATTGCATAAGGAAGGTATCAATAACATAAAGCACAATTACTAAGCTATTACAAGCATCCACGTTACATACATTTTACATATTACATTTTTGTTTAGCTTCCAAATACAATCCATTAGTATAATTTTGTTCTTTCATTTTCACACCCCTAAGTTAAGCCGGCTCTGGGTACTGCTATCTCTAGTCTCAATGGTAGGGCGCTATCTACTGAATTACGCCCTTTCCTCGCGTCGCTCGTGTGTGGACCTGAAAAACTTGGGGTGAGAACTATACAAATAGTTCCCAGTGGGTACGACCACTCAAGGGAAGAGCTCGACCCACCAGATCCAAAGGAGACAACAAAACAAGTTAGTCCAACATATATATATATATATATATATATATATATATATATATATAGGGGCAATTGCCTATATACCCCTGAAAAGTTTCCGGTTTTCTTATTTACCCCTCTTAGAAGGCTAATATTGAAAATACCCTTCTTATGTTCCAAGTTCTTTCTAATTTACCCCTGCAGTTAAATTCCGTTAGTGAGGTGCTAACAGCTGCCGTTATCCGTGCAAAATTACCATTTTGCCCATTCCAATATACCCTCGTACCGTAGCTTACTTTTCTTATATGCCCTCCATGCAGCCAATACTTTTCTTATTTGCCCTTAAAATATCAAATTCGTTTCCTATTTACCCTCCAACGGTCATTTTAACGGTAACCTTCTTTTCTAACATTATAAAAGCACATCCATGGCTCAAAAACAATTCAAGCTTACTTCTCCATCTAATAGCTTTCTTTTTTCTCTTATTTGCCTCACTTCTAGCCATAATGAGCCATCTAAGTGAGGGATCTGCATCAACTCCTAACGCACAAATTCCTGTTTGCATTGCGAGAAGATCTTGTAGAATATGGGTATCGAAGCAGCCAACAAGCCAAGGACGTCGATTCTACCGTTGCCCAAATTGGGGGGTAAGATAAGCTTATTGTATATTCTAACTGTATGGTTGCGATTTTAGAAAGCACATTATTTTTCTTTCTTTATCTTACGAATATAATATAAGATTTTTTTTTTTTCTCTTTGCAGGTTGATGGAGTTGGACATTGCAATTATTTTTTATGGACTGACGATGTGCAACACAGCACTTTAGATCTAAAATATCAGCTAAAAGCAATGGGAGAAGCCACTGAGCAAAAAATTCAAAGAATGGAAGTGAAAGTTCTATTTTGGCTTAAATTACTTTTCTGTATTGTAATTCTTGATATACTGATAAGGGGCGTATTTTAGATATGATGGATGGGCTATGTAATCCGACTAGTTTACAGGTTGCAATTACAACAATGTATCTCTGTTAAAAAAGTATTTATATAGGATATCTTATTTAAGCTCTATATATATTTGCAAGGGCAATTACTTGGATTACATCATAGCGATACAATTGCGCATAGACCAACAATTCCATCAACATCCAAAAATATAAGTCATAACAATAATATCATTCAAGCTCCAAAATATAAGTCGCCACATCCAAAAATTACAAAGCCAGGCCATCATCATCTAAAAATTTACAGGCAATCATCATCCATCATGGTAGGCCATCATCATCCAAAAATTTACAGGCAATCATCATCCATCATCATCCAAAAAATAACACAGCATTACTCCAAAAGATAACAGAGCATTCTTTACATGAACTGACTCTCAACCTAGCAATCTATTTGCATCAATGCTAGAAATTGTTGAACCCTGTTGAGAATCTAGCAATCTATCATGAAATACTCCTTCTTTGTTGTGATGTTTCTGCTGCAACTTGAGAATCTAACTCCCGCTGCCGCGATCCGCTAATTTTCCTTCTTTTGTTCCTAAACATGAAGTTTAAAGTAAGTAAATTGAGTACTTAAGACTAACATGCTATATTACCTTGAAAATATTGTAATACTTTGATGGAAATAGATTACCTTGAAGATGCAGTCTTGCCCCTTTGTGATCGGCCCCGTCGCTACATCTTGAGCTAGTTCTCGCCGTCGCGATCCACTATTTCTCTTCCTTTTCTTACCGAAATCAAAGTTTAAAGTCACTACTTATAAAACAATGAGAAGGAAATATGTAGCATCATAAATAGTTTGATGGAAAGATGTAGCATCATAAATATAACCCTTTTTGCTGCTGTGATATCGATGCTGCTGCATGTTCAGAATTGTGCTCTTGCTGTTGTAATCCACTAGTTGTTCTTCTTATTTTGCTGAAAACAAGTTCATGATTACTATATCTAGATATTCAAACTACTGAAAAATATGAAGGATAATATATTAGATTGAAAGAAATAAATTACCTACTGCTGGAACCTACTGTTGGAACAGTATTCTTACAGGTTCTTGCATGATGGCCAAAACCACCACATCTAGCACATTTGTGTTTTCTCTTAATCAACTCTCCCACTCCCCTTATTCTCTTTTTTCGTGGCCTGCCAGCAGGTCTTGCTAATATAGGTGGCAATACACTAAAACCTATATCACTCTTTTTCCATTCCTCTTGGGCAGGCAATGGCTTAATGTTTAAGGAATAGGCATCTCGATACCTCTCCACAGTGAAGTATGATGATGCATAATCTTCAACATTGAGTTTCATCTTAGCTATAAAAGCAATTGCATGTACACAGGGCAATATATCCAGAGACTTGCCATCTTCTACATGTGCATGTCCTCTCATCCAACCTTACATCACATCTTGCATTAGGCCCTTCTATCTCTGCTTGCTCATCACTACACCTTAACACTTTAAAATTTTCAAGATCCTAGCATTAACACAATACAAGTTTGTAAGTTTACATGCATGTTTAGAAATAATTTATAGTAAGAAACAACAAGCAGATTTTTATATTTACCTTGGTCAAGTTGTTGATATGCTTAGTTGCCCCCGGTACAAGCTTTGTTGACCATTTTGCTGCATCTCTTCTTCTTTTGTTCATCATGATCATTATTTTCTGCCTTATGGCATCCATCATATCTAACACCGGCCTATTCCTTTCTTTACTGATCCAAGAATTAAAAGTCTTAGAGATATTGTTGGTTTCTTGTTCGCACTTTGCATCTATTCCAAATAAAGAGCGACTCCATACATGACCATGATTTTCCCTTAAGTAATCAATCACTCCACTATCTGCCAGCTGCACCCTTTCCATATGGTATTGAAATGCTGAACTTGTATATGCCCTAGCTGCTCCCCATAGATGTTTCTTCAAAATATCTCCTCGAAATCGTTTCTTGCAGTTGCTATATAAGTGACGCATGCATTCACGATGTTCAGCAGTAGGATAGACAGCTAGAAGAGCCTTATCTAAGCCTTTTTGCCTATCACTGGATAGAACCAGCCCATTAGGACATCCTATGGCTTCCTTAAGAGCTACCAAGAACCATTCCCAACTCTCAGCATTTTCTGACTCAACCACACCATATGTAACTGGAAACATTGAGTTGTTTCCATCCAATGCAATTGCGGAAACAATAATCCCTTTGAATTTACCCTTTAGATGAGCTCCATCTAAACCGACATACGGCCTACACCCTCGTAGAAAACCTTGAATACTAGCCCCAAAAGCAATAAACATTCGCTGAAAATATTGTTTACCTTCCAACTCTATCAATTTAATCTGTGTATGACTTCCTGCATTTCTTCTTCTAATCTCATCACAAAAGTCAAAAACTCTTAAGAATGATAGATCCCATTTTCCATGTAATTGGGTCATTGCGAGCCCCTTACCCTTCCATATCCTTAAATAGGGCAACTCCAACCTTCCATACTGCTCTTTAAGTCTTCTAGATAAATCACTCACAGGTATATCACCTTCATTTTTTAGCCAATTAAGGATTCTTTCTGCAATCCATCCTTTTGTGGCATTCTTGTTTCCACACCTATTGACAACTTCACACGTATGCTCTGATTGGAGAGTTTTAATCTATCGACACAATAGATTGAAAGAAATAATTAGAGTAAAGTAATTTTAGACAGTAGCAAATACAATTTACTTATTTACCTGAAAGGTAGCTTCTCCTCGAATCCTTGCTGCATGTATTCTCCACCCACAACCTTCTTGAGTACATCTTGCACTCACTCTAGACTGATCACTTTTAATAATCTTGAATTGGAATTGATTTTGGACAGCGAATTGATGAAGAGCACTTCTAAATGAATTGACATCAGGATACTTCACACCATAGTCCACAATTGGATTCTCAATGTCATAAACTAACTCATCCTCATCTGAGTCTGTTTCAGTGGAACTAAAGACTAAATTATGTTCAAACTTTTCAGTAGAGGATTTATCAGATTCCTCCACTTCCTCAGCTACATCTTCATCTACTCCCTCAGCTACACCTTCATATATTCCCTCAGCAACACCTTCATCTACTCCCTCAGCTACACCTTCATATATTCCCTCAGCAACACCTTCATCT
This sequence comes from Aechmea fasciata, assembly GCA_025177825.1. NCBI lineage: Eukaryota > Viridiplantae > Streptophyta > Magnoliopsida > Poales > Bromeliaceae > Aechmea > Aechmea fasciata. The sequence continues at coordinate 11,571,443 of CM045934.1, forward strand.
ACTCCCTCAGCTACACCATCTCCATCACCTTCATGTACAGCATTATAATCAGCATCTTCATCTTCATCTTCATCTCCAACATTATCTTCTTCCACAGCTATATCCTCATTTCTAACATCATCTTCAACTTCAACTTCAACTTCACACTCAACTTCAACTTCACCCTCAACTACATCCTCAACAAAATCCTCAGCATTGAAATTAAACGGAATGCCATCGGAACAAATAATAACAAATATTTCTATCTCTGTACCATCTGTGAATTGCTCTAACATATCATGAAAATCACTTTCATCTTTAATATCGATAAACTTTTGAGCTTCTCCTTTGGTCTTCTTTGATTTATAAGCTACTCTCACATATTCTCGTTTCTCCCCAATCCCTCATTTTTTTGATATCTTCAAAAAACTCTTTTAAAGTATATGTATCACTAAGCACTGTGTAGCAAGTTTGCATTCCATACACATATTTTCTCCCTAACTTTGTCTTTACTGGTTTAAACACTCCCCCGTACATAACTTTCAATCTATAATCTGGTGCCATGCTGAAATTACAAATCAACAGCTAGATTTCCTTGCAAAATCCACAGCTAGATTTAAATAACACCATATATAATGAATTTCGATGCATGCAAAAGATATTAAAGATCAAATCACAAGAAAGTTAATTTATATAGAAGATTAAAATTTTATAGATGTAAATAATTACAAAATTTCATGAATCTTACCTTTTTCTTTGTGTAGAAAGTTGTAAGAATACAATGTAGACCCTGATCTCCTTCAAACAGAGCTAAAAGTCTCGGATATTCCAAAACCCTAATTAATTCATAGAATAAAATGAAAATAAGTTATTTTATATAGCAGATTAAAACCCTAGATGTAAAGAATTACAAAAATTACCTTTTACTCGTAGAAAGTTGTAAGAACACAATGTAGACCCCGATATCCTTCAAACGAGTGTACCATTCGTATACTCCAAAACCCTAAAAATACAAACGATAGGCGAAGATCGACGGAGACGGCGAGACAACGAAGAAGGAGGCAGGAGAGGGAGAAGGAGGAAGTACTCTTTGCAGAAGAAGGAGGAAACAGGAGAAGCAAGTGTTTCATCTCCAACAGAGATGTCGCCTAGGTTGAAGATGGTGGCGGATGGGGCCAAGTCGTGCGAATGAGAAGCAAGATGGGAGGGAGAGAGAGAAAGGATAACTTAAGGGATTAGGCTAATGAGATAGGGGCAAAATAGGTATTTTAGATAGTTTTAACTCAAGTATACATTTAACCCATGTTTAACCCGGGTTAAACTAACGAGGTAATATGGGAGGGGGTATTTTGGATTAACGGTGGAACATATGAGGGGCATTTTAGAAAAAAAAGAAAAAAAGTTGGGGTAGATCAGATATATCCAGATGCATGAGGGGTATATAGGCAATTATCCCATATATATATATATATTTCATCATATAATTTTTATGCAACTAACCGCTATCATGCTTATGCCTCACAAATGCAACAATGCAATTCATGCAAGTAGATCTATTGATTCTACTTTCTAATCCCCAATCCATACCAATTACCACTTTATATCATTGGCTATTATCTATCAATTACCATTCTCTCCTAAGGTTATCTTTATCTTAGCCAAGCTATGCCACCCGACTCGGTTTTGAGTCAATCATCCGCAGAGTACCGCGCACATCCAGGCCTGAGGAGAGGAACCTGCCATATACCTCAGCCTTCAATCCACAAACCACGTCTCCCAACGGGCCGCGAAGAACTGCATACACTTGTAGTCAGGGATCCCTCGGTGGGAGAGGAACATGCCGCATACACCCGAAGTCGAGATCACCCTAGCACCTGAAGATTCTTCCGGTGGGAGAGGAACATGCCACATACACTCGCGGCCAAGAATCTTCCATAACCATATCCTCGAAGTCTTCTGGTGGGAGAGGAACATGCCACATGCACCCGCGTCCAAGAACTATCGAGTTCCACAAGTCCTGGGATTCCGGAATTCACTTTTCAAGTCTCAAGGGTTGGTCTCATACCCTATAATGTCGACCTCTCTAGGTTCGACTCACATATATCCTAGTGGCCATTTTACCATTATAATCCACAACCTAGGCTCAACCACACTAGGTTCATTACCACTACATCTATAACATATCAGACTTGTGCGCAAATTGCGAGGTTCGAGTGTTTGTTGTGAGTTCCGAGCTTTTCCACATTTTTTGGAAGGTCGTTGACAGTGTTTCGACCTATGGATCGAACCCCGAGAATTGAGGTATTTAAAGTAGCACTAGGGTCGCCAAAAAAAGGACTTAGGCTGCTCTCAGATTGCATTTTCGGAAGTGTCTGCAGTACGGTCGATGGGCAGTACGGAGCATGATGGTTGTACCGGTACACTTTGGGATTTGTACCGGTACACTTGGCGTTTTCTCTCAAACCCGAGGCTCGGGTTTGCAATTTTCGTGGGATTTGTACCGGTACACTTGCCTGTGTACCGGTACACTTTGGCAGTTTCTGAACAGTTCGAACTGCAGGGGTGTTTTGTATTGTGGCCTATCTATATAGCAACCCACGCCCCTTGGACCTCCCCCTGAGCTTGGAACAGCAAAAGAGAGAGGTAAGGAGCCCTCCACTCCTTCTCTTGGGCTTTCTTTGATTTTGATGGGATTTTTGAAGTTTAATCACTACATTTTGCTCATTTTTGCTTCTTAGTGGCATTTCCACTATTGTTGAAGGCTTGGAGCTTGGATTGAGACTTGTTGGAGGAGAGATTTCCAACCCTAGTGGACTTGGAGCATTGTTTGGTGTTTCTCTTGAGGTTAGTACGCTTTAATCCCTCTTTGATCCATGTTTTGGTAGTTTCTTCTAGATGAAACCCTAGATTTGGGATTTTAGGGTTTATTGTCATGCCCCGAGCTCCGCTTATTTGGTCGGATTCGGGCACGTCGACAGACCGCCGAACGGACAGAGCTTTTCCTACACGTTCTAGGCATCACAATCTATACAATGCAATACAAGAGATTCCAACCAGGAACAGTATTCAAACATAGACTGCATAAGTATCGAAAACATAAAATGCTAGCTATGCCATTACAAGCATTCATCTCACAACTTTTACACATTACATTAGTACAATACTATTAAGTTATTACAATTTATACAAATTTACTACAAGTTTGTTTCTTTCAATCTGAACTCTGAGCTAGACCTCTTCAGGGTATTGCTATCTCGGTCTCAGTGGTGGGGCGCTATCTACTAAGCTACGCCCTGTCCTCGCGCCGCCGCGCCGCTTGCTTGTGAACCTGTACCCCCAAAAGCAACATGGGGTTGAGAACTATATAAATATAGTTCCCGGTGGGTACGACCACCCAAGAGAAGAGCTCGACCCACCATGTCCAAAGGAGGCACTGTAATATGTCAGTCCAACAGATAATCATAATAATTTTTAGTCCAACAGATAATCATAATAATTTATGCAGATATTAAAACATGTATGCCTCACGATATGCAATATGCAAATTATGCAACAATATAAAAGTAGATCTACTGATCCTACTTCCTATCTCGCTATCCAAAGCTCAACTTACACTAGCTTCTAAGGTGTCATCCATCTCAAGCTATCCACCCGACTCGGTCTCGAGTCAATCATCCGTGGAATACTGCGTCAAGTCAGGCTAAGGGTGCAGGACGTCTCACAAGCACCTCAGCCTTAAGTCCACACGACAATAGGTACAATCACAGGGAGAGGAGAACCGTCGATCCCCGTGACCCTGAGTCGCTCAAGCTTAATGGGCGAGGAGAACCGTCAAACCCGTTGAGCTCATACCGGGAGAGGAGAACCGTTGATCCTGTTGAATCACTACCGGGAGAGGAGAACCGTCGATCCCGTAGTTCTGATTCACTTGTGGCATACCGAGAAAGGAGAACCGTCGATCCCGTTGAATCACTACCGGGAAAGGAGAACCGTCGATCCCGTAGATCTGATTCTATTTTTGCCAACAATTCCTAGGGATTTCGAAACCCACTTTCACAACTTAAGGGTTTAATCATTTACCCTATGTTGACGACCTTTCTAGATCCAAACCAATCATTTCCTAGTGGTCTTTCTAGCACTATAATTCATAACTTAGTCCAATTTTACTAAGTGTCACTATATGTCATAACCTAGGTTCAATCACGCTAGGTTCTATATCATTTTACCTAGATCCCAACTCTAGGTTTACTAATTCAACCTATGTTCAATGCCACTAGGTTTATGTCCAACCTACGTTCAATAACACTAGGTTCATGTCACTCGATCTATGTATCATCCTAGTTATTCACGCCTAGGATTACAATTTACAAGTTTTCATTTACCTTGTCACCGTCGAGATTTCTAATCAACTGGAGTTATCAACTTATACCCAATTCTTAGGGATTTAACATGTCCACAATATGTGTGATGCATTGGACTTTTGCAAATTGCAAGGTTCGAGTGTTCGATGTGATTTTCGAACTTTTCCACATTTTTTGGAGGGTCGTTTATAATGTTCCGACCCATGGCTCGAGTCCCGAGAATAGAGGTTTTAAACTATGCACCAAAGTCCAAAAAGTTAGATTTTGGATAGCTCTCGGATTGCATTTTCGGGCATGTGTGCCGGTACAGACTTGATGGTTGTTCCGATACAGGCTTGATGGTTGTACCTGTCACGCCCCGTGCCCGCCAATTCGGTCGGATTCGGGCTCGCCAACAGATCGTCGAACGGACAGAGTTTCCCCTGTACGTTCAAGGCTCGCAATCGATACAATTACAAGGAGGTTCCAAACAGGAACAGATATCACAATCAGATTGCATAAGGAAGTATCATAAACATAAAACAGCTACTTGCTATTACATCCATTCAACCCAGATTACAATCTTTACATTTTACATTCATTATTACAGACTTCCAAATACAATCTAGTAAATTATACATTTTTATTACAACTTGTTTTCTTTTCCCACTATACCCCTAAGCCCTGTCAACTGGGGTACTTCTATCTCTGGTCTCCTGGTACGGCGCTATCTACTGAGCTACGCCCTTGCCTCGCGCTGCTGCTGCGCCGCTCACGTGTGTACCTGTACCCCCAAAACGCAACACGGGGGTGAGAACTATTGTCCATAGTTCTCGTGGGTACGGTCACCCAAGAGAAAAGCTCGACCAATAGGTCCAAGGAGGCACTGCAGATATGTTAGTCCAAAAAACATCCACAGATATATATAATTTGCAACTAACATAAAAACCTGCCTCGTAATATGCAATATGCAAAATTACCATTTAGCTCTTAGCTTTTCTTTACTTTATTGCTATTCTTTACTTTAGCCTTTTTCATTCTTAAACTTAGCTATTTACTAAGTTAGCTATTCATACTCTTTATTCTTTACCTTCATTAGCTACTTATCAAGCTAGCTATTCATATTCTTTATCCTTTACCCTTGGCACATATGCTATTTAGCAAATACATCTAAGGTCCACTCTACCTCAGCTCACTATGCCACCCGACTCGGTCTTGAGTCAATCAATTGCGGATAATCTGCCCGCTGTCTAGCCCGAGGGGTTGGACGTCTCACAACCACCCCAGCTGTCAACAACCAGCCGCCCACACTGACTCAGCCTCATGCGGCGAAATCGTCGCACACGCTGAACTCGGCTCGAGTCATTTGACATAGCCATTCTGGTGGCGAACACGTTGCACTTACCCCGAGGGGGCACAAGCCATGACTTGACCATCTGGCGGCGAACTAATCGCACCTCACCCAACAATGGTTTCAGTCACAACTCAGCCACCTGGCGGCACCCGTATCGCACTTACCCCAGCAATGGTTCCCAACTCGGGGTGTCAAAACTCATGGCGGTCTGATCCTCACCCGGCATAACCGGTATGGAACTCAACTCGGCTTACCCACCCGGCGGCGAAATCGTCGCACACACGCCCTGACGGTGGTATAGCCCTGGACGGCGAAATCGTCGCACACGCCCGGCACCCTCAGTGGTGCACAAGTCTTGGGATTCCGGAATCCATTCCACTTTGCTTGAGGGTTGGCCTTAACCCTCAAGAGTCGACCCTCTAGGTCCATTGTTCTTTACCTCCTAGGTCCATTGACACTAGGGCTCATTTCTTGTCACATAACCTAGGCTGACTTAACTCTAGGTTCAATGTCATTTCATCTCGACCTATGTTTACTCGCACTAGGTCCATTGTCATCCTTGTACAACCTATGTCCTTGACACTAGGTTCACTGTTCTTTCCCTAGATCCATATGACTCTAGGTTGCCATAACCTATGTTCATTACACTAGGTTAAGTGCCACACTCTTAGGTCCATTGACTCTAGGTTGCCATAACCTATGTTCTTTACACTAAGTTGGATGCCACTCGATCTATATGTGTATTAGTCCATGACTCACATTCTTTACTTAGCATTCATTTACTTAGCATTCTTATACTTGGCACTCTTACTTAGCATTCTTTACTTCATTATCTAGCTCATGCTTACTTGTTCTCTAGCATTTCTATATCATGCTATTATCATGCTCATCTTGTGGTTACCCTGCTAAGCATGCAACTCTCTCTAGTCATCTAGCATTATTCATCATGCTATCTCATGCATCTACTTAGCATTTTACACTAGGTTCTTTAACATGCATTTTCTATACATGGATCACATGCATCAAGTTGAAACCTTTACTCTTAGACATATATAGGCGACCTAGTCGCTTCGGTAAACACAACCCACCTTGGTTTTGCTCTCCGATTGCTCGTCGACACTTGCAATCGGCCGCCCGCGGCACCCTCGATCCGGTTCGGCTCGGCTCTTGCGCGACCAACCGAACGATCTCCGAATCCCATCCGAGACCTTGTCGTTGCCCCACGCCTTCAAGTTGCCCCCAGTTCCGTTTTCATGAATTTTGGGCTCCTATCTTGCGTCTTTGCGGACATACGGTATGAATATATTAAATAATTAATATCTTTGTACTCGCTCGTCGGATCACCGAACCGAGCGCGCCAACGCGTTCGTTGCACCCCCAATTAGGTTTCTTTGGGGTCAAATGAGATCAAACTCATCTATTTCTAAAAACCCCATTTTGGAGCCCTAGGTTTGCATCTATGCAATCCCACCATTTTGATCTCTAGAACAAGCAATAGAAAGCTTGTTCAACATCTAGGAACTCATCTAAGAGCACTAGAACCATCCATAGGGTGCTTAGAGCAAACCCTAGAAATCCACCATTAGAGCACCTTGAAGAACACATGTTTTTCATGAGTTTCCAAGTCTCTACTACGTTTCTACACTTGTAGAGAGATCAAATCCTCGATCTAGGGTTTAGAAACCCAAAACCCTAAAGTCTACCATGCTTGAGAGAGAGAGAGAGCACAAGCTTACCTCTACAAGCTTGCCCCTAGCTCGTGGGAGAGGAAGAATGTAACAAGGGACCTCCATCTTCATCTTCTTCATCATCTCCATCTTTCTTCTCTTCTTCTTCTTCTTCTTCTTTCTTCCTTCTCTTTCTTTCTTCCTTCTTTCTTGCTTCTACGAACAGAAAGTGAGGCGCCGAGCTTATGAGTGATGGCAGGAAGAGGTTTTAACCTCTTCTTTACAACTAACCCCCTGCACAATTGCTATAAAGCCCCTCAACTTTCCATCATGTGCACAGTCCAAACTGGGCACTTTTCGTGCTCAAGGACCGGTCTCCCAAGCCAAGGACCGGTCCCAGAGAGCTCTGCTCCACTCTGCGCACCTGGGGACCGGTCTCTCCCCTCCAGGGACCGGTCCCAGAGAGCCTGCTCTCGCGGGACAGCCTTCAGGGACCGGTCTCCCTTTACAGGGACCGGTCCCCACAGGGACTTTCAGCTTTTTTCGTTTCTTCCCCGTTCCAACTCACTTTTGGCCTGTTTGACCTCCGATTCGTTTCAAATCGAACTGAGACTCTCCAAACATGATTTAGATCATGTCCACATCATCATTTCATCCGCGCAAGTGCCGGATTTGGCTCACGGCCCAAAGTAGCCTTTCGGCTTCGTTCTCGCACCTAGTGCACCGAAAACACCCGAAAGCTTCCAGACTCCGCCGGAACCATTCTTATGGCCTTCTAAGCCAACATACCTCGTAACTTCAAGACTTTAGAAGTTCGATATGTGACAGTACCTGTACACTTTGGAATTTGTACCGGTACACTTGGCCAATTACTAAAAACCAGAGGCTCGGGTTTGGCAGTTTTGTGGGATTTGTACCGGTATACTTTTCCGTGTACCGGTACACTTCTACAGTTTTTAAAAATCTGGAACTGCAGGGGTGTATTGGCATTTTGGCTCTTTCTATTAGTACCCCACGTCCCTAGGGCATCCCTTGAGCCTTGCCACTGCAGAGAGAAAGGTGAGGGAGCTCTCCACACTCTCCCACTCCCTTTCTTTGATTTTTTGTTGGATTTTTAAGAGATCAAGCATCTCTTTTTGCTCCATTTGCTTGTTTGAGCCATTGTCACCTTGGTAGAGGCTTGGAGCTTGGACTTGGAGCTTGTTGGGAGGAAGATCATCACTTCAAAAGGGTTTTGATCTTTGTTTTGGAGCTTCTAGGAGGTAAGCATCATACTCTTTCCTCTATATTTGAGTTTTGATGGTTTCTATGTGATGAAACCCTAGTTTTGGGAAATCTAGGGTTTATTTGGGGCTTTTTAATTAGAGGCTTTTAGAGCTATAATAATTGGATTAGAACCTTGGTATAGGTTGCTTTGGGAGGGCTTTGGCTTCCTTTTGATTTTTCTAAGAGATTTTCTACACATTAGGTGAGTTTTTCTTGCCTTTTGTCAAGATGCATAAAGATTGAACACATGGTTTATCTTTTGATGTTGTAACTCTTATGACTTACTCTTTAGGGCGCTAGGAGTGAGGATCGAAACTTCGTTAGAGTTTCGGAGCATCGCGTGGATCTTCGGTGGGTTTGACCTCACCAAAGACAATGAGAAAATCTCATTGGTTCTTATTTGAGTTTGGTTAAATGATAAATCATTCATTTTCATGCTAGAAACATTATTTGTGAATTTTAGGATGCTTAAAACATATATATTATGTATAATACATTTTTGGTCTCTATTTAGTAGAGAGTAGTCATGTTGGACTTATGCATGTGTTAGCATTCTACGTGAAACTTGAGATCATGTTAAACATAGTGGAAATGACAAATGAATTGCGTTCTTGGACATAGAACCATGTATGGCATAGGAGAAAAGCCAATGTTATAAAGAGGCATTGGGCTTGGTATTAAAATGTGAAATAGTAAGCTAATGTCATAAAGCGGCATTAGGCTTGGATTATGTGTGGATTAGCAAACCTAATGTCATAAAGCGGTATTAGTGTTGGAATTGGATTTGGACTTTGAGATGTAATGTCATAATGGGGCATTGCATTTGACCTTTGGGGTTACTAGAGATCATTACCATATTAGTGACATGATGACTGGATACTTGAGACATTGACCATGCTTGCTTGCCATTTGTGCTTATTCGCACATACCTGTGAGGGTCGCTCCCTACAAGCCGGCACTCCGGAGTTAGCCTTTGCGATCTATGTTCGCGCGTGCGGTATTGAGAAACCTACGGGACCGAGTGGGATAGACTCATTCCTTACGGGGGATGTTGGGGCTACCACGGCACTTAGGTGGCACAAGCCGGACTACACTCGTGTAGATTCTATAATGAGATTGAACAATGACACCAATTTAGCAAATGACAAGCACTACTAGATATGTTATAGTAGTTGGATTACTTGGATATGCTTATAGCATAGTTTTGGGACATGTAGTATACTTGATAGTTTATTTATTGCATCATAGTATACTTGGTTGCCTTGTTAGAACATATTTATTATATGTTGACATTTTGGATTTTGATAGCATTCATATCATCACGAGTAATTGTGGCATAGTTGTATAACATTTCATATATGCTTTCATTTCAGCAGTTACCTATCACATTTTATTATGTTCACTTCTTTTGGGTCTAGTGGTGCATTTGGCTCAGGTCAGTAATTGTACACTGGGAACTATAAATTATAGTTATCACGCCCTTTGTTTCATGATTCTTTTCAGAGCCTTCTGCGCCGGGGGAGGCCAGGGACCGAGGAAAGGGGATTGCCTGGGGCTAGCGACGTTTGGGCGAGGGATCCTTTTGGATAGGTGGTCTACCTCTCTTGGTTTTAGTTTTGGAGAGGTTTTTGGAGAGTTGTACCTATGTATAGAGACCACCCAATTTTGATGTATCTAGACTGATGATGTATTACTTTATATTTTCTCTTTATTATCTAGTTCTTTTCTTCTATGCCTGTTGATAGAACTTAGTTGTTTATTGCTCTGATATCTCTAGTTGTAGACCTTCGTTTGTTTTATTTTCGCTGTTTTCGTGGACGTCTTGTATGTGTTGACATATGGCGGGTCTGGGCGCGCTACCGGGAAGGCCTCCACCGGTCCCAAGGCGTGACAATATGTCAATGTTCATATATGCTTTAGGCTTAACCATAATGTATTCATATGCACCTAGCATTCACTTTTCATATGTGTTTAGTCATATGCATCTAGAATCCACAATTCATGCATTCCTATGCATCTAGCATTCATATGCATCTAGCATGTTTATCACATGTCCATATTCATACATCATCCAATATGATTATCAATATTCATATGCATATTCCCATGGTAGGTAACTTTACATGATTCATGCTTTCATCTTATCAATCATAACCTACCGCTAAACATATATGCGTCAATGAAAACCATATATTGCTTTGGCATGGAAGCGACCTAATCGCTTCGGTAAGCACAACTCACCTTTACTTGATACCAGAATGCGAGAAATCCACTTCCCGCACTTTTTCAAGAATCACGATCCACGCTCGCGACAGTTGAAGCCGAAAATGTCCTTTTGGCGATATCTTCGCGTAAGCTCGACGGATTGCCGAACCGTCTTCGCCAACGTGTTCGCTTTACCCTTAATTAGGTTTGTACGTGATCATTTCCAAGCGAGAACCTCAATCCTACAAAAGTGCATTATCGAGCTTAGGTTTCCATTAACCTATTACTATTCAAACCTTTATGCAGGTTCTATAAGAACATATATAGCAAACTCTAACTACTTAAGAACTTCAACCAATTACTTAGGAATATTAGAGCTTACCTCCTGTTATATCTCATTCCTAAAGCTACAAATCAGCTCAAAGATTCACATGTTATATTTCCAACATGCAGCTTTCCGACTAAATTTCATGGCAGCATAAGCTCCATCAAGAATTCCTGCTGCCAGCAGGGATTTCCTTAAGCCTTATAAAAGCTACAAACTGTAGCAATCCAACAACATCAAAGATAACCTTCTTTAAGGTAATTAAAACGATCTTTAATCAGGAATTAATTCTACCATATTTCAATTTCTACTTTAGGTTTCACTCCAATAACCAATTCAAATGTATGTACATATACATATGCTGTCCATCAAGGATTCAAATGCCGCCTCGTGCCGTACGGCACGGGGCGTGCCGTACCGTGCTCCCAAGAAGGGGGCACTGTACAGGGGGGGTCTCGGATCCCCCCTGGGTGCCGCGGCACAAAGCCACGTGCCGCACGAGACAACGCGGCACACGGCCATGTGCCGCGTGCCACCGCCCTTTTTTTCTTTTTCTTTTTTTTTGGCTTTTTTTTGGGGTTTTTTTTTTGCTTTTTCTTTTGGGCCACCTATATTGTCTTTTTTTTTTTAATTTCTTTTTGTTTTTTGCCGGATGTCTTTTTTTTTAACTTATTATTTATCAATATACGATAAACTTTTTAATTGACATACCTGATCCATACCATAAACAAATTTTAATTGACATACCTGTTGGCCCGAGCCCTCCGCTTCCACCACAGACATCCATTTTTTCTTCGCAAAATATTTTGTCAAAAATTGTCGCACCGCGAAATTTTCGGTGATTCAAGGGAACAAAAGTCAATCTCCTAAATAAATTTTAATCAGATATTTTAAAAAGAATAAAAGAACAAAAAATAAATTTAATATCGGGAATACATGACTTTCTCACAATGCCAGCAATATTTACATCAACATCGTTAAATAAATCTTGTATCTACAGATGACAATACGTCATATGATCAAGCGTGACGATCTATGTCGAATTAAGCAGTTATCTCTATATAAAAATATAAATTTAAATAAGTATTATACTTGTGAATTTTATTATTGTATTTTAATTTCTATTCTATATTAGTTATAGTTGTATTTTATTTACAAAAAACTTACATGCATATTAATTGATTAGTGTAGTAAGGTATATATAATAAATATTCATAATTATTTATTTAAATCTTTCAAAATAACATTATAAGAGTTTGTTGAAACCAAAAAAACTGAAATAAGCCCGTGCCAAAGCGTGCCAATAGGAGGTCATGCGTATCTATCGGCACGCAAGCGTGCCACGTGTCGGCACGCAAGCGTGCCTGTGCCGTACCGTGCCAGGGACATAACGGCACGCCCCCATGTCACGGCACTTTAAACCTTGCTGTCCATACACAGTTCTCTATGATTCTTCATGACAAAAAAATTTCAATATCCCAAAAATCTGTAACCTAATCTCTAATATGAAATTAGATCAACTTTACCTTAACTTACAAGTTTCCCATGATCTGTTTTCAGCTCCTGGCCTTCCTCTCAGCTCGAATCCACAAGAAAACCCAGCTCCATACAATCCTCTTCTCCAACTTCAGCCAAGAGCTCAATAACACACTTACCTTAATCAGAATTTGCAAGGTAGCTCTTAGTAATCAAACAAATACTACTTTCAAGCAATTACCATGAGCTTTAACAAAGAGAGAGCAAACCTCACCTCAGGTTTGTTATACTTCCCATAGATTACCTCTGCTCGGACACTACCTCACAGCCAAGAACCAAGCTCCAACATGATCTCCATCAATCCCTCCATCATGCGGTTAGAGAGAAAGAGAGGGAAAGAAAATAGAAAAGAATAAAGAGAAAAGGGAGAGAGATGGTCTCATACGTTTCTAAGTGCTGGGGTTAAAAGATAAGTCCAACAAACTGCTATTTAATCCCTCAAAATAATGAAACTGCATTGCAGTCCAGCAATTTGTGAATCAGTCCCTGCAGGTTCGCAGTTCAGTCCCTGCTGGCAGCAGCAGCTTTGGCAGCCCGTTTCTCACATCCAGCTCACTCCGAATTCATCCAAACACTTCCAAAACATGCTAAACTCTATGCCCAAGCTACCAATTTAATTTGGAAGCATTTAATTTTTATTTTAGCATCATTTTAGCAGGATTAGCAACGAAATCAAGATCCAATTCCATTACATGCCGCAGCTCTCCCCGAAGCTCATTTCGCACATTTCGCTCATTCCAAATCCTTCCAAACTCTTCTGAGACATGCCAAATAACATCCCTAAGCTACTAATTTAATTCGGAGGCAATTCATTTTCATTTTGGCATCATTGTAACCAACGTGAGCAAGATTTGCAACACAATCAAGCTCCAATACTTCGCATGGCAGCAGCTTCACTTCGAAGCCTTTTTCGCGCATCCAACTCATTTCGAAACCTTCCAAAACCTGCCAAACACTAGCCCTAAGCCTCCAAATTCATTTGGGAATAACCCAAGTTCAGTTCAGCCTTGTTGTGGTCAATTGGGTCAAGTTTAGCCATTACAATTCTGCACCCGGCAGCACAACACTTCGGGGCCATTTCGCACTTCCACTTTGCTCCAATGCCCCACATACGTCCAAACTCATGGTTAACTATCCCCACAACACCAGATTAACTTGGGTACACCATAAATTATCCCCAAGCCTCACTTTAATTCTTTTAATCAAAGTTAGCATCGCAATCCGAAAACTCTTTTCTCACTTCGTTTCGCGCCCAACTTGCGCTGAAACACTCATTTACCTCCGAAATTCATTCCCACGCATCACAAATCACTCGGGGAAGATGTTCAACTAGCTCAAGCCTCACTTTGATCCTCGCTTGATCCTCTAGATCAAAGTTGACATCGCAACTCCCAAATTCCATATATTATATTTATTTTGGGGATTTTGGTTTTGTAGCTTCTAGAACCTAATTGATGGGTTTAAAACCTTTGTTTAGGTTGGATTTGAAGAACTCTAACTCCTATTTGGAGATCGGGAGAGTTTCCTTCACATTTGGTGAGTTTTTCACCATTCCTTGAGTTGCTTATTGATTGAACTCATGGTTCTTCGTTTCGACATTGTAACTCCTTTAGCCTAACTCTTAGGGTGCTAGGAGTGTAGATCGAAGCTTCGTTAGCGTTTCGGAAGGCCGAGCGGAGCTCTTGGTGGGTTTGGCTTTAAGGGTATAGGAGGAAATTCCTCCTATATTGTTAATACTTGTCGTATCATCAATTTGCATGCATATTCATGCTAGATAGGATTTTTATGAATTTTGGAATACTTAAAATGCATATGTTATGTATCATGCAAATTCATCTCTATATAGTAGAGTAATATATGTATTATTCATGCATGTGATAAGTATTCCCCTTGTGAGTTGGAAGCAAGTCTCTTATGATGATAATGATTTAGAATCATGCATTCTTGGACATTAAACTCATGTTTGAACATAGAAGGACTAAGTGTCATAAAGAAGCACTTGACTTAGAAGAACTATGAAACTGCAACATAGAGACATAGTGATAGGCCATTGAGACATCGACTATATATTCCATATTTTAGACATGATGACATAGTGATAGGCCACTGGCATAGTTGCTACATATACCATATTTTAGACATGATGACTTGGGACTTGAGACGGATTTACTTACTTGCTTGTCATTGTGCTCATTCGCACATGCTTGTGAGGGTCGCTCCCTACAAACCGGCACTCATGAGATAGCCATCGTGATACATACTCGCCGTGCGGGATTGGGCGCTGAAGTGGATTGCCGTGGGCAAGGCTCATTCCTAGAGTGGGGATGTTGGCTACCACGGGGCCATTAGGCACGGCACCCGCCAGACAGCCTTCGGGTGGGTCTTAAGGCCAGACAGCCTTCGGGCGGGTCTTACAAGATTTAAACTTTAAGTAGTTAATATGCCAATTCAACATTGACTAGAATAGTAAACAATGACATTTTATTATTACATTGTGGACATCGGGTTGGTTGTTTATTTATGCATATTCATGCATAGAATAGCTTTCTTACTTGTGCAATTTCATACTAAGTAGAGATATCATGTTGTAGTAGCATACATGTTTATTTATATGTTGTTCATTTCGCTTTTATTTACCTACTTACTTGTTTGGCTTTTGAGGCCTAGTGGCACAATTAACTGAAGTCAGTAATTGCTCACTAGAAACTATTATTTAATAGTTCTCACGCCCTTTGTTCTATATTTTATTTCAGAGCCTTCGGCACCGGCGGCAAGGGAGTCGCGTAGCTATATAGCTGCTATCTACACTTTACCTAGGTGGTTTTCCCCTCTTTTGTGTTTTTGTTGAGAGGGAGAGGTTTTGTATCCATATATAGAGACCACCTATGTACTACCTATAGTACTTGTTTTGGACTACTTGATGTATTACCTTATGGTTTCCTTATACTAGATGTTAGCTCTTTTACTTGTTTCCTATCATAGAATCTAGTTGTTACATTTGCTCTCATACTTCTAGCATGAATATGCATTTAGAATAATTTAATCAAACCAAATAAGCACTTAGGAGCCATTTGCTCCTATGCTCACGAAGCCAAACCCACCAAGTGCGAAACGCGTTGCTCCGAACCGCTAACGAAGCTTCGATAATCACTCCTTGAGTCCTAAAAAGCACACCCTAGGAGTTACAAGCTAAGAAGATAAACCTTGAGTTCACATTTTAAGGAACTCTACAAAAGGTTGGAGAAAACTCACCGAATGCGAAAGAAACTCTCTCGATCTCCAAATGGGAGTTAGAGTTCTTGCAATCCAACCTAAACCAAAGTTCTAAACCCATCAATTAGGTCCCAAAGGCCCTAAATCGAAAATCCCCAAATCCTAACCCTAGAATCCAAAACTAGGGTTTCATCTCAAGGAAACCTCCAAAATCCGAAACTAGAGGAAGGAAATCGTTCACATACCTCTAAGAAGCTCTAAACCAAGCTCAAAAGGCCCTAGACTTGAAGCTTGATCGACCACAAAGCTCCAACCACCAAGCTCCAAGCTCCAACAATGGTGATGTTGCCTCTACCAAGCACAAAGAAGCAAAAGGAGGGTTTTAATCCTCTAAAAATCCAACCAAAACCCTAGAAAACCCAAGGGAGTAGAGAGAGGAGCTCCTCCTACCTCCTTGCTGCAATGGGGGTGCTCAAATGGAGCCCTAGGGTGAGGGGGTAACCTAATAGAAGCAACAAAATGCTAAAACACCCTTGCAGTTTAAACTGCTCGAAATCTGCCAGTTTGTACCGGTACAAATCTATTTTGTACCGGTATAAACCCTGCGAAAAGCCAAACCCGAGCCTCGGGTTTGCCAAGTCTGCCCTTTTATACCGGTATAATCTCGGTCTGTACCGGTATAGCCATCATTTTATACCGGTATAGACACCATTTTGTACCGGTACAAAGGCACAGAATTTCCAACCCGAGAGCCACCTAAAATCCAACTTTTTGGACTTTAGTGCTAGGGATTCATCCCTTAACCTCGGTACACGTGCCATAGGTCGGAACGCAGTCAACGACCCTCTAGAAAAACTGGAAAAGCTCCAAACTCAAGTCGAATACTCGAACTTCGCAATTTGCGTAAGTCCAGTATGTTACATTCACCCCTCCTAAAAAGGAGTTTCGTCCGCGAAACTCAAAAGCGAACTCATACCTCAAGTTTCCATCTGAAAGAGATGGGGGTAGTGCTCCTGCAGTGCGCTCTCAGGCTCCCACGTGCCCTCCCGCTCCTCGTGGTTGCTCCAAAGAACCTTCACGTACGGAATGTCCCGATTCCGCAGCTTCTTCACTTCGCGAGCCAAGATCTTCACTGGTTGCTCCTCTAAGCTCAAATCATCCCTCAACTCCAAGGGTGTAGTATCCAATACATGAGCTGGATCATGTATAAACTTCCGAAGGACCGACACATGGAATACATTGTGTATTCCCGATAGGTTCGGCAGTAGAGCAAGTCTATACGCTACCGGCCCACACGCTCCAAAATCTCATACGGTCCAAAATAACGGGGGCTCAACTTACCCCGAATCCCAAATCTCCTGACTCCTCTGGTCGGCGAGACTTTCAAGAAAACATGATCTCCAATCCGAAGCTCCAAGTCTCGTCGACGTCTGTCGGCATAGCTCTTTTGCCTACTACCGGCAGTCAACAACCGCTCTTTAGCAATGCGAACCTTGTCTTAGCTTTCGGGAGTACATCTGAGCCCGAAGCCAATCTCTTGCCAACTTCACTCCAATGAAGTAGCGATCGTCGCCTCCGTCCATAGAGTGCTTCATGTGGTGCCATCTTGATGCTTGCTTGATAACTATTGTTATAAGCAACGCTGCCAACGGTAGATGCTGCGACCATCCTCCTCGAAAGTCGATCATACATGCTCAGGGCACGCCCTTTAAATTCTGGATAGTACGCTTCTGCGCCCTTCCTCCGAAGGTGGGAAGCGATGTCGATGCTCAAACGCGAGCCCAAAGCCTCCGGTAGACTTAGGGTTGGACACATCCCCAGCCAATCCACTAAAGTTCCTCGAACTTAAGTCTTCACCGCGAAGTTCCTCCTCTAATTGGTGCTCGTTCGACAAGTTATACAGTTGGTCATCACCAAAACCAAGTGCTCTCAAAAGCTGAATTCCAATTCTCACTTCTCTCGTCTTGGCCGAGGGCGAAGCCTAGCTCTGCTTCAGTTACTCATACAATTGGAATTCTATCATATAACTCTCTGTGGCGAATTCAACAATACCGCTCGTAACAAGAACCCGGGGTTCAAACCCGTTACCTGATCCATCAACACTCCATCGGAATGCTCACTAAAGAGATGTGATACAATATCTATTCGTTGACTCTGATCCCAACATTGCTTGCTCAACTCAAAGTCAGATCTTGATAAAAGATTGCACGACTGAGTGTAAATCCAATCCATAATTAAGCATGGTGTAATTCCCACATGTTTACCCTTGTATACATACTTGGCATGAACAGCCTTATACTCAATATCCAAGATGATCATCCCTTCCGATTGTAGCAAAAATTGCTGAATTATCCAATCTTATCTCCAAAGGTGATTACTCGATTCCCCAATCGGCACTGCACCCCAATGCCTCCGCAGCAGTCTCAACTCTACCACTGGGGTGGTACTCACTGATTTCCTTCTATAAATGTGGTCAAGAATCACAACTCACTCACATCCTCAATCCGCTAAGGTTACTCCTTTAGTCTCAACTTGATGTCTCAAGTAAACTCTTCATAAGCCTACGCCGAGAGCTTATCTTCGGTAGGGAATCTCATAGCACTAACTGCTCAATCGCTCGAAACGAACATTCGAAATTCTTCCCCCCAATGCTTCCCTTCGCATGGGATACCCCAAGTATCCATAGTCACTGAGATCAACTCAAGTGATAGAGAGGGTTCCGTTTACAATTTAATAATATCTCTCTATCAATATCACCATGAAGTGACTATCAACGAGAACGTCAAACTCAACTACTCTTCCACGCAGTCTCCATTGCAAGGAACTTAATTCCATGTGCACATCCGAACAAGGAAAAATCAGCAACTTGGCACATTCCCTCGCGAATTTTCCCAACCACTCGATCCAACAATGAGAGTTCACACTCAGCTCACCTCAGTATGCTTCCGCAGTTGATCCTTGCAGATCTTCATCGGGATACCCATGGTCATCAACGACCGGCTCCGCCAATCCATCAAGAGGGCTTGGAGTTATTATTCCGCAAGTCCCTAACGTTGGTGAAGTACTACAGGCTTCGGCAACATCACGCTAATCATCATGATGTCCCAAACAAGTATCAACATTCGCTTGAGGTATAACCTCAAACTACCCCACAGAATAGTATTACTCCGATTGCAATACGATTCAATCGAGTACACCAATACTCAAGGCTAAATGAACCGATCAACGAGCCTTTACAATCGAGCAAATGCCCACTCGTGATTCAATTTAGATCACGATGGTCGACATACAATCGAAACGACTCTATAGGTCCCACATCAATAGAGGGGGTTTCTCGCGAAGCGAAACACTAGAAGTAAAGATCTCCTTGCCACTTGAGCTCACGATTTGTGACTCCATCAGGAGAACAATCACAACTCAAAAGATATCCTTCAATTAGAGGATTTGCAAACAACAAAAGGTAATGGCCAGCTAGGCCTCGAATCCTCTCCAATACTTACCTAGTTTTAGGTAAGGGAGATAGTCACCACAACCAGTGGAATAAATCCTCAACATGCACTATTTCGTGCTCCAATCCCCAAGGCGAGTTAAATCAGCTCGCAAGACCCAAGGTACAAAGTACCTCACAAACTCCACACCACGAAGGCCAATCTATTTGTTGGCACGCAAAACCTTCTCGCAAGGTAGGGTGTTCGAAACAACACACCCGATCATCGATCGTCCTAGAAGCATCGAAGGATGATCGATGCTAGAAATCCTCGGGTTGGTTCACTACACACTCGGTGTACCCTCGATCTCACGATCCCACACGTGGCATTCCACGCTCTGGGGTCAAAGCTCGGGCTACCGTCCTGACCAAAACTGCCCTACCCGAAGGCAGGGCATTGTCACTCACACTAGCGCACTGCCCAAAGGGCCAGACTCTGCGATCTACAAGCTGGTCCAGCACGGGTCATCCCCGAGCACCATCCCAACCACCGATCCAGGGATGCAACTAATGCAATCGTCGTGAGATCCAAATAGCATAGCAGAAAGCTACCCACAACCCGTAACTAATCGTTTCAAACAAGGCTAATTCTCATCGCAAACAGCGAACTAACATGATGCAATGCAACTCGGCGAATAGCCGAACAATGGATAGGTGCCACGTACCGGCATCAAACAATGCACACTCGAAAGTCATATTACGAACCAAAACACGTGGTCACCACCTCGGCTGCCGTCGCCTCCTCAGTCTGAGCCGTATGCACGCGGCCGCTCGGAGCCTGTTGTGACTCCTCCATCTGTCTCTAAACAGGTTGCCTCCCAGAGTGCGCCTGACTCGCACCCTCGGCCGTGGGCCTCTAGCCCAAATCCATAGTCTAAGCCTTCTCGATACTCCTGCACATACGCCACACCGCTTCCCACGATGAGCGCGTGGGTTACCACACAGATCCTGCTCCGACTTTCTCTTAACACTCTCAGGGAATTAAAGCTTCAACAGGAGTTCCTTGAACCTCTTCCAAGTAGCCGCTACAATGACAGCGTTGATGCTATCCTGAATGTCCAACCACCCGCTACAAACCTCATCACTCAGGTGATGCGCGGCAAGCCAAACTCTGCCTCTCTCCTCCACGAATGTGTCGTGGAAATAGATTCTCCGTCGGCATCGACCACTTCCCTACGATCCAGTGGTCGTCCTTCTCTCCATCGAGGATCCTGGGGTTACACCTCTCGAACTCGTTGGGCGATCCATGAGCCACCCTCGCTCTGCCCCCTCAATCATCCCGGGGGAAACCGCCTGTTGTAGTAAGAATCTCTCCGGGTGTTTCATGCGCGCATCCTGCCTGTGTGCTGCATTTGCCTGTCGTTGAGCTGGTGTCGCCTGGTGAGTCGCCAAACCAGTGAGAGCCGCAAGTAGGCACCTCACTCGCGGACCTCGTTGGATCCGAGGGTAGTGGTCATCTCCACTTCCCCAAACGTTGTCGCGTCATCCGCTCAAACAAACTTAGAGCGGGTTGTCAACAAGACGCCACACATCACTAAAGCGCAAGTTAATAAAACCCACGCTATCGCAGCCCCACTCAACAATACCCAAATCATGCGAAAGTAATGAAGTGTGTTTCACAACTAACTCCCAATGTTACGTTGTCGGCCGCCAACGTAACCCTCCGCGAAGTTAGGAGTTATACACTTCGGTCCAACTCTACTTACTAGAGTTATTCAAGATACCCAATCTTAATACTTTCGCTCACAAGTTAAATAGACCTCGTCTCTCACGAGCCTATATCCTATAGTCCAACCGGCCTAAGGTTTGCTAGGTCCACAAGAAGACTCAACCCTAGGCTCTGATACCAATTTAATCATCACGCCCGGGACCCGGCGGAGCCCGCCGTGCGTGCCTGCACTCCATTTCACGCCCCGAGCCCGCCAATTCGGTCGGGTTCGGCGCAGACCGCCGAACGGACAGATTTTCCCGTGTACGTCCAAGGCGTCGCAATCGATATAATTACAAGAAGGTTCCAACCAGGAACAGTATTCAACATACAACGATTGCATAAGGAAGCTAGGTATCAAACAACATAAACACATCCTATGTTATTACATTCATTCCACATACATTTCACATCACAATTTGCTTTACATTAGACTTCCAAATACAATCCACTTACTATTACATCACTCATAAGTTAGTTACATTTTTGTTCTTTAACCTTCTAAGCTAGACCACCTCGGGGTACTGCTACCTCTGGTCTCTGGGGTAGGGCGCTATCTGCTGAGCTACGCCCTTGCCTCGCGCTGCTGCTGCGCCGCTCACGTGTATACCTGTACCCCCAAAACCACAACACGGGGGTGAGAACTATTGTCCATAGTTCTCGTGGGTACGATCACCCAAGAGAACAGCTCGACCAATAGGTCCAAGGAGGCACAGCAAATATGTTAGTCCAAAAACATATATAGGTATATAACTTGCAACTAACATAACAACATGCCTCACAAATGCAACATGCAAATTATCACTTTAGCTCTTAGCTTTTCTTTACTTTGTTGCTATTTTGTACTTTAGCCATTTCATTCTTACTTAGCTATTTGTTAATTTAGCTATTCATAACTCATACCAGTTATAACTCTAAGGTTTCTACTTACCTTAGCTCATGTCATTAACTTCCAAGGTTTCTATAACCCTAGGTTCCATCTCAAGTCCAACTTGCTTCTAAGGTGTCTATTACCTTAGGCTCATCACAATACTACTAGCCCTCAAGGTTCTTTCTACCTTATTCCAGCTAGCCACCCGACTCGGCCACGAGTCAATCAATAGCGGATAATCCGCACTTTGCCTGGCTCGAGGTGAAGGACCCTGTCACTTACACCTCAGCCTGCAAGCCAAGAACCACATCGCCCAACGGTCCGCCCGAAGGTCCGTGCATCGTGGTCAGGGATCTGCCAGTGGGAGAGGAACATGCCGCATACACCCATAGCCAAGATTTCCTGATAGGGAGAGGAACATGCCGCATACACCCTAGCGTTCTCTTTGTTCTTGCTCAATCATAATCCTCGAAGTTCTTCCGGTGGGAGAGGAACATGCCGCATACACCCGCGGAACCAGAACTATCGAGCTCACAATTACTGGGATTCCGGAATCCACTTTGCTTGAGGGTTGGCCTTAACCCTCAAGAGTCGACCCAATAGGTCCCTTGTTCTTTACATCCTAGGTCCACTTGACTCTAGGGTTCATTCCTTGTCACATAACCTAGGTTGCCTTAACTCTAGGTTCAGCTCTCAACCTAAGTTCTGTTACACTAGGTTAGGTTGCCCCACTCCTAGGTCCATTGACTCTAGATTTACTATAACCTATGTTCTTTACACTAGGTTAGATGCCACTCGATCTATATGTGCATTTAGTCCATGACTCACATTCTTTACTTGGCATTCTCTACTTAGCTCTCTTATGTCTATCAATCCACTTATATGCATGTTTCTATTATGCTAAGCTTATGTTCTTGCAACATTCTTTACACTATGTCATTGCACATATCATTCATCAAGTTATCTACTTGGTACTCATACATAATTAAGTCATCTCTAGGGTTCAGTGTCGCAATATTCATCCTGATGCTTCCTATGTCCAAATGCAAGCCTATGGTGCCGCACGATAAGGGAAGTGTGCAAGCAGACACCCTATGTCCTAATGCGACGCCCATAGCTCCGCACGATAGGAAAGCATACAAGGAGAGTCATCCGGCCATACCAACCCTATCATGCATTTCACTCATTCATTCACATGCATCTACTTAGCATTTATTATATATATCACTAGCATGCATTTCTTCTTATGCGTTATTGAACATGCATCAACGGGAGTTAAGTAACTCTTAGACATACGAGCGACCTAGTCGCTTGATCGCACCCACCTTGGTTTTGCTCTCCGATTGCTCGTCGTCACTCGCAATCGGCCGCCCGCGCACGTGACCGGTTCGGCTCGAACTCACGCGCGACCAACCGAACGATCTCCGAATCTCGATCCGAGACTTCGTGCCGTTGCCCCACGCCTTCAAGTTGCCCCCAGTTCCGTTTTCATGAATTTAGGGCTCCTATCTTGCGTCTTTGCGGACATACGGTATGAATATATTAAAATATTAATATCTTTGCAACCGCTCGTCGGATCACCGAACCGAGCGCGCCAACGCGTTCGTTGCACCCCCAATTAGGTTTCTATGGGGTCAAATGAGATCAATCTCATCTATTTCTAAAAACCCCCAAATCGAACCCTAGGTTTGCATCTATGCAAAACCTACCGTAAATCCCTAGATTTACGCCTTGATCTTCCATTTAGCCTCAAGGGGTTCTAATCCAACCATTTCTAGGGTTTAAAAAGCCCTCTACGAAAATCCACCATGAGAGGGAGCTTAGAAGCTTACCTCTACAAGCTTGCTTCGAGCTCGAGGAGAGGAGAAGATAGCCATGGAGGTCTCCACCTTGATCTCCATCATCTTCCTCATCTTCTTCCTTCTTCTTCTCTCTTTCTTTCCTTCTCTTTTTCTTTCTTTCTTTCTTCCCTTGTTTCGGTCGACAGAGAAGAGAGGGAGAGAGGGTTCTGTGAGGGAGAGAGGGAGAGAAAGGGTTTTATTACCCTCTAATCACTTAACCCCCTGCACAATTGCAAACAAACCCCTCAACTTTGCAATATTCAAAACAGCCCAAACTGGGCATTTTCGGGCTGCTGAGACCGGACATTCATCAATGTCCGGACCTTGGATGTCCGGACATTCATCAATGTCCCGACCTGGCCTGCGCAGGCCCTTTTGCGCATTTTCCACATCGGGTCCGGACATCCACCATTGTCCTGACATTGGATGTCCTGGACATTGGATCAATGTCCCGACCCAGGTCCTCCACCACTCAAGGACTTAGCCAAATTTTCAGCTTTTTCCGTTTCTTCTCCGTTCCAACTCACTTTTTGCCCGTTTGACCTCCGATTCGTCCCAAATCGAACCGAGACTCTCCAAACATGATTTAGATCATGTCCACATCGTCATTTCATCCGCGCAAGTGCCGGGTTTGGCTCACGGTCCAAAGTAGCCTTTCGGGTTCTATTTCCTCTCCGTTCTAACTCACTTTTGGACTTGTGGGTCTCCGATTCACTTGAAATCGCACCGAGACTCCCCACACATGATTTGGATCGTGTCCACATCATTATCTCATCCGCGCAAGCGTCGGATTTCGCTCACGACCTAACATTGCCTTTCGGGCTCCGTTCTTGCTCCTAATGCATTGAAAACGCCCGAAAGCTCTCGGACTTCACCGAAACCATCCAAATGGCTTTCCAACCAAAGGTACACCGTAACTTCATAGTTTTAGAAGTCCAGTACCTTACACCCGCCGTACATCTAAAACATAGAAGGCGTCTAGCAAAACGATAAATAATCAACAAGAAAAAGGCATCTAGTAGTATCAGAGCGAAATAAAACAACTAGATCTCTACATAGGAAGTAAAGCACTAACATCCACTATGAAGTATAAAAATAAATACAACCATAACTCCACAACCAAAAGCTATAAAAGGTACATGGTAGTCTCTATACCGGGATACAAAAATCTCTCTCTCACAAAAACCAAAAAGAGAGAAAAGTAGAACCATCTAAAAGAGAGTAAAGCTACTATGAGCTAACTAGACGCGACTCCCTTGCCGCGATCCCTTGCCTCCGCCAGTGCCGAAGGCTCTGAAACACATTAGAAAAAGAGGGCGTGAGAACTATTAATTAATAGTTCCCAGTGGGCAATTACTGACTTCAGTTGCATGCTCCACTAGGCCCAAAACTAAACAAGTAAACGATAAACTATGCATAAGTAAAGTAAACGACATGTAAAATAAACATGTAAGCTACTAAACATGATATCTCTACTTAGCATTATTAAGCATAAGCAAACGACTAATCTAAGCATGATTAGTAAGTACAACTACTAGTATAATGTTCCCAATTTAATAGTAAAGAGTTGAAGTTTACTATTCTAGTCAAATCCACAATGTCCACAAATGATAGTAAAGTGTTGAAGTTTACTATTCTAGTCAAATCCACAATGTCCACAAATGATAGTAAAGTGTTGAAGTTTACTATTCTAGTCAAGTTCACAATTTCCTTTAAACTATATTAAGTTTAAGTACAATAAGATCCAACCCGAAGGCGATATGGCCGATGCCCACCCGAAGGTCGCCTAGCCCAAATGCCGAGCCTAATGGCCCCGTAGTAGTCAACATTCCCACCCTAGGAATGAGGACTGTCCCACGCAATCCACTTCGGCGCCCAATCCCGCGCGGCGAATACATGAAACGCGTTGGCCAACTCCGGAGTGCCGGCTTGTAGGGAGCGACCCTCACAAGCATGTGCGAATGAGCACAATGGCATATAGTCACAAGAACCGTCACAAGTCTCAAATCATCATGTCTCTAACATGGAAAGTAAAACCACTATGTCCAAGGCCTATCTCTATGTCATCATGTCTCTAACATGGAAAGTAAAACCACTATGTCCAAGGCCTATCTCTATGTCATCATGTCTCTAACATGGAATATAGTAGATGTCAGTGGCCTATGTCAAAGTCTCTATGTTGCAGTTTCATAGTTTTCTAAGTTAAGTGCCGCTTGATGACACTTAAGCTTTTCTAAGTCCCAACACAAGTTTAATGTTCTCAAATACTTTAGTTAAGCTATATTAACATGAATGGCACACTCCTAGGCGCCCACAAGAGCCACTCTCACATGCATGCAAAAATAACCCAGAAAGCTCTACTATATAGAGTGAAATTTTTATCATACATAAGGCATGTATTTTAAGTGTTCCAAAATTCATAATAATTCTATCTAGCATGAATATGCATTTAGAATAATTTAATCAAACCAAATAAGCACTTAGGAGCCATTTGCTCCTATGCTCACGAAGCCAAACCCACCAAGTGCGAAACGCGTTGCTCCGAACCGCTAACGAAGCTTCGATAATCACTCTTTGAGTCCTAAAAAGCACACCCTAGGAGTTACAAGCTAAGAAAATAAACCTTGAGTTCACATTTTAAGGAACTCTACAAAAGGTTGGAGAAAACTCACCGAATGCGGAAGAAACTCTCTCGATCTCCAAATGGGAGTTAGAGTTCTTGCAATCCAACCTAAACCAAAGTTCTAAACCCATCAATTAGGTCCCAAAGGCCCTAAATCGAAAATCCCCAAATCCTAACCCTAGAATCCAAAACTAGGGTTTCATCTCAAGGAAACCTCCAAAATCCGAAACTAGAGGAAGGAAATCGTTCACATACCTCTAAGAAGCTCTAAACCAAGCTCAAAAGGCCCTAGACTTGAAGCTTGATCGACCACAAAGCTCCAACCACCAAGCTCCAAGCTCCAACAATGGTGATGTTGCCTCTACCAAGCACAAAGAAGCAAAAGGAGGGTTTTAATCCTCTAAAAATCCAACCAAAACCCTAGAAAACCCAAGGGAGTAGAGAGAGGAGCTCCTCCTACCTCCTTGCTGCAATGGGGGTGCTCAAATGGAGCCCTAGGGTGAGGGGTAACCTAATAGAAGCAACAAAATGCTAAAACACCCCTGAGTTTAAAGCACTCGAAATCTGCCGGTTGTATGGTACAAATCCATTTTGTACCGGTATAAACCCTGCGAAAAGCCAAACCCGAGCCTCGGGTTTGCCAAGTCTGCCCTTTTATACCGGTATAAATCTCGGTCTGTACCGGTATAGCCATCATTTTATACCGGTATAGACACCATTTTGTACCAGTACAAAGGCACAGAATTTTCGACCCGAGAGCCACCTAAAATCCAACTTTTTGGACTTTAGTGCTAGGGATTCATCCCTTAACCTCGGTACACGTGCCATAGGTCGGAACACAGTCAACGACCCTCTAGAAAAACTGGAAAAGCTCCAAACTCAAGTCGAATACTCGAACTTCGCAATTTGCGTAAGTCCAGTATGTTACAGACTTGTACGAGGGCAAGCAACAACAACTAGTAGTGAGAGCTCTAAGCTACTACATACAACATACAACCATACACATCATATCTGATTATATTTTAACCAAATACAAGTGAACTAAACTGTAGTGACCTGGGTGGTTACAGTTGAGGCTTGTCGACAGCTCGGGTGAGTGTCGGGACAAGTTCGAGTCGCGTTGGCGCGAAATGGATGCCAAACGGACCTAGCGGGAACGCGAGAGCAGCTGGAATCTTAGAAATCTGCAAATAGCAGGTTTTCTGTAAAGTATACCGGTACAAATCTTGAGTTGTACCGATACAAGATTGATGTCTATACCGGTACAACCACCAGGGGTATACCGGTATAGTGCCGCGCAGACTGCTCTCGGGTTGACCCATCTGTACCGGTACAACTGCCCGTGTACCGGTACACTTTGGTAGGTGAGCAATGGGCAGTTTGGTAATTTGCTGCCTTGATTGTATCACCAGCCTCCCCAGCCGTATACACGTAAGAAGAGAGAGAGAGGGACCCTTCCACAGTGCTATTCCTCTTCTTCTTCCTCAAGCTCAACCGGATTGAAAAGGAGGAGCTCGGTGGAGTGAAGCTTCGACGACGTCGCGCCGCGGGACCATTCTAGCAGATTTTCGACGTTGGGGTGCTGCGAGGAGGACGGCAAGCGTGGTGTTACGCTGTTTTCGGCATTGCATCGATCCTACAGGGGTTTTTCGAGGTGAGTAGCTCATCGAGAACACTTACACTGCTGCTACTCCCATAATTTTCGAGCTTGGTGCTGTTTGCTGCAGATTTCAGCGTCGACTCGCAACGTTTTGACTCGTTCTCTGTGTAGGAGCGTCGAAATTTAGAGAAACTTGGTTTGCTGGATTCGGGACTTCGAGAGGAATCCAGAGAGCCCTTACTTGTAGGATTCGGAGAAGGTTAGCTTGGTCGAACTTAAACTCTACTCTGTTGCTGTTATTTTTTGGCAGAATATTGATTTTCGGAGTTTTCTTGTTGCCGATTTCGAGAGCAGGGGGATTGGAGACCCTTGGATCACTCCCCTGTACACTCCTTTGGGCTCGGCACTGTCCTCACCAGATTTGGAGACTTCTAGGTGAGTTTCGACTTTGGAAAATCAAGTTAATTATCCTTAAGTGCCGAGGTGTTGTTAATTCTGGAAAATTTCAGGTAGAGATCGTTGAAGATTGCTTGCTGGTTTTGTGGACATTACAGCAGAGCTACGAGTGTTCCGAGACCCTCTTCGCTGTCAGGAGTTAACGTCAGAGGTGGGTTATCATCGGCTTTGCTCCTAAGTGCAAAGTAGTCGACATGTATAGTTTAATTATTGAATGTTAAACCTTAGCTCGAATTCATGGATTATAGCATGTTTAATATCTGAATTGGTAGCATGTTTAGCAAGTATTATTTTATACATGTTGGGCTTAGATTTGACTTAGGAGAAAATTACGATTTGATCGACATATGCATACACTACCAGATTTAGCTCTAGGAGCCGTGTTGTGTTGTATCGTCGCTGTACGAGTGCGATGGATACCCAGGGTAGTGTAGCCTGTATTTACGCTCGTGCTGGGATGCCGAGCTTGTGTTACAGTATAGTCTAGGCTGTTTCGTGTTGTTGGGGACCGTGGGGGTTGATGGGGGGGCCCAGATTACTGTTTTGGTTTCAGATTGTGCCAAGGGCACGTGACCTATTGGTGGTTAGACCAGTTGGACCCTGTTTACTTGACTTTAGCCCGTGAGAGCCTGATTGAGCTCGACA
Organism: Aechmea fasciata; assembly: GCA_025177825.1. Classification (NCBI taxonomy): domain Eukaryota; kingdom Viridiplantae; phylum Streptophyta; class Magnoliopsida; order Poales; family Bromeliaceae; genus Aechmea; species Aechmea fasciata. The sequence continues at coordinate 11,600,559 of CM045934.1, forward strand.
GAGATATGCTTGCATACTCGGTTGGTTCGCGCCCACGAGTGCCACTACGGAGTCATGCTTAGTGCTTTTGCGTTGGTGTCGTTGTGTCCCGGTTGGACCCGCTCTCCACCAACTACCAATGTGGTGGTTGTTACTGTAGCTTCGACAGGCGGGACGGGTGTATCACAGTCCCTGGTGAGATTGGGTCAGGTTTGCCATGTTCTACAGATGACTGGTGTTAGAGCAGGATAGTATAGTGACATATAGCTGTAGAGTGTTTCCAGCTTTTCTTTCTACTCTTCTTGCTTATCCTATAGACTTAGTGGGTGGACCGATGATATTTAGGACGGCACCCACTGAGGACTACTTGTTCTTACAGTAGTTCTCACGCCCATTTTCTTCCACCGTTGTTGCAGGGTCTTCGGTTTCGGCTGCTGCTCCTTCTGAGACAGATCGAGGCAAGGGCGTCGCGAGTTAGAGCCCTACCCTTCGAGTGCTGCTAGAGGATCCTTGCTGCAGGTAGTGATATTTTGGTTTGGGAGTTGTGTACATACTGTTGTTAACTCGCTGGAGCGAGTAGTACCTTTGTATCGAGATATTTTGTATGTATATAGAACTCATGTTTATCCTACCTGTTTGTTTATAGTCTTTTCAGCTCTATGCTACTGTTTGTAGCAGTGTATGTTATACAGGTACAGCTCCGCGTCGTGTATATGAAAAATTTCTTGTATACGGCGGATTTGTCGGCATGCCCGGGGAGCAGTGCAACCCGGGGCGTGACATAAACTATTACAATCATTCATTCTATTCCATACATTGTTTATATCACAAAGTCATCCAACCAAAACATATGGAATACATCTCTATATATCATTTCCTTTCAACATACAAAAGTTGAACATAAACATAGGAAAATGCCTATACTTTGGTGGCCGCTAGCTACGACGCTGAACCCTTGTCTCGATCATCCGCCGCCCCGCTCGCGCTCGGATTTGTAGGGTTAGTAGCAAGGTTCTAAGTCTCGTTGCGTGCCGCCCGTGCCGATGCGGCACATACCGTGCCCCTGAGATAGGGGCACGGTGCACGGCGAGAGGGGGGGTCTCGGACCCCCCCCATGTGTCGCGGCACCCATCGCGTACCACTTGAGACATTGCGGCACGCGCAAGGGTGCCGCGGCACCGTGCCGTGCAGGCCACTGTCAATTTTTTTCTTTTGCTTTTTGCTTTTTTCTTTTTTTTTTTTTTTTTTTTTTTTTTTGCAATTATTGCCCCCCCATGCTTTTGCTTTTTGAAATTTTTTTTTTGGTTTTGTTTTTTTGCAATTAGTGCCCCCCTCCTCCAAGCTTTGCTCTTCCCGTCTTTTTCTTCTAAGTTCGATGCTTTGCTTTTTATTTTTCATTTTTTTTTTTTTGTCTTTTTGCATTTGATGGGTATCTTTTGTTGTGGATGCTTTTTTTTTTGTCCCGTTTCCCTCTCCCTCGTCTACTTAAGTTCCCCTCCCTCCTCCTCTACTTATGGCAAGTTTCCACTCACTTTCTCAGGCAACTTTCTCCTCTCTTTCTCGGTTATCCTCTCCCCTACTCTCTGTCTTTTTTCTTCTCTGTGATATATCTTCCTAAAATTATTTAGGGGCCGTTTGGTTGGATGTAGTTACAAAAGCAGTGTAGTTGGAAATACATGCAGTTCTAAATGCTGCAGTTATAACTATATCTAGTCTGTTTGATTTTATGCGATTTGCAAGCTCCGATTACATTTCTTCTTTGGTAGTAGTCTCAGAGATTGTATTTGTAAATTCTATCAATTTTTAGATAGAAATGTGAGATTATCTCTTCCGAGCATAACATAATCATGTTTTAAATATTAATTAAAACTTTTATATCTATATATAATTTATATATTATAAAATTATATACGAATTTAATAAATTTTAAATGTAAATATATTATAAATTTGTTCAAAATAAAAATTAAGATAAACTGAAAATAAGAAGCGTATGAAAAAAAATACTTGACCCTAACAGACATTACTAAATCCTATCGATTTTATGAATATGTATTTTTGAAAAAAAAATAAAAAAAAAGTGTATAAAAAAATTCACACTTTGTTTATTTTTTTAATGGGTGAGCCGACTACGGTTCAAGCACAGTTGTATTACGACCAATTTGGTCGTGCATTCATTAGGCCACTTAATCTCTTGCAATCAGCTGCCTGATGAAAACTATCGAAACCAAACAAAAAATTAATAGATGCATGCATTTCCAACTACAATGTAGTTGGACATGCACGTAACCAAACAGCCCCTTAAAGGAGGCAAAGACGTTGCATATTGCAGATTTGCTTATTAGGTAAGGTAAAAAAATTATAATTTAATGATTTTACGTATAGATATAGGAGTTAATTTTCATTGATATATTCGATCCACAACAAACATCTATTTTTTTTTCACAAATTATATTATCAAACTGTTTCACCCCGCGAAACTTTTGACGAATCAAGGTAAACAAACTTTGAGTTACATCAAGTCATCAATCTTAAAATTTTATTTTTTAGAAGATTTAAAATATCGATAAAATCGAAGCTAAATTAAATCAATTGATACTTAATTTATTTAATTAATTTGTCATTTAATTTATTACTATTTTTTTAAAGATCTAATAAGTCTTCTAAAAGATTTAATAATAAAGTATTTTTTAAACAAATTTTGAATAAAAATTTGTAAATTAAATTAAAATTTTAATTTTTTTGTATCTTATGAAAGCAAGATAGTAATATGAGAAAGAAAAAAATATGTCTTTGTATTTTAAAAATTATAACGTGCAATAATTTTAAAAAATAAAATAAATAATTAATAAATAATTTTTAAAAATTAAAATTTTCAGAAAACTATTTCTTTAACATTATATTTTATAAATGATTAAAATTTGAATAAAATAAAGAAAAAAATAAAAAGAATTTTAAAAGTTAATCAATTCTAAGTTTCTAACTGATTTTCAAGAATTTTTTCAAAATTTATTTTCTTAGAATTTTGATCAAATTTTTTTTAAAAAGAATTTTAAAAAAAATTTATGACTGTAATTGCGGTTCTATTTTGATTGTTCTACTCATTATATACTTTCTAATCTAATAATTCTATAGATTTCGAAGAAAAATTATAAAAAATAAAATTTTCTATAATTTTATCTGTTATAATTTTTTTATTATAAAAAAATTTAAATTTTTTTTCTAATTTGATACATATGATTCTTTTTTATATTTTATAATTTATTTCTAATTTCTCTATTTTTATCTGTTATAATTTTATTTGAGTTGTCTATATGTCAGTAATTATAGATCATAATGTCACCTAAAAGAACAGAAGATTATGATTGGCAACATGGACAAATAATTGATAAAAATAGATTTCATTGGAAGTGCAATTACTGTAATATAGTCAGAATAGCCTAAAGAAACATATTGCTGGGGGTTTTTCTGAAGCATCGAACTGCTCTAAAGTCCCTCAGGAAATAAGACATGCAATGAAAATTGAATTAGAATCTTCAAAAATAGTAAAAAAGAAAGCAAGGGACAATCGAGATGAACTATAGATAAACGAGCGGGTGAATATCCCCCTACTGACCCATATGAAGGTATAGGTGATGAATTAGATCATGATATTAGAGCTGCGATGGAAGCATCTGCACAAGAAAGATGGCAGCAAAATGAATTCCAACGACATAGAACACAATTTGGACGCTCTCATTTTGATGCTGGTGGTGGGTCTGGCTCCGACTCTGCACCATCTGGTTTAGCTCGAAATGTTTCTGTTAGCCGCATGTTCGATAGATTTAAAAAAGAACCAAAAGGAAAAAGTGGAAGACATCCAAATATTATAGATATAGACCCAATGGCATTTCCTGACCCAGATGCTCAACATCAGCGCATAGATAGTATGCTAAAAAAAGATAAAAAAAGCAAAATTGGTCGAGCAATTGTAAGGATGCGAATTCTCGAAATCCGAGAGTTACACCACATTTGGAATCGACTAAGTGTCGAATGGATAGACTTCGAAAAGTTCGAAGTTGACTATAGGTCGAAAAGTGCATTAGAGTGGACCTCGAGTGCAAATGGTGCAAACTACACCATTTTGCAGTTTCTAGCCAGGGGAGACCGGACCTTGGCGTGAGGACCGGTCTTAGTGCGCACAGGAAACGTGGAGGGTGAAAATTTGGCTAAGTCCCAAAGTACTAGCCCACGGGATCCGGACAATGAGTAAAGACCGGACATCCAATGTCTGGACAACCCATGGAGACCGGATCCCGTACGGTAGGAAAGCTCGCCAGAGGGTTTTCGTAGGCCAAGACCGGACATTGATCCAATGCCGGACATCGGGTGGAGACCGGATCCCGTACGCTGGGAAATGAGCAGATGGGGGTTTTCGTAGCTTAAGACCGGACATCCCCATGGAGACCGGTCTCGGCTGGCGAAAAATGCCCAGTCTGAGGCAGTGCATGGGATTGAAAGTTGAGGGGCTTTATTGCAAAGTGGCTTTAAGTAAGGGGTATAGAGGTGAAAACACACTCTCTCCCTCTCTCACTGCCCTCACACTCTCCCTCTCACTCGTTTCTCTCTCCCTCTCTCTCTCGAACTAAATAAGGAGAAGGAGAAGGAGAAGAAGGGAAGAGAAAAGAAAGAAAGGAAGGAGAAGAAGAAGAAGGAGATCAAGCTAAGGGCTTGGAGCTTCTTCCTCTCCCTCTCCTCACCATTGGAGTAGCTCAAGTGGTAAGCTACTAAACCCTAGCTTCTAGAACTTAGGGTTTTGATGCTTAGGAATGGGTCAAAGAGACCATTAGAGAGCTTCTAAGTAGATCAATCCCATGATTAGGGGCTTTGATCGAGTGGTTTGCTATATGTGCAAACCTAGGGCTCAAATTGGGGATTTTCGAGATGTTGGGTTTCGATCTAATTTGATCGCATATCTAACATATTGATAGGTATCTAAATGCGTTGGAGGCGACGATTCGTCGATCCGACGAGCGGTTTGAGTGATCCGAGCAAAACAAGTTCTTGGAGCTGCATTTTGGCCCAACGGAGCCAAAGTGGTGATTGGGGACTACGAGTTGGCTATCGTAGCTTCGTGAAGGTTCCCAAAATGTGGGGGGTGCCTTACCGAATACTTTGAACTCTTTTCTATATCTTAGAAATATATAAATTTCATCTCTTGCATGTAGCATCGTAGAATTGCATGTTTAGACTATTCCTTATGCTTTCTAGTGATAACCTAGTGTACGTGGAATGCTAGGTGAATAGATAGGTGAGGATTGGGTCAGGACATTGGATTCCATAGTGTTAAGAAAGAGATGGACTCGAAGGTATTTAGTGACATAGATCGAGTGGCATCGAATGTAAAGAACATGACGAGTGGCATTAAAGTAGTGTACTTGACACTAGAGGTCTTTGGACATAGGGATGGATGGATCCCCTAGAAAATGCCATGTGAACAATGAATTTAGAACACATAAATCATCATGTGAATGTTGGTCGGAATAGTGGAGTTTCGAGAGAATTGTTGGCCCTAGTTGTAGGGTATCCTCACGTGGAGAGGATAGATCAAGCTCACGGCCTATATTGGAGGTGGTATAGCCATCGGTGTCGTCGAGTACTCCGGAGTGTCGCACGATCGGGACCACGTGGAGGTCCACAGACGATCCCGGGTTTGAGTGCACGTGGAGCCTCCTACCCAAAAAGGGATTTATATGTGAGGCGTAGGCAACCCAAGGGTTCGCCACAAATTGGGTAAAGGAAATGTTAATGTTGACATTGGACAATCATTGTTGAACATAGAACGAACTTGGTAGCATGATAGTAAACCTTTTACTATATGATGCATGCATTTCAAATGATTATGGGCATAGTAGCATAGATTTTCTATTATGCACTTACAGCTTTCAGATATCTATCTACCTATATCTAGTTGTTGTTGCTTGTGCCCACTTGGACCTAGTGGGGAGATCGGTGGAGTCGGTGGCCGAGCCCACTGGGAACTATGGAAGATAGTTCTCACCCCACTCTATTTCCAGTGCTAGGTACAGGGTTGCCGGGTGAAGACCGCGGCAAGGGCATCGCGCCCGTCCAGTGAGAGCCTGGTAGTATAGTAGCTTCCTTTCTGCATTAGAGTACCATTGTATCTAGATGCTTTATATTTTGGAAGAGCTATGTATTTTGGAAAGATGAACATGTATTCATTTTGGAAGAAAAGATGTAAATTGTATATGATTACAAAGTTGTAATAGCTAAGTAGTTTACTCTCTTTATTTCACTTGTGTCTTGCTCGTGGATTACTTGCTCTTGTTGTTGTCGGCACTGTTTGTGCCCCTCGTTGATTGGGTATGCTTAGAATTTAGCTTTCCTGGGTAAATTCTTGTACACGATCTGTTGTTGAGCCTTGGGCGGGCAGGGGAGGTGCTGTCCGTCCGGCGTCCGCTCGGCGTGCCCGAACCGGACCAAATCAGTGGCGGATTTCTGGGCGGGGGCGTGACAGCTGTGGTATGAGAGCACTATGAGCAAGTAAGGAGAGTCTAGGATGACCTAGGAGACCCTAGGATGGAAACGCTAAGGCTAATAGGTGCGTGAGTGGAACGTGAACCTATGCCGAGTGGCGGGAGTTAATTCGATTGGGTCGAAGAGTTAATATGTCTCTAGTAGTTACTAGAGATAGATTCAAGTGGTGCAAATTCTTGACTTGAGGTGGTTGTGTTGGCGGCCGACAACATAATGCCGAGAGTTGGGAACGACTACACTTGCGAGCTTCCGCCCGATTCTAATGTTATTCGTTATGTGTCGAGTTAAGACGGGGTATTGGTTAATTAATTAACCGAATTGTTGCGTTTCAGGAGCTATGGCGCCTATAGGACGCCCCCGAAAGAACCCCATTCCGGCACCGCCTCCCGAGGTGTCACGCCCCGAGCCCGCCAATTCGGTCGGATTCGGGCGCGCCGACAGACCGCCGAATGGACAGAGTTTCCCCTGTACGTTCAAGGCGTCGCAATCAATACAATTACAAGAAGATTCCAAACAGAAACAGATATTACAATCAGATTGCATAAGGAAGTATCATAAACATAAAACAGCTACTTGCTATTACAACCATTCGTCTCAATTTAGAATTTTACATTAACTTTAAACTTTAAACTTCCTAATACAATCTAGTTATTACAAATTTGATTACAATTTATTACAACTTGTTCTCCCTATACCCCTAAGCTCACAATTGGGGTACTTCTATCTCTGGTCTCCGGTAGGGCACGATCTACCGAGCTACGCCGCCTTGCCTCGCCGCCGCGCCGCTCACGTGTTTACCCTGTACCCCCAAAAACAATACGGGGTGAGCACTATTGTCCATAGTTCTCGGGGGTAAGATAACCCAAAAGAAAAGCTCGACCCATAGGTCCAAGGAGGCACTGCAGATATGTTAGTCCAAAAACATATATAGATATATAATTTGCAACTAACATAAAAACCTGCCTCGCAATATGCAATATGCAAATCATTACTTAGCTCTTAGCTTTTCTTTACTTTATTGCTATTTTTTACTTTAGCTTTTCCATTCTTACTTAGCTATTGATTAAGTTAGCTATTTATATTCTTACTCTTTACTCTTGGCACATATGCTATTTAGCAAATACTTCTAAGGTCCACTCTACCTTAGCTCACTATGCCACCCGACTCGGTCTTGAGTCAATCAAATGCGGATAGTCCACCCGCTGTCTAGCCCGAGGTGTTGGACGTCTCACAACTACCCCAGCTGTTAACAGCCTGCCGCCCTCTGTGACTCGGCCTCAGAGCGGCGAAATCGTCGCACACGCTCGTCACCCTCAGTGGTGTCCCAACTTTGAAAACGGCTCGAGTCACCTGACATAGCCATTCTGGTGGCGAACACGGCGTACTTACCCAGCATGGACTAAAGTCGTGACCTTACCATCTAGCGGCGAACTATCGCATCACACCCAACAATGGATCGAGTCACTTCCCAGCCACCTGGCGGCGCACGTATCGTACTTACCCAGCAATGGTTTCCAAACTCATGGTGTCAACACTCATGGCGGTCTGATCCTCACCCGGCTTAACCGGTATCGAACTCATTTCGGCTCACCCACCCGGCGGCGAAATCGTCGCACAACGCCACGTCAGTGGTATAGCCCTAAACGGCGAAATCGTCGCACACGCCCGGCACCCTCAGTGGTGCACATATCACGGGATTCCATGAATCCGTTCCACTTAGCTTGAGGGTTAGCTAGGCCCTCAAGAGACGACCCTCTAGGTCCATTGTCTTTACCTCCTAGGTCCACTTAACACTAGGGTTCGTTCTTGTCACATAACCTAGGTTGACTTAACTCTAGGTTCAATGTCATTCCAATTCGACCTATATTTTCTAACACTAGGTCCATGGTCCTCTTTATCCAACCTATGTCCTCGACACTAGGTTCACTGTCCTTTACCTAGATCCATATGACTCTAGGTTCACTAGAACCTATATTCTTTACACTAGGTTTGATGCCACACTCCTAGGTCCATTGACTCTAGGTTTACTATAACCTATGTTTATTAACACTAGGTTAGATGCCACTCGATCTATATGCGTATTTAGTCCATGACTCACACTCTTTACTTAGCATTCATTTACTTAGCATTCTTATACTTGGCATTCTTACATAGCATTCTCTACTTCATTATCTAGCTCATGCTTACTTGTTCTCTAGCATTTCTATATCATGCTATGTCAAGCCCCGGGACCCAGCGGAAGCCCGCCCGAAGTGTGCCCAGACCCGCCGTACATCTAAAACATATAGGGCGTCTAGCAAAAACGATAAATAACCAACAAGTAAGAAGAATCTAGAAGTATCAGAGCAGTATAACAACTAGAATCTAAACTAGGAAGCATAAAAGAAGTATACAAATAAAAGTACCAAATCCACTAAGAGCTATAAGAAGAATACAACCAAAGATCCCATATAAAACTAACCGAGTATATGGTGGTCTCTATAAATGGATACAAAAATCACTCTCTCACAAAACACAAAAGAGAGGAATAACCACCTAAACAGTAGTGGCAAAAGAAGCTAGCTAACTAGGCGACTCCCTTGCCGCGATCCCGTGCCTCCGCCGGTGCCGAAGGCTCTGAAACACATATGAAACAAGGGGCGTGAGAACTATTAATTAATAGTTCCCAGTGGGCAATTACTGACTTCAGTGCATGCTCCACTAGGCCCAAAACTAAACAAGTAAGCTGTAACTATAAATAAGCGGAGTAAACGACATGTAAAATAAACATGTAAGCTACTAAACATGATATCTCTACTCAGCATAAGTAAGCATAAGTAAACAACTATTCTAAGCATGAATAGTAAGTGTAACCAACTAGTCCAATATCCATATAGGAATAGTAAGGAGTTAAAGTTTACTATTCTAATCATAATCCACAACGTCCAATAAACTCTTTTAAGTTTAGTTCCAATAAGATCCAACCCGAAGGCGGTCTAGCCGATGCCCACCCGAAGGCTGCCTAGCCAAATGCCGAGCCTAATGGCCCCATGGTAGTCAACACCCCCACCCTAGGAATGCGACTGTCCCACGGCAATCCACTTCGGCGCCCAATCCCGCACGGCGAATACATGAAACGCGTTGGCCAACTCCGGAGTGCCGGCTTGTAGGGAGCGGCCCTCACAAGCATGTGCGAATGAGCATAATGGCATATAGTCACAAAACTCGTCACAAGTCCCAAATCGTCATGTCTCTAACATGGAATGCTCAAGTGTCCAAAAGGCCTATCTCTATGTCATCATGTCTCTAACATGGAATATAGTAGATGTCAAGTGGCCTATGTCAAGTCTCTATGTTGCAGTTTCATAGTTTTCTATATTAAGTGCCGCTTTATGACACTTAAAGTTTCTAAGTCCCAACATGTATTTAATGTTCACAATTAACATTATTAAGGCTATAATCACATAAATGGTGCACTCCCAGGCGCCCACAATAAACACCCTCCCATGCATGCAGAATAACCCCGAAAGCTCTACTATATAGAGTGAAATTTTTATCATACATAAGGCATGCATTTTAAGTGTTTCAAAATTCATATTAAATCTATTTAGCATGAAAATGCTCTCAAAATAATTGAATCAAACCGAATAAGCACTTAGGAGCCATTTGCTCCTATGCTCATGAAGCCAAACCCACCGAATGCGAAAAGCGTTTCTCCGAACCGCTAACGAAGCTTCGATTATCACTCCTTGAGTCCTAAAAAGCAAACCCTAGGAGTTACAAGCTCTAGAGTTGAACCATGAGTTCAATCTTTAAAGATCTCAACAAAAGGGTGAAGAAAACTCACCGAATGCGAAGGAAACTCTCTCGATCTCCAAATGGGAGTTAGAGCCCTTGCAATCCAACCTAAATCAAAGTACTAAACTTATCAATTAGGCCCAAGACGCCCCAAAACGAAAATCCCCAAATTAAACCCTAGAATTCCATTTCTAGGTTTTCATCTCAAGGAAACCTTCAAAATCCGAATCTAGAGGAAGGAAATCATCCACATACCTCTAAGAAGCTTCAATCCTTGCTCAAAATGCCCTAGGCTTGAAGTTTAATCCTCCACAAGTCTCCAAACACCAAACTCCAAGCTCCAACAATGGAGGAAATGGCTCTATCAAGTAAAAAGGAGTAAAAGAGAGAGTTTAATCCTCAAAAACCCATCACAAATCCATGGAGGAGGGAGGAGAGGAGAGAAGAACTCCCTTACCTCACTCTTGCTGCAGGGAAACACAAAGGGGTGCCCTAGGGGCGTGGTTGGCACTAATAGAGGTGCTACAATAACCAAAAACTCCCTGCAGTTCGGTCTGCTCGAAAACTGCCAGTTTGTACCGGTACAAATCCATTTTGTACCGGTATAAACCCTACGAAAAGCCAAACCCGAGGCTTGGGTTGCCTCACTCGGCTGGTCTGTATCGGTACAAAATCCCTTTTTGTACCGGTATAGCCATCACGCTTGTACCGGTATAACCATCATTTTGTACCGGTACAAGGTCTCGAAAATTCAATCCGAGAGCAACCTAAAATCCAACTTTTTGGACTTTAGAGCTTGGAATTCATCCACTAATCTCGGTACTCGTGCCATAGGTCGGAACACAGTCAACGACCTTCTATAAAATGTGGAAAGGCTCCGAATCTAATCAAATACTCGAACTCCGCAATTTGCGCAAGTCCAGCATGTTACATTCACCCCTCCTAAAAAGGAGTTTCGTCCGCGAAACTCAAAAGCGAACTCATACCTCAAGCTTCCATCTGAAAGAGATGGGGATAGCGCTCCTGCATCGCGCTCTCAAGCTCCCACGTGGCCTCCCGCTCCTCGTGGTTGCTCCAAAGAACCTTCACGTAAGGAAGTTCCCGATTTCGCAATTTCTTCACTTCGCGAGTCAAGATCTTCATTGGCTGCTCCTCGAAGCTCAAATCTTCCTTCAGCTCAATGGGTGCTGCATCCAAAATGTGAGCCGGATCATGGATAAACTTCCGAAGGACCGATACATGAAAGACGTTATGCACGCCCGATAGGTTCGGTGGTAGAGCAAGTCGATACGCTACCGGACCTACACGCTCCAAGATCTCATATGGTCCAATGAAGCGGGGACTCAGCTTGCCCCAAATTCCAAATCGTCGAATTCCCTTTGACGGCGAGACTTTCAAGAAGACGTGGTCTCCAACCTGAAACTCCAAGTCTCGTCGACGTCTATCAGCATAACTCTTTTGCCTACTCTGGGCTGTCAGCAGTCGCTCCCGAGCGATTCGAACATTTTCCTCAGCTTCCTGGAGCACTTCAGGGCCTAAAGCCAACCTTTCGCCAACTTCACTCCAATGAAGTGGCGATCTGCACTTTCGTCCATACAATGCCTCGAAAGGTGCCAACTGGATGCTTGCTTGATAACTATTGTTATAAGCAAACTCCGCCATAGGTAGATGCTGCGACCATCCTCCCTGGAAGTCGATTACACATGCCCGGAGCATATCCTCTAACGTACGTATAGTGCGCTCCGATCGCCCGTCACTGCGGGGGTGGAAAGCAAGGTCTTTGAAATCCAATCTAGTACCCAAGGCGTCCTGTAGACTCCTCCAAAAGTGTGACACAAAGCGAGTGTCCCTGTCAGATACGATCGATGTAGGTACTCCATGAAGTCGCACAATCTCGTCAAGGTACACTTGTGCGAGCTTCTCCCCTGTCCAAGTAGTATGAATAGGTATGAAGTGCGCCGACTTCGTCAACCTATCCACGATCACCCAAATAGTATCATGCCCGGCTTGAGAGCGGGGCAATCCTGTCACAAAGTCCATGGTGATCTTCTCCCACTTCCACACGGGAATAGGCAAACTCTGAAGTTTTCCCGCGGGAACTCGATGCTCAGCTTTCACCCGTTGGCAAGTTAGACATCTAGCAACGAACTCGCCAACATCCTTCTTCATCCCAGGCCACCAATAAAGCAACTTCAAGTCCTTGTATATTTTGGTGCCTCCTGGATGAATAGCATAAGGTGCCCTGTGTGCCTCCTGAAGGATGTCCTCTCTAAGTCCCGAATCCGTCGGCACATAAATCCGTCCACCAAAGCGCATCACTCCCTGATCATCCACTAGGAAGTCGCCGGTGCAACCATCAACCATTTTGTCTCGAATCTTTTGCAACTCTAAGTCAAGAGCTTGCTTTTCCTTAATTCTATCCACAAGAGTAGGTTGCACCACCATAGTCATCAGCCTCAAAGGCGTATCCGGAGTCACTACCTCCAACTACAACCGCTTCATCTGCTCGATCAACTGCGGTTGAGTAACAACATGCATTGCTAAGTTCTCGGTAGATTTCCGACTTAGCGCATCCGCCACCACGTTAGCCTTGCCCTGGTGGTAAAGGATAGTCAAATCATAATCCTTGAGCAGCTCTAACCATCTGCGCTGCCTCAAGTTCAACTCCTTCTGAGTGAATAAGTACTTTAAGCTCTTGTGATCCGTATACACTTCGCATCGCTCGCCATACAAGCAGTGGCGCCATAGCTTCAATGCAAAAACTACGACCGCCAACTTCAAGTCATGCGTAGGATAGTTCTTCTCATATTCCTTTAACTGGCGAGATGCATACGCGATCACATTGTCACCCTGCATCAAAACACAGCCCAATCCGTTAAGAGATGCATCACTATAAACCACATACCCTGCTTCAGCAATAGGTAATGTGAGGATTGGAGCGGTCGTCAATCTCAGCTTCAACTCTTGAAAGCTCTTCTCACATGCATCATTCCAAATAAACTTGGTTCCCTTATGCGTGAGCCTCGTGAGGGGAGTAGATAACTTCGCAAAGCCCTCCACGAATCTCCGGTAGTAGCCGGCCAAGCCAAGAAAACTCCTGATCTCGGTGACGCTCGTCGGTCTTGGCCAATCCTGGATGGCCTCTATCTTCTTGGGATCTACTGCAACGCCTGATCTTGAAATCACATGTCCGAGGAATGCTACCTCTCGAAGCCAAAATTCACACTTCTTCAGTTGTGCAAATAATTCCTTTTCCCGAAGTACTTGAAGTACCAATCCTGGATGGCCTCTATCCTCGTGATCCGCATCGCTTCGGGAATAAACCAAGATGTCGTCGATGAATACCACGACGAACCTGTCTAGATAAGGCTTGAAAACACGGTTCATTAGATCCATAAAAGCTGCCGGGGCGTTAGTAAGTCCAAACGGCATAACTGTAAACTCATAATGACCATACCGTGTTCTAAAAGCCGTCTTCGACACATCTCCAGGCGCAATCTTTAACTGGTGGTATCCCGACTGCAAGTTTATCTTGGAATACACACAAGATCCCTGGAGTTGATCAAAAAGATCATCGATCCTCGGCAACGGATACTTATTCTTGATCGTGAGTTTATTAAGTTCACGATAGTCCACGCAAAGGCGAAGTGATCCGTTCTTCTTCTTCACAAAAAAACAGGTGCTCCCCAAGGTGACACACTCGGTCGAATGAAGCCCTTGTCCAACATATCCTGCAACTGTGCCCTCAGCTCCTTTAACTCTGCCGGTGCCATCCTATAGGGTGCTTTCGAGACTGGGGCAGTCCTGGGAACGAGATCTACCACAAACTCGATTTCCCTATCAGGTGGCATGCCTGGTAACTCCGCTGGAAACACGTCCTGAAACTCCTGTACTATCGGGATGTCCTCGATCCTAGGGGCATCATCCTCACCCCTCAATGCGATACTAGCCAAATAGGCTACGCACCCACGGTTGATCAGTTGCCTAGCTCGAGACGAACTGATCGACATCGCAAAAAGCGAACTCTGGTATCCCCTAAACACCGCCTCACTCTGACCCGGTTCCCTAAAGGTAACCGTTCGATTCACGCAATCGATGGTGGCGTAGTATCTAGTCAACCAATCCATACCCAAAACCACATCAAAGTCCCCCAACTTGTGCACAACTCGCAAATCCACGGGCATGATCCAATCTCCTACCCGGATAGGACAACTAGGGCAAAACTCACGCACGTATACAGTGTGGTCGGGTACAACAATACGTCCAGGATGTAGTAAGGGAACAAACTGGATGTTATGCAACTCGGCAAACAGCCGGTCTATAAATGAATGTGATGCACTGGTATCAAATAATGCGCGTACTCTAATGCCATCAAGTAAAATGATACCTGCCACCACATCCTCATTGCCAGCTTGCCGCCTCGTCATACAAGGTGACATGCGCTCGCCGCGCACTAAGTCGTGACCTCATCGCTTTGCGCTGACGGCTCGCCGCTTCAACGTCTATTCTTTGTGTCGACGTGGTCCCTCTGTCATGGCCGTAGAGCGAAGCGACGTAAGACGGTACGGTGAAAGCTTGCTTGGCGTGCACATTTGCTGAAGAACTCTCGGGCACTCGGTACGGATGTGGCCCTCACGGCCACACGGAAGCACTGCGCCCGTTGTGGACCTTGCGGCGGATGGTGAGGACCACCGCAGATCACACCTTTGGGGAGGCGGCGTCGGTCTGGTCCACCTCGCTGAGTCGGTGCGCCTCAACTGCGCTGCTGGTGCCTAGGATGCTTCGGTGGCCTCCTAGAGTGCGTCTGACTCGCACCCTCAGCCGCGGGCCTCTTGCCCTTTCCCTTGTCCAAGCCCTCGCGTCTCTCCTGTACCATGGTCGCGCCGCTCTCCACCGTGAGCGCGCGGTTCACCACCTACATGTAGGTCTGAAGCTCCGAGGACTGCACGAACCTGAAGATCGACGGTCGCAGTCCACGCTCGAAGATGCGGGCCTTGTCCTCGTCGTCCCGCACGACAAAGGGCACGCAATGCAGAAGCCGAGAAAACTCTCTCTCGTACTCGGCCACAGTTCGGTCCCCCTGAGTAAGGCTGCGCAAACTTTGCTCCATCTGCCTCTTGACGCTGTCGGGAAAGTAATGCGCCAACAGAAGTTCCTTGAACTTCAACCAAGTAATAGCCGCCAAGTCTGTGCTGGGGTTCTCCTGGAGATCCATCCACCAGCGGTAGGCCTCGCCGTCCAAGTGGTGGGTGGCGAGCCACACTCTGTCCCGCTCCTCCACGAACGTGTCACGGAACAATTTCTCCATATGCATCAACCACTTTTCCACGATCCAGTGGTCGACCTTCTCCCCGTCAAAGGTCCTCGGGCCGCACTTCCTAAACTCCTTGAGGCGACCCATGAGCCGATCCCGCTCGGCTCCCTGAGCCATAACCGGGAATGCCGCTGCCACCGGTGATGCTCGTACTGGCGGGGTGTCCCGATCCTCCTCTCGGCGCTCGACTGCCGGAGTCGTCTGATGTGAGTCGGCTGCGGGGGACTGTGCCCGCGGTAAATCAACCTCGGCTGGTGCTGGCGGCGAAGGAGTCTGAGTCTCCCTCGCAGCCGCCTGCTGCACTAGAAGATCCTCCATGCGCTTCATACGCCCCTCCTGTCGCTGCGACGTCGTCGCCTGCTGTGTCACCAAAGCTGTGAGGGCCGCCAGTTGGCCCCTCAACTCACGGACCTCACCAGATCGGAGGTAGCGGAGGTCTCAACCTCCTCCCGGGTGTGCCGCATTATCCGCTCCCACAGATTTAGAGCGAGTCGTCGGCATCGTCACTACAACATCATAAAAGCGCAAGTTAGCAAGATCACACAATCGCATCCCCGCTCAAGCTATAAATACCAAAATCATGCGAAAGTAATGAAGTGTCCTTCACTACTAACTCCCGATGTTACGTTGTCGGCCGCCAACGTAACCCTCCGCGAAGTTAGGAGCCATACACTTCGATCCAACTCTATTTACTAGAGTTATTCAAGATACCCAATCTTAATACTTTCGCTCACAAGTTAAATAGACCTCGTCTCTCACGAGCCTATATCCTATAGTCCAACTTGCCTAAGGTTTGCTAGGTCCACAAGAAGACTCAACCCTAGGCTCTGATACCAATTTAATCTGTCACGCCCCGGGACCCAGCGGAAGCCCGCCCGAAGCGTGCCCAGACCCGCCGTATATCTAAAACATACAAGGCGTCTAGCAAAAACGATAAATAACCAACAAGTAAGAAGAATCTAGAAGTATCAGAGCAGTATAACAACTAGAATCTAAACTAGGAAGCATAAAAGAAGTATACAAATAAAAGTACCAAATCCACTAAGAACTATAAGAAGAATACAACCAAAGATCCCATATAAAACTAACCGAGTATATGGTGGTCTCTATAAATGGATACAAAAATCACTCTCTCACAAAACACAAAAGAGAGGAATAACCACCTAAACAGTAGTGGCAAAAGAAGCTAGCTAACAAGGCGACTCCCTTGCGGCGATCCCGTGCCTTCGCCAGTGCTGAAGGCTCTGAAACACATTAGAAAAAAAGGGGGCGTGAGAACTATTAATTAATAGTTCCCGGTGGGCAATTACTGACTTCAGTGCATGCTCCACTAGGCCCAAAACTAAACAAGTAAGCTGTAACTATAAATAAGCGGAGTAAACGACATGTAAAATAAACATGTAAGCTACTAAACATGATATCTCTACTCAGCATAAGTAAGCATAAGTAAACAACTATTCTAAGCATGAATAGTAAGTGTAACCAACTAGTCCAATATCCATATAGCAATAGTAAGGAGTTAAAGTTTACTATTCTAATCATAATCCACAACGTCCAATAAACTCTTTTAAGTTTAGTTCCAATAAGATCCAACCCGAAGGCGGTCTAGCCGATGCCCACCCGAAGGCTGCCTAGCCAAATGCCGAGCCTAATGGCCCCGTGGTAGTCAACACCCCCACCCTAGGAATGCGACTGTCCCACGGCAATCCACTTCGGCGCCCAATCCCGGACGGCGAATACATGAAACGCGTTGGCCAACTCCGGAGTGCCGGCTTGTAGGGAGCGACCCTCACAAGTATGTGCGAATGAGCACAATGGCATATAGTCACAAAACTCGTCACAAGTCCCAAATCGTCAAGTCTCTAACATAGAATGCTCAAGTGTCCAAAAGGCCTATCTCTATGTCATCATGTCTCTAACATGGAATATAGTAGATGTCAAGTGGCCTATGTCAAGTCTCTATGTTGCAGTTTCATAGTTTTCTATATTAAGTGCCGCTTTATGACACTTAAAGTTTCTAAGTCCCAACGTGTATTTAATGTTCACAATTAACATTATTAAGGCTATAATCACATAAATGGCGCACTCCCAGGCGCCCACAATAAACACCCTCCCATGCATGCAGAATAACCCCGAAAGCTCTACTATATAGAGTGAAATTTTTATCATACATAAGGCATGCATTTTAAGTGTTTCAAAATTCATATTAAATCTATTTAGCATGAAAATGCGCTCAAAATAATTGAATCAAACCGAATAAGCACTTAGGAGCCATTTGCTCCTATGCTCATGAAGCCAAACCCACCGAATGCGAAAAGCGTTGCTCCGAACCGCTAACGAAGCTTCGATTATCACTCCTTGAGTCCTAAAAAGCAAACCCTAGGAGTTACAAGCTCTAGAGTTGAACCATGAGTTCAATCTTTAAAGATCTCAACAAAAGGGTGAAGAAAACTCACCGAATGCGAAGGAAACTCTCTCGATCTCCAAATGGGAGTTAGAGCCCTTGCAAACCAACCTAAATCAAAGTTCTAAACTTATAAATTAGGCCCAAGAAGCCCCAAAACGAAAATCCCCAAATTAAACCCTAGAATTCCATTTCTAGGTTTTCATCTCAAGGAAACCTTCAAAATCCGAATCTAGAGGAAGGAAATCATCCACATACCTCTAAGAAGCTTCAATCCTTCCTCAAAATGCCCTAGGGTTGAAGTTTAATCCTCCACAAGTCTCCAAACACCAAGCTCCAAGCTCCAACAATGGAGGAAATGGCTCTATCAAGCAAAAAGGAGCAAAAGAGAGGGTTTAATCCTCAAAAACCCATCACAAATCCATAGAGGAGGGAGGAGAGGAGAGAAGAACTCCCTTACCTCACTCTTGCTGCAGGGAAACACAAAGGGGTGCCCTAGGGGCGTGGTTGGCACTAATAGAGGTGCTACAATAGCCAAAAACCACCTGCAGTTCGGTCTGCTCGAAAACTGCCAGTTTGTACCGGTACAAATCTATTTTGTACCGGTATAAACCCTGCGAAAAGCCAAACCCGAGGCTCGGGTTGCCTCACTCGGCTGGTCTGTACCGGTACAAAATCCCTTATGTACCGGTATAGCCATCACGCTTGTACCGGTATAACCATCATTTTGTACCGGTACAAGGCCTCGAAAATTCAATCCGAGAGCAACCTAAAATCCAACTTTTTGGACTTTAGAGCTTGGAATTCATCCACTAATCTCGGTACTCGTGCCATAGGTCGGAACACAGTCAACGACCTTCCATAAAATGTGGAAAGGCTCCGAATCGAATCAAATACTCGAACTCCGCAATTTGCGCAAGTCCAGCATCTTACATGCTATTATCATGCTCATCTTGTGGTTACCCTGCTAAGCATGCAACTCTCTCTAGTCACCTAGCATTATTCATCATGCTATCTCATGCATCTACTTAGCATTTTACATTAGGTTCTTTAACATGCATTTTCTATACATGGATCACATTCATCAACATGAAATTATGTCACTCTTAGACATACAGGCGACCTAGTCGCTTCGGTAAACACAACCCACCTTGGTTTCGCTCTCCGATTGCTCGTCGACACTTGCAATCGGCCGCCCGCGGCACCCTCGACCCGGTTCGGCTCGACTCTTGCGCGACCAACCGAATGATCTCCGAATCTCGATCTGAGACTTTGTGCCGTTGCCCCACACCTTCAAGTTGCCCCAGTTTCGTTTTCATGAATTTTGGGCTCCTATCTTGCGTGCTGCGGACATCTGGTATGAATATATTAAATAATTAATATCTTTGTACTCGCTCGTCGGATCGCCGAACCGAGCGCGCCAACGCGTTCGTTAGGCCCTCAATTAGGTTTACATGGAGTCAAATAAGATCAATCTCATCTATTTCTAAAAACCCCTTTTTAACCCTAGATTTTGCATTTTTGCAAAACCCACCGTTTCGATCTCTAGAACAAGCGATAGAGAGCTTGTCTAACCTCTAGGAACTCATCTAAGAGCATTAGAGCCATCCATAGGGTGCTTAGAGCAAACCCTAGGAATCCACCATTAGAGCACCTTGAAGAATACATGATTTTCATGAGTTTCCAAGCCTCTACAAGGTTCTAAAGCTCACTAAGAGCTCAAAACTCTAAATCCAGGGTTTAGAAACCCACTACTATAAGATCTACCATGAGAGGAGGCTAAAGCTTACCTCTCAAAAGCTTGCTCTTGCACAAAGGAGGGAGGAGAGGGTGGCCATGATCATCTCCATCATGATCTCCTTCATCTTCTCCATCTTTTTCTTCTTTTTCTTCCCTCTCTTTCTTTCTTTCCCTTCTTCTCTTCTTCTTCTGTCGACAGAGAAACGAGAGGGAGAGAGAGAGAGAGTGATCTGAGGGAGTGGGAGGGAGAGGAGAGAGTTTGTTACCTCTCCTTACACATAAACCCTCCACAAAATGCTATAAGGTCCCTCAACTTTCCATCTATTGCAACAGCCCAAACTGGGCATTTTCGGGCTGCGGGGTCCGGACCTCATGTATGGGGTCCGGACTCCAAGTGTCTTCACCAGAGTCCCATCACGCGTGGGGTCCGGACCTCACAAATGGGATCCGGATCCCGTAGGCAGATTTTTCAGGACTTAGCCAAATTTTCAGCTTTTTCACCGTTTCTTCTCCGTTTCAACTCACTTTTGGCCCGTTTGACCTCCGATTCGTTTCAAATCGAACCGAGACTCTCCAAACATGATTTAAATCATGTCCACATCATTATCTCATCCGCGCAAGCGTCGGATTTAGCTCGTGGCCCAAGATAGCCTTTCGGGCTTCGTTCACGCACCTAGTGCACCGAAAATATCTGAAAGCTTCCAAACTTCACGGGAACCATTCTTATGGCCTTCTAAGCCAACATACCTCGTGAATTCATGACTTTAGAAGTTCGGGGTGTTACACGAGGTGTCGGAGCAGACGGCGGCACCCGAGCAAGCGGGGCCAAGTGAAGTGCAGCAGCTACGGGCGCAAGTGACTGCCCTAGCTGGACAGTTCGAGCGGCTCCAGGAGCTGATGGAGCGGCAACTGGCCGCGACGACGGCGGCGGCTTCGGCGGCTACTGAGGGCCGTGATGTACCCGTGCCCCCGGCCCGTGAACCTGAGGCGGCTGAGGGTGGGGGTATCCCGGCAGTCCGGGTGGCGGCACGTCCTCCGCCGGAAATCATCCCTCAAGCGGCGTCGGGTTCGGCGACACCCGATGCGCCGACCGAGGAAGTGGAGAAGGAGCGCGCGTTGGCGGCTCTTATTAAGTTGAACAAGTTCAAACCGCCGATCTTCGAAGGCGGAAAGGTGGAGCTCGAAGTAGTCGAGTCATGGATCGACTCGATGGAGACCTTCTTCGACGATCTGAGCACCGTGGAGAGGGACAAGGTGTACCTCGCCACCCACTGCCTGAATAAGGCGGCGAAGGTTTGGTGGAAGAGGATGAAGAGAGATCGTCCCTCTGACCTTCCCCCGATGCTATGGGAGGAGTTCAAGAGGGCGATGTTCTCCAACTACTTCCCCGACACTGTGAAGCGGAAGCTCCAGGAGAAGTTCCGCAAGTTGGAGCAGGGAGACCGCTCAGTGGCGGACTATGAACAGGAATTCTCCCACATTATCGACTGCGTCCCGGATGTAGTAAAAGATGACCGGGACCGGGCCGATTGGTTCTTGCGAGGACTTCGGCCAGGGATTTACAAGGTCGTGCAAATACTAAAGCTCACGACCTTTGCAGAGGTCTTCGACCGTGCGCTTTGGGCGGAGCACGGTGACGCCCACGTTCGGGAGAAGCGCGAGATATTGGCCGAGTCTAAGGATAAAGGCAAGAAGCGCCAAGGCGGCGGTTCGGGGGGACAATCGAGCTCCAAAAAGCCCCCGAAGTATCCGCGGACTCAATCCAAGGGCCACGGAGCGCGACGGTGCGTCATTTGTGGAGGTGACCACCCGGTGTCGCGTTGTGAGAAGCCAAGGCAAAGCGCTACCGATGCAACCGGGGCATTTTGTGCGCGACTGCCCGGGAGGAGGAGCTTCGCCTGTCCCATCGGTCGCATAGGCACCGACAAATTATGGAGTTCCACCGGCAGCTGCGTCGGCGGGACGTGTTTCGACGCCGCGTCAACCTGAAGCGACGCGATCGGCCCCGAGCGGACGGGTATTCG
Organism: Aechmea fasciata; assembly: GCA_025177825.1. Lineage (NCBI taxonomy): Eukaryota > Viridiplantae > Streptophyta > Magnoliopsida > Poales > Bromeliaceae > Aechmea > Aechmea fasciata. The sequence goes on from CM045934.1 coordinate 11,622,333, forward strand.
CCGCTCAGGCCCAAGCTGAGGAGCCTGCTGAGGCGGAGGAGCATCGCCTTGTGGCAGGTATGGTTCTGATTAATGGAATTCGCTCTAGGGCCATATTTGACACTGGAGCCACCCACTCATTTATTAGTAGATCATTCGCACACATGCATGACATACCCATAGAGGCGAGTGATAGGTGGCAAGTTAAGGGCCCTGAGTCGACGTTTGACATCAACAGGGAGTGTTCGTCGTGTCCAGTACAAGTGGGCGACTGGATAATGCCCATCAGGATGTTAGGACTCAAGAATCTTATAAAGTACGACGTCATATTGGGCATAGATTGGCTCACGAAATATCACGCAATAATTGACTGCCAAAGCAGGGTGATTACGTTTCGTGAGCCAGGACAAAGAGAATTCACTTACCAAGGTTGTCAGAGCTCGTGCTTCGTCGCAACGGTGTCGGCGACGAAAGCAAGGAGGTTGGTCAACCGTGGTTGCGCAGCCTACTTGGCGACCGTTGTAGAAGTGGACCGAGCAACTCCGACCTTGGAGGAGTTGGCTGTAGTTCGGGAGTTTCCAGATGTATTTCCCGTAGAGTTGCCGGGAATACCGCTGGATCGGGAGATCGAGTTCGTCATAGACTTGATTCCCGGTACCGCGCCAATTTCGAAAGCCCCGTACAGAATGGCGCCGGCGGAATTAAAAGAGTTGAGAAGTCAGTTACAAGATCTCCTCGACAAGCAATTTATCCGGCCAAGTGTATCACTGTGGGCAGCCCCGGTGTTGTTTGTGCGGAAGAAGGACGGATCATTTCGACTCTGCATGGATTATAGAGAGTTGAACAAGGTCACGATCAAGAACAAGTACCCACTTCCCCGAATCGACGACTTGTTTGATCAGTTACAGGGGTCGTGTGTGTACTCGAAGATAGACTTGCAATCCGGCTATCATCAATTGAAGATTAAGCCGGAAGACGTGCAGAAGACTGTGTTTCGCACGCGGTATGGGCACTACGAATTCACGGTCATGCCATTCGGGCTCACGAATGCCCCGGCGGCGTTCATGGATTTGATGAACCGTGTCTTCAGGGAGTTCTTGGATCGATTTGTCGTGGTCTTCATAGACGACATATTGATCTATTCTCGTAGCGACGAGGAACATGCCGAGCATCTGAGATTGGTGCTTCAAATCTTTCGGGAGGAGAAGCTGTATGCTAAGTTAAAGAAGTGTGACTTTTGGCTCCGAGAAGTCGCATTTCTAGGGCATGTCATTTCCGCGGGTGGAGTTTCTGTAGACCCGAGGAAAGTTGAGGCAATCAAGGATTGGCCGCGCCCGACGAATGTCATGTAGGTTCGAAGCTTCGTGGGTTTGGCGGGCTACTATAGACGGTTTGTGGAGGGCTTTTCAAAGATAGTCATTCCGCTTACCCGACTAACTCAGAAAGGCGCCAGGTTTGTGTGGAGCGATGAGTGTGACCGGAGTTTCAAAGAGTTGAAGGAAAGATTAACTTCGACTCCGGTGCTCGCTCTACCGGTGCAGGGCGAAGACTTTGTGGTCTACAGCGATGCTTCCTATCTAGGATTGGGGTGCGTCCTGATGCAGAACGGGAAGGTAATTGCTTATGCATCCCGTCAGCTGAAGAGCTATGAAAAGCACTATCCCATTCATTATCTGGCAGCGGTAATCTTCGCCTTGAAGTTGTGGAGGCACTACTTATACGGTGCCCATTGTGAAATCTATACTGACCACAAGAGCTTGAAGTATCTGTTCACACAGAAAGAGCTCAACATGCGACAGCGACGGTGGTTGGAATTACTAAAGGATTATGACGTTGATATCCTTTACCACCCGGGAAAAGCGAATGTGGTCGCGGATGCGCTGAGTAGGAAGTCAGCGGAGAACCTCGCTGTGTGGGTCACAAATCAAAAGCCCTTATGGCTGGATATGGAGCGGTTGGACCTTGAGGTGGTTGCCCCTGAGGTTCCGGCCCAGTTGTCGATGCTCGTCGTCCAACCGACCTTGTTGGAGAGGATCAAGAATTTGCAACCCGCAGACCGGTTTCTCCAAAAGGTTCGGCACGACATCGAGGAGGGTCGTGGCGGCGACTTCACACTAGACGCCGACGGTGCACTTCGATTTCGGAATCGGTGGTGTGTACCAAACGACGAGGAGATCCGAAAGCTAATCCTAGATGAGGCACATCGGTCGCCTTATTGTGATCACCCGGGCGGCACCAAGATGTACCATGGATTGAATGAGCACTATTGGTGGCCGAGGATGAAGGGTGATATCGGACGCTTTGTGGCAAAGTGCCTAGTGTGCCAACAAGTAAAGGTCGAGCGTCGATTTCCAGCGGGAAAGCTTCAAAGCCTACCAATCCCCGTTTGGAAATGGGAAGATATCTCAATGGACTTCATGGTCGGCTTGCCTCGCTCGACGGGCGGCCACGATGCAATATGGGTGATTGTGGATCGACGGACCAAGTCAGCACATTTCTTGCCGATCCACATCACTTGGGCAGGAGACAAGTTGGCGCAGGTTTACCTCGACGAGGTTGTGAGGTTGCACGGGGTGCCGAAATCAATCGTCTCGGATCGCGACCCCCGGTTTACTTCGCATTTCTGGAAGAGCCTGCAGGAAGCCCTTGGCACACGGCTCGATTTCAGCACAGCATTCCATCCTCAGACAGATGGGCAAACAGAGAGAACCATTCAAACTCTGGAGGATATGTTGCGAGCGTGTGTCATCGAATATAAGGGAAGTTGGTGTAACCACCGCCGATGGCCGAGTTCGCCACAACAATAGCTATCACTCGAGTGTAGAGATGGCACCGTTCGAGGCTCTTTATGGGCGGAAGTGCCGCCTCCTATACATTGGAGCGATGTAGGCGAAAGTGCAGAGTTCGGCCCCGACGTGTTGCGAGAAGCGGAGGAGAAAGTCCGCATTGCTCGCAAAAGATTGCTCACGGCTCAGTCTAGACAGCGGAGTTATGCAGATAGGCGTCGTCGAGATATAGAGTTTGTAGTGGGTGATCGCGTGTTCTTGAAAGTATCACCGATGCGGGGTGTGAAGCGATTTGGAGTGCGGGGGAAGCTAAGTCCCCGATTCATCGGGCCTTACGAGATATTGGAGTGAGTTGGTACGGTGGCCTATCGGCTTGCCTTGCCGCCGAAGCTCGCCGACGTGCATAATGTCTTCCACGTCTCCAACCTTCGCAAGTACATCTATGATCCGAAGCACGCGATGTTATATGAACCGCCGGAGCTTCAAGAAGACTTGAGCTACGAAGAGTTTCCTGTAGGGATTATCGCCCGAGAGGTGCGAAAGCTTCGAAATCGAGAAATTCCCTACGTGAAGGTGTTGTGGAGCAACCATGATGATCGCGAGGCCACTTGGGAACTCGAGGAGCTGATGAGAGAGCACCATCCTCACTTATTCGAGGAGTGAGGTATGAATTTAAGTTTGAGTTTAGTTAAGGGTTCGTTTCGAGGACGAAACTCTTTTTAAGGCGGGGAGGATGTAAGGATGTGAATTCTTGAAATTCGAGAGTTACACCACATTCGGAATCGACTAAGTGTCGAATAGATAGACTTCGGAAAGTCCGAAGTTGACTCTAAGTCGAAAAGTGCATTAGAGTGGACCTCGAGTGCAAATGGTGCAAACTGCACCATTCTGCAGTTTCTAGCCAGGGGAGACCGGACCTTGGCGTGAGGACCGGTCTCAGTGCGCACAGGAAACGTGGAGGGTGAAAATTTGGCTAAGTCCCAAAGTACTAGTCCACGGGATCCGGACAATGAGTGAAGACCGGACATCCAATGTCCAGACAACCCATGGAGACCGGATCCTGTACGCTAGGAAAACTGGCCAGAGGGTTTTCGTAGGCCAAGACCGGACATTGATCCAATGTCCGGACATCCAATGTCCGGACATCGGGTGGAGACCGGATCCCGTACGCTGGGAAATGAGCAGATGGGGTTTTTCGCAGCTTAAGACCGGACATCCCCATGGAGACCGGTCTCGGCTGGCGAAAAATGCCCAGTCTGAGGCAGTGCATGGGATTGAAAGTTGAGGGGCTTTATTGCAAAGTGGCTTTAAGTAAGGGGTATAGAGGTGAAAACACACTCTCTCCTTCTCTCACTGCCCTCACACTCTCCCTCTCACTCGTTTCTCTCTCCCTCTCTCTCTCGAACTAAAGAAGGAGAAGGAGAAGAAGGGAAGAGAAAAGAAAGAAAGGAAGGAGAAGAAGAAGAAGGAGATCAAGCTAAGGGCTGGAGCTTCTTCCTCTCCCTCTCCTCACCATTAGAGTAGCTCAAGTGGTAAGCTACTAAACCCTAGCTTCTAGAACTTAGGGTTTTGGGTTTTGATGCTTAGGAATGGGTCAAAGAGACCATTAGAGAGCTTCTAAGTAGATCAATCCCATGATTAGGGGCTTTGATCGAGTGGTTTGCTATATGTGCAAACCTAGGGCTCAAATTGGGGATTTTCGAGATGTTGGGTTTCGATCTAATTTGATCGCATATCTAACGTATTGATAGGTATCTAAACGCGTTGGAGGCGACGATTCGTCGATCCGACGAGCGGTTTGAGTGATCCGAGCAAAACAAGGGCTTGGAGCTGCATTTTGGCCCAAAGGAGCCAAAGTGGTGATTGGGGACTACGAGTTGGCCATCGTAGCTTCGTGAAGCTTCCCAAAAGGTGGGGGGTGCCTTACCGAATACTTTGAACTCTTTTCTATGTCTTAGAAATATATAAATTTCATCTCTTGCATATAGCATCGTAGAATTGTATGTTTAGACTATTTCTTATGCTTTCTAGTGATAACCTAGTGTACGTGGAATGCTAGGTGAATAGATAGGTGAGGGTTGGGTCAAGACATTGGATTCCATAGTGTTAAGAAAGAGATAGACTCGAAGGTATTTAGTGACATAGATCGAGTGGCATCTAATGTAAAGAACATGACGAGTGGCATTAAAGTAGTGTACTTGACACTAGAGGTCTTTGGACATAGGGATTGATGTATCCCCTAGAAAATGCCATGTGAACAATGAATTTAGAACACCTAATCATCATGTGAATGTTGGTCGGAATAGTGGAGTTTCGAGAGAATTGTTGGCCCTAGTTGTAGGGTATCCTCACGTGGAGAGGATAGATCAAGCTCACGGTCTGTATTGGAGGTGGTATAGCCATCTGTTAGTTCCGGGGAAGCCCCAAGGATCTATCTAGATCGTATCTAATCACCTAGAGGGGGGTGAATAGGTGTAAAGGCCAAAAACCACAAATCTCGATGCTTTAAAAAGTAAATGCGGAAAATAAAAAGCACACCGAGATTTACGTGGGAAAACTCCAAACTCGGAGTAAAAAACCCACGGGACCAACACGCGAATAAACAATCAATAAGAGAAAAGATTACAAGGTGATACCAAACTCCACGGACTCGACCTCTCTAACTCTCCTATGGATCTCCGCGCAATCCTCCTTCGGGTTGTCCACGCCCTCACGTCCGAGTCCACGAACGCCACGTCCCGAATCCACGAAACGCCTCCACTTCGAATCCACGAAGCCTTGATCACGCCGAATCCACGACGCCCACTCGAATCCACGAGCGCACTCCGTCCGGAGCAAAAACAATACGATCGATGATGATTTATTGCTTAGATTCTCATTAAAGATCTATGGGAATAATCTCTAAGCAATTCTCAAATTGATTCTAGAAAAACATTAAGAATTAGGGCACCGAGAATCAATTTGGGAGAAGCTTGATGTAGAAGATGAGGAAAACGGCTACCTACAAGCTTCTAGGGTTTTTCATAAATAATCTAGGCTTAATCCACTTTTAGAAACACCCCTACATCTTATTTATAGGTTTAGAAGACTTCTAGATAGATTTGGATTAAAAAAAATAAATCTTTAAAACAGATTTCGTATCGAGGGACCGGTCCTCCAGATCAGAGACCGGTCCTCCCATGCGCAATAGAATATTAATCACCGAGGGACCGGTCTCACATGCCGTGGGACCGGTCTTATTCAATGATATGCGAATTTCAGCCTCCGGGACCGGTCCTCCCTTTGTGGAGACCGGTCCTCTCGTGCAAAGTTGCGCATAGGGAGCTCTCTGGGACCGGTCTTCCAGTTGTGGAGACCGGTCCTCTGTGCAAAGGTGCGCAGAGGGTACTTACTGGGACCGGTCCTCTCAATGTGGAGACCGGTCCTCTCAACCAGATATGCAGAGTGAAGAACCAAATTAGTTAAAACTCAATTTCAACAATCCTAATGTCTTCTAAACACTTGTTAAAGTATATAAATCATCATCATCAGTATTTGAACTTACCGAGCATTGTGGATTTACGTTTCGAGTCTGCGAGTCTTCGATCTTCGTCTCATCTTCTCTAAACCTTCAAGACTCCGAACTAACTTCACGAAATATGCCAACATAAAATCCGTAATAATCTCCCCTTTGGCAATTTCGTGACAAAACCCAAAATTACATTAAAATACTCACAACGCTCATCTCACAAAAAATAAAAACTGAAATTCATTGCCATCACCAAAACAATGAACTTCTCGCGTGAAAGATCCAAAGAAATACAAAATTATAATTTTGCAACTCCTAAACAAACTCTATGACTTAGACACAAGGAGTCTTGATGTTTTGATTTCAAAAACCTGCAAAAAGACAATTTTCTCCACGAACAAAGTTCATAAACAAGGTCAGTAGTAAAGAAAATATATGACAATAACAATCTCTCCCCTTTGTTCATGAAAATCTAATATATGAAAATAACAATCTCTCCCCTTTGTTCATGAAAATCTCTCCCCGCTTGAAATTCAATTCAAGTTTCAAATTTTTCTCCCCTTTTTGTCAAAAATTGCCAAAAAGAAACACAAATAGAGAAAAACAAACTAGCAAATAGAAAGTAGTCACGTCACGCTTAAAAGTAGAGAAAAAGATAAAACATAGATAATGAGACTAAAAAAGGTAAAATCACTTCGTGTCCTCCTCATTAAAAAAAAATTTGCCTTGTTTTCTCAAAAATCCTTCAAAATTAGATTAATTTCATAAAATTAATGATTTCACTTCAAAAATTACGATGATGAAAATAAAATATTATTTGATTTCAAAAGACATCAATTCATCAAAATTTGATATTAAGAAAAATCTAATGATTTAAAGTCATCAAGATGGAAATTGATGAAAAATAATTTTTAAAAATTTGACAAATTGACACCAATTTGTCGCAACTCGTTCAAAATAGAGATTTAACTAATAAAGCACCGGGAGTGGCTCTTTGAGCATCTTTTTCAAACTATCACCTTATATCGCCGAAAATATTAAAATATTCATATATACATATTTTTTTCAACCTTTTCGGTTTTTCATATAATTTCTCATGTGGTAGCTTCACACACGTCGGACGACCGGGGTGGTAGCTCTTTCCTACATGTGGTGGTAGTTTTCACACTCCTTTCGTATGTAACTCTTTCCACATCTTTTATACTTAGGAGTTTCTCCTTTTTTTTAAAAAAATATTCAAACTCCCCTAAATTAGACAATCTCATAATTGAAAATAATTTTGACGAATCTTAGTCAATTAGCAAATATCCATCAATTATATTCAATCATTCACTACCAAGATGAATTAATTACTAAAAGATTAAAATTAATTTCAACATTTTGATGAATGTATGTAAGAAGAAATCACATATTAAATTATCGTCAAAATAATAACAAGTGAAGTAAAGCCGATAATTAATATGAATTTAGTCCAATTTGAATTGACTTTAAATACCTAAGGCTTTTTGAAAAACCTTTAATCTCTCTACATTTATGATTTTCAATCATTGCCACTCTCAAAAATTTTAAAAACTCCCCTTTACCTTTCCTCAAAGACGATTTTCAAACACAAGAAACTCAAGCATCAAAGATATTCACTAAGTACCAAAAATCGCCTAAGCATGTAATGCAATGAATAAAAGTAGGAAATATACACCTATCAAAGCATTACATAACCGAAAAACAAGCTAAGAAGAATAACAAGGAAAGATATCACCTTTCCGAATCCACACTTGTTGGATCTTTCGTTGTCTTTGCTTGTCGACGTTCGGTTTGATTTGCCTTGTATTGGGATCAACCGTTAGTCGTTTCGATGCTTGAACCTTCGGTTGATATTTTCGTTGAGGCTTAGAATTAGAACTCCCTTGATGGTTCGGTTTTGAGATTCGGTTTGCACGAGGTACTCGACTAACTTGATTTCCTATTTGATTCCGTGGGAGATACCGAATAGAAGAAGGTGCCGATTGAGATTTCGTTGTCTTGTTCGGGCAACTCTTTTTGATATGTCCCTTGACTCCGCATCGGTGACATACCTTTGCTTTTAAATTTGTTGAGACTTTCGATGTCGTCTTTTGATCCTTCTCAACATATGTCCTTTCGTATCCGAGGCCCAACTTGTTCGTTTGACCTAACCCGAGCATGTTATCCAACTTTTTCGAACCCGAGGAAAATTGTTGAAGATCCGATTTGAGTTGATGAACTTGCTTGGTTAACACTTGATTGGATGTGTAGGTTTCCTTAAATTGTTGCTCCAAAAATCCAATCTTATCCCTATAAGATTTCATTGTTAATTCCGCTTCTTCTAGCTTCTTTTGGAGGACCGAATTGATATTCAAAGTTGATTCCCGTTCCTCCTCAAGAGCTTCATTCATGATCCTCATATTGTTGTTATCTTCTTCAATCTCCAACAAACGACTTTCCAACTTCTTATTGAATTTAGCCATCTTTTTCGATTCGATAAGAAGTTGGTTGTATGCTTCGGCTATATCCTCGTCATTCGATTCCTCCTCACTTTCGCCATTCTCGCTCGAAGACCCATGCGAAGAGAGAGAAAGATTTGAGTTAGAAACAATAGATGATAAACAAGCAACATTATAAGACGGAGGAAAAGATGTAGAATTAGCGATTAAAGCCGTATGATCCTTTTCTTCATCACTTGATGATGATCCGTTTGAAGAAGAGTCATCCCAAGTTTTCGTTTTAGCTTGCAAAGCCTTCGGTTTATACGTCTTCTTCGAAGGACAATCCGTTGCGATATGGCCGTAGCCTCTACACTTGAAGCATTGGAGTTCCCCTTCGAATTCATCTTTTTCATTCGAAGACTTTACAAGTTTTTTATCTTTCAATTTAGAATTAGAAGAAGGTTTAGAAAAGGATTTTCGCTTCGAAGATGAAGCATCGTTCTTCTTTCGAAAATTCCGGCGAAACTTCTTCGTGAGGAGCGCCAATTGTTGTTCAAAATCCGCAAGCGTAATATTTTCGTTTAATCCGTGTCGTCGTCTTCTTCCTTTGATGATTTGAGTGCCATCCCCGTGCTTTTAGAAAAGACTTGGAAGAAGATTGATTAGTAGGAAAAGTCATCTCATACGTTTGTAAAGCGCCTACTAATTCTTCGACTTTCATCTCATCCGGATGCTTAACCGTTTCAATCGCGCAACCTTTGCCCGAAAACGTTCCTAAGAGTTCGAAGAATTTTTCTAACAACTTTTGACTCCGGGATTTTCTCTCCCAAGTTAGCGCATGTATTTACTATGTCTTGTAGACGTGTATAGTACTCGGTAAAGGTCTCGTTTTCATCCATGAAAATCGAATCAAATTTGCTTGTAAGCATTTGTAATTTTTGGACCTTTACTAAGCTCGTTCCTTCATGCGTAACTTGTAGAGTATCCCAAATCTCTTTCGCGGTTTCACAAGCCGACACGCGAGTAAACTCCGTTTGCGACAAGGCATTAAATAAAGCGTTTATGCCCTTGCCGTTAAACGAAGATGCCTCGTTTTCATCTTTCGTCCACTTGTCTCGTGGTTTAGGCTTCTCAACATTATCGACCTTTTCGGTTGGAGGTTTCCATCCGAACTCAATTGATTTCCACACCCGCTCTTCGATTGCAATTAGAAAAGCTCTCATGCGAACTTTCCAATAGGCATAATTCGTGCCGTCGAAAAGCGGAGGTCGATTAATGTTACCGCCTTCGCCATTTGATATCAATATATCTAGATCCCGCTCCGATACCAATTGTTAGTTAAGCCCCAAGGATCTATCTAGATTGTATCAAACAACACCTATAGGGGGGTGAATAGGTGTAAAGGCCAAAAACCACAAATCTCGATGCTTTAAAAAGTAAATGCGGAAAATAAAAAGCACACCGAGATTTACGTGGGAAAACTCCAAACTCGGAGTAAAAAACCCACGGGACCAACACGCGAATAAACAATCAATAAGAGAAAAGATTACAAGGTGATACCAAACTCCACGGACTCGACCTCTCTAACTCTCCTATGGATCTCCGCGCAATCCGCCTTCGGGTTGTCCACTCCCTCACGTCCGAGTCCACGAACGCCACGTCCCGAATCCACGAAACGCCTCCACTTCGAATCCACGAAGCCTTGATCACGCCGAATCCACGACGCCCACTCGAATCCACGAGCGCACTCCGTGCGGAGCAAAAACAATACGATCGATGATGATTTATTGCTTAGATTCTCATTAAAGATCTATGGGAATAATCTCTAAGCAATTCTCAAATTGATTCTAGAAAAACATTAAGAATTAGGGCACCGAGAATCAATTTGGGAGAAGCTTGATGTAGAAGATGAGGAAAACGGCTACCTACAAGCTTCTAGGGTTTTTCATAAATAATCTAGGCTTAATCCACTTTTAGAAACACCCCTACATCTTATTTATAGGTTTAGAAGACTTCTAGATAGATTTGGATTAAAAAAAATAAATCTTTAAAACAGATTTCGTATCGAGGGACCGGTCCTCCAGATCAGAGACCGGTCCTCCCTTGCGCAATAAAATATTAATCACCGAGGGACCGGTCTCACATGCCAGGGGACCGGTCTTATTCAGCGATATGTGAATTTCCAGCCTCTGGGACCGGTCCTCCCTTTGTGGAGACCGGTCCTCTCGTGCAAAGTTGCGCATAGGAGTTTCTCTCGGGACCGGTCTTCCGCTTGTGGAGACCGGTCCTTCTCGTGCAAAGGTGCGCAGAGGGTAGCATCGGGACCGGTCCTCTCAATGTGGAGACCGGTCCTCTCAACCAGATATGCAGAGTGAAGAACCAAATTAGTTAAAACTCAATTTCAACAATCCTAATGTCTTCTAAACACTTGTTAAAGTATATAAATCATCATCATCAGTATTTGAACTTACCGAGCATTGTGGATTTACGTTTCGAGTCTGCGAGTCTTCGATCTTCGTCTCATCTTCTCTAAACCTTCAAGACTCCGAACTAACTTCACGAAATATGCCAACATAAAATCCGTAACACCATCGATGTCGTCGAGTACTCCGGAGTGTCGCACGATCGGGACCACGTAGAGGTCCACAGACGATCCCGGATTTGAGTGCACGTAGAGCCTCCTACCCAAAAAGGGATTTATATGTGAGGCGTAGACAACCCAAGGGTTCGCCACAAATTGGGTAAAGGAAATGTTAATGTTGACATTGGACAATCATTGTTGAACATAGAACGAACTTGGTAGCATGATAGTAAACCTTTTACTATATGATGCATGCATTTCAAATGATTATGGGCATAGTAGCATAGATTTTCTATTATGCACTTACAGCTTTCAGATATCTATCTACCTATATCTCGTTGTTGTTGTCCCCTCACCTTCAAAAATGGGTCACGAGATCTCGCCCTATAGCACTCTACTCCCGCACTATGAAAGAGATCACTAGGGGTCGATGCTTAAGCCGGGTTAAGAGTTTGGCCATATTATATCTCATATATAGGACTAAACTCTTAACCCGGCTTAAGCATTTTGGGTGGTGGCAAGACCCAAGAGGTGAAGAGAGTTAAGCTTGCTAGGACGGGAGTAGTCCTAGGATGGGTGACCCCCTGGGAAGTTGGGGCGTCACATTTGGTATCAAAGCCGGTTCACCAGCTGGACATATGTGGCGAGTCTCTACCGAGCTGTGGTCTGGATGACGGGCTAGCGAGACGAGTCTCACATCGCCTGGTGTTCTTGGGCTGTGTGTGTGTGATTGGACTGACGAGGACGTCAGGGCCATAACGGGGGGAGTCTATGACACCCCAATAGTCCCACATCGGATGGGAATGGGTTTGTCATTGAGTTTATATGAGACTTGGACACTAGTAATAATAACTGGGCTTAAGCATTTTGGGCCGGTAGTTGGGCCCAACGAGTTATTGTTGCTAGTGGGCTGGGTCGTTACATTGTGCCCACTTGGACCTAGTGGGGAGATCGGTGGAGTTGGTGGCCGAGCCCACTGGGAACTATGGAAGATAGTTCTCACCCCAGTCTTGGCTTGCACAGGTTGCTTAGGGTGAAGATCGCGGCAAGGGCATCGCGCCCGTCCAAAGGAGAGCCCTGGTAGAATAGTAGCTTCCTTTCTGCATTAGAGTACCATTGTATCTAGATGCTTTATATTTTGGAAGAGCTATGTATTTTGGAAAGATGAACATGTATTCATTTTGGAAGAAAAGATGTAAATTGTATATGATTACAAAGTTGTAATAGCTAAGTAGTTTACTCTCTTTATTTCACTTGTGTCTTGCTCGTGGATTGCTTGCTCTTGTTTGTGCCCCTCGTTGATTGTGTATGCTTAGAATTTAGCTTTCCTGGGTAAATTCTTGTACACGATCTGTTGTTGAGCCTTGGGCGGGCAGGGGAGGTGATGTCCGTCCGGCGTCCGCTCGACGTGCCCGAACCGGACCAAATCGGTAGCGGATTTCGGGGCGGGGGCGTGACAGCAATAGCAAAATTTTTTCACTTCAGTCATATTCCTTCCCATGCAGCAAGTACTCCATATTATAGATCAATGATCGCTACCATACTGTCACGCCCCGGGTTGCAGTGATCCTCGGGCACGTCGACAAATCCGCCGTATACAAGAAATTTTTCTTGTATACGAAGCGTAGCTGTACCTGTATAACATACACTGCTACAAACAGTAGCATAGAGCTGAAAAGATTATAAACAAATAGGTAGGATAAACATGAGTTCTACATTCAACTTGCGATATGAATATATGCAACAACTAGTAGATCTAGTAATTCTACATTCAACTTGCTACCTTTAGCTCATGTCATTCTATTCTAGGGTTTCTACTACCTTAGGTTCACATGACAAGTCCAACTTGCTTCTAAGGTTTCTATTACCTTAGCTCTTGTCTCTATCACTAGCTTTCAAGGTTTCTACTACCTCAACCAAGCTATCCACTCGACTTGGCTTAGAGTCAATCATCCGCGGACTACCGCGTACTGGCTACACCTTAGCCTACCGCCCTCCGTTACTTAGCCCCATAGCGGAGAAATCGTCGCACACGCTGAACAGGCTCAAGTCACCTAGCGACCTGATCCACAATCGGCTTAACCATCTGGTGGCGAAATCGTCGCACACACCGAACAATGGTTTAAGCCTCCGGGTGGTGGAACCTGCACACTCACCCAATCCTCCCTTGGTATCAACCTCGGCGGCGAAATCGTCGCACACGCCCTAGCCTTGATACCAAGGACATCACAAGTCCTAGGATTCCGGAATCCACTTCCACAGGTCAAGGGTCCATGTCCACTCTATTCTGTCGACCCATCTAGGTCCAATGTCCTTTCCATCCTAGGTCCAACTGACTCTAGGTTCAATGTCTCTATCACATAACCTAGGTTCAACCACTAGGTTCTATGTCATCTCTACCTAAATCACAACTTCTAGGTTCACTTGTTCAACCTATGTTTACTAACACTAGATTGGATGCCACTCGCCTAGATCTATTTGACTCTAGGTTCATTCATGACCTATGTTCTTAACACTAGGTTCATTGTCATTCTTGTTCAACCTATGTTCACGACACTAGGTTAGATACCACTCGATCTATTCGACATCCTAGTTGTCCAATCGAGCATTTCACATTACTATTCTCACAATTCTAATCATGCATTTATATAACATGTTTATCATGCATTCTAGGATAACCATTGCATCGCACTTATCTTTTACATTATGTCTTTAACATGCATCATCTACACATGCATCATCTATACATGCATCATTTAGCATTTATATGCATCAACACGGTTTCACATTTCTCTCAGACAGAACGGCGACCTGGTCGCTTCGGTTAACACAACCCACCTTAACTTATTCTTCGATTGCTCGTAGTCACTTGCAACCGACCGCCCGCAGCACCCGTTATCCGGTTCAGGCCGAACTCACAATCGCCCACCAACCGTGCGCTGCTTTGTAGCTCCGAAAATTATAGGTCTTCGGTTATGCGTTACGGAGCTCCAAATCCAATTTCATCACGTTCCGACGTCGCCTCGGTCCTCCAGGCGGAAACGAAGCTCTGTTTAAACCGTATCTTCGCGTAGGCTCGACGGATAGCCGAGCCGACTTCACCAACGCGTTCGTACACCTAGCAATTAGGTTTACATGCCCTCAAATGAAATCAAACTCCTTTATATACCAAAACCCTATTTTGGAGCCCTAATATACCATTATTGCAAAATCTACCTTTAAGGTTCTAGATTCATGCAATAATCACCTATCTAGCATCATTAGGCTCCTCTAAAACTATTTCTAGAGAATATAATTAAAGCCCTAGAAATCCACCATTAATGAGCTCTCAAAGCTTACCTCTAAGCTTGCTCCAATGGCAATGGAAGAAGAAGACAATGGTGGTCCTTCCCTTGATCTTCTTCTCCTTCTTTTTCTTCTTCTTCTCCTTCTTATTCTTCCCCACCTTTCCTTTCTAGAGAGAGAGAGAGAGAGTTTAGAGTTGAAAGGGTGAGGGAGAAGAGAGAAAAGACCCAAATCCCCCTTCTATACACTCTTCTTATGCCAAAATTGCATATAAACCCCTCAACTTTGCAAACAGTGCACTGCCCCGAACTGGGCATTTTCGGGCTACGGGGACCGGTCCTTGCATGAGGGACCAGTCCCTGAGGGACCTGTCCCTAGCTGAGGGACTCGTCCCCGTAGGTACTCCAGCCTAGACTTAGCCAAATTTCAGCTTTCGCCCGTTTTCGCTCGTTTTCGCTCGTTTGGCCTCCGATTCTTTTCAAATGGAACAGAGACTCTCCAAACATGTTTTCGAGCGTGTTTTCATCATCTTTTCATCCACGCTAATGCTAGATTTAGTTCTCGGTGTGACATAGTCTTTCGGGTTCCGTTCTCGCGCCTGCGCGCATCGAAACGCCCGAATGCTCCCGAACTTCACCGGAACCATTCAAATGGCTTTCCAACCAAATATACACCGTAACTTAATAATTTTAGAAGTCCAGTACCTTACACATACCTTACAGAATAGCTCAAAACTCTATTCTTACACTGGAACCTCATAATTGCTAAAGTTCAGTGTGTTACACATATTTTATTTTATTAAAAATATCTACAATGAGTCTGACTACTATACTCTTATGAATAGAATCATTTTCGTATTCATAAATTATTTTGTCTGATATAGCACTCGAATCGACGATTCTTACCTTTAAACATAATTAAAATCATTTAAAACTTCTATAAACTAAATTTTAAAATTTTTCAACATCATTCAACTTACAATCAAAAGATCTCAAAGATGACAGTTTTTATCAGCCGATATGGAATGCTCGCAAATTTAACGGTGTAAATGAATTAGAATTAGTTGAACTTTTGATAGAAAATTCTATGCACTATCAAAACAGAGTACTATAACCCAAATCTTAGATTAAAGAATCCGATTCTTTATTTTAGGAAGTCGTTCAATTTTGACCGTTCATTTTATACGCACTCAATGAACTTTATTATGATTTCAAAGAATTACGAAATTTATTTTTATAAGTTTTAAATGCTTTACATCATGTTTAACTATGTGGATCATCGATTCGGAAGCTCCATCATTAAAAATAACTTATGAGGAAAGAGTTCTAAACTCATAAGGGTATAATAACCCTACTCCATGTGCAATATTCTATATTGTTCTTTCTTTTTTCATATCCATTGAATATTTTTATTTATTTTTTGAAGTCTGATGAATCAAAAAATTTAACTATGTCTTAAATTAAAAGCATCAACATATTATTCATATTTATTTTAAAATTTAATAAAAGCACGTATTTTAAATTTGGGTCTATCGATATCTATCATCTTTTGGCTAAAAAAGGAAATCGATTCCTCTTTTTTCTTAGCAAACAAATAATGTAATAAAACAAGCTTTCAACCCCTTTTTTCCGAACAGATAACCTATTCTTTTTTATTAAATATTTATATATCATTTCATATCTTTTCTTCATATATGAATATTTTTAAATTATCTTAATATTAACTACTAATATTTAGTTGTTATGATAATATTTTGATGATTGCAATCAGTAATTCAAATATATTTTTAAATTTTAATCTTATATAATTTTAAATTTTTATTTCATTTTAAATTCATATTTGAAATTTAATTATACGATGTAAATTTAAATTTGTAAATTATGTATTAAAATTTAAATTTAAATTTAAATCGTCATAGAAATTTAATTTTGGATATCAAATTTGAATAAATAATTAAAAATTTTAATTAAAGTGGGTCAATTAAATTTTAAATTTGAATTAGAGGTGAATTAAAATTTCAGTACATTTAGTTTAAAACACATATTTAATTTTTGGATCCATAAAAATTTGAAAAACATATAGAAATATTTAATATATATA
The DNA here is from genome assembly GCA_025177825.1 of Aechmea fasciata. NCBI lineage: Eukaryota > Viridiplantae > Streptophyta > Magnoliopsida > Poales > Bromeliaceae > Aechmea > Aechmea fasciata. Next base: position 11,639,013 of record CM045934.1, read on the forward strand.
TATATATATATATATATATATATATATATATATATATATATATATATATATATATATATATATATATATATATATATATATATATATATATATATATATATATCGGAAAATTAATTAGATAATTATTACTCTCGACAATGAATTTTTTTATTAAATACCAAGATTACATACCAAAATAATATTTCTTAAATATTGTTATTTAATATTATCCTTAAATTGAATTTCTTTTAAATATCGAGATTAAATAAGTAGGGAATATTATTTCTTGTTTTTTTTTTTATTACATATGATATTGTAAAATTTTCTATACGCTTTCATATCTAGTAAGTACAGGTAACACCAAATATTCACTTATACACTGTTTAAGCTGAAAACCAACTTGCTAAATCAAAAAGTAAAAGTAAAAACAAATAGTATCCACAAATTGTTTTTTATTAAAGATTTAAATATTCCAACCGACAAACTAAAAACCGAGAGCAAAATTGATTCAAATCGATTTGATTTTTCACACTATTAACTTAGATTATTTTTTTTTTATTTTAGAGAGAAAGAAAACGTACTACCCGCTTTGTTTATTTTTTTTTTAAATAAACTTAATAAAATATTAATCAATTGTGCTTTCAAACCTCGGGTACCAACCACTAAACCTTTTGGTACCATTAACATGATTTTGTTTTTGTTGTCCCAAATCGAATCAGACGCGTTTGATTTCAATTGATCTCCAAGCCCGAGCCACACACCATGCGCACCGCTAGCTACATATTATCGAAGCGACTATCATGTATACAACCGACTAAATTACAATAATTAAAAGTGGGAATACTAAATCCCACTTCGACTACAAAACAAAAAAGGCGTTTGGTTTGGGCCGATTACCACCACATATGTCCAGAAATTTTTGTTTAATTTGGTTCTCAAAAAATTTCCAACTATACAACAAATAGGGAGCAAGTCCAATAATTCTATACATACACGTCAGGTCATACTTTCTGATTTTTCTTGGCTAAATTAAATAACCTTCTTCACCGATTATAGCATTTTAACCAGCGGTTAGATCCAAAAAGTTAAGTGAGTTGAGATAGCATATATATGATGATTTGAATAGTTTTAGAATAGGCGGCCCTCTTAGTACCGGTGTACCACAAAATATACCTCTACAGATTATTTACATAACCCAAAAATAAAAAATATCAAAATTATATATATATATATATATATATATATATATATATATATAATTGAGCTCCTATGCATTTAAAAGCAAGTCATTGGTCTATTGTAAGTTTTTAGCCTTTGGATTTATAGATGTGAGGTTAGGATGATGTGAATCCCCTTGGATTAAGTGGGTGGTTGGTTGAATAGTATAATCTAACGGATGAAAATAATAAAATTCGTAGATCTAACGGTAAAAAATTCACAAGCACCAAATGCTTGTGCTTTTACAAACACCATACCGGACTTCTATATATATATAAATATATATATATATATATATATATATATATATATATATATATATATATATATATATATATATATACTTACGAGAAAATAGCTTGAGTGCTAATGTGGAGATCTCCAACAGAATTGTACCATGAGCAGCATGGTCTCCTTCATGCTTTTAAATAACTGTGCAGTTGAATTATTGTTTAGCTTCAGCTTAAAAGTCAAATTCACCTTTTCACATTTTTTCTCTCAGAGCATCATTATATCTATCTTTTAAGCATTATGAAGAGACATACAATCTTGTGAAGAACTTGCGCGATAGAATTCGTCAAAGGACAATCGCTCCTCTGCAATCATTAATAAATTCATCGGTAATAACTTTAACTCTTGAGGAGAGCTAGATTTGGACTCAAATCAAAATACCTGGATCAACACAGAGGAGCCTAGTGCACATGTTAACGGTATCGGGATGTAAGCTCCGGTTTACGAGCTCCGAGAATGGCAATGATGTGCATTTCTTTGTGTTTTGCAGTAGCTGAAGATTTAGGAGGAAAGAACAACGATTAGTCAATGATGATTTAAAATTTATATGAGCATTTGATCACCTTTTGGGCGGAGATACCTCAACATAGCTTCGGCCATGAAAAGGTGGATACCCATTCAAAAGCTCGAAAAAAACCACACCGATGCTCCACATGTCTACCTAAATGAATTCAAGTATTCAAGTATTTCATGTCTTTAGAATTTTTGACGAGAAGGAGAGCTAAAATTTGAGGAGAGAGAGAGAGATTGAGTTTTACCTTGTCATCATACTTCTGGAATAGCATGACTTCTGGAGCCATGTAGAATGGTGATCCACATACCATCTCTACATATTCACCAGGAGCAAGAAATCTATATTGAAAGCAATCATGAAATAAGTTATCTTCGATGATGTCTGTCAGAGCAAACTAACTGTATAATACAACTGGGACAACAAGAGAGAGATAGCACAAATCCGAACAGGAGTTCCCGGATCATCTTTAAATAATCCCGTTGGCTTGTCATCTTTCGCAAATAAGGGGTTTATTTTCCCCCAATGGTTATCGAACCAAACAGCACCAAAATATCTTACCAATAATTCACCGAGACAAGTACCTTGACAGGCCAAAATCAGCAATCTTTAACACAGCGTCCGCGGTAGGAGTAGAAAGTAAAATGTTTTGATCCACTAGCACTCCGTCAGTTAAAAGTTATGAGGAGCATTCCTTATCATGAGAAATATAAGGCAAGACCTTTATAATGTGCTTTCTACCTCAGGTTTTAAATCTCTATGGATTATATGGTGAGCACGAAGTACGTTCAGACCAGCTCCTGCCGCAAAAAATTAAAGGACTTAACAAAAAATAAAATAAAATAAAATAATTCTCATGCTGCTCCTGACCTAAGTGGCTGTTTTGCGTATCTTCTGGAAAAGTTTGTCCGCTCCAAGAAGTAGCAGCAAAGTATTTGAAAAATGAAAAAAAAAAAAAAAAAAAAAAAAGAAAAAAAAGAGAGCTTTTGCAGTGATTAGGGCCAAAATGAGACTTTGGTCAGCTACAGCGAATGCTCCAAATCAAAACTTCTGCTACTCCTAGCTATAGCAGAGAGCTGTTTGGAGGATTTTGATGAACAATACTGCTAATGCTTCTTGTTCCAACAGCTCTTCTCAAATCGTTGGTCCGCGGACAATCCAATTAAGCCAAAAAGGAGTATTGTGCTACTACAAGTACATAAGAGTTAGTAGCTCACAAAGGAGTACCAAGCTGCCTCATGAACTTCCGTACTTCATGTTCTTGCACTCTCCCATTGCGCTTAATGTATGCAGCTAAATCCCCTCCCTCGCAGAATTCCAAAACAAGGAATGTGGATCCGTCGGCCTGGAACATACACAAGGTTTGCCTTATGTGCTGCGACAATATAATAGCCAAAATGGATATGCCAATTGAAAGTTTAGTGACTTGTCAACTTTACAATGCTCTCCAATCTCCATGTGGTTGGTTACTTTCGGACATTTCATTTCGCGCTAACATGAATCCAATTAAATTCACTGTGCTATGCAGCAATAAAATGATAACTTAAAACATCATGTGCATGTAAGCTGCTTGACACTCACAAGACCCAAATATTCCAAATAAGTAGACAAATTCAATCACACGTTTTCCTTTTTATTTTCCCTTCTTCTTTTCTTTTTTTTTTTTAATAATATACCGAATTTTACATGCCCTAAATGGATGATCTTGCATAATTTAAACCTAAGATAATCATTTTTTAGCATGACATCAAAGCTGAGGAATCAATTATAAGGAAAACACTAAAAGCCAAATAAATTTTATATGAAAACCAAGCAAAATAACTTTACCTTTTCAACATCGCATTCAAACTATAAAAAGAAAATTCCAGCTACAATTGCCAACAAACTACCAGCTTTTAGGCAACGAAACCTCCAATAACATATCAAAAGAGCTGGATGCTCCCCAAAAGACCCAGAAATCATTAAACTAAGCAGAAAAGTAGCAGTAGTAATAATAATAATAACAACAACAATGATAATAATAAATGAGAAGGAGAAGCGTATAATTTACTTGGACGACATCCAGGAGGCGGATGATGTTGGGGTGGCGGACGGAGGCGAGGAAGCGGATCTCGCAGTCGAGGGAGTCTTTGAGATTCGCGCTGAGGCCGGAGAGGCACACCTGCTTGAGGGCCACGTTCCGGCCGTCCGATCTGCGGGCCCCGCGATAGACGGTCGAGATACGCCCGCAGGCACCGGCCGGCCCGAGCCGCGCCACAACGTCGTATGCGCCAACGGCGGCGGTCGGCGGCTCCCGTCGCCCCTCCAACGCCTCCATCGCTGTCTATACTAGTGCCATTACTAGTCTGTCTAAATTATGTGCGCACAGGAAACTGGCCGATTGTTCGAGACTATTATTAAGGGAGCAAAAATTATACGGGCGCCGCGTGGCCTCGCATTATTAGGTTGTAATGTGAGCCCGGCACGGCCTATATTTTTCGGGCTTAAACAGGTTCGGACACTGCCCGAATTTAATTTCGGACCGTGTCAAGCCGGGCTCAAATCATAATAGTAATGATTTACTAACATGTCACTATATCCACTAATAATGTCTAATAAGCAAATATTCAATGACAATACTATTCTCTCGTTTATCCAATCTTTGGCGATTTCTTGGGTTCGCCCACGACTCACATCACCATCCCGTATGGTAAGGAAATTTATCTCGTTCTCAAATCCGGAACTGTCTGCGGGATATCAACTCTGCCCCTCTCGCACCATACTCCGGAGTGCATGACGACTTGGGCGGCCCTACCACCACAAGTATAACAAACCGTGAGGTTGATCCATCCTCTCAACTCGAGAACACCCTATCAACTAGGGCCATTAATCTCTCGGAAAACCATCTATCCCAATGTCCATGTGTAAGTGTTTAACTACACTATGTTACGAATTTTATATTGACATATTTTCTGAAATTAGTCCGGAGTTTTGAAAGTTTAAAGAAGAAGAGATAAAGATCGAATACTCGAAAACTCAAAATATGAATGCATAATGCTCGGTAAGTTCAAATACTATTTATGATGATTTATAAATATTAACAAGTGTTTGAAAGACTTAGAATGATTTTAAAATAAATTAACTAGACAAAACTAAACCTTACAAGGTTCAGGGATCGGACCCCGTAGGTCCTCTCTGCGTGAAGAATGCGAGAGACCGGTCTGTGGTGAAGAGGGACCTGGCCCTCGTAGTTCGAATTGGTCACGCCCCGGGACCGGCATGGCCTTCCCAGTAGCGTGCCCAGACCCGCCATATGTCAATACATATAAGACGTCTACTAAAAACAGCAGAAATGAAACAATAATAGGCTATAACTATGAATATCAGAGCCACATACAACTAAATCTACAACAAGTAGCAGGGATAATAAACTGAGCAAATAAAATAGAAGTATAAGATTATACAACATCTATCACATGAATCCACAAAATATGGTGGTCACTCTACAAGGTACAACATTCAAACCTCTCCAAAATAAGATACAAGAGAAGTGAACCACCTATCGAACACTTCGCCGAACAACGCTAACCCGAGGCAACGCCTTTGCCGCGGTCCCTGGCCTTCCCCGATGCAGAAGGCGTTGAAAAGAGTCAGAAAACAGAGAGCATGAGAACTATAATTTATAGTTCCTAGTGGGCAATTACTGACATGAACCATTGCACCACTAGGCCCAAAAGAAAAGCTGTAAGTATGCGATAAATAGTAAATGAACTACTGAAATAAAAGCATAATAAAATGCTATACTACCAAGCCACAAGTATACAAAGAAAATGTATAAACTATCCAACTCGATATGGCAACATATAAAGAATATGTTCTACTGTAATAGTCAAGTATACTACCAGGCCCAAGTATGCTCTAAACATGTCCAAGTAATCCAACTACTATGTCCTATCTAGTAGTGATTATCATGTTTTGTTGATTGTCATTGTTCAATTCTCTTTCCAGGATCTACACAAAGTAATCCAGCTTGTGCCACCTAAGTGCCGTAGTAGCCCCAACATCCCCCGCAAGGAATGAGTCTGTCCCAATCGGCCCGTAGGTTTTTCAATACCGCACGCGCGAACAAATCGCAAAGGCTAACTCCGGAGTGCCGGCTTGTAAGAAGCGACCCTCACAAGTATGTGCGAATGAGCACAAATGGCAAGCAAGCACCGTCAAGTCTCAAGTATCCAAGTCCTCATGTCTCTCACATGGCGAATGTCACTAGCAACCCTAAGGTCTAGTACAATATCTCTCATGACACTGAAATTTACTATGTCAAGTTCTAATTCGAGCCTAATGCCGCTTGATGATATTAGCTCACTACTTCACAAGTACATGCCAAGCCTAATGCCGCTTAATGACATTAGCTTTTCTCCTATGTCATGCATAGTTCTATAACCAAGATTATTATTCACATGTCACTATCACTAAGTACAACATGTTCTCTAACATTAGAGGAAATGCTATCGCATATGCCCAAGTCTACCAGGCTGTTCTCTACAATATAGAGGTCGAAAATGCATTATACATAAGGCATATGTTTTAAGCATTCTAAAATTCACAAATAATGTTTATAACATGAAAATGAATGATTTTCCAATTAACCATAAGCAAATAAGCACCAATGAGAATTTCTCATTGTGCTAGGTGAGGCCAAACCCACCGATACTCCAAGCGACGATTCGAATCACTAACTAAGCTTATATTCTTCCTCCTAACACCCTACAAGGTGAACCCTAGGAGTTACAACCTCTAAAGATGAACCATGAGTTCAAACATTAAGCAACAAGGTTAAGGTAAGAAAATACTCACCTAAATGTGCAAAAATCCTTTTAGAAAATCCAAAAGGAAGCTAGATCCCTCCCAAAACAACCTAAACAAAGGTTCTAAACCAATCAATAGGGATCAAAAAGCCTTAAATTAAAAATTTCCAAAATAAACCCTAATCCACAAAATCTAAGGTTTCAACTAACAAAGAGCATCAAAAGCTAAATCTAGAGGAGTAGAATTGTTCCATACCTCTTAGAAGCTCTCAAATAAGGATCAAATCTCTCTAGGAGTGATGATCTCCCACCAACAAGGCTCTCTCACAAAGCTCCAAGCTCTCCAATGGTGAGGAAGAAGAAGTGGGAGAAGCTCCAAGACCACAAGCAAGCTCCTTAATCTCCTCCTCTACTTCTTCTCCTTCTTCTTCCCTTTCTTCTTCTCTCTCTAAGAGCAAAAGAGGGTAAAATAAGAGAAAAAAGTGAAGGGGCAGCCATATAGGCTGTGTGATGTAACAAAATTCAATTAGACCCCTCAACAATGCATACTGTGCACTGCCAGGTCTGGGCAGTTTTCAGGACTCAAGACCGGTCTTGGTAGGCGATGTCCGGTCTCGAAAGGTCTCCTCACCAAGATTTCGCACATGAAGACCCGGTGACATTCCAAATTTCGATAAGTCTCCTGGCTCGCGAAGCATGTCTGTAAAACATAGCCCACGGATGGGACATCCATGCCGATGTCCCGGATGCCACGCCCACCAACCTCGCCACCTACTGGGAAGTCCGGACATCCATCACAAGATCGGTCCCCGAGGGTGAACCTCTTGGGACTTAGCCAAAACTTCATATTTTCGATTCCGAAGGTCGGGCCACCGCCCACGACCCTCCACAACCAGTGGAAAAGTTCGAAAACCACCTCAAACACTCGGACCTCGCTATTTGCGAAAGTTCAAGCCACATTCACCCATCCTAAAAGGGAGTTTCCGCGAAACTCGAAAATAAAGTCATACCTCATGACTCCATCCGGGAAGAGATGGGGATAGCGCTCTTGCAGCGCGCTCTCTAGCTCCCACGTGGCCTCCCGCTCCTCGTGGTTGCTCCACAGGACTTTCACATAAGAAAGCTCCCGGTTCCGCAGCTTTTTCACCTCGCGAGCCAAAATCTTCATGGGTTGCTCTTCGAAGCTCAGATCATCCCTCAGCTCCAATGGTGTAGCATCCAATACATGAGCTGGATCATGAATATACTTCCGAAGGACCGATACATGGAAAACGTTGTGCACACCGGATAGGTTCGGCGGTAGAGCAAGTCTATACGCTATAGGGCCCACACGCTCTAAGATCTCATACGGTCCAATGAAACGGGGGCTCAACTTACCCCGAATCCCAAATCGTCTGATCCCTCTGGTCGGCGAGACTTTCAAAAAGACATGATCTCCAATCTGAAACTCCAAGTCTCGTCGACGCCTGTTAGCATAGCTCCTCTGCCTACTCTGGGCTGTCAACAAACGCTCCCTAGCAATGCGAACCTTGTCCTCTGCTTCTTGGAGCACATCTGGGCCTAAAACCAATCTCTCGCCAACTTCACTCCAATGAAGTGGCGATCTGTCCATAAAGTGCCTCAAATGGCGCCATCTTGATGCTTGCTTGACAACTATTATTATAAGAAAACTATGCCATTGGTAGATGCTGCGACCATCCTCCCTGGAAGTCGATCCTGCAGGCTCGAAGCATATCCTCGAGTGTATGTATAGTACGCTCTGACTGCCCGTCACTCTGAGGGTGGAAAGCAGTGCTGAAGTCCAGTCGAGTACCTAAGGCGTCCTGCAGACTCCTCCAAAAGTGTGACACGAAGCGAGTGTTCCTGTCTGATACAATCGATGTAGGTACTTCATGAAGTCGCACAATCTCATCAAGGTATACCTGTGTGAGTCTCTCACTAGTCCAAGTAGTATGGATAGGTATGAAATGTGCCGATTTCGTCAACCTATCCACGATCACCCATATAGCATCATGCCCGGCCTGAGAGCGAGACAATCCCATCACAAAATCCATGGTGATCTTCTCCCACATCCATACTGGCTTTGTAATTTTTTCGCGGAAACTCGGTGCTCAGCTTTCACTTGCAGGCAAGTTAAACATCTAGCAATATACTCGCCAACGTCCTTTTTCATCCCGGGCCACCAATAAAGCAACTTTAAGTCCTTATACATCTTGGTGCCTCCCGGATGTATAACATAAGGCCCACGGTGTGCTTCTTGAAGAATTTCCTCTTTAAGCGTCGATTCTGCCGGTACACAAACCCGTCCACGGAATCGCATCATGTCACTACCGTCTACAATAAAGTCACCGGTGCAACCATCAATTATCTTCGCCCGAACTTTTTGCAACTCCACATCGTGAGCTTGCTTTTCCTTGATCCTTTCCAATAAGGTAGGTTGCACCACCAGAGTCATCCATCTCATAGGTGTATCAGGAGCCACCACCTCCAACTCCAACCGCTTCATCTGTTCGACCAACGGCGGTTGAGTAACCATCATCATCGCTAAGTTTTCCGTCGATTTCCTACTTAGCGCATCTGCCACCACGTTAGCCTATCCTGGGTGGTAAAGTATCGTCAAATCATAATCCTTGAGCAGCTCCAACCATCTGCGTTGTCTCAAGTTCAACTCCTTCTGAGTAAACAGGTACTTTAAGCTCTTGTGATCCGTGTATACTTCACACCGCTCGCCATAAAGATAGTGGCGCCACAGCTTCAATGCAAAGACCACGGCCGCCAACTCCAAATCATGAGTAGGATAATTCCTTTCATACTCCTCCAACTGGCGAGAAGCATACACGATCACCTTTCCATCCTGCATCAAAACGCAATCCAATTCATTAAAGGAAGCATCACTATAGATCACATATCCTGCTTCAGCAACTGTCAAGGTTAGGATTGGTGCGGTCGTCAAATGCTGCTTTAACTCTTGGAAGCTTCTCTCGGACGCATCATTCCAAATGAACTTGGTGCCTTTATGCGTGAGTCTCGTGAGGGGAGTAGAAAACTTAGCAAATCCCTCAACAAACCTCCGATAGTAGCCGGCCAAACCGATAAAACTCCGTATCTCAGTGACACTCATCGGTCTTGGCCAATCTCTGATGGCTTTAATTTTTCTAGGATCGACGGCTATACCTGATCCCGAAATCACATGGCCCAAAAACGCCACCTCTCTAAGCCAAAACTCACACTTCTTCAACTTGGCGAAGAGTTTCTTTTCTCGAAGTACTTATAGTACAAGCCTCAAGTGTTCCTCGTGATCCGCATCACTCCGGGAATAAACCAAAATATCGTCGATAAACACCACAACGAATCTATCCAAGTATGTCTTAAAGACACGGTTCATCAAATCCATAAAAGCCGCCGGGACATTAGTAAGCCCAAACAGCATCACAGTGAACTCGTAATGTCCATACCGTGCTCTAAAAGCCGTCTTCGACACATCCTCAGGCTTGATCTTCAGCTGGTGATATTCCGACTGCAAGTCGATCTTGGAATACACGCTAGATCCCTGAAGCAACGGATACTTATTCTTAATCGTGATTTTATTAAGCTCACGATAATCCATAGATAAGCGAAGTGATCCGTCCTTCTTCTTCACAAAAAGAACCGGTGCTCCCCAAGGTGACACACTCGGTCGAACAAAACCTTTATCCAGAAGGTCCTGTAACTGTGCCCTCAGCTCTTTCAACTCTGCTGGTGCCATCCTATAGGGTGCCTTTGAGATTGGAGTAGTCCCAAGGATGAGATCTACCACAAACTCAGGCTCCATATCAGGTGGCATACCTCGTTGCTCAGCTGGAAACACATCCTGGAACTCCCACACCATCGGGATATCCTCGATCCTAGGGGTGTCCTCAACATCCCGTGGTGTAATACTAACCAAATAGGCTATGCACCCTCTACTAATCAACTGCCTAACTCGAGAGGAGCTAATAGTCATCGCAAATAACGAACTCTGGCATCCTCGAAATACAACCTCATCCTGACCCGGCTCTCTAAAAGTCACCGTTCGATTCACACAATTGATCGTGGCAAAGTATTTGGTCAACCAATCCATGCCCAAAACTATATCAAACTCCCCGAGTTTGTGCACCACAAATAGGTCCACGGGCATGATCCAATCCCCAATCTGAACCGAGCAACTAGAATAGCACTCTCGAACGTCTAATGAGTGTCCGGGTATAACCACTCGTCCCGAAAGCAACAAAGGTGTCAAAGGAATGCCATGCAGCTCGGCAAACAGCCGATCAATAAATGAACATGATGCACCGATATCAAATAAAGCACGAACTCGAATGCCATAAAGTAAAATGATACCTGCAACAACATCCTGCCGTCGCCGCTCATCGGGCGGCATACAAACGCCCACTCGGGCCCTGTCGGGACCCCTCGCTCTGCCTCTGCGCAGAAGATCTCCCGGCCTGGTACGATACAGTAGGCGTCCCCGGGCTGGGACCTGGTGAAGCTGGTGCCGATGCTAACGACTGTGTCGGGGCAGATCCCCTTGGGCAATCTGACTGAAAGTGGCCCTCCTGGCCACAAGAAAAGCACCTGCCCCGACCCTGCGGGCACTGTCGGGGGTCGTCGGGGCCGCTACAAATCACGCAGCGTGGTGCCGGTCGACGATCTGATCCTCGACGCTGGGGTGGGGTACCACGTCCTCGAGACTGGCTCCTTGGGTGCTTCGGCGGCTTCCTCGAGTGCGTCTGACTCGCACGCTCGCCGGCGGGCCTCTTGTCCTTGCCCCGATACAAGCCTTCCTGCCGCTCCTTCACCACCATCGCGCCCCGCTCCACTATAAGAGTGTGATTCACCACCTCGCAATACGTTTGCAAGTTAGATGACTGCACAAACCTATAGATAGACGGTCAAAGTCCGGTCTCAAAAATCCTGGCCTTGTCCTCGTCGTCCCGCACGACGAACGGCACACAATGGAGTAGTCTAGTGAACTCCCTCTCATACTCGGCCACAGTCCTCTCCCTCTGGCGCAAGCTACGCAAGTCTGTCTCCATCTGTCTTCGAACACTATCGGGGAAATAGTGCTTGAGTAGAAGTTCCTTGAACCTTTTCCAAGTGAATGCTGATGCGTCGGTGTTGGGGTTCTCTAGGATGTCCGTCCACCAACAATAAGCCTCACCGTCCAAGTGGTGTGTGGCGAGTCAAACTCGATCCCTCTCCTCAACAAATGTATCTCGAAACAGCTTTTCCATATGCATAAGCCATTTCTCCACGATCCAGTGATCTACATTCTTCTCGTCGAAGATCCGCGGGTTGCACCTCCTGAACTCGTTGAGGCGGCTCATCAGTCGATCACGCTCGAGTCCCCTCAACCATAGTCGGGAACACTGCTCCTCTTGGGGATGATTGTACTGGAGGTGCCGTCGCCACCCTCCCCTGAGGTGCAACGGAGGGTGCAGAATGCGAAGAACCGTGCGCGGGGGTCTGCGCCTCGGTGCTACCACCTCGGCCGGCGCCGGTGGTACGGTGTCTCCCCGCGCCCGCCTGCTACAATAGAAGGTGCTCCAGTCTCTTCATCCGCGCCTCCTGCCGGTGCGCCGCCTCGGCCTGCTGCAGGGCCGCCGTCGTCTGCTGAGCCACAAGGTCCGTGAGGGCTGCCACCTGGTCCCTCAACTCACGGACATCGCTGGACCCGGAAGTAGCAGAGGTCTCAACCTCCTCAAGACGTGCCATGTTCTCCGCCCCAAAAAATTTGGAGCGCGTAGTAGGCATCAATACTGCAACAACATAAAAGCGCAAGTTAATAAAACCCACGCCATCGCCACCCCACTCAAAACCCAAATCATGCGAAAGTAAGGAAGTGTGCTTCACTACTAACTCTCGATGTTACGTTGTCGGCCGCCAAATTAACCCTCCGCGAAGCTAGAAGCTATATATTTCGATTAAACTCCAACTTTTTAGAGTTATAATAAAACCCAATCAGGTACTTTCGCTCACAAGTCAAATAGACCTCGTCTCTCACGAGCCTATTTCCTATAGTCCAACCAGCCTACGGTTTGCTAGGTCCACTAAGACTTTACCCTAGGCTCCGATACCAAATTAATCTGTCACGCCCCGAGACCGGCATGGCCTTCCCAGTAGCGTGCCCAGACCCGCCATATGTTAACACACATACAAGGCGTCTACTAAAAACAGCGAAAATAAAACAACAATAGGCTATAACTATGAATATCAGAGCCACATACAACTAAATCTACAACAAGTAGGAGGGATAATAAACTGAGCAAATAAAATAGAAGTATAAGGTTATACAACATCTATCACATGAATCCACAAAATATGGTGGTCACTCTACAAGGTACAACACTCAAACCTCTCCAAAATAAGATACAAGAGAGGTGAACCACCTATCGAACACCTCGCCGAACAACGCTAACCCGAGGCAACGCTTTTGCCGCGGTCCCTTGCCTCCCCCGATGCAAAGGCGCTGAAAAGAGTCAGAAAACAGATGGCGTGATAACTATAATTTATAGTTCCCAGTGGGCAATTACTGACCTGAACCATTGCACCACTAAGCCCAAAAGAAAAGTTGTAAGTGTACGATAAATAGTAAATGAACTACTGAAATAAAAGCATAATAAAATGCTATACTACCAAGCCACAAGTATACAAAGAAAATGTATAAACTATCCAACTCGATATGGCAACATATAAAGAATATGTTCTACTGTAATAGTCAAGTATACAACCAGTCCCAAGTATGCTCTAAACATGTCCAAGTAATCCAACTACTATGTCCTATCTAGTAGTGATTATCATGTTTTGTTGATTGTCATTGTTCAATTCTCTTTTCAGGATCTACACAAGGTAATCCAGCTTGTGCCACCTAAGTGCCGTGGTAACCCCAACATCCCCCGCAAGGAATAACTCTGTCCCAATCGGCCCCGTAGGTTTCTCAATACCGCACGTGCGAATAAATCGCAAAGGCTAACTCCGGAGTGCCGGCTTGTAGGGAGCGACCCTCACAAGCATGTGCGAATGAGCACAAATGGCAAGCAAGCACCGTCAAGTCTCAAGTATCCAAGTCCTCAACTCTTACATGGCAAATGTCACTAGCAACCCTAAGGTCTAGTACAATATCTCTCATGACACTGGAATTTACTATGTCAACCTAATGCCGCTTGATGATATTAGCTCACTACTTCACAAGTACATCCTAAGCCTAATGCCGCTTAATGACATTAACTTTTCTCCTATGTCATGCATAGTTCTATAACCAAGATTATCATTCACACGTCACTATCACTAAGTACAACATGTTCTCTAACATTAGAGGAAATACTATCGCATATGCCCAAGTCTACCAGGCTGTTCTCTACAATATAGAGGTCGAAAATGCATTATACATAAGACATATATTTTAAGCATTCTAAAATTCACAAATAATATTTATAACATGAAAATGAATGATTTTCCAATTAACCATAAGCAAATAAGCACCAATGAGAATTTCTCATTGTGCTAGGTGAGGCCAAACCCACCGATGCTCCACGCGACGATCAGAATCGCTAACTAAGCTTATATTCTTCCTCCTAGCACCCTACAAGGTAAACCCTAGGAGTTACAACCTCTAAAGATGAACCATTATTTCAAACATTAAGCAACAAGGTTAATGTAAGGAAATACTCACCTAAATGTGCAAAAAAAATTTTAGAAAATCCAAAAGAAAGCTAGATCCCTCCCAAAGCAACCTAAACAAAGGTTCTAACCAATCAATAGGGATAAAAAAGTCTTAGATAAAAAATCTCCAAAATAAACCCTAATCCACAAAATCTAGGGTTTCAACTAACAAAGAGCATCAAAAGCTAAATCTAGAGGAGTAGAATTGTTCCATACCTGTTAGAAGCTCTCAAACAAGGATCAAATCCCACCAACAAGGCTCTCTCACAAAGCTCCAAGCTCTCCAATGGTGAGGAAGATGAAGTGGGAGAAGCTCCAAGACCACAAGCAAGCTCCTTGATCTCCTCCTCTCCTTCTTCTCCTTCTCCTTCTCCTTCTCCTTCTTCTTCTCTTTCTCATTCTCTCTCTAAGAGCAAAAGAGGGTAAAATGAGAGAAAAAAGGGAAGGGGCAGCCATATAGGCTGTGTGATGTAACAAAATCCAATTAGACCCCTCAACAATGCATACTGCGCACTGCCAGGTCTGGGCAGTTTTCGGGACTCAAGACCTGTCTTAGTAGGCGATGTCCTGTCTCGAAGGGTCTCCTCACCAAGATTTCGGACATGAAGACCGGACATTCCAGCCGATGTCCGGTCTCGGGCAGTCCTGCCGCAAAACATAGCCCACAGGATCCGGACATCCATGCTGATGTCCGGATGTCATAGCCACCAACCGCACCACACTCTGGGAAGTCCGGACATCCATCACAAGACCGGTCCCCGAGGGTGAACCTCTTGGGACTTAGCCAAAACTTCAGATTTTCGATTTCGAAGGTCGGGTCACCGCCCACGACCCTCCACAACCAATGGAAAAGTTCGAAAATCACGTCAGACATTCGAACCTCGCTATTTGCAAAAGTTCAGTGCATCACAGAATTTCATGTGCGCATCGAGGGTCCGGACCCTAAATTGAGGACCGGTTCCCGTACGCAAGTTTTTGAGTTACACAGAGAGAGACTGGTCCTAGGAACGAAGACCGATTCCCGTAGCTTGTGTTTTTAGCTACGCAATGAGAGACCGGTCCGTGACTTGAAGGACCGGACCTTGAAGGACTGGTCCCTGACTTGGAGGACCGGTCCCTAAAACCGTATTTTGTTTCCAAAATTGAGTTTTTCAAATCCTACTTTATTTCTATGTCTTCTAAATCTATAAATAAGATATGGGGGTGTCTCGAAAATATGATAAATCCTAGAAAAACCCTAGAAGCTTGTAGGTTGCCGTTTTCCTCATCTTCTACAACAAGTTTCTCCCAAATTGATTCTTGGTGCCCTAATTCTTGATGTTCTTCTAGAATCAATTTGAGAATTGCTGCGAGATTATTCCACAGATCCTTAATGAAATTCTAAGAAATAAATCATCACCGATCATATTATTCTTGCTCCGAACGGAGTGCACGCGTGGATTCGAGTGGGAGTCGTGGATTCGATGTCATCAAGGCTTCGTGGATTCGAAGTGTGGACGTCTCGTGGATTCGGGACATGGCGTTCGTGGAGTTGAACGTGGAGCGTGGACAACCCGGCGGCATGCGCGAGATCCGAAGAAGATAAAAGGGAGGTTTGAGTCCGTGGATTCGGTAAATCACCTTGTAATCTTTTATTCTTAGTGGATTGTTATCGCATGTTGGTCCCGTGGGTTTTTTACTCCAAGTTGGAGTTTTTCCATATAAATCTCGGTGTGTTTTTTTTATTTTTCGCATTTACTTTTATTGCATCGAGGTTTGTGGTTTTTGGCCTTTACACATATTCACCCCCTCTAGGTGTTGTTTGATACAATCTAGATAGATCCTTGGGCACTCTAAACTTACACACTAGGTTCTTTATTCAACGAGTCATCACTAGGGAATCCACCTATCCCCAAGTTCACATGCCATAGTATCATTGTACAATACATTGTACGCCAGTCGTTCTGTTCATTTATCAACCATATGCCGCTCGTTATGTCACTAGGTAACCATCGATTTCATCTCTTTTCTTCGGCACTATAGGATTGAATGTCAAGACCCAACCTCATCTATCTACTATATCAAGCATTCAACTCACACTATGATACATATTAGAAAGCATAAGGAATGGAATACAATGCAATCCTACAATGCAACATGCAAGAGATGCAAAGTCATGGTATACTAAGACATAGAGAGGAACCCGGTTGCTTCGGGATGACACCCCCTACCTTTTGACGATGTAGAGGTTCTAGGAATGTGATTTGGCACTTGCTACGACGTCATCTCGGCCTCCAAGGTGGAAACGAAGCTCGATCGGTCTCATTTTGCCGATATCTTTTCACCCGCACGACGAATCGCGAATCCGAATCGCCTACGTGTTTAGACACCTATCAATTAGATTAAGAGGCTATCAATTGAGATCAAACCTCACTATCAAGGAAACCCCTCTTTTGGAGCCCTATGTTTGAATCTATAGCAACCCTGTCACGCCCCGGGGTCCCTTTTAGGTTAAAATTGTTACGGATTTTAAGTTGGCATATTTCGTGACGTATGTCGGAGTTTTGAAGTTTTAGAGAATATTCGACGAAGATCGAAGACTCGCAGACTCAAAACGTGAATCCACAATGCTTGGTAAGTTCAAATACTATTGATGATAATTTATAAATATTTAAAAGTGTATGGAAGACTTAGGATGTTTTTAAATTGAATATCTGGACAAAATTGAGTTTTTCAAATACGACTGTATTCTTCAAAGCAGTGCGTCGGAGAGCGATTTGTTGGGGTCGCAAACTTGATTAAGAGAGCTCCTGGATTTCAAGCTCTATTTGAGAATGGGAATCTACACGAGATTTGCGAATTTGCGAGCGTACGGGATATGGACTTGAACTTGTCGGGGAATTTTACATGCGAGCGATCCATTTAGTCGAGGCAGGATGGGGGTCCATTTGTTTTTACTACGTCGGTTCGCGGAGTTGAGATGTCGATCTCTCCCGATACTATTGCGTCAGTACTTGAGATGGCAGCTCGGACTGATGGCGTGGATTATTTGAACGCTGGTTTTTATTCAGTTGGTGATTGGAGAAGAGTCTTGAATGCACTTTGTGTCCCAGGTGCTGAGAACAATGGGAATGCTATTTTGTCAAAGGATTTAAGGTTAGAATATCGATTCTTGAACTTTGTAGTTTGCTACAATATCATGCTACTAGCAAATACAAAGGTAATTCGCTGGGATCGAGTTCTATATATGTATCTGTTGGGACATCCAGTTTTAGTTCAAGAGCGGAACATCAACTTGAATGTTCCTTTTCTCATCTGGAAGAGAATGGCACGAGAGATCAAGATAGCTAGCCAGAAGGATCGCCTACCGTTTCCTTTACTGATTATGAGGATTCTTCGGCTACATGAGGTCAATGTGACATGTTCATCCTATGAGTATTCTCTCGGTCCGATTAGCGACACCACTATGGTTAAATCTCATGTTCAGCTCCACGGTCACTCTCCACCACGTGCTGAGGCTCCTGCTCCGCCTTCCCCACATGCTGCAGGTTCTGATACTGAAGCCTCTATATCTTCTGTAAATCGTGAGCAACAGCGCTTATCTGGAGAGCTCGCAGAAATCAGGACGGATGTTGCTAAGCTTAACAAGAAGTATGGTCGAATCTCTCGCTTCTTGAGGCTTCTTTGTGGAAGCTCCGAGATGCCACCTCCTGGTAGCGACTCCGAGTGACTTGCCGTGGGTCCTCCCTTTTGTCGTTTTGTCGTTTTGTGACAAAAAGGAGGAGATGGTTTGGTGGTGATGTATGATGTGGATGTGGTTTGGTGGTGATGATGATGTATTTTGAAAAGTTTGATGATGCTGCTTTGCTTAGGTAGATTAGTTAGTTAGCTTGACTAACTTGACTTAGTTTGCATAGTTTACTTGACGTTTGCTTATGCGTTTGCTTATGCTTTGAATTCTTGTACTTATGACTTTTTGCTTTTCATGTTGAATGAAAATCTTGTGCTTGAATGTGTGTGTTGAGATTTCTTTTGCAGGAACGTTCAAGACTTCAAGACTCCACTGTCTAAGTCATAGAGTTTGTATAGGATGAATTTGAGTTTAAAACTTGTAATTCTGTTTCTTATTGGATCGATCATGCTGGGAGTTATCGTTTGGTGATTGCGATAATTCTTGTCTTTTATGTTTTTGAGGTATGTACGGGCTTGTAATGTGTTTTGTCATGAAATCGCCAAAGGGGGAGATTGTTAAGGATTTTATAAGTTGGCAGATTTCGTGGACTTATTGGAGTCTTGAAGAGATCAAGAGTATCAAGACAAAGTTGGATGATCCAGGACTCGTCTAAGAAGCTCGGCACCTCAGGTATATCTTAAAGATCATTTATGATGATTTACTATAAGAGTATAGTAGTTACAAGACTTTAAAAAGCTTTAAATTGCTAAATTTGCGAAAATCTGATTTTAAGTGGTCAATGTCCAGACATTCCTCATTGTCCGGATCCCGTAAGCATGTTTGCTGCGGGTTATCAATGTATGTCCGGACAATGGTCAATGTCCGGATCCCGTAGGCTTCACTTTGCATATCCTTTAATCATGTCCGGACATCATGCCTATGTCCGGTCTCAGTAAGCTGAGTTTTCATGCTACGCAAAGTAAGACCGGACATCCTCAGGCATTGTCCGGACCTAGCTCATTGCGAAAATATTGACGGAAGGATGGATCGGACAATGAGCTAAGACCGGACAGAGGTAAGACCGGACATTCTTTCAAGACCGGACATTGGACACGAAATATTTCCAAAAAAAAAAAAGGCTGATTTGAATCTTAATCTATTTCAAAGTCTTCTAACTCTATATATAGACCATGGGAGGTCCAAGGAATATATGCTTCAGATCTTAGATCAATTCTAAACCCTAGAAACTCTCTTTTAAGCTTGATGACCTAATTCTAAGAGAGGGTTTCGTTTTTGTTGATCGTCGAGTTGATTCTAGGTTTTCTCTTTGATTATTTCCTTGAGAATCAACTTGATGATTAACTAGAAGGGATTTCCCATTGTCTATGGTACTACAAAGTTGAAATCACCATAAATCATCATTGTTCTTCTCCGGACGGAGAGCTTGCGCGGGGATCGCGTGTGGAGGCCGAAGATTCGGTGGACGCTTTGAGGATTCGAGGCGTTGGCGCGGCAAGGAGTTGCGGCGTGATTGTTTGAAGGATTTCAAGCGATCGAGGACTAGCGAAGGAGATCCACGTTGGAGATTCGGTAAAGTTGGGTAGGGTAATCGGTATATCACCTTGTACTCACTTTGTTTCTTAGTGGATTTTTCGTGTGATCGGTCCCGTGGGTTTTTCTCTCCGATTTGGAGTTTTTCCACGTAAAAATCTTGGTGTGTTGATTTTAATTTCCGCATTATCATTAAAATCGCATTAAGATTTTAAATTAGCCATTGTGCACCTATTCACCCCCCTCTAGGTGTTAATTACCTTTTAGATCCTAGGGTTCCATAACTTACACCAAGAACCATCCATTGTAGAAACCCCAACTTTGGGTGCCCTAGTGTTAGTGTTTACACAAACCCTAGTCTTGATCTCTACAAAAGCAAAAGAAGTCTCCTTGGCATCAAGAGAGTCAAACAAAACCATTTCTAAACCATTTAAACCCCATTCTAGGGTTTTACTATAAGAAAGGGAAAAGCTTACCTCAAAGCTTTCCTTCTCTTGTGCTAGGGAAGAAGAAGAGGAAGATGCTCCACGTCCAAAGCTCCTTCTCCACCAATTCCTCCTTACTCCACCCCTTTGAGAGAGAGGGAGAGAGCTTCTAGAGAGAGAAAGAGGGTTGAGTGTATGTGTGTGTGAGGGAGTGAATGAGAAAAAGCCCTCACACCCCTCTACATATCCCACATAATGCCCATTTGCATTTAGACCCCTCAACTTTTATCTCACTGCACAGTCCTGACTGGGCACTTTTTGGGTACGGGGACCAGTTTCCCTAGTTGGGACTGGTCTCCGAGAGCACCTGATGCAAAATTCTCGCCTGTGGGGACCGGTCTCTGCCACTGGGGACCGATTCCCGTACGTGGGTTTCCAGGGACTTAGCCAAATTTTCACTTTTCCACCTCTTACGCAATAGGGGACCGGTCTTCCTTTGAGGATCGGACCCACGGGGACCGGTCTGTCCCGACAGGGACCGGACCCCGAGAGTCAACATTCAACATCCAGCCATTTCTCTGGATTTCGCAGCTACGGGGACGGCTCTGTCCCACCAAGGATCGGTTCCCGTACGTGGGGATTTTACGACTTAGCCAATTTTTCACCCCACAACATCCTCTACGCATACGGAGACTGATCTCGGGGACCGGTCCCCGAGAACTAAAATCTGCAGAATGCAGATTTCTCTCTTTTTGTCTTCTTTAATAGCTCTCGAAGATCCCCTACAATGCACTTTTTGCATTATAGTTCCCCTACATTGGAACGCGGTGCTAAATTCGAGCCTTGTGCCAAGGGCTTCTTGCAGGCTCTTCTAAAAATGTGAAGTGAACCGGGGGTCTCGATCTGACACAATGGACTTCGGCACCCCATGCAACCTCACTATCTCATCAAGGTATACCTGTGTAAGCTTATCACCTGCCCAAGTAATGTGGATCGGTAAAAAATGTGCCGATTTCGTCAGACGATCCACAATTACCCAAATCGCGTCATGGCCACCTATCAAGCGAGGCAAGCCGACCACGAAATCCATCGATACGTCTTCCCATTTTCAAATGGGAATAGGTAGGCTCTGAAGCTTTTCCGCTGAAAATCGGTGCCCCGCCTTCACTTGTTGGCATACTAAACATTTCGCCACGAAGCGCCCAATATCCGCTTTCATTTTCGGCCACCAATAAAGTAGTCTCAAATTATGATACATCTTGGTGCCGCCCGGGTGGTCACTATATGGAGACCAATGCGCGTCTTGCAGAATCAGCTTGCGAAGCTTTTTATTTTCTGGCACACACCATCAGTTTCGAAACCGAAGTGCACCACCGGCGTCTATTGTCACGCCCCGGGACCTAGCGGAAGCCCGCCCGGCGCGTGCCCAGACCCGCCGTATGTCTAACAAATACAAGGCGTCTAGCAAAAATGATAAATAACCAACAATAAAAAAAGAATCTAGAAGTATCAGAGCAAAGTAACAACTAGATATTTAAACTAAGCATAAGGAAAGTTAACAAATAAAAGTACCAACCTCCACTATGAAACTATAAAGAGAGTACAACAAAAGATCCCATAGTAAGAACTAAAAGAGTACATGGTCGTCTCTATACATGGATACAAAAGTCACTCTCTCACAAAACACAAAAAGAGAGGAAAAACCACCTAAGCAGTCGTAAGTAGCTATCTATCTAGGCGATCCCCTTGCCGCGATCCCTTGCCTCCGTCGGTGCCGAAGGCTCTGTAACACATAAGAAGCAAGAGGGCGTGAGAACTATTAAATACTAGTTCCCAGTGGGCAATTACTGACTTCAGTTGCATGCGCCACTAGGCTCAAAAGAAAGTAAACAGGTAAGTGGGTAAGTAAACTGTAAAAGCACAAGTAGAATATGTAAACTACTAACTATAATGTCTCTACTTAGCATGAACTTGCATAAGTAAGCAACTATTCTAAGCATGAATAGTAAGTATATCCGACTAATCCAATGTCCATAAAGCAATAGCAAAGTGTCGAGTTATACTATTCTAGTCAATGTCCAATGTCAATTAAACTACTTTAGTTTAAATCTCATAAGACCCACCCGAAGGCTGTCTGGCCTGAAGACCCACCCGAAGGCTGTCTAGCCGATGCCGAGCCTAATGGCCCCGTGGTAGTCAACATTCCCACCCTAGGAATGAGCCTATCCCATGGCAATCCACTTTGGCGCCCAATCCCGCACGGCGAATAAGTATCGCGTTGGCCAACTCCGGAGTGCCAGCTTGTAGGGAGCAACCCTCACAAGCCTGTGCGAATGAGCACAATGGCAAAGTGATCAAAGAACCGTCTCAAGTATCAAGTCGTCATGTCTAAAATATGGAAAGTAAAGCTACTGTGTCCAAGGCCTATCTCTATGTCATCATGTCTCTGACATGAAAAAATATAGATGTCCAATGGCCTATGTCAATGTCTCTATGTTGCAGTTTCACAGTTTTCTAAGTTAAGTGCCCCTTGATGACACTTAATCTTTCTAAGTCCCAACATGAGTTTAATGTTCACAAGTACATTATTTGAGCTATAATAAACAATAGAGGCACATTCTCAAGTGCCCACAAGAACCATTCCCACATGCATGCAAAATACCCCAGAAAGCTCTACTACATAGAGTGAAATTTTTATAACATATAAGGCATGCATTTTAAGTGTTCTAAAATTCATATAAATTCTATCTAGCATGAATATGAATGCCAAATAATTTATTGATAACAATTAACCACATAGGAGGCATTTTCTCCTCTACTTGTGAAGCCAAACCCACCAAATGCTCCAAGCGTTGTTCCGAAACGCTAACGAAGTTTATATTGTTGGTCCTAGTGCCCTAAGAAGCAAACCATAGGAGTTACAACCTCATACGACGAATCGTGAGCTCAAACATTAAGAAACTCTACAAAAGGGTGAAGAAAACTCACCGGATACGAAGGAAACTCTCTCGATCTCCAAATGGGAGTTAGAGTCCTTCCAATCCAACCTAAATAAAGGTTCTAAACCCATCAATTAGGTCTCAAAGCCCTCAAATCGAAAATCCCCAAAATAAACCCTAAAGTTCCAA
This sequence comes from Aechmea fasciata, assembly GCA_025177825.1. Classification (NCBI taxonomy): domain Eukaryota; kingdom Viridiplantae; phylum Streptophyta; class Magnoliopsida; order Poales; family Bromeliaceae; genus Aechmea; species Aechmea fasciata. The sequence goes on from CM045934.1 coordinate 11,662,235, forward strand.
TTCTAGGGTTTCATCTCACAAAGAGCCTCAAAATCCAAATCTAGAGGGAGGGAACTTGATGCTTACCTCCAAGAAGCTCCAAGCACAGGGAAGAGTCCAAGGGGTGTGGGGTGTGAGTTACGGGGAAGCCCCAAGGATCTATATAGATTGTATCCGACACCTAGAGGGGGGTGAATAGGTGTACCGGCCAAAAATCACAAATAATCGATGCGTTAAAAGTAAATGCGGAAAATAAAAAGCACACCGAGATTTACGTGGGAAAACTCCAAACTCGGAGTAAAAAACCAACGAGACCAACACGCGAATAACAATCCACTAAGAGAAAAGATTACAAGGTGATTACCGACTCCACGGACTTAACCTCTCTTAACCTCCTATGAATCTCCGCTCACGCCGCCGCGTTGTCCACGTCCGAGTCCACGAACGCCACGTCCCGAATCCACGAAACGCCTCCACTTCGAATCCACGAAGCCTTGATCACGCCGAATCCACGACGCCCACTCGAATCCACGAGCCAACGATCCGAATCCACGAATCGCCTTCAATCGCGCCGAATCCACGACGCCTCACGCCGAATTCACGACGCCGTTCATGAGAAGCATCATGAGTATGGTGATCCTTCGCTTAGGAGTATCGTAGAAAACCGAAGAAGAAAACTCCAAGCGAATTGTAGATCAAATCGACATATAGATATTCAATACGATATCTCGATTTGACCTAAAAGAGGCTAATATGTAGAAAATAAGTTTTAGATGAATTCCTAGCCTCTAGGGTTTCTCAAACAAGTATTTTCATGAAGCACATATAGTTAGAGAACCCTAACATCTTATTTATAGACTTTAGAATCAATTAGATTCGGATTAGAGATTTTTCAGATTTTTACCCATCTGTACCGGTACAAACTTGAACTGGTTACCGGTTCCACAAGGACGGAAGATTATTTTTCGAAGCCTTGGAATCGCTAATGGGATTGATGGTTATACCAGATAGCAACTTTTCCCATACCTAAGACAAAGATCTTTTCCCATAGTATAACTTTGTATTTTTGCTGATTTTCTATTTTTCGAAAACTACAAAGTTCCGTTACAGTTTCTAATCCGTTATTCAATGATTTTATGATTCTAATGCCTATAACTAAGTATGAATCACCATAACATGAATTAAAAACTTACCTAGGCATCGTGATTCTCATCGTGAGCCAATTCCTTTTTCTTCGAAGTCTTTGATTCTTCACCGTTCTTCGATCCGCTCCGATCCTTCAAGACTCCGACTCAATTCACGAAACTTGCCAACACAAAATTCTTAACATGGGGTGTACTAATAGAAAGGTTACAATAGCCAAAAACCCTCACAGCTTCGAATCGCACGCACGCGCTTTGTATCAGACGCGGGCATTTGTACCGGTACAAATGCTGCGAAATGGCCAAACCCGAGCCTCGGGTTGCCCCTTTCTCGGCCGAGTATACCGGTATAAAATCCCAAGTCTACCGGTATAGACATCATGGATGTACCGGTATAACCATCAGCCTGTACCGGTACAAAGCCAAAATATTCCAATCCGAGAGCTGACCAAACATCCGACTTTTCGGTTTTGGTGCTTAGATGCAAACCATCATTCTCGGGGTTCGAACCATAGGTCGCAACACTGTCAATGACCTTCCAGCAAATGTGGAAAAGTTTCGAACTCAGTCGAATACTCGAACTCCGCAATTTGCGCAAGTCGAGTATGTTACATTCACCCCTCCTAAAAAGGAGTTTCGTCCGCGAAACTCAAAAGCGAACTCATACCTCAAGTCTCTATCTGAAAGAGATAGGGATAACGCTCCTGCAGCGCGCTCTCGGGCTCCCACGTGGCCTTCCGCTCCTCGTGGTTGCTCCAAAGAACCTTCACATAGGGAATGTCCCGATTCCGCAACTTCTTCACTTCGCGAGCCAAGATTTTCACTAGTTGCTCCTCGAAGCTCAAATCCTCCCTCATCTCAATGGGGGCCACATCCAAAACGTGAGCCGGATCATAGATATACTTCCGAAGGACCGATACATGAAAGACGTTGTGTACACCCGATAGGTTTGGCGGTAGAGCAAGTCTATACGCTACCGGGCCTACACGCTCCAATACCTCATATGGTCCAATAAATTGGGGGCTCAACTTGCCCCGAATCCCGAATCTCTTGATCCCTTTAGACGGCGAGACTTTCAAGAAAACATGATCTCCAATCTGAAACTCCAAGTCTTGTCGGCGTCTATCAGAATAACTCTTTTGCCTACTCTGGGCCGTCAACAACCGCTCCCTAGCAATGCGAACCTTGTCTTCTGCTTCCTGGAGCACATCTGGGCCTAAAGCCAATCTCTCGCCAACTTCACTCCAGTGAAGTGGCGATCTACAGTTCCTTCCATAGAGTGCCTCGAATGGCGCCATCTTGATGCTTGCTTGGTAACTATTGTTATAAGCAAACTCTGCCATCGGTAGATGCTGCGACCATCCTCCCTGAAAGCCTATCACACAGGCTCTTAGCATATCCTCAAGAGTATGTATGGTGCGCTCTGATTGCCCGTCACTCTGAGGGTGGAAAGCAGTGTTGAAGTCCAGTCGAGTAACTAAGGCGTCCTGCAGACTCCTCCAAAAGTGTGACACGAAGCGGGTGTCCTTGTCTGATACGATTGATGTAGGTACTCCATGAAGTCGCACAATCTCATCAAGGTACACTTGTGCAAGCTTCTCCCCTGTCCAAGTAGTATGAATAGGTATGAAGTGCGCCGACTTCGTCAGCCTATCCATGATCACCCAAATAGCATCATGCCCTGCCTGAGAGCGAGGCAATCCTGACACGAAGTCCATCGTGATCTTCTCCCACTTCCACACGGGAATAGGCAAACTCTATAGTTTTCCTGCTGGAACTCGATGCTCAGCTTTTACCTGTTGGCAAGTTAGATATCTAGCAACGAACTCGCCACATCCTTCTTCATCCCAGGCCATCAATAGAGCAACTTCAAGTCCTTATACATTTTGGCGCCTCCTGGATGAATAGCATAGGGCGCTCGGTGTGCTTCTTGAAGAATATCCTCCTTAAGTCCCAAGTCCGCTAGCACACATAGCCGTCCAGAAAAACGTATCAATCCTTGATCATCCACAAGGAATTTGCCGGTGCAACCATCAACCATTTTATCCCGAATCTTTTGCAAGTCTAAGTCACAAGCTTGCTTCTCTTTAATTCTATCCACAAGTGTAGGTTGCATGACCATAGCCAGCAGCCGCAAAGGTGTATCCGTAGTCACCACCTCCAACTCCAACCGCTTCATCTGCTCGATCAACTGCGGTTGGGCAACAACATGCATCGCTAAGTTCTCGGTCGATTTCCGACTTAGCGCGTCCGCCACCACGTTAGCCTTGCCCGGGTGGTAAAGAATAGTCAAATCATAGTCTTTGAGGAGCTCCAACCATCTGCACTGCCTCAAGTTCAACTCCTTCTGAGTGAAAAGCTACTTTAAGCTCTTGTGATCCGTATATACTTCACATCGCTCACCATACAAATAATAGCGCCATAGATTCAAAGTGTACAAGATGTAACAGGTATGTCTAGAACATGATATGAACAACTAAAGAATAGTAAACTACTATATCTTCATATAACAATACTGCTGCAACAAGTAAAGTGCTACTTTACATAAATAAACATGCTATACAGTCACATGAATGCATGGTAACTAGTAATGACCATCGTATTCATGTAGTTAGTATGTCACGCCCCGGGACCTAGCGGAAGCCCGCCCGGCACGTGCCCAGACCCGCCGTACGTCTAAAACATACAAGGCGTCTACAATAAAACGATAAATAAAACAACAAGAGAAGGACATCTAGAAGTATCAGAGCGAAATTAACAACTAGATTCTAGAATAGGAAATAGTAAAGAACTAATATCCACTATGTAACCATAATGTAAATACAACAAGGAATCCCATAACAAATACTAAAAGTAGTACATAGGTGGTCTCTATACATGGATACAAAAATCTCTCTGTTTCACAAAAACAAACAAGAGAAAAAACCACCTAAATAAAGTAAGCAGAAGCTATCTAGCTAGACGCGACTCCCTTGCCGCGATCCCGTGTCTCCGCCGGTGCCGAAGGCTCTATAACATAACATAAAACAGAGGGCGTAAGAACTATTAAATAATAGTTCCTAGTGGGCAATTACTGACTTCAGTTGATTGCGCCACTAGGCCCCAAAAACTAAACGGGAAAGAGGGTAAGTAAAAGCGATATAACAGACATGTAAATAAACATGTATGCTGCGAAAACATAATGTCTATACTTAGCATGAACTTGCATAAGTAAGAAAGCAATTCTAAGCATGAATAGGCAATATAAACAACTATTCCGATGTCCACAATGTAATAGTAAAGTGTCAACGTTTACTATTCTAGTCAATGTTCAATATCAGTTTAGCTACTTAAGTTTAAATCTGATAAGACCCGCCCGAAGGCTGTCTGGCCTGAAGACCCACCCGAAGGCTGTCTAGCCGGTGCCGAGCCTAATGGCCCCGTGGTAGTCAACATCCCAACTCTAGAAATGAGCCTATCCCACGACAATCCACTTCGGCGCCCAATCTCGCACGACGAATAAGTATTGCGATGGCCATCTCCGGAGTGCCGGCTTGTAGGGAGCGACCCTCACAAGCATGTGCAAATGAGCACAATGACAAGTAATCGAACCGATCAGTCACAAGTCTCAAGTCATCATGTCTAAAACATGGAATGTATAGCAACTATATCCAAGGCCTATCTCTATGTCGTCATATCTAAAACATGGAATGTATAGCATAAGTCAATGGCCTATTGTCAAGTCTCTATGTTGCAGTTTCATAGTTTTCTAAGTTAAGTGCCCCTTTATGACACTTAATCTTTCTAAGTTCCAACATCTGTTTAAGATTCAAGAATACATAATTCTAACTATCTTTCCACATGCAACATAACTTCCAACTTGGAATAGAGAATACTTTAAACATGCATGCACAATACATATGATGCTCTACTATATAGAGGTAAACTTTTATGAAACATAACACATGCATTTAAGTATTCCAAGATTCATATAAATTCTATTTAGCATGAATATGCAAGCAAAATGATTAAACGAAAATAATTAACCGCATAGGAGACATTTTCTCCTATTTTCATAAAGCCAAACCCACCAAGTGCTTCGCTCGGTTTTTCGAACCTCTAACGAAGCTTCGATCTAGTCTCCTAGCACCCTAAGATGTAGACTAGAAGGGTTACAACGTCGAAACGAAGAACTATGTGTTCAATCAATAAACAACACAAGAAAATGGTGAAATACTCACTGAAAAGCGAAGGAAGCTCTCTTGATCTCCAAATGGGAGTTAGAGTCCTTCTAATCCAACCTAATCAAAGGTTCTAAACCCATCAATTAGGTTCTAGAAGCTACAAATTCAAAATCCCCAAATCTAACCCTAAAATTCTATTCTAGGGTTTCATCTCAACCAAAGCACCAAAAACTCAAATCTAGAGGAAGGGAACTTGCTACAAACCTCTATGAAGCTTCAAACCAAGCTTAAAGTGCTCTAGGGTTAATGGTCCTTCCTCCACAAGGCTCCAACAACAAGCTCCAAATCTCCAATGGTGTGAAAAGAGGGAGAGGAAGATGCTCAGGTCCTCCATTGCTTGCTCTCCTTCTTCTCCTTCTCCTTCTCCTTCTTCTCCTCCTCCTTCCTTCTTCTTCTTCTCTTTCTAGAGTGTAAGAGAGAGTGTGAGGGAGAGAAATAAGGGAGAGAGGGATAGGAGAGGCCATATAGGCCCTCTAATATAACAAAATCCACTTAGCCCCCTCAACAAACCAAACAGTGCACTGCTGGTCTGGGCAGTTTTCGGGCGCAGAGACCGGTCTCTGCCAGCCGAGACCGGTCCCTTAGGACCCTTCCGCAAACCTGCGTACAGGAATCGATCTCTCCAGGCCAGGGACCGGTCGCCACAAGTCTGCCGCAAACATCAGCCAGGGAGACCGGTCTCTCCCACCAGGGACCGGTCCCCGAGAGTGAAACTCTCAGGACTTAGCCAAAATCTAGGATTTTCGAACCGTGGGTCTGAACACCGTCTACGACCCTCCACCAAGTGTGGAAAAGTTCGGAATCCTAACCAAACACTCGAACCTCGCAATTTGCGGATGTCCAGTGTGCTACATAGTATCTTTGTTTAATTCATAAGGACCTACACAAGGTAGTCCGGCTTGCGCCACGCCTGATGGCCCCGTAGTAGTATTCACTCCCCACGGCAATCCACTTCGGCACCCAATCCCGCACGGGCGAGCAATCTGTCGCGTAGGCCAACTCCAGAGTGCCGACTTGTGGGGAGCGACCCTCACAAGCATGTGCGAATGAGCACAATGGCAAGCAAGCATGATCCATAGTCCAAAAAGTCCTCAATCGTCATGTCTCAACATAAAAAGTGCACTACCGACCTATAGGTCAAGGCCTAAGTATCAATTACGATGCAAGTTTCGATTAAACTATGACAACAATATGAATTGATACTAAACTAAGCATACCATGTTCATTGGCACTTATCAACACAAGCATTCTAGTTATATCTCACTAGATTTAGGGCCATTACTCTCTACTTCATAGAGATTTAATGATATTATGTGGTGCAATGATAAATCATACACTAAACCATTCCTTTACTATGTTGCAAGCATGCAATTATCACTTCAAGTTCTAAATCAATGCAATCTAAACATTGGTTACATATGCTGCATAAGATAATAACCCATAATCCTCTACTTAATAGAGTTCTAGATTAGCCATACAAAGTATTATGCCAATGATTCCAATTACCTTTCATTTAGTGACATATTGTCACAACTTCACATAACGAGTAATTCGAGAATATCGTGTAAAACATAAAGGGAATTTACTTATTCCGATGAGGTCAAACCCACCAAATAGCCGACGCCTCACGTCGACTCCTTAAGCTAAATCAATTCGCAGCTTTCAAGTACCCTGAAATCGTTCCAAAATCAGTGAAGGGCTGAACTTGAATCTCTATACTACAACTCGCATGATCGCCCAATTTCGGCGAGATTCTTACCTTGTATAAGGCTATAGCTTGAACCCCTGTTTGGTTCAGATTAGTACACCAGGTTTAACCTCCAAAAGCTCCCAATGTCAGCCAAGAACAATCCGATGCTGCGAACAATCGCCAAAAACAGCATCAATACACTTGTACAACTAGATAGTATAGCCTGGAATTTGCTTGCATAGATTCCCAACCTGAATTCTCATCATCTACAACAAGGTTTTAAGTGCCCGTCGGCACGGGCTGTATCTACCCTGCCGTACCGTGCCAACAAAATACCGGCACGATACAGACTCGGTGCCGATGGCATAGTTCAAAACCCTCTATTCTTTAAATTAGTAAGTAATTTCTCAATAAAGTTCAAATGATGTGATAAAAACACATAATTAATAGTTAGAATATTTTGTTGCTAAAGAAAATAAATATTTCATACTATTATGTGTCGGCACACAAGAATTTTTTTGACCGGCACGCATCGGCACGGCTCGGCACGCACCGTGCCGTACCGTGCCGGTAGGTTTCCGGCATGACCCCGTGTAGTGACCTGGGCAATTTGGTAAATTGGGCTTCATTGTTTGTATCACCCACTACCTATGCTTATTTACACGTATAGAGAGAGAGAGAGGGTCCTTCCTCTGCTGCCATTCTTCTTCTTCTTCATCCCTTAGCTCAACCGAAGTGAGGAGAAGAGCTCGGGTGAAGTGCGGACTTCGCCGACGTCGCGCCGCGGAGCTATTCGGGAGCATTTTCGACGTCGTAGTGCTGCGGGGGAGCCGGGCGAGCGCGAGATTTCGCCGTCTTCGACTCTGTGCCGGTTTTAGAGTGTTTTCATAGGTGAGTAGCTCGTTGAGATCATGTCAATTGCTTCTACTTCAACCATTTTCGAGCTTGGTGCTGTCTACTGCAGATTTCAGCGTCGACTCGCCGTGTTTTGGCTCGTACGCTACGTAGGAGCATCGGATCGCGACGAATCTTGGTTCGTTGGATTTGGGACTTCGAGAGGAATCCAGAGAGCCCTGGATTGCAAAATTTGGAGAAGGTTTGCTTGTTCGAACTCCTGTTTTACTATGCTGCTGTATGCCGAGCAGATTCTGAGGTGCTGATCTGCAGATTCCAGCGTCGACCTTCGGCATTTTGGCTCGTACGCGACGTAGGAGCATCGGATCGCGACAAAACTTGGTTTGCTGGATTCTAGCCTGCGAGACAAATCCGTAGAGCCCAAGTTTGCTGGATTTGGAAAAGGGTCTGGATTTGGAGCTTGGTTTGCACACTCCCACTGTATTCCTTGGTTTCTAGACTATCCTTACCATATTCGGAAGCTTCGAGGTGAGTTTGACATTGAAATGAGCTAATTTGAACTTAAGTGCGGAATTTGAACTAATTTTGGGACAGCTTCTTGTTTAGAGCTTGAAGTGAGCTAGTTGCTGGTCGTAGAGGAGCTCGACGGACCAGCGGGGATCGAGGTTGATTCGAGGACCCTCTTCGCTGCCAGGAGTTAGCGTTAGAGGTGGGTTTTCATCGGTTTACTTCTAGGTGCAAGTAGTCGACATGTATAGTTTAGTTATTGAATGTTAAACTTTAGCTCAATTTCATTGATAATAGTTTGGTAAAATCTGAATTGTGAGCATGTTTAGTAAGTAGTAAATATACATGTTGGACTTGGACTTGACTTAGGAGAAAACTACGACTTGATCGACATATGCTTATACTACCGGATTTAGCTCTAGGAGCCGTTTTGGGTTGTATCGTCGCGGTGTGAGTGCGATGGATACCAGGGTAGTGTAGCGTGCTGTTACGCTCGTGCTGGGGATGCCGAGCATAGTCACAGTAGAGTTCGGACCGTTGTTGTTGTCGGGGACCGTCGGGGTTGACGGTGGGCCCAGTTTACAGTGTTGGTTTCAGTTTGTGCCAGGGGCACGTGACCTATTGGTGGTTAGACCAGTTGGACCCTGTTTACTTGACTTATGCCTGTGAGAGCCTGATTGAGCTTGACAGAGATACGCTTGCATGCTCGGTTGGTTCGCGCCCACGAGTGCCGCTCCGGAGTCTGGCTTAGTGCTTTTGCGTTGGTGTCGCTGAGTCCTCGTAGTGGACTCGCTCTCCACTAGCTACCCCTGTGGTAGTTGTTAGTGTAGCTTCGACAGGCGGGACGGGTGTATCACAGTCCCTCGTGAGATTGGGTCAGGGTTGCTTTATTCTACAGATGAGTGGTGTTAGAACAGGATAGTACAGTGTCATATAGCTGTAGAGTGTTTCCAGCTTCTTTTCTACTATTCTTGTTTACCCTGTAGACTTAGTGGGTGGACCGATGTTGTTTAGGGCGGCACCCACTGAGGACTACCTGTTTTTACAGTAGTTCTCACGCCCCTTTTCTTCCACCGTTGTTGCAGGGCCTTTGGTTTCGGCTGCTGCTCCTTCTGAGGCGGATTGCGGCAAGGGCGTGGCGAGTTAGAGCCCTACCCGTCGAGTGCTGATAGAGGACCTTCTGCAGGTAGTAGTTTTTGGTTTGGAGTGGTATACATACTGTTGTGAACTCGCTGGAGCGAGTAGGGTTTTGTATCTGCTACTTTCGTATGTATATGGAACTCGTGCTTTCCTACCTGTTCTTTTATAGTATTTCAGCTCTATACTACTGTTTGTAGTATTGTATGTTATACAGGTACAGCTACGCTTCGTGTACATAAAAAAATTTCTTGTACACGACGGATTTGTCAGCGTGCCCGGGGTTTCTTCCAACCCGGGGCGTGACACCCCGTGCCACGGCACTTAAATCCTTGATCTACAAGTTAAAATGTATCCAAAACAACTCCCAGGGTCTCTATATTCAGCTCAAAATAAGCTTCCGAGCTGCGGAGAACATGTAATAAAATTAGCCTTACCAATCCTCAATAAGTCCAATAAAGTGTCAACATAAGTCCAATAATTGATTACTTACCTTCTCGAAGCTGTAGCCCAGCTTCTCACATGGATTGAAGCTGAAAACTAACATCCATCTCTGATTTTGCAATGGCTAAAGCCTTCTCTACTTCAGCTAGCAACAAAAGAACCCAAATACTACTTAAACTCATTACTATGCCTCAAACTCATGAGTAGTTAAGTAGTTTACCTTTCTCAAGCTGTAACCCAGCCTTTCCTGCTATAAGAGTTGCAGAAATTCAGCAAGGTCCCTCTTCCCCACGCTCCAAAAGCTCCCCTCGAGTCTCCAAATTAGCAAGCGTCGAGAGCGGAGTAAAATCAAGCTCAAATCCTTGATTTCCTCTCAAGAGAGAGAAATCCTAGAGAGAGAAAAAAAAGGTTCAATCTGATTTTTCTGAGCTCAAACAAGATAAACATCAGCTGGGAATCAAGTTGAGGTGTTATAGATAGGCTTGGAAAGTGAAAAGACCAAAATAGCTTTAGTCACGCAACTACTGCCGTGCTGTGTATCGGTACACATTAATGGTTGTACCGGTACACAATGCAAAATTCTGATTTCGTAGGTTGCAATGCACTTTCGCGCTTCCAACGATCCGATACTCTCAAACTTGTCCACAACCTTCTCTAAACCCTTTAGAAGATGTAGAAGGGTTTCAATCACTATTCTCACACTCGAACTTCGCAATTTGCAAAAGTTCAGTGTACTACATATCCCATCATGTAAGGGCCGAAACCTAATAGTTAGCGGTTGGTACTATTAATGCCACGCCCCGGGGTCCCTTTGGTACATAAATACAGCGGAATTTTTTTTTTTTTTTTTGAAAGCCAGACCCCCAGAGGTGTGTCAGATCAGCCACAAACACAGGGAGGCCACTGTACACACGGCCAGAGTCTCCCCTGTATTTGCACCGCGTCGCACAAGTACAGAGTGTTTACAATACATCCAGGAATTCAACCACAACAGTATGAACAGACGAGTATACAAGATATACAAGATCATACAACCAGTCACCACATTCACCATATAAGATAATTATAAAATCACGAGAAAAACCTTTTTAAAACCATTTCCCACATGAAAACCCTTTCCTTTGAAAACACTACCACGAGGGGTAGAAAACCAGTTTATTTCATCAAACACAAGTTCTTTATTTCATTTTCAAAACCATAATAAGTCCTCATGAAACCAAAGTGAAATAAAACCAAACAAGTGTAATATTCGATACGAAAACAGAACTGAACCATAATATAATAATCTAAACCATATAGCAAGAAAGGTAAAGGAGTAACCGATGTATGGGAATGAGCTAAGCGTACCCTAGACCCGCTCCTCACCTGCTGTCCCACTGGGACCCGCTACGTCACCTGAAAAAGAAGGCGGGGGGTGAGAACATGTAAACATGTCTCCCCTCCCAGTGGGTACCCACTAGTCACGGAGTAAAGCAAAGGAAAGACTGGTAAGTAGATACAGTAGCCAAAGTAAGCAGGAGAGAGATATATGTAATATAAACAAACTGCTACTGTATGTATGCATCGAAAAGCTGAGAAAGTAAAATACCCAATCCATAACCGCCAATATTGGTCCGCAGACCTCAGGCAATGCCCCCTGTCTCTAAGCCTGCATTCAACCCAAGGTCGCCTATGGGCTCAAGGGTTGGCACATCCAACCACTTTTCCGGAAAAGAACACCCCGGCACGGTGGATCAGACAGACCGCATGTGTTCGTGAAATGCGCTCGAGTCCTGGGCGATCGATGCTGTTATGCTCAAAAGCCAGACGTCAGCAACTAGCTGACAATCCCGTCCCTAAAGGGACATCGACCCCTTTGGGTCATTAGGTAAACTCGCCGACCACGTAGGTCACGTAAGCCGAAACAAGCCGACCGAACGTGTCATCAAATCGAAGCAAACCGACCGAACAGTCACCGAGAAATCGAAAACAAGCCGACCAAATAGGTCATCGAAAAATCAGAAAGGATCGACCAAGTAGGTCGAAGAAGTATACCCAAACCACTCTACTCCTATCAAGTATACTGAGCATGCATATAACTGAGTAGAGAACAGAAACGACAGTAAGGTGCAAGTAAGAAGAGTAAAGTAGAGTAAAGCAAAGGTGAAGGAGTGTCACCAAGCGTGTACCACTGTACCGACGGCAACCCGGATACCCACCTGAGTATCGAAAGGAGTGGTCTGCCGACTGCTGGAAAGAAACGACTGAACCTACGAGGGTTCATCGGGTTAGAAACTAACCCACTGAAACTAGAACCGTAATTCACAAATCCCACGACGTAATTGCCTCGAAACGATTACTACAGAACGTCCGTTTCGATCCGGGTTCCCGAAAGCGTCGACTTTGACATCGGAATCCACCGTCGCTTACCCGTCATCTCCGGACTTTCGAAACGACACGGGTGACCAGCCAATAAGGCTTGGCAACAAAGGAAATAATCTCAGGAAAGCGTCGGAAGAAATCTGAACCAAAGTTGCGTTCCGTCGTCGAATTTCGCCGACGAACGCTCCGAAATTATACTTACTGTTTTCCAAAAAGCTCGGAACCTTGGACGGTCAGTCCAGAGGTTACCCGCAGCACGTACACACTGTCCAAGATAGCCCATGAGGCTATAATTGCATAAAAGTCCCTGAAGAATCCTAAATCACACTATTTTATGTGATTATAGGGCTTTTACGGACCGTGCACGCAAATCAGTGCATCGTAAATTTTGAAATCGCACTCGTTGTAAGTCTTCGACATGCCGAAGACCGTGCTCGCCTTTCGGAGCACTGTCGGGCATCGTAGTGCGCGCACAAGCGACATTAATTTCAGTAAATAGCGCGCACAGCGCGTAAAGTGCGATCGTTCCGCTAAACGGGGCATCAAAACTCAGAACGGAGGTGAGCATCGCATTCAGCACGGAAAACCCTTGACCGTGCTCACCTCCCGAGGTCAATTTGACTCCTGGGATCATCGGATGGGTGGCCGAACCCTAGACCTAGGTGCGCAAGCCAAATAAAGCTTACCGGAGCCTACGGGAGCTAGGGATGGCCGGCCGGCGACAGGACGGCGGCGCTCCGGTCGGAGGAGGAAGCCTCGGGTCCGGGAGGTCCGAGGAGTGAGGTAGTCGGCGGCGGGCGGCGGCCGGAGCGCGGCGGCGGCGATCCAAGCCTCCCACTTGCTCTCGGGTTGGGGGTTCTCCGTGTGACGGCGCGGCCGGGGAGCTCGGGCGGCGATCCGGCGGAGGAGGTCGAGGGGAGGTGAAGCTCCCCACGAGGTGGCGGCGGTGGCGGGATGTCGGGAAGCCCGATCAAGACCCGCGACGGCTCGGGCGGCCGCAGAGGAATGTTGCGGCGGCCGGCGGCGAGCGGCGACGTTGGGGAGGTGCGCCCGGGTCGCCGGTGATCACCGGGGGCCGAGGGAGGCGGCGCAAGCTTGACGAGGCGGCGGCGCGCGCTAGGCCCCAGCCCCAGCCCGTTCGGTCTGGCGGCCACGCGGCGGCCGGTGGCTCGGGCGGCGCCGGCGTTGCTCGGGGATGGCGGGAAGGCACGCCGAAGCTTCCCGGTGCCGAAGGAGGTCGGGGCACCCGAGAAACGGCGGCCGCGCGCGAAAGTCGGGAAGATCGGCTCGGCTGGATGACCGAGAGCGACCGCAGAGCAAGGCGGCTCCGGCGGCGGCTCCGATGGCGGCGGCGGCCGGTGATGGGCGCCGACGATCCCCCTCGGTCCGGGCACCCCTCCAGAGCGGTTTGAAGTCTTCTTGATTCCTCTCTGGATCAGATGGAGGAGGAGGTGGCGAGGAGATGGAAAAGGAGCTTGGGGAGGTGCTCCCGGCGGCCGAGGCGCTCGCCGTGGGGTGACGCGCGCAGGATGCGAGGGTGATCTTGTGAGCGCGGTGGGGGCTTGGGAGGTGAAGGGGTGGGCTAGGGTTAGGGTTTAGTGGAAGTAAACCCTAAGATCACCTATATACCCAAAGTGCTCTTTTGCAATTTAGCCCTCACAAGCCTACAATTCATACTTTAGTCCACTGCATGTAATTTATGCGCATAGGACCCTCCATGTTCAAACCCTTGCATTTCGGCGCATAAAATATAGCGACTCTTCGCATTCCGCCGTTATGCGATTTTAACCCCTTCGCGTTCTTTTCGCGATTCCCGGAGATCCGTCCGTCGGATTCACGATCGGATCGCGCCAGCGCGTTCAGCGCGTCGAGAACATTGAATTTAGCCTTTTACTTCGTTTGATTTGGTATCGAATTCGCGAAGTATCAATTCCCCTCTTTTTCTCCATAAACCTCCAATTGCTTAAGTCTTTAAGTAAAACCGTTCAAACCCCTTTTTCTCGATAACCGTGCATCGGAATTCGATTCCATCAGTGCCAACGGTTCCAGTATAATCGAGCCGTTCGAAACGAGCTATTGGAAGCCCAGGTTTGGAGTTCGGTACGCCCCTAGACCCTTCTCTACTCCGCGATTTCCCGAAATCCGAGTTACTATTCACTTTAAGTCAAACTTCCAGGACGCGTAACTTTTTCGTTTTACCTCGGTTTCGCCTGAAATTTGACGTGTGCTCTTATAATACATTTACGCACAATAACATTCAAAAACGAAAGTCAAATTTTAGTCAGGTAAAAAGTCGGTTTATTACAATTAATAATATAGTAACCTAATTCTATATATATATATAGGCTAGGGCTACTATACTCTTATGAGTATAGTATAGATTCCTTTATACTTATAAATTTTTGGTTGTTGGATGTGCAATTAGGATAATAGTGGTCCCCTAGGATTGAGTGGGTGGTTGGTTGAATAGTATGATTTACGGATGGAAATGACCAAAAGTATAGATCTAACGATCAAAAACTTATTAATGAGTATAAAGAGATCTATACAAATAGGAGTATAGTAGCCGAACTATCTATAAATAATTATATATAATATATATTTTAATTATAAAAAAATATATATTATGTATTTTAATTATAGAATTTAGATTATTGAGTCCGTAAAATCAAACCAAAGAAAATTCTATTCTAATTGCACTCTCTCTTTCTTTTTCACTCGCTCATAGAGTCACTTTTCTTAATTTTTTTAATATTATAATATCGTATTTTATGCATTCATTTTGTATGTTGAGTTATTAGACATTTTTTATATCAAATTTTAGATATGTTTTATAAAAATTAAACTATAGATTGCACGAAGTTAAAAATTTCAAGCAGCTGGTTTAGGGCTCGAGCTCGCCGACAAATTAGTTTCAAACCGAGCTCAGAGTCTAAATTTAGGCTCGAAATTAATTCCAAGCCAAGCTTGAGCTAAGGTAATCTCACTCGGCTCGTTTTCATCCCTAATCCTACCTTAATACTGCCTTTCCCTGGAATAATTAGTTATTAGTTAACCCCGAACCAAACGAAGAAGGATATAAAAGTAAAATTAAAAATTTCACCAAAATAAAAAACTCCATTTTTCGGTCTGCTTCTTGCGCACTCGCACGCCCCCTTTTTCGTTTTTTTTTCTCTCCAGAGTCTACCCTGATCTCCCTCCCTCTCCAACCTCCAACCTCCAACCTCTCCACACCCCCAACTATTTTACCTCCCTCCCTCGCCTCCACACTCACCTCGGCCGCCACCGACGCCATCGCACTCACCTCGTCCGCCAACTCCGCCGCCGCACTCACCTCGGTCGTTGCCTCCGCCGTCGCACTCACCTCGGCTGCCGCCTCCGCCGCCGCACTCACGTCGGCCTCCGCCTCCGCAGCCGCACTCACCTCGGCTGCCGCCACCGCCCCCGCCCTCACGTCGGCCACCGCCTCCGCCGCCGCACTCATCTCGGCAACGGCTGCCGCCGCCGTCGAGCTCTCGCCTCGCTCCTCTCTCGCCAACGCCGTACCCTTGCTACTGCTCCCCAACCGCCCCTCTCCCTGCGATGGCCGGAGAGGCGCTGCACCACTCTCCTCCTCCAACGGGTAAAGAAAGAATTGTTAGCTTTTTATTTTTTATTTTTAATAGCTTCAATTCCTCCCATCATCCATTTTTTTTGCACTAGATCAATCTGAGTATTTTGTCTTTTTCTTATCTGGCATCTGTATTCCCTTCAATATTTTTTTAAGATGTATTTGTGGTATTTTATTTTATTTTTTATGTACTTCCTAGAGCTTATTGATTTGGTACGGCATTGTGAAGTCGTGTTTAGATATGGGGTTGTAGTTGTGGGTGAGCGTCAAATGCTTTGGAATTTTGTTAGTTGTTGATAGAATCAGGTCAGAGGCATCAAATGCAAAGTTTAATTTACATGAATGGTTTTAGAGGGTTTTGTAGGAGGAAGGGGAATCTAGTTGCCAAAGCATTGAGGGTAACCATGGCCAAGGTAGTGAGGAGGCCTTTTTGTATTTCCTGAAGATTACAATTTATTTGTATGGAATTACACGTTCATGCAAGCAGCCCCTTCACCAACTGTGAGCTCTCTAAAATGTCATAATTTTTCGAATTTGAAATTATAATTTATATTTAGATGTCTTTAATAATCATTTTAAATTTAAACTTAGTTAATAATTAATAATTTAAATTTAAAGTCCATAATGGTTAATTTTTTAAGATTGTCGAAATCTGTGAAATTGTATAATGTGTATCCAAACAGCATTTTAAAAAACATATAGAATTTTTTTGGAGTTACAGGATTCTTCATTTCGTTTGGACCAAAACCACGGTATTTAAACTCCATGGATTTTTTTTACTGTGCATCCAGACGGGGTCTTACTGGGTCAAGAGACTTGGACATCTGTTTGTCCCCTTGTCCAGGTTGGTTTGATTGCTTTTTGATGGTTAATTATTGTTCTAATGATAGCTATACTACTCAAAATCTATCATGTTACTGTTTTTTGTTCACACGGTTTTGAATACGTGACCATTGTTATGCTTGGTATTTCAAAAGAAATTGCAAATTATTATGTGCTAACCCAGTAAAGTATGCTCATCACTAGTGAGGTTTCAACCTTATAATGCCATGAGAATGTTTATTCTGTCATGACATTTCTCTCTCGACCTGTTTCTTGGTTGGTGCTTTTTTTTTTTAAATGAAGCATCTTACTTTAAGAACCTAGCCAAAAATGAACACAATGATAATCCTTGGTTTAATTGTGGGATATGGTCTTTGATTTGACTATTGAAGTTCAAAACTATATCTGTTGTAGCATCCTGAACTTCTAAAGTTTTGAAGTTACGAGGTATGTTGGTTTGGAAAGCCATTTGAATGGTTCCGGTAAGGCTCGGTGAAGTTCAGGAGCATTCGGGTGTTTCGATGCGCGTTGGACGCTGAAACGGAACCCGAAAGGCTATGTTGGGCTGTGAGATAAATCCGGCACTAGCGTGGATGAAAAGATGATGAAAACATGTTTGATAACATATTTGGAGAATCTCGGTTCGATTTGAAAAGAATCGGAGGCCAAACGAGTCAAAAGTGAGTTGAAACGGAGAAAAAACGGTGAAAAAGCTGAAAATTTGGCTAAGTCCTTAATGCTGGCTGAGAGGCCCCTGTGGGGTCCGGTCTTGGCTGTGGGGACCGGTCTAGGGTCCGGACTCCATGGTGAAGACCGGTCTTGGATTGCGCAGAGGTTGAAAATTGGCTAAGTCCTTGAAAACCTGCGTACGGGATCCGGATCCCATTGGTGGAGTTCGGACCCCACGTGCGATTGGAGTCTGGCGAAGGTACTTAGAGTCCGGACCCCAGACATGGAGATCGGTTTCTGAGACTCGAAAATGCCCAGTCTGGGCTGAGTATTGGGATGAAAGTTGAGGGGTCTTATGGCATTTTGTGCAGGGGATTAAGTGTAATGAGAGGTTAAAACACTCTCTCCTCTCCCTCACTCCCTCAGACCACTCTCTCTCCCCCTCCCTCTCTGTTCGACAGCAAGAAAGAAAAAAAGAAAGAAAGAAAGGGAAAGGAGAAAAAGAGAGAAGAAGAAGAAGAAAGAGAAGAAGATGAAGAAGAAGAAGATGATGATGATGATGATGATGATCATGGCCATCCTCTTCTTCTCCCTCGTGCAAGAGAGCTTCACGAGAGGTAAGCTTGTGCTCTCTCTCTCTCATTCATGGTAGATCTTTAGGGAATGTGTTTCTAAACCCTAGATCTATAGTTTTGATCTCTCTACAAGTGTAGAAACCTCGTAGTAGCCGAAGAACACATGAAAACCATGTTTTCTTCGTAGAGCTCTAATGGTGGATTTCTAGGGTTTGTTCTAAACACCCTAGGGATGGTCCTACTACTCTTAGATGAGTTTCGAGAAGTTGAACAAGCTTTCTTTTGCTTGTTCTAGGGATCAAAATGGTGGGTTTGCATAATAAATGCAAAACCTAGGGTTAAAACGGGGGGTTTTAGAAATAGATGAGATCGACATCATTTGACCCCATGTAAACCTAATTAAGGGTCTAACGAATGCGTTGGCGCGCTCGGTTCGGTGATCCGACGAGCGAGTGCAAAGATATTAATAAATTAATATATTTTTACCAGATGTCCGCAGCACGCGAGATAGAAGCCCTAAATTCATGAAAACGGAACTGGGGCATCTTGGAGGCGTGGGATAACGCCACAAAGTCTTGGATCGAAGTTTGGTGATCGTTCGGTTGGTCGCGCAAGAGTTCGAGCCGAACCGGGTCGAGAGTGCCGCGGGCGGCCGATTGCAAATGTCGACGAGCAATCGGAGAGAAAAGCTAAGGTGGGTTGTGTTTACCGAAGCGACTAGGTCGCCTGTATGTCTCAGAGCTATATAACTCCTGTTGATGCATGTTGGGTAATGCATAAGTAGAAATGCATGTTAAAGAACCTAGTGTAAAATGCTAAGTATGAGCATGATAATAGCATGATATAGAAATGCTAGGGAACAAGTAAGCATGAGGTAAATAATAAAGTAAAGAATGCTAAGTAAAGAACGTTGCAAGAACATATACTTAGTATGACGAGAACATGCATGTAAATGGACTGGTAGACATAAGAGAGCCAAGTAAAGAATGTTAGTCATGGACATAAACATACACATAGATCGAGTGGCATCTAACCTAGTGTAAAGAACATAGGTTATAGTAAACCTAGAGTCAATGGACCTAGGAGTGTGGCATCTAACCGAGTGTAGAGAACATAGGTTGAACAACGATGATAATGGACCTAGTGTTAGTAAACATAGGTTGAGTTAGAATGACATTGAACCTAGAGTAAAGTAACCTAGGTTATGTGACAAGGAATGAACCCTAGAGTCAAGTAGACCTAGAATGTAAAGAACAATGGACCTAGTGGGTCGACTGTTGAGGGTCAAAGCCAACCCTCAAGCAAAGTGGAATGGATTCCGGAAATCCCGAGTTATGAACACCTGAGTGGGTGTCGGGCGTGTGCGACGATTTCGCCGTCTGTGGCTATACCATCGCGTGGCGTGTGTGCGACGATTTCGCCGCACGGTGGGCGAGCCGAGTTGAGTTCTATACCGGTTGAGCCGGGTTGAGGATCAGACCGCCGTGAGTGTGACTAATACCATTGCTGGGTAAGTACGATACGTGCGCTGCCAGGAGGCTGAGAAGTGACTCGAACCATTGTTGGGTGTGATGCGATAGTTCGCCGCCAGATGGTTAGGTCATGACTTTAGTCCTCGCTGGGTAAGTACACCGTGTTCGCCACCAGAATGGCTAGGTCAGGTGACTCGAGCTGTGTTCAGCGTGTGCGACGATTTCGCCGCTATGAGGTTTAGTCACAGAGGGCGGCAGGCTGTTGACAGCTGGGGTAGTTGTGAGACGTCCAACGCCTCGGGCTAGACAGCGGGCGGATTATTCGCAATTGATTGACTCAAGACCGAGTCAGGTGGCATAGTGAGCTGAGGTAGGGGCGACCTTAGAAGTGAATTGCTAAATAGCATAGGTGCCCTAGTGTAAAGAATAAAGAGTAAAGAGTATAATTAGCTAAGTTTAAGAATGAAATGGCTAAAGTAAAGAATAGTAAGGATGAATGGAAAAGCTAAGAGCTAAATGATAATTTGCATATTGCATATTGTGAGGTAGGTTTTTATGTTAGTTACATATTACCTATCTGTAGATGTTTTTGGACTAACATATTTGCAGTGCCTCATTGGACCTATTGGTCGAGCTTTTCCCTTGGGTGGCCGTACCTACTGGGAACTATGGACAATAGTTCTCACCCCACGTTATTTTGGGGTATTTCCCAGGTACGCACGTGAGCGGCGCAGCAGCAGCGCGAGGCAAGGGCGTAGCTCCATAGATAGCACCCTACCAGGAGACTGAGATAGAAGTACCCCAGTCGGCATAGCTAGGGGTATAGCAGGGAGAACAAGATGTATCAAACTTGTAAACAATTTGTAATAAAGTTTGTAATAACTAGATTGTATTAGGGAGTTTGAAGAATAATG
Organism: Aechmea fasciata; assembly: GCA_025177825.1. Lineage (NCBI taxonomy): Eukaryota > Viridiplantae > Streptophyta > Magnoliopsida > Poales > Bromeliaceae > Aechmea > Aechmea fasciata. The sequence continues at coordinate 11,682,635 of CM045934.1, forward strand.
TAAAAATTGTAATCTGGGTTGAATGGTTGTAATAGCAAGTAGCTGCATTTATGTTTTCGATACTTCCTTATGCAATCTGATTGTGATATCTGTTTCTGTTTGGAGCCTCTTGTAACTGTATTGATTGCGACGCCTAGGACGTACAGGGGAAACTCTGTCCGTTCGGCGGTCTATCGGCGGCGCTGCGACTTCGGCCAAATTGGCGGGTGGTCGCGGGTCCTGACATCTGTCCATTCTAAATTCTTTTGAATGGTTTTTATATCCTGAACTTCGTCAGGGCTACTTGAGTTGCTCTCATAATTTTTCCTTATGCTCTAATATATGAACCTAACAACTTCCTCTTATCTACTGTCACGTCTCGGCCCATAGTAGAAGCTCATACTGAGGACATGACCAAACCGGCCACAGACATTAGGGCCGCAACCCCTACTTGTATGGTGTCGATATAGAGCATGTCAAGAGAGAACATAGCATCCTAGGATAATACTGTAAATTTTCTCCAATTTTAACATCAAATGACAAGTTAGAAAGATCTATAATATGAACAAAACCTTCTAGTGTCCTATTACAAAAACTTACCATTAACACTTGTTCAAAATATTGCAATTACATTTGATCACCCGAAAATGTATAAATCTAGAGCCCGACCCCATGTACTATCTACACGTGCCCTCGCTTGGTGCCCTGCTGCTCTAAGCTCGCATCACCTTTAAAAATGCTCTGGGGAAAATCTTTAACAAGTTTCCTATTGGGGATGTAAGGTTGCAAAGGGCGAGTTACACCAACTAGGTCATTGAAGAACCGAAATAAATAGATATTGGAAGTATATCAGAAAACATGAGTAAAATCTACAAATAAACAACTGCATCATGATACTATGGTAACTATATCAAGGAGAGGTAACTGTCACGCCCCGAGACCGGCCCAATGGGCTCGCTCGGGTTGGTGCAATAGTTCCGCCGAATTGGCAAGGTTTTGCCCAGTCGCATGAAGGGGAAACATGTACCAACTTGTACAATACATACATAATATGGATGCAAAAAAGCATCAAAGTAATTAACTTCTAAGTTAAATCTATTACAAATTAACCCCTTTAAGGTTTACAACACATTACTTCCCAAATAATACATTAAGTGTTGTTCATACAAAATAGGGTGCTCACCAGACCGACTAGCCATAGTCTATCCGACTAGCCATAGTCTATCTAATTCATGACACACTTGCCGCGATCTCCCATCTCGCCGGTGGAAGATGGCTCTAAAAAACAGCAACATCAATGGAGTTAGAAAATAAGTTCCCATTGGGTGCAAATCGTCGAAAGTGGCACTTTACACTCACTCGGTCCAAAGCGAGGCATTAGTAGAATAATAATAATAAATGAAACTACTATTACTACAATAGGAATACAACTACTAGTCCTCAATGAAATAACTAGATGCCACAATGATATACTATTGTCATTTGCCTACATGATTGTCACAAATCATTCCTTGTCTCTAACCAACTCTTTGGTTTGGTTCCACTTCTTCCTAAATACCCATGGAGAGTCGAAAGCAATCGACATCTTTCCAATCGGTAGGCACTTGGAGCCGAAGGAAATTAGCACCTCCAAGTTCGATATAGGGAGTTAAGGGTAAACGACATCGCCCAATATGGAGTAGAGAATCGAGGGGAATCGACATATCTCAATATGGCACTTTCGGAAGTTCACTCACAAGATCCCTTACTTTTTAGATCAAGTTTGCCTAGATGTCCATGTGTCTCTATGTTCCACACTCCAGGTTTTCATCCTAGGTTCTGATGTCACTACTATGCCATCTAAGTTTTAAGTTCACATAGTGCTTTACATACATATAATATATACTTTCCTTTTAACATAGCAAAGAGGTTTAAGTCCTTATTTTCCTAGACTATTTGCTCGTAGGCCAGCTTGACCTCTTAGATCTCATAGTATGCAAACTAAGCAAGTTTTATCTCCTTTTTATTTGTGATACAAGCAAGTTTTATCAAATCTATTTTGGTGATATTCCCTACTTTCTCTTGAATACTCTTGGTAGATGCTTCTTGATCTCACTAGAACCTCCAAAAATCCTAAAAGAAGTTATAATCAAGTTAGAACCTTTAAATCCTCCATCTGGGAAAAATTCTAAAAACAAATCCCAAAAAGCTCACACCTCTTCTTTTCTAAACAAGAGAAATGTGGTTGAGGTGGTCACCTTCTTGCTCCTAGAGCTTCTCCTTAATGCTCTTAATCTCCTCCAAGCTCCAACGAGACGGATTAAAGAGATCCAACAATTAGAGGTTAGTGGTTTCTCTTCATTTAGAGAGAGAAAGAAAGAGTGTGAGAGACTAGAGAGGGGAAGGGTGTTTGGCTGTGAAAGGGTTTATATAGGAGTGCTTCAATTGCATTCAAACCCCCCATTCATTTGTATTTGCACAAAATAAGTTAAAGAGTTTCTAGATAGATTCTTTAGAGCTCTTAGTAGCAGCATCGAGAAGGTGATCTGGGTGCCCACCTAATCTGCCTGATACATGTTTTGGGCGCCTGCAGGGCAAATCGGGCACTAGTTTGTTTCATGAGCATCGTGGTCCATCCTTTCAAAGCCGAGCGCTCGGAAAAATTCGACGCGGGGAACACGTGAAGGGTGTTTTGGACGCCTGCGCAATCATTTGAATGCTTGATTCTTTATTCCTTTGCTAGTCCAAGCTCTTGGGTAGAGCATCCGGAAGGAGTTCAAACACCCGCAGGAACCATTTGAAAGGTGTTTCCGATGACCGCAAGGCCATTTGGACACTTGAATGTTTATTCCCGCGTGAATTGGAGCTCTCGTATATAGCGTCCGCTTGGTTTGGGCGCTCAATTGGGTTGTTCAAAATGGTTCGGGTGCCCGAAACCCTATTTTGAGTGTTCGGAAAGTTTGGAATGCATATTCCAACTGTTTTTGGAAATCTATGTTGATCCAAATTAATTTTAACTTGCTCCAAACTCGGCCTTAGTTTCTCCAAACCTATTATAATTGCATCTAGCAGGGTTTTCAATAATGTGTTCTCAAATCTTTGTACATCATTTTGGGCCGTTCATTTGTATTTGCAACAAAATACCACAGTTTTCGCAACAAGTTTTGGGCGCCTGCTTGAATTTTCGGGTGCTCGAAAGATCTAGACAGATCCTCTAGAGCTCTCGGCAACAGTGTTTGAAAGGTGATCTTGGAGCCCTCTTAGTCCGTTCGATACAAGTTTCGGGCGCTTGCAGCGTAAACCGCGCGCACGTTTCTTGAACGAGCAAGGCGGTCCGTCTCTCTCGAGTCGAGTGTCCTAAAGAGTTAGGACACTCACGGGAATTGATCATGGTGTTTCGGACGCTTGCACGACCATTTGGATACCCGATTCTTTATTCCTTCATGAGCTCGAGTTTTTGGTAGAGTGTTTGCTTGGTCCAGGTACTTAGCTAGGCTGTTCGAAATGGTTCGGGCGTCCGAAACCTTGTTTCGGGCGTCTGAAACTCTGTTTTGGGTGTCTGAAAAGTTTGAATTTCAGATTCCAAATTTTGAAATTGTTTCGATCCGAATTGATTTCAACTCGCTCCAACCCTATTTTAATCACGTCTAGCATGATTTTGATTTGCACTTCGTCAATTTGGCAAAAATTCGGTACACTATATTGAGTTTCAATACATTACTTAAACATGACGCTATAATGACAGTAACCAAGTATACTTATGCATCAATGCTTCTGAGTATCCCAACTACTCAATTGTATCCCATCTAATCATTGATCGGCCATAGGGAGCCAACCCAAGCTTACTGAAAAAGCATTGCGAGGAGCTCGCTGCCATGGTTATTTCATTGTGTACAAGGCTGGGCTGGTCACCATGTCCCCTTGGCATGCAAGGGTGCGATTGCCATGGCTGTCGCATAACGACTATTTACTATGAAGAGAACTTTGGAGGCGCGACCACCCAAAATGTGACGCCCCGCTTGTCACGTATCACTTTCCCCGTAAAACGTGCCGAGTTCCATCAAAACGAGCGAAACGCGGAGCGGAACGAGTATCACTGGGTTCTAAGTGCATTGGAACCTATGTGTAGTGAAAAAGGGACCCGAGAGAGTGAAATTGTAATTCTGGCCAAGTCCCAGATTTTGAGCTCTCGGGGACCGGTCCTTGAAGGAGAGACCGGTCCCCATACGCATGATAGCCGAGCAGAAAGGAAATCGGCTAAGTCCTGGAAATGCACCCTATGGGAACCGGTCCTTGACGGAAGACGGTTCCTCCAGTGGTCCGGTCCCTCGGGCGAGAGACCGGTCCTCACATGCTCACCAAAAATATGAAATTTGGCTAAGTCCTTGAAAGCAGGCTTACGGAAATCGGTCCCTGAAGGGAAGACCGGTCTCCCAGGGTCCGGTCCCTAAAGGAGAAACTGGTCCCTGCCTGCGTAGCCAGCCTAGAAAGTTGGAAAATTGTTAAGTCCTGAGAGGTGTGCTCGTGGACCGGTCCTCGCGGGGGAGAGACCTGGCCCCCGTCTCACAATCCGCCTATTGAGGGTCGCTTCAAATATTAAAAGTTGAGGGGTTTAAGTGCAAATATGTCATGAGAGGGTGTATATGTGAGAGGGCTTAGGGTTAGAGCTCATTACTCCCTCAACCACCAAACATTACTCCCCCTCTCTCTCTAAAACCTCCTTTCCCTCTCATTCTCCCTCTCTAGGGTTTGGACAAAAGAGCTTTTGGAGGAGTCAAGCTTGGACATCCGATGTTGAACATCCGATAGGGCATCTTGCAGCCAAGATATGAACTTATCTCCCTAAGGTCTACACTTCCCCAACTGGCGTGAAAATTTGGACTTCCTTTCCAAGGTACCGATCCCAGCGTTGTCATGCGCAAAAATTGTTCAGGGTCTGACTTCCTCTGTTCGCACTTTGAAGCAAGGATTTGTCGTGGCACGAATCGTGTCGAAATTTTTTGCCCACGGTAGCAAAGACGGCGTGGCGTAAGCAGTGCCGATGCGTGTTGGCCAAAAATTCTTGTGTGCCGACACATAATAGCATGAAATATTTATTTTCTTTAGCAACAAAATATTATAACTATTTATTATGTCTTTTAATCACATCTTTTGAACTTCATTGAGGAAATTACTTACTAATTTAAAGAATAGAGGGTTTTAAACGGTGACATCGCACGGGGTGTATCGTGTCGTATCTTGTTGGCACGGTGCGGCACGGTGGATATGGCCCGTGCCGACGGGCACTTAAAACCTTGCTTTGAAGCTTCAGCATCTTCAAGATCCAGGCTTCCCCATGGAGGCTAGGACTTCTGAAATTTCAGTTCTCAGAAACGCGTTCTAAAAACTTCGTTTTCGATATGTTTTTATCCAAACTTGGCCCTAAGCTATCTTTAGCCATTCAACACGTCCGTTTTATCTGTAGTTTACCCTTTTTGGCCGAAGTCTAGTAAACTAAACTGAAGTTCAATATTTTACATCTACACTTTTGGCGTGCTTGCTTTTTGACCAACAATTGATTATGACACACTAAATATGCCAAGCCTTTGTGGTGTTGATTAGATTGACAAAGTTTTGTCATAGAATTTCATCTGCTTCCTAATCTGTCATTCATGGCAAATAATGCTAAGTGGTAGCATGAAAATGAAACTAATTTAGTGGTTATGAATTTTTCTCTATGGAAAGAGGCCTATTTTTTTTGGGAGTATGATTTTTTAGCAAAGAAAGACGTCCTTTCATCCCAAGACTGGAGTCTACAGCATTTTTTTTTAATCGAAAGCAGTCAATATAGTGTTAGTGGCAAGCATTCCGGAAGTCAGCCTTAGTTGTCAATAATTTTATGCACGAAATATATGGAAAAGCTTCTAGTGCCTCTCATAGCATCTTTATGCCCTTCAATAAAAGAAATGCCATATAATACACGCACTCAAGAAAAGCATCACCAAAAAGATTGGTTTTCTGCTCTTAAGCCTCATTGTGGTCTGAAGTGAACCACATGTAGGCAATAATCTGTGATATGTTGCCATAAACCTTTGGAAACAACTAACAAGATATATTCTGCCACTTTGCTTTCTTTCTTTGGGGACTTAAATTTTTTTTTAATCTCTCCTCCAAACACATGGAGCATCTGAGATGCTATAATTCAGAGATTTTGTTGGATACTATCACTTTGTGAGGCCTCTCAGGCTGAAAATCTCTCATCTTGTCTTTTTACAGTTTCATCTTGTCATTGGACATCAAAAAATGGCCAGATCTATTGTTGAAATCTGTTGACATGCATAAAAACTCTCTGCTTGAAGGTTTCTATTTTGTCCTGTTGAACTTGAAAGTTGAAATGGGCCTTTAATGCAGTTTTTGTGATGTTCATTGACTTCATTCATAGATGCGTGTCGTTTCTTGTATAGACTAGTATACACTAGAGAGAGTTGGGTGGAAGCTTTTTTTATACTTTTTTTGCCCGCATCTTTTGAAACATTTCTGGTTAGTTTAGACCTATGTTAGATGTAGATAAAATTGGGAAATTGTGAGAGGTGATTGTTCTTTTACCAGATAGAAGTCATATTGGAATTTTGCTCGGAAATGGTGAGAGGTGATGCTTCATATAGAAGGGCATAATTATAGTGCTATCTTTTGCAGGTATGGATGGATAATTTTGATTTATAATATTCTGTTACCTCTCTTGTCGTGTTTGACGTAGAGTGTTATCATAGTCATGGTATACTTTTGCCCTTTTCATAACTAAATTATTGTTTGCAAAAGATGCTGTACCCTAGCCTATTTACCATATGTCAATGGCCACTTTCCTTCCCAATGAGATGTAGCCTTTCACTTGAAAATGTAACTTTGTGCAGTTCTTGTGCATTAGCTGATAATAATTATTGGTCATCCTTGCAACACCTTCAGTGACAATTAGCCTTTAGAGATTAGGATTCACGGTTTCCAAGTTTTTCATGCTTTAGGTAAATGGGACAGACTATGGTTTGACTTAAAACATTATTACTGTTAATTGAGTTAGCGGCTTTGATCGTCTTCTTTCCTGATCATGTTATCCCTGAATATCCACTGCTGGATTTTTTGGAGTACTAGCATCTCTTTTTCTTGAGTTGTTACTAGTTTAAACATTTTGTGCTCTATTAACATGATATCTACTTGTTTTCATTGTTTTACCTGTGCTTGGCGCATTGTAAAACAAAGACCTGCACTTAAATTTGACTAGTTCGTCGTTAAAAGGTTTTGAGAATGCATTACCTAGATCTTGTACGGAGAAGGAATCTCCGAAGTGCGACTTAAAACTGGATAGATTATCGGAGAGTGAGAAGGTGATTTTGTCTACACAATATACTTGTGATTTGTTGAGCGGATGGTTGGTGAAATAGCATGATTTCTAACAGTGGAATACTTGCAAGCACCAAGTGCTTAGTGCTTTTAAAAGCACCATAGCCGGACTCTATGTATACAAATAAATACAAATATATATATATATATATATATATATATATATATATATATATATATATATATATATATATATATATATATATATATAGAGTTGAGCTAGAATGCTATCGATAGCAAAAACCCTCCGTTGCCACCCATTTTTTTTCGATGATGGAACCTCCAAATCGACGATCGGTATCGTTGAAAATGATCTATACCACTTGAAGTATCTAGAAATTAAATTTTATGCTTTTTCGATATTGTTCTCTTATCCATCAAAAGGGCGTAAAAATGAACGGCTACAAATAAATATCCTCTAAAAAGTGACAATAGAAATTTTATAATCAAGATCGAGAGTATAGATCTTGATCTAAATAGTTTAAAGAATTTTCTAACGAAAATTCAATTGATTTGGATAGTTTTACACCGCTAAACGAGAAAACGCCTCGTATCTACCATTAAAATTAGGCTAAATTACAGAAAACCCCCCTGTAATAACCCGCCTTTTCACTTTCCCCCGTTGACATTTAAAAACCTACATTTTGCCCCCGTAAAATAAAAAATGTGCACTTCACCCCCTACCGTTAGTGGTTCCGTTAGAAAATTTTTTTTTTGCCGAAAATACCCTCCGCCATTTCTCCGTTGCTTCGCCTCCATCCGTTTCGCCGCCTCGCCGCCGCTCGCCGTCGCGCTCGCCGTCCTCCACCGCCTCGCCCTCCCCACATCCCCTTCGCCTCCTCCGCCGCCTCGCCTTCGCCTCGTTATTTAACTACTTCTCTATCAACACCCACCTTGATTTTCTCCCCGTTGTCGCCGAAATCGAGGGGCGGCGAGGTGCGGGGAGGAGAAGGGGAGTAGGTAGAGAAGGAAATGGAGAGAAATCGCGGCCGATCGGAGGTCTTCTTGAAGAAAAGATGAGGAGAAGACGAAAATGGCGAAGGGCAAAATGGTCATTTTACACACCGTAACCCCCGTGAACATTTTTCATTTTACGGGGGCAAAGTGTAGGTTTTTAAATGTCACGGGAAAGTGAAAAAGCGGGTTATTACAGGAGGTTTTCTCGTAATTTAGCTTTAAAATTATAAATATTGAAAACCTTTGATCATTAGGCTAATGATGTCGAAAAGATTTAAAATTTGGTTTCTAAATACTTTAAGTGGTATAGATCGTGTTCAACAGTGCTGATCGTCGATTTGGAGGCTCCATCATCGAAAACAAATGGGTGGCAACGGAGGGTTTTTGCTATCGATAGCATTCTAGCTCAACTCTCTCTCTCTCTCTCTCTCTCTCTCTCTCTCTCTCTATATATATATATATATATAAAATTGAGCTAGAATACTTTTAAGCACCACCTCCTTGGTGCTTCTAATTTTTTAGCCCTTGGATCTACTCCTTAATTATTAATAGCTTTGGATCAAACACTATTCTACCTACCACTACTTACCACCACCTACCACCATCATCTCAACCCTATATTTTTTCATCCAAAGGCTAAAAACACAAAAGCACCACCTCTTTGGTGCTTTTGGAAGTATTCTAGCTCAACTCTCTCTCTATATATGTGTGTGTGTGTGATTGTGTAGAGTTGAGCTGGAATGCTATCGATAGCAAACGAGCTTCGTTGCCAACCATTTGTTTTTGATGATCGAACCTCCAAATCGACGATTGGCATCGTTGAACATGATCTATACCACTTCAAGTATCTAGAAACTAAATATCAAATCTTTTCGACATCATTGGCCTAATAATCAAAGAGTTTCAAAATTTGTAATTTTAACGGTCAATATGAGATGTTTTTCGTTTAACGGTGTAAAGATATCTAAATCAATTGAATTTTGGTTAGAAAATTCTTTAAACTATTTAAAATAAGATCTATACTCTTGATCTTGATTACAAAACTCCTATCATCACTTTTTAAAAGATTTTCATTTTCAGACTTTCATTTTTGTGTCCGCTTGATGGACCAGAGAATAATATCGAAAAAGCATGAAATTTGATTTCTAGATACTTCAAGTGGTATAGATCATGTTCAACGATGTCGATCATCAATTTGGAGGCTCGATCATCGAAAACAAATGGGTGACAATGAAGTCCGTTTGCTACTGATAGTATTCCAGCTCAACTCTCTCTCCCTCTCTTTATATATATATATATATATATATATATATATATATATATATATATATATATATATATATATATATATATATAATCAAGGATTTAAGTGCGTGGCACGGGTAAATCTTGGAAACTTCTGCAGGCAGATACAAACTCTGATAAACAATAACTGTCACCGTCTGTCCCAGTCAAAAAAAATTCTTGTGTCTTAGACACATAATAGCATGAAATATTTATTTTCTTTAGCAACAAAATTTTCTAACTATTTATTATGTCTTTTTATCACATCTTTTGAACTTTATTGCGGAAATTATTTACTAATTTAAAGAATAGAGGGTTTTGAGTGTGTCGTGCACGGGTCAGTATCGTCTTTGATATCTTGTTGGCACGGTACGGCACGGTGGATACGGCCCGTGCCGACGGGCACAAAGGTCTCCATGCTCTTAAGCCGTTTTCGATGATGAAACTTTCTAATTGACGATTGCCTCTGTTAGACTTCATCTAGCATATTTGAACTATCTAAGCGATAAATTTTGCGGTTTTGCGATATCATTTACCCAAAAGGACTCAAAATCAACAGCTAAAAATAAAAATCTCACAAAAAGTTCTGATGTAGCACTAAAATTTTTGATCAGAGATTTGGTCTTGTAGATAGTATAAAGAATTTTCTGTCAAAATTTTATCTGATTTGAATACTTCTACACCGTTAAACTTGCAAACAGCACACATCAACCATTAAAATTTGTTGATTTTGAATCTTTTCGATCACTAGGCAAATGATATCGAAAATCGGCAAAAAATATTTTCTAAATACTTTAAATAAGCTAGATCAACTCTAATCGAATCGATTATCAATCCGGAAGTTCCATCATCAAAAACAGATTAGAAGCATGAAGGCCTCCTTGTTCCTGATAACACACAAGTCCTCCATTTATACATATACATATATATGAGTAGGGTTACTGTGTTATTGGGAGCATAGCGGGCTACTGTGCTATTAGGAGCACAACAAACTTTGAGCCCCTAAGTTTCTAACCATCCATCAATTTTGATGGATGGTTAAAATCAATCTTTCATTTCTCTTATCTCATTCTCTCTCAGTTTCTTATATCTCTCTCTGTAAATTTCTCCTCTCTTAGTCCAAACCCCCACCATCCCCTCCTAGCTATCCTCTCCACAATCATCTCCCTCCCCGGCTGGCTGCCGCCGTTGTCACCCCCGCTCCTCCACTATCATCCCGTCGTCGTCGCCTTGGCCTCTCCACCATCATCCTTCTCCACCCTAAACCCATCCTCCCTAACCCACCATTCCATCTCTTCCCCTCGGGCCGCCGCTGTTGTGCCATCTGTCACGCCCCGGGGTCCCTTTGGATTTATAAGCCAATGCGGAAGTACCTTTTTTTTCTTTTTTTTTCGAAAACCTTGACCCAAGAGTATGTCAGATCCGCCACAAATACATGGAATCTATTGTTCACATGGACAGAGTCTTCCCTGTATTTGCTCGACATTGCACAAGTACAAAATACAACCACAAACATATGAACATTCACATATATTACCACATCACATTCCACACTCATTTCCTCACCGATATACAAAAATCCACATCTATTAGTTTAAAATGTTTTTTACCCGGAAACTCATTTTGAAATACTAAGAATCATGAAAATCACGAAAATATTTTTAAAACTGTTCATAGAAACCTTTTCCTTTAAAACGCTACCACGAGGGGCACAAAACCATTTTCATCTCATGAAAATCATCAATTCTTTATTTCATTCACAAAATCTCATTTATCCAATTAAATGAAAGCCAACTGAATCATAATGTCTAAGCGGGAGAAATATATTAGAAATTAAACCATAATTCACCGGGCCAAAAACTCTACGACCATTAACCACGTGCCTCACGAACCATCTCGACTCGGACCAGCAACGTCACCTCAAAGGAGAGTGGGGGGTGAGAACATGTACACGTCTCCCCTCCCAGTGGGTACCGCAAGCCGACGAAGACGAGTACTCACAGGCAGAAAGAGATCATCAAAGTCATAGGTAGATACCACAAATATAGTAGCTATAATGCCCGAAGGAAAGGGAACAGTAATAAAACATGTAACTACCGCTACTGTAAAATGGTACAGAATGCATACATGGATTTCAAAACTACAGTAGTAATGATGTATAGGTAAACAACAGTATATAGGAATATGACTAGCCACTACTGTAATACGAGACAAAGTACAAGTATGCATCAATCGGACGATCAGTCCCAAAAATACCCAATTAGAAACCTGCTATGTTGGTCCGCACACCTCAGGTTTGTGCCACAATTGCTCTAACCTGTATATGACCCTAGCATAAGCTTCTGGGTCTGAAAGGCAAATGATCCTAACATAAAGCTCATGGGCCGGAAAGCATATAACCCTAGCATAAAACTCCTGGGCTCACGGGTTGGCACTCCCAACCACTTTTTTGAAAAAAAAAACACCCCCTTGCGGTGGATCAGACCGTTGGTGTTCTTGAAATGCGTGCGAGCAGTGGCGATCAATGTTAATATGCTCAATAGCCAACCGTCGGCAACTAGCCGACAATCACCGCCCCTCGAGGGTACACCGACCGATAGGTCATCAAACCGTAATGAATACAAGTACCGACTACTCAGGTCAACTAGGATGGAACAACTCAACATTCTTCTGAAGGTATGCACAAGAACCAACCAATAGGTCATAAGAATGTCACGTCATGCATATGTATAATCCAGAACTAACCGTCAGCCACTAGTCGACAATCCTACCCCCAGGGTATACCGACTATATAGGTCACCAAGTAGTCCAACTGACCAAGTAGGTCATAATGCCAAATGCAATGAGCTGATCCAATAGGTCATGGTACTAGATACAAGAACCGACCGACTAGGTCATAGATCTCACAAGTAATCATAAGCATGCTTTACTCCTACTCATGATGCTAGACATGAAAACAACCAAGTAGAGCGTAGAAAGAATAACAAAGTTGCTAGGCTCAACATAATATATATATGCAAAGTAATAACAGGAAAACAAGGGTAAGAAGATATCACCAACGTGCACCACTGTACCGACTTCGGATCGAAGTACCCACCTATACCGTACGAAGTACATGGGTTGTCGACCGCTTGTAGTTGCTTTCCGCTGTCACCGGGTGTCACGCCCCGAGGCCGATTCCTTTGGCTGGTTCGAGCACGTCGAACAGATGCCGAACAGACAGAGTCTCCCCTGTTTGCCCAAGGCTCAACAACAAGTACAGAGCAAGTATATAAAATTTGCACATGCGGAAACATAATATACTTGGCTTGCACGAGGGCAAGTAATAGCCAAAGTGAAAGTACTAAACTAAACATTCATACAAGTAATATGATTAACTTTAAATCACATACATGCCTTCAACCTTTAAGTTCTTTTACATTCTTTGCATCATTTCTTTTTATATTACATACTCTCCAAAATAACCTTTACATTCCTTTCTTTAACATCTGTAATCATCAAAATACAAAAGATGATATATAAAGGTATGCAACTAAACCAAGATGTAAAAATGACTCTGGTGGTCTCTGTCTACGGCGCGATACCTTTATCGCGATCGTCCGCCGGCGCACTCGGTCCCGACTCTGTGGAAATAGTGGGGTAAGAACTACAACAAAGTTCTCAGTGGGCCGACTTTCCCACTAGGTCTAAATCAGGCATAATAGAAGAATAGATAGATAATAACCAACTAACAAATGCAGCTAATATGCCTGAACAATAAACAATGCTATGCTCAAATAGAATGCTCATGATGAATGCAAGTTCATTTTCCATTACTCAATCTCGTGGCTAACCGGTAGGTTTCACCTCAAGTCCCTAAAATCGGGCCCTCAGCTTCCTCCCGATAGGACCGGACTCACCAACTCAAATCTCTAATCTCGGGCCCTCAGCTTCCTCTCGACGGGACCGTCTTATGGGGATTCCTTTTTCTAGTGATGACAACTCCGGAGCTCATCGCTTGAGGGGGAGCGACCTTCCTCAAGCCAAGACTTATAGACGAGTATAATCTATCCTTAACTTGTAACGATTTCTATGTTCAATCCAATCCTTCTTTATAAGGATGCAATGCTCATATAACCCTTAACTTTAAGGTTGCTATGTCATCGTGTCAACTATGTCTCTTTACTTGCATTCTTTAACTTTCATGATGCTACACACTCTAGGTGTTCTTTAACTCTTTTTCATGCATTCTTTGTTCTCAATAATGGCACACTAGGTGGTCAACTCTAACATTCAATCTCATTGATGCCACTCAACTAAGAGTCCAATTCTAGCATTCATTTGTTTACTAATGCCCCACACTCTAAGTGTTCTTTAACTCTTTTCTCATGCATTCTTGTTATTTACTAATGCTACACACGCTAAGTGTTCTCATGCATACTTGACATTTACTAATGTCACCCAATCTATATGTCATAATGTCATTTTGTTCTTTACCTTATCTAGGTCTTTGTCACTACACATGCATACATAGGGTTTCACATGTTCTCAAGGATTCACAACATTTTATATGCATCTTATACTCAAAGCATGCAATGAAATCATATATACTCACATCACTGTACTATGCATGAACAAGATATACATACATATGCTCAAAAATGACATTTTAGACATAAAAGGAAATCCATCGATTTCGGAAAGCACCACCCACCATGTAGGGTTGCTAGGATGCTACGGTTCAAGTCTTGTGATTTTTGGGCGCCTATTCTCTCGCCTGCGGCAAAACGAAGCCAAATTAGGCTTTTTCTCTATAACTTTGCGTAGACTCGTCGGATCGACGAACTGAGTCTCCCAACACGTTGAAAATATCTCTAATTTGGTTTCTACAGGGTCAATTTGCCTTGGAACCAACCTAGGGCAAAACCGCAAAAGTCCAAATTTTGGTGCCCTAATAATGTCATATAGCAATATATGCTACCAAGTTGTTTTTGAAATCATAATAAATTCGATCAAGCGGGCATAAAATGAACGGTTGAAATCGAACGAGGTCCTAAAAATGGATGATTAAATCCTTCAATTTAAGATCAGAGTTATTGATCTTTATCTAGGTAGTGAATAGAATTTTCTATTAAAAATTCAACCGTTTCTGATTCTTTTGCACTGTTAAACTAGCAAGTATATATATATAGAACTAGGCTACTATGCTATTAATAGCACCAAGTAATTGGTGCTACCAAGTTTTTAGCCGTTGGATTGAGAGATGTGCGGTTAGGATGATGTGGGCCCCCTAGGGTTAAGTGGGTAGTTGGTTGAATAGTATGATCTAACGGGTGGAAATCACCAAAGGGGTGGATCTAACGGTGGAAAACTTGGTAACACCGAGTGCTTCGTGCTATTGATAGCATAGCAGCCGGACTCTCTCTCTCTCTCTCTCTCTCTCTCTCTCTTTATATATATATATATATATATATATATATATATATATATATATATATATATATATATATATATATATATATATATATATATATATATATATAGTTCTATCCATACCGCTAAACATTAATTAGAGCATTTAAAACTTTTATGAATCAAATTTCATAACTTTTCGACATCATTTATCTTACGATCAAAAGGGCACAAAAATTGACAATTTTTAACGGCTGGTATGGGATATTTGCTAGTTTAATGGTGTAAAAGAATTGGAATAGGCTGAATTTTTGACAGAAAATTCTATTCACTATTTAGATAAAGATTAATAACTTCGATCTTAAATTGCATGATCCGATCATCCATTTTTAGGACGTCGTTCGATTTTAACCGTTCATTTTATGCCCGCTTGTTAGACTTTATTATGATTTCGAAAAATTACGAAATTTATTTTTTAGAAGTTTCAAATACTCTAGATCATATTTAATGGAGTGGATCGTCGATTCAGAAGCTCCATCATCGAAAACAACTTACGAGTACGAAGGGCTCTATACTCATAAGAATATAGTAGCCCTACGCTTTCTCTATATATATGTATGTATACAAACACGCACACACACACGTATATACAATTGAGCTCCTATGCTTTTAAAAGCACCAAGTTATTGGTGTTTGTAGGTTTTCGGCCTTTGGTTGACGATTTGTACGGGTAGGATAATAGTGTCCCCTAGGGTTGTGTCATGCCCCGGGTTCCCACTTTACTCGGGCTTGCCAACAGATCCGTCGCCTACATAGGAAGCCTTGTGTACACGAAGTGATAGAAGCATCTATAAATAGTATAAGAACCACTACTAGAGAGTAACGAAGCTACTAAAATAGAAATAAATAGTCACATGTATGTACATGTAATCCAAGGTGTATACAAAATCTAAAAGTACAATAACATTATCTCACAATACTGGACAGTGGAAAATAAAAATAACTGTACATACATAACATACCTAAACAAAGGTAAGCTAGCTCCAAAAAGGGTACTCTAGCACGTCGACAAGGGGAGGTAGGGATCTAGCTCGCGACTCTTTTATCTCGATCTAAAGTAGCAGTAGCAACCGAAGGCTCTACATGAAAAAGTGGCAACAATGGATGTGAGAACTAATGTAAAATAAAGTAATCCTCATTGGGTACCATCACCGACCTTAGTAGCCTATCTACTAAGTCTACGAAATTAACAGCATAGCTGGTAGGTAAAAGAACAATATGGTAAGCTGGGAGAAACTTTACAGCTAATATTACTACGCTACCACTACTTATGTCATGTTCTCTGTGTATATGCATCACAAGCTATGAAATAGTTACAAATCTGAAGGAATTGCCAACTGGCCAGTTCAGCCTGTGCCTAACCTACTCCACGCACCACCACCACGGGGGTGGCGGTTTAAGTAGAATGTCCAAAAGGAATTGCGACAAGAATGCGAAAAGGATATACTCGGAGCGGCACTCGGGGGAGTTACCTAGCCGAGCAAAAGAGCATATTCTACGAGGTCAATTAGGCTCACGCAAGCTATAATCGATGTAAATGATCAAATAGATCCAAAAACCAAATGGAGGAATGCATGCAACCGAAAAATCGCAACGGAAGAGAAATTGAATTTCAAAGCTTTTAAAAACTTTTGGAAACGGATTAAACTATTTAAACTACATGTAATGGCCTAGGATCTCTCTGAGCTGTGATTTAAAACCATTAAACAATTAAACTTAATTTAATTGTACCTTTGCGTGGGTAGAACTACAACAATATTTGCGATCGGATTGATACGGTTTTGCGATGGTAGCGTGCACGTGCTCGGCCTCTATTAGTATCCACTACGTGCAAATCTCCAAAATTGAACGTAGTGGATTATCTTTTGCTCCAAGGTCATGCTAGCGCCTTAGGACGAATTGAGAAAAATAAGCAGAAAACGAGATCAATTGGAAGAGAATAGGTTGACTCTTTGTACGGCACACCACGGAGAGCACCACCGTACGGACAAGAGAGGAGAGAATGTTGGCTATAATCATTAATTAATTTTTTTATAGCCATATATATATATTTATATATATAGATTAGTATGTACAATCCTAGTCAAACTAGGAAATATATATAAATGTGTCCTTTTCTTTATAATAATTCTATTATGATATAAGAATATCTAAATCAAATCTAATTTGATCAAGGTTTCCAAATATAGACCAATTATGATATATTAATTAGATTCTCATAATCTAATTAGGATTAATCAAAATATCATAATATATCTCCTATAAATATAATGATCTCCAATTTGAACAATATCTTATCTGTTAGATTCATTGTAACGTTTACAATTATCCATAAACTCATAATGCAACTTTTGCATCTTAGTCCCTGTAATTTTACATAATTACAAAATATTTCTATAGTCACACTATGATCCATACAATATTCTCGGTAATTAAATAGAACACTTCTATCTCATCCACACACTTAAATGGCCACGACTCCATATGCGTGTGACCCTATAGGTTAAGTTATGACTGGTAGTAAGATTATGATTTAATTTCTATTAAAATCATCATCAGAACTCCTTCCGATGGATTTCAAGATTTAATGTGCTGTGACACGGGGGCGTGCAGTATGCCTAGCATGGTACGGCAAGCACACTTAGTGTCAACACATGGTACACTTGCATCTTTGATAGATACACATGACCTCCTATTGGCACATTTTGCTACGTACTTATTTCAGTTTTTTTTTTATTCCAATAAGCTCTTGTAATGTAATTTTGAAAGATTTAATAAAATAATTATGAATATTTACTATATATAGCTTACTATACTTATCAATTAATAATTTAATATACTTATAAGTTTTTTTGTATGTAAAGTACAACTATACGATATAGAATAAAATTTTTTTGCGATAGAATTTTTAAAATGCAAAGATATCTTTCTTTCTTTTGACTATATTAGTATCTTTCTTTTATAAAATACAAAAAAATATTTTTAAAAAATATTTTAAAAAGTATTTGAAAAAAATTATTTTTTAGTTAAGTTTTTCAAAAAATTAGTAGATCTATCAAAAAAATTAAGCAATAAATTATATGACAAATAAATTAAATAAATTTAAGTATCAATTGATTTAATTTAGCATTTAATTTTATAAGTATTTTCAATCTTCTATCATAAAAAGTAAAATTTTATATTTGATGTGCTTTAAAATTTGTTTATTGAGTTTGATTTTGTTTCCTTCATTCGTCAAAGTTTTTGCGGTGTGATAAATTTTGAAAAAATAATTTGTGAAGGAAAAATAGATGTATGTGCAACAAATTTTAAAGTTTAGATTTTTACTAGATTGTTCCTCTTAGGACATCATTTTTGAAAAAATGGATGTTTGTGACGGAATAATTTGCCCGTATATTGATAAGCTAAAAAATTAAATTATTATTATTATTGACTTGCCTAACAAGTAGATTTTCTATTTCCAATGTCTTTGGGGGGGGGGGGGGGGTACCCAAGGTATCCCAAAGAACAAAAAAGGGAAAAAAGCAAAACGTGAAAAAAGCAAAAAAAAAGAAACAACAGTGTCGGCATGGCATTGTGCCGCGGCGCACTACGTCGTGCCGCTCTGTCTCGTGTGGCACGACACCACGTGCCGCTGCAAGGAAGGGGGGTTCGAGACCCTTTTTGTACGGTGCCCCCTTTATGCCCCGTGCGTGACGACGACACGAGCTAAACCTTGATTAGAACCATTCTAACTCGAAACTCTTGAGAATAACTGATCGCTCCTCATTCTTTTGGCTCTCACAATCCACTAGTGACGCCTAGCAACATATAATGGCAATCCAATAGAACTAAATATCAGAATCTCTAGGTACAGTTAGCATGTGATACAATCCTTTTGCTGTAGCCTGTAAGTCCCAACACTATAGAGATTATGGTAGCTAATCAAATCCCATCATTGGTCCTATATAAAATTTATTTGACCTTAGTTCATTATCGTATTCCCGAAAACTCCTTTTCGATATACCATTTTTACTATGGCTAGAGATTCACTTAACTAAGTCTCATAAATCACATAGGACTTTAACCTTTCTATTAAGGACAACAGATTCTTTTGAACACTCTCCCACTTCTAGACACGTCGTAGCCAACATGCACTGGAAAATTATGACTAATCTCCAAGATACTGTGCAGTCAAACTACGACAACCCTATCAGTGAGTAGCCGAGATGTTGCAAGTCAAAGAATCAAGCACATCACTACAGCATCAAGAACGTCACTGACAAGTAAGTAGATTACAATGTGACTTCTCGTATTGATTCACGCTTGGTACCTTTGTTGTCACGCCCCGGGACCGGCAGAGCCTTCCCAGAAGCATGTCCAGACCCGCCATATGTCAACACATACAAGACGTCTACTAAAATACAATGGAATTAAAACAACAATAGGCTATATCTAAGAATATCAGAGCCACATACAACTAGATCTATCAACAAGTACAACTAGATCTATTAACAAGAAGAGTAGAGGAAAACTAGATAATAAAAGAGATACACTAGTAAACATAACCAAAAGGTAAAATGTAGATACAACAGTAGTCACGAAAATCCCAAAATAGGGTGGTCTCTATATAGGGTACATCTCTCACAAAACCTCTCCAAAAAGAAAGCAACGAGAGGTAGACTACCTATCACAATCGAATGCTCGCAGTACGCAGCTATCCCGAGGCAACATCCTTGCCGCGGTCCCTAGCCCCTCCCGATGCAGAAGGCACTGAAAAGTAAACAGAAGCAGCGGGCGTGAGAACTATAATTTATAGTTCCCAGTGGGTAATTACTGACCTGTACAATTGCACCACTAGGCCCAAAAGAAAAGAGGGTAAGTATGCGATAAATAAACACTATAATAAAAGCATAAAGGAAATGCTATCAATTATAACACAATAAGTATAATTGTATAGATGTCATAATCCCCTGTTCCAACATATAAGAAAAATATGCTCTATTATAACACACAAGTATACTATGATGTGAATAAAGAACTATCATGTATACTATATAACCCAAGTAATGCCCTAAGCATGTCCACATAATCCAACTACTAAGTCCTATCTAGTAGTGATTGTCTTTTATTGTTGAATGTCAATGTTCAATCTCTTTTTGGGATCTACGCAAGGTAATCCAGCTTGTGCCACCTAAGTGTCGTGGTAGCCCCAACATCCCCCGTAAGGAATGAGTCTAACCAATTCGGCCCCATAGGTTTCTCAATACCGCACGCGCGACGAATCGCAAAGGCCAACTCTGGAGTGCCGGTTTGTAGAGAGCGACCCTCACAAGCATGTGCGAATGAGCACAAATGGCAAACAAGCACAATCAAGTCTCAAGTATCCAACCCTCATGTCTCTCACATGGCAAATGTCACTAACAACCCTAAGGTCTAGTACAATATCTCTCATGACACTAGAATTTACTATGTCAATGTTCAACCATGAGCCTAATGCCGCTTGATGACATTAGCTCACTAAATCACATATCGATGCCAAGCCGATGCCTCTTTATGACAAGGGCTTTTCTCCTATATAATGCATAATTTTTCTAGCATGTCTCAAATTAACTTAAACATGTAGTTCAAGTCTCAACTAGAATGCTAACAACTACTTAGTTTCTCACATGCACACTTCTCTACTATATAGAGGTAAAATTGCATTACATATAACAAAGTGTTTTAAGCATTCTAAAATTCACAAATAATATGTATATCATGAAAATGCATGATTTTCTAATTTACAATACTCAAATAACCACAATGAGAATTTTCTCATTGACATTGGTGAGGCCAAACCCACCGTTGCTCCAAGCGACAATCCGAATTGCTAACTAAGCTTATATTCCTTCTCCTAGCACCCTACAAGGCATGCTATAGAAGTTACAACCTCAAAAGATTAGCCTTGAGCTCAAACTTCAAACATCTAGGTTAAGGTAAGGAAATACTCACCTAAATGTGCAAAAATTCTTTTAGAAAATCCAAAAGGAAGCTAGATCCCTCCCAAGGCAACCTAGACAAAGGTTCTAAACCAATCAATAGGGATCTAAAAGCCTCTAATCAAAAAGCCCCAAATAAAACCCTAATTTCCAAAATCTAGGGTTTCATCTAGTAGAAAGCTCCAAAACTTAAATCTAGAGGAAAAGAGATGTTTTCCTACCTCTTTGAAGCTTCAAACCAAGTCCAAAGTCCTCCAACCTTGAAGATCTCTCCTCCTTCAAGCTCCCAAAACCAAGCTTCAAGCTCCTCTAGAGGTGGAGATGGCTCCAACAACCAAAAGAGAGTAAAAAGTTTAGAACAGATCAGCTAGTTGCAGCCTAGAACAGTAGGTTTTAAAGATGGAGTAATGGGTGAAAAATTAGGAATTAAAGTTTAGAACTTGATCAAATTCACCTGCTAGTAGTAGACACAAACCCCAATTTATGTTGCTCCGCTAGCTCTGAGCTCAAGCAGCTCAAACCAGCACTACAAGCCCCTTAGCTGCAATTCGGATCCAAAAAGGGAGGCCCAAATCAACATCTAGAATTCAGCACTACAGTAATTCAAATTCAATTGAGCAAAAATCTGTGAATTCTAACCTATAAATTAAATGGAAAGGGGTAAAATTCTAGAAATGAGAAAAGAACCCATCCAAATTCAGCAATCAACTCACTACAACGATTTGGATCCCAACTTCCATTAAATCCACCAACGTGCCAAAAACTGTACCCATTCTCAAATAACTCAAAATCTGAATTAAACTCACCTTCAAATCTGAAAATTTTGGTGAGAGAAGCTCCAACACCATTGAGGAAGGATGAGGAAGCAATTCCAAATCCGAAAATCTAACAAAGAAAAATCCTAGAAATCCACCAAAAATCCCAATTTCAGCTCAAGAACTCAAATTCGAGTTAAATCTAGAAATTCAACCTTATTAACCTGAATTAATTGATGTTAGAATTCTGCCGCACACTCTCCATCGAGTCTACAATCGACGAAATTGTTCCCCACAGCAATTGGAAGCTCCAACAGATCACAATTCCTCAAACTGCTGAAGTTGCTGCTGCTGTGAATGCCCACCTGCAGGGAGTAAGAAAGGATTTGAGGAGGTTTGAGGGACATTTGGTGGAGCAATTGAACCTTGCTGTGAAGGAGAATGGAAAAGAGTTCTCAGGGGATGCCCCATAAACCGAACAACACTGAATCTGTGTGACTTAAACCAACTTTTCGGCACTGCTAGAACTTCAGTTTTGGCTTATTTGAGTGCGCTGAGTCCGTTTTTGCGACTATTTCGCGCCAAAACAACTCCGACTCGTCCCGACTAGTCCTGACACTCTACAAATGTGTCGGCTAGTCACCAATATTATAGTCATTCCGACAGTTAAGCCCTAGGGACATTTGAGTGGGTGGTTGGTGGAATAGCATAATTTAAGGGGCTAAATTGGTCAAAGGGTTAGATCTATCGGTAGAAAACTTACAAACACCAAGCGCTCAGTGCTTTTAAAAAAGCACAAGAACCAGCCTTTTCTCTCTCTCTCTCTCTCTCTCTCTCTTTCTCTCTATATATATGTATGTATGTATGTATATTATGAGCTAGGTTTGTGTGCTTTTAGAAGCATGATGGCTTCCGTGCTATCACGTCGTTTTTGATGTTGGGACTTCTGAATCGATGATCGGTTCTATTAGACTTGATCAGAGTATTTGACGGACCTGAAAAATAAATTTTGTAATTTTTTGATATCATTTACCTAGTGATCGCAGGGCTCTAAATCAACAATTTTAATTGTCGTGGTGAGCTGTTTGCAAGTTCAACGGTATATAAATATCTAAATCATGTGAAATTTGACATAAAATTTTTTGTACTATATGAAACAAGATCACTATTTTTTATCTAAATTTTCGGTGTCATGTCGTCACTTTTTGGGAAATTTTTATTTTCAAATTTGATTTTGAACCCTTTTGACCACTATGTAAATGATATGGAAAAATCGCAAAATTTGTTTTCTAGGTACTTCCAATCTAACAAAGCCGATCGTCGATTCGGAAGTTCCAACGTCAAAAATGACTTGATAGCACAGAGGCCTCCATGCTTTTGAAAGCATAGTAGTTTAACTCTGTGTGTGCGTGTGTGTGTGTGTGTATAACTGAGTTGAAATGCTTCTAGAAACTCCAAGGCCGTAGTGCTTATAATATTTTAGCCCTTGTATCTAGCTCTTTGGCCATGGGATCAAAAGTCAACAATAATAATTACTTGTGGGGCTCACCAATGTGCATGATCCAAGGGCCACTAGGGTTGATCTAATGGCCAAAAAGGCTATAGCACCAACACATTGGTGTTTCTAAATGCACTCCATATATATATATATATATATATATATATATATATATATATATACTATACTATATAATAGTATAGTAGCCATGGCCTATATATATATATGTCCCTCCACAATCAACCATTAATATTGCTGTTCAATATCCGAATTTTCAATAATAATCCTCAAATTAAGTTGGGTTGTCACTCAATTTCGTGGGAACATTGGTCATAAATTAAAGAAAAATCTGAATGAGAAGTACTTTTGTAAGTAAAGGGGTATTTGTACATAAAAAACGAACTTTTTCGAGGGCTATGTGAAAAAATAATTTTGTTGGGGTGTGTCTACAAACAGTTTTTTTTAGGGTAAACTTCAAATACCCCCTTTGTGGTTTCACACTTTCTCACTTTAGTATCCTGTGGTTTAAAGTGTATCAAGTTAGCCCCTGTGGTTTCGCACTTTCTGAGTTTAGTACCCTGTGGTTTAAAGTGTATGAAGTTAGTACCCTGTGGTTTTATTTTTCTCTTTTTATTATCCATTTCACTAATTTTTTTTCGTTAAATCAATGAGAAAGTTAAAATTAAGGCGTACTAAAGTGAATATTCGATAAACCTAGGTAGGGTATTTGAAGTTTTTTGTATATAAATTAATGAAATATTAACGGAGGAAAAAAAAATCAGTGACAAAGTTAAAACTAAAGGGTACTAAAGTAAATATTCGATAAAGTTAGGTAGGATATCTGAAGTTTTTTATATATAATTTAATGAAATACTAACAGAGGAGCCGATGAAAAGAGAAAAATAAAACCACAGGGTACTAAATTGATGGACTTTAACCGCATGGTACTAAAGTGAGAAAGTATGAAACCACAGGATACTAAATTGATACACTTTAAACCACAGGGTACTAAAGTGAAAAAAGTGCAAAACCACAGGGGTGGTATTTGAAGTTTTCCTTTTTTCTATATGTAGATTTTTCTTCCTTTTTAACATATGTTTTGATATTAGAATAACTATGGTATCTTTGCTGAAAAATCGTAGTTTCCATGTGCTAGTTGCTATTAGTATGATATCATCACTTGAGTAGCTGATCGCTAAGAATATCTTTTTCAGAGAAAGATCATTGAGAAATTGGTGAAGATACAGAATGATGGAACGGTGGAGGTGGATGTTACCTGTAATGCTCATGTTGCATCAGAACTGTTAGAGCTTGATGCTGTTGATTATGCTCCGCTAGATGCTGAAGAAAGTCAACAAACTCCCTTTGGATACAGCAAATCAGTTCCAAGACTGAAGATTGCAATGCTTGTAGTTGGAACACGAGGAGATGTTCAGCCTTTTATAGCACTTGCCAAGAGACTTCAGGCATGTATCCTTGCAGGCCTCCATCTTATTTTTTACACGTGTTAATGTTGAATTGTCTATAATTGATTATGATATTTTAGGATCAAGGATTTAAGTGCCGTGGCATAGGGTTGCGTCGGAAACTTGCTGGCACAATACGGCATGGTGCGTGCCAGGCCGTGCCGATGCATTCTTGTCACAAAAAATTCATGTGTGTCGACACATAATAACATGAAATGTTTTTTTTTTCTTTAGCAACAAAATATTCTAACTATTTATTATGTATTTTTATCAAATCTTTTTAACTTTATTGTGAAAATTATTTACTAATTTAAAAAATAGAGGGTTTTGAGTTGTTCCATCAGCACGGGGGTTGTATCATGTTGATATTTTGTTGGTACGATATGGCACGGTAGAGATGGTCCGTGCCGATGGGTACTTAAATCCTTGCTTAGGATGCCATTTGACTTTGTAGAAGTACTGAATTTTTTAGGCAAGCATTCTCCCACCAAGTAGTGTGGTGGGAATTGCATTTTTGCACGTTAGGATATGAAAGCTATTGCTCATGGAGCCAATCAGGCATGGTTGTCAATTTGCTGTGAATTTGTTTCTATGGGGCAATTTCATTGGTACCCCTGAAAAGTTCAATATTATCATAGATGCCCCTACATAATTTGTAATATCAAAATTGCCCCTATAAATATTTACTTTGTTTCAAGAATACCCTCAACCCATTTTAATCTTAGTTAAAAAATGATATAATGAAGGTTAAGAATAAAATTGTCCGTTTTGCCCCAAAAAGGGTAAGGGGCATATAAAAATACCTGGTCCATTTTTGTTAAATTTTTTTATCCATTCAGATTTCAAATATTATAATCAGTTAAATAAAAAAATTCAATTAATAGGTTAATTAGCTATTAATAATTAACTATTAAATGAATTTATACTAGTTTCGACTCAAAAATGAGTCAAAGGTTTTAAATTTAATGGAATAATTATCTTACTTTGTAAAATTTTTTCATCATCTAAAATTTTTATCTTTTAAATTTATTATTTAAAACTATTATTGGTTCATGCAAAGTCCGTTGATTATAAGAATTTAGTTTGTCCTTTCATAATACAACAATTTTTTTTATTTAAGGTTGGATTTTATACTAATATATTGCTATTAGTTCTAATTTATTCATAGCGAATTTTATACATTAAGTAGTCAAATAAAAAAATTTTATTACTTTACAATTAGTGTAGTAAAAAAGTAGGCATAACTAAAATGAATTATCTTCTCATTTTGACAATAAAGCAAAAAAAATTTAATTTAACTACAATTTATTCCAAATAGAAATATTTATTTAATTGAAATGAATAATTTTTTAAAAGTAAAATCAATTGAATTTTATTAATTTTTTAGTCCAGATAGAATTTAATTAATTTTGAAATATAATAGAGGACATTTATGAAGTAGAATTAGTAATTGACCATTTAATAGTTAAGAGGGGTAAAGTTGGAATATAAATATTATTAACTTTAATATGGATTGATATTTGATAGCAGGGTTAGTTTTGTAAGTTTTTTAAATTTGAGGGGGTATACATGATATTTCAAATTTTAAAGGGGTATTTAGGAAATTAGATGTTTTTAGAAGGGTATTGAGGAAATTTCCCTTGTTTATATTTATCTCCCCCTTTCCATAATGCTTAAGACCTTGGAGCAAACCAACATGTTCACCTTGATTTTGTGGACGAACCTATGTTTCACATGGTTGTTTTGTGATTACAAATGGAAGAACACATGCCAATTCAATCTTCATAACAGATCTTTTCGAACAATATCTGGAGATATATTTCATATTTTGATGTAAAAGCAGGTCTCTTCTCCTGAAAAGATGTAGGCTTTTATTGTTATTGCCAATATTTTTCTTTTTCTACTTGTGAGACCCAATAAGTTTGCAGGAGTTTGGTCATCATGTTAGATTGGCAACTCATGTCAACTTCCATGCTTTCGTCAAGTCAGCTGGTATTGGCTTTTACCCTTTGGGTGGTGATCCTCGCATCATGGCTGCGTGTATGGTTCTTTACTGAATTTCTGGGACTTATCAAAGATTTCTTGTTTATATAATTCATCATACACAATTCATCATATATCTGCTTACAAGCTACAACTATATAACGTCTGCTTCCTAATTTGGAAGCTTCCTGTCCTTTTTTCCCTCTTGTATTTATTCATTTCGGGGATTGCAAATGACAGATATGGCAAGAAACAAAGGTTTTCTGCTATCTGGACCAGCGGAAATTTCTTTACAGCGGAAGCAACTGAAGGAAGTTATTTATTCCCTTCTTCCAGCATGTACAGAACCTGATTTGGATTCCGGAGCACCTTTTAGGGCTCAGGCAATTATTGCGAATCCTCCCGCTTATGGTGAGAAAGTTCAAAATGAATAATATGATTATTCCATTATTGTGCTCTATTCACTTCAGGTTTATAACAAAGTTCAACAGTTATACATATGCCTGAGAAATAATGCTCTAACATGTGCCACTTCTCACCTTTTAGAGGCTAGAGAGTCCTTTTAGGTTTCTCATAAACCTTAATTTACATTTCTCTATTACAATAATTATGTTGCTTGGCTGACCACACATTTTTGTGACATAATTTAGCTCAAGTACGTACGAAAATTGAATCATGAAGGACATCTTGGTGTAGTTGAAACCCGTGAACTGTAGTTGGATATTGTGAATTTGAGAAGGAGAACACACTTTTAGAGTACCTCTTCAGGAACAAGAGTTCCTTACTGGAATGAAAATAGATTTGATATGGGTCATCTAATGGATAGATTGTATGGACATCAACTTAGTTGTTTCCGAGTACGAAGACAATAATGGGCATTAAACAGATACTAGTGTTCTATGTCATATTTATTTGTTATACAGATACAAAGTTGAATACTAGATGCATCAAGGGGCAAGACTAGTATAGGGTGAAGGGGGCCATGGTTCCCCTCGGCTTTTTAAAATTGCTTCACATGCTACTATATATTTTTTTCTTGCAGATAAAATCTCCTGATTCTTTTCAAAAAAGGAATGTAACGATCCAGTCCACTAGCAATAATAACTCGTTGGGCCCAACCATCGGCCCAAAATGCTTAAGCCCAGTTTTTATTACTAGTGTCTAAGTCTCTTATAAACCCAATGACAATCCCGTTCCCATCCGATGTGGGACTATTGGGGTGTCACAAGGAATCACTATTTAATCTGTCTCCCTATCTAATTTTAAAGGAAACTAGAAAAGGTTGATGGCATTGACGACAACAAACACCTTATTTTTATTTATTTGAAAACAATAAAAGCTCTGGAAAGTAATGTTTGAGTGCAAGTATTAGTAGATGTACCGATAGTTTTTTCATTACAAATTTACAATTGCATATGGCTTCTCTCTAGAGTATACAAACACCAAATTGAAGATTTTGCTTTTGCTTAGTAGCACATTTTAGCTTAGTTCAAACAGACATTTTATTATTTTATCTAGTTATTGAATATAGAATGAATATCAATTGGCATCCTTACAAATTTAATCCCTGAAACCTTACCAGGGTTTCAATTTTGTCCTTATGATTGAAATTGTAACAATCTAATCCCAAAGTTTGGTCCCAATTTGAAATTCGTTTTTTGAGTGTCAATTTTAACCGTAAAGTTTGACCTTGATTTTAAATGTCCTTAAGGAGTTAATTTTAACAAAAGAAATGTCTATTAATGATGCTGTCATTTTTCAGTTGGTAGTCTAATGGAGTTAATAATATAATCACAACTATATGGACAAAATTATAGTCTAGATCTGAAATCAAGTTCCACATCTCTTATTAACTCCATCCATTTTTGTATATTACATATTAACATGCTAGCCTTTGTGTTGGATGTACAGATACGGGGTATGGATAGGTACAATGTGGATACGGCTATATGAGAAATTAGGAAAATCTTAATATATGATACATAGGGTATACAGTAATAGAAAAAAATTATTTTGGTAACAAGAAAAAAAAAGAGATCTTTGATTGATTAGAATATAGAAATATAAAAATATCATTCTCTATCAACTTAAGTTTTTGGAGAATAACGGTTGTTTTCACATAATTTCACTTGGTATCGGTTATCAGAGCGGGAGGTCTTGAATTCGAGTCTCGGTAGGCTTCTAGCATTATTAATTTCCTTCCGTTTAATTTATGTCTTGAGCCTACCAAAATGTCCTGAGGCTAGACGTGAGGAGGAATGTTGAATATAAATATTAAAAACACCGTCGTCTAGCAGCATAAGCTTTTGGAGAATAACGGTTGTTTGCATTATTTAACATGGTATTAATGTCACGCCTTGCCTTGTTGCACAGAGAAGGCCATGTCGGTGCATGCACAGACCATCGAATGGACAGAGTTTCTGTCACGACCCGCGACCGCTACCAATTTGGTCCGGTCCGGGCACGTCGAACAGACGTCGAACGGACAGTACCTCCCCTGTCCGCCCAAGGCTCGACAACAAGTCATGTACATGAATTGCCCAGGAAGTAATTCAAATACATACATGACAATAAACGGAGCACCACAAGTGCTAACAAGTAAGAGCAAGATACAAGTATACAATACAAGAAAATAAGAGAGATACATCTAGCTATTACATCCACTTTCAACATTCACATATAATGATTTATATTTTTCACTCTTTTTCATCTCTCAAATGAATACATTTTTCATCTCTCCAATGAATACATTTTTCATCTCTCAAATGAATACATTTTTCATCTCTCAAATGAATATACATATACTTCTCATGTACATGAGGGTACTCTAATGCATAATGGAAGCCGCTAGCTACTAGGGCGCTGTGCCCCTACCTCGGTCCTCTGCCGGTACGCTCTCGCTAGCCCCTGCAACAGTGGTGGGGTGAGAACTACGAATAGTTCCCAGTGGGTTCGGCCGCCGACTCCACCGATCTCCTCACTAGGTCTATATCGGGCACAAGCAGATATACAAATAGATAGATATGAAAAGCTGTAAAACATGCTATTTCAAATATTCTACTATGCCTAATCAATCCAGTATGCATACTCGATATAGTATAAAAGAAACTATCATGCTTCTATGTCCAACAAGAAAATATGTTCTTTTCTTTATCCAATCTCTTGGCTTACCCTCAAGGTTCGCCCACAACTCACACTGGCCTCAAGGGTAAGGAGTTGCAACTCGCTATCAAACCCGAAACGGTCTGCGGGGCATCCACTCGCCCCAGGACAACAACTCTGTCCCGTGTGCTAAACTCCGGAGTGCACGCTTGTGAGGAGCGACCTCCACAAGCTCAAACAGACTGTGAGTATAATCCAACCCTCTCACCTCGAGGATACCCTACCAACTAGGGTTTTAACTCTCAAGAACTATCACCTCTAGTTCATCATGTAGAAGAGTTCACCTATCCTCTAGTTCAACATGTCAATGTTCAATGTTCTTGTTTACTAGATGCCACTCGATCTATATTGTCATTTGTTCTTGTCATTCTTTACTCTAGGGTTTCTAGATTATCATTCACCTTTATCCATGTATTCTATCCTAGTGTCAAGCTCACCTCGCTACACTAGCTAGAATCACATGCAAATAAAGGGATCTCTCTACCCTATCATGCACTCGGCAATATACAATAGATCGACGATATACATATATATACATATAGACATAGGGAGCAGTCTAGCTACTTCGGGATGGTCACCACCCACCTTTTATCGCATTCCGATTGCTCGTCGTCACTTGCAATCGGCCTCCCGCGGCGCACGCCGCACGGCTCGACCCAAGTCACGCGCGACCTCCGAACGACCTCCGATCCTCGATCCGGAAATTAAAGGTCTTCGGTTTCTTGTTACGATGCTCGGAATCCGATTCTGCGATTTATGGACGCCTCCTCGGCCCTCCAGGCGGAAACGAAGCTCAACTGCCCATTTCCTCAATATCATTGCACACGCTCGACGGATCGCCGAACCGACTTCGCCAACGCGTTCGTATACCTAGCAATTAGGTTTACATAGGGTTAATTTAGATCAAACCCCTATACTTTGCAAAACTCCCTTTCTAAACCCTAGCATTCAACTATTGCAAAATCCACCATTTGATCCTTAGATTCGAGCAATAGACATCTATTGGGCATGCTAGGATTCCAAATAAACCCATTCTAGAACATATAATCAAAGTTCTAGACATCTACCATTAAAGCTCCCAAGAGCTTACCTCAACAACTAGCTCCAAGGTGAGGAAGAAGAAGAAGATGATGATGAATCTTCTCTTTGCCTAAACCTCCATCAATCCCTCTCATCCTTTCCTTCTTTGATGAGAGAGAGAGAAAGAGAGCTAATCTAGAGAGAGAGAGGGAGAGTGTGTGTGTTAGGGTGAGAGGAATGAGATGGGAGAGCTCTAACCCTCTCATATTCACTCTACACATGGCAGTTTTGCAAATAAACCCCTCAACAATGCCTCTCTTTGAACAGCCCAAAATGGGCATTTTCGGGTACGGGGACCGGTCCCTGGACTTAGGAGACCGGTCCCCGAAGGTCTAGAAAAACAGCATTCCAGACTTAGCCAAATTTTCAACTTTTTCGGCTTTCGGGTCCGTTTTCGCCCGTTTTCGCTCGTTAGGCCTCCGATTCGTCTCAAATTGAACCGAGACTCCCCAAACATGTTTTCGAGCATAATTTCATCATCTTTTCATCGGCGTTAATGCCGAATTTAGTTCATGGTTTAACATAGTTTTTCGGGTTTCGTTCTCGCGCCTATGCGCATCGAAACGCCCGAATGCTCCCGAACTTCATCGAACCTCACCGGGACCATTCAAATGGCTTTCCAACCAAATGTACACTGTAACTTCATGATTTTAGAAGTCCAGTACCTTACAGTTTCTCCTATCCATCCAAGGTGTAAACAAAATAAGTACATTGAATTTCACCTAGAAAAAACAACATAACATAGTTTTGCACGAGGGCATATCACAAAAGGGAAAATGTAAATCTAACTATTACAACATTGCAACAATCACATTTTACATATATTTCTCAACTTTGATACATAATAGTATAATACATGGTACATGCCATTTTCATCAAATACAATTTTCATTCTCTATTACATTTTCATTCCAAATACCTTTACAATCCTTCCTTTTACTTATACACGGGTAACCTATACTTGGTGACCCCAATATCTAAGGCAGCCCACGCCTCAATCCGGTGTCGCTCTGCAAAAGTAATGGCTCCAAAACAAAAGGGTGAGAACTAAAAGAAGCTCCTAGTGGGTTCGGCTACTGTCACTTCTCGCCGTCCCTTCTCCAATTTCGCGGAAGGAGCCCCACACGGGCGTGTGCGCTAGACCTGCCGAACGGACAAAGTTTCCCCTTCCCGCCGAAGGCGTCACAATTAGTGCAATTCAAGTGGTTCCAAACAGAAACAGAATTCATACATAGATTGTATAAGGAAAGCATCACACCGGATGCTTAGCTTGCGGGGGTTGTTACGACATATTTAGTATCTCATGCTATATGAGGATACTATATATTACGACATATTTAGAGTAGGATTATATGATATGAGATACCTAGTTATATTGTTACTATATTAGGCATTGTTACTATATTAGACTCATCTCTTACCTAGTTATATTGTTACTATATTAGGCAATGTTACTATATTAGACTCATCTCTTATACTATATAATATCATCAATAGAGTTTTTACCCTTCTTTCTGTTCCATCACTAGGTTTACATTCAACATCATAATGGCACCTAGTATTTGCTTTATTCCAATGTCCACCTTTTGTTTTCTATGTCCAAACTAACAGTACATCACTAGGGTTCACATGTCATTAAGTTTATGCATCCTAAGATTGAAGTGTTAGAACAAATACCGCATCGAAAATCTGATTGTGATTTAAATCTAACTAAAATTGTGATAAAATAAATAAATTCAACTTACAGATAAACGCAAATATCCAAATAATAATTTGATCTTATCCGGAAGCGTGCGAGGCACTGCCCTAAGGCGTATTCCGTCCTTACGTGCGGGATTAACCGGAAATAACACCCCAAGGTACGACCGGAATTCCTCCTCCTGCGAGCACGATCGTGAAGGAGGTTGACGGAGATTCTTTCAGCACCCAGTGATAAAGAAAGTAAAGAAAATTGGAAAATGGAATAAACTTAAAACAAATTTTCAATCCTTTAATTATGCCTTTTTCGTCTCCAGCATATATCCTACTGTATTAACAGTAGGGATATAAATAGGTGTGGGAGTTGAACGTTGATCCACAACGTTCCACTCCCGTTGCTCTTAATGAGCGCCTAAAAGGATGGAAAACGTTCCTCTTTTCGAGCGGACGTTACGAGCAAATAATAATTAAAACATATAAAATATTTAAAATTAATAAATGATAATAAATAAAAATAAAAGAATTAATAAAATAAAAGAATCATAATAGTAATTGAGAAATTATTGAATTTTCTCCAACATGAAGTTCTCAATCACCATTTATTCACATATACATATATTATAGAAGGCATCCAAATTTCTGGGATAAGAATTAATTGAACCCTGTTACATACAATTTATTCACATATAGATATGTTCAAGGAATGGGATTTAGACAGAGAGAAATCCAACCATTTCAGAGAGCACTACTGTCACGCCCGGGTATCAGCGGAAGCATGCCCGATACATGCACAGACCCGCCATATACCTACAGTATACAAGGCGTCTACCAAAATCATGCTAGAAAAGTAACGACCAACCATCAAGGTTTAACATGATATCAGTGCATAACATAAACGAAGTGTACTAAAAGTACTACCAAACTGTAACAGTAAATACTACCAGCTAGCATACCATAAATACAACTCCACTAGAGTAACAGTAAGGATATCAAACTGTAAAGCACAAAGCTCTAACAACATGTATACAAGCCAAAAATTACTGTACAACTCTATAAACAAGTGGTAGTCTCTCTATACAGGGGTACACATCACTCTCGTCAACAAAGTCGAAGCAGCGAGGTGATCACCTAGCGAGACTCCAAGCTATGTCTAGCTAGACACGACTCCCTTGCCGCGATCCCTAGCCTCTCCCGCAGTGGATGGCTCTGAAACAACAACAACAAAAAGGGCGTGAGAACTATTAAACAATAGTTCCCAGTGGGCAAGTTGCCGACCTCAGCGAATTGCACCACTAGGTACAAGGTGTATAAGGTGTAATATGTATGTCAAGAGCATGATATGAACATAATAGTAAACTGCTACATTTTCATACAACAATTATGCTGTAACAGTAACAGGTAAAGTGCTAATCTACCCAATTAAGCATGCTATACAAGCACATAACTGCACACTAACTAGTAGTGACCATTGTATCAATGACATTAGCATTTTGTTCAATTCATAAGGACCTACACAAGGTAGTCCGGCTTGCGCCGCGCCTAATGGCCCCGTGGTAGTGTTCACTCCCCACGGCAATCCACTTCGGCACCCAATCCCGCATGACGAGCTATCTGTCGCATAGGCCAACTCCGGAGTGCTGGCTTGTGGGGAGCGACCCTCACAAGCGTGTGCGAATGAGCACAATGGCAAGCAAGCATGATCCATAGTCCAAGAACCCTCGATCATCATGTCTCACATATGGAAAGTCCTCTACCGACCTATAGGTCGGGATCTATGTACGCTATAAAGTGCTAGTACCAACTAGATTGTGTAACAATAAGAAATTGATGTCAACTTGGGCATACGATTTCCTTTGGTGACTTGTCTACACAAGCATATTACTTATTGTTCAAGAATTTACTATCTTTATTCTCTACTCTATAGAGATGTAATACTGCCACTTAATGAAAGTACGACAAAAGCATCGAACAATTCTTTCATAATGCTACTCGCATATGAATCCTAACTTTTAACTTTTGAATGCACATGTATGCTGAGCATTAACGATGCCTGTTGCATGATTCATGTATGTTCAATCCTCTACTATCTAATGCTTTAGCTCAATCACATGATGTAGATACTTTTTACCTCAAATACAACTACAACCGTATACATATCACACTATGAGCATCCGGCACAGTTTTACAATTCAACGGCAACAACAAAAGCATAGAAGGAATTCACCCTTTCCGGTGAGGTCAAACCCACCAAATAGTTGACGCCTGACGTCGACTCCTCGAACTAAGTCAATTTTCCACAGCCTCCAAGCACACTGAAATCGTTCCAAAATCAGCGAAGGGCTGAACTTAATCTCTATACTAAAATTCACGTAATCACCCAAATTCGGCAAGATTCTCACCTAGGTTTAGACCAGAGCTAAACCTTCACTTCAACTTAGGTTGAAGCACTCCAAACCAGCTCACAATTGCCACTATATTCAGCTCAAGGTGATTCGCAAAGCTGCTGTGAACATAACCCGAAACTGCATCAGTACGATACCAATAATCCTACTTTTAGCATCAAAGTAGAGAAAGAACTAAGTATTCACCTTCAAGGCTTCAATTCTGATTTCCCTGGATTAAGGGTGAAGGAACACAGCATAACCACTCCTCTATTGCTGCTTTAACCCTTTTCAATCCAGCTGGGAACAAAAACAAAGAATCATCATCAACTTCATCACTAGCTTCAAGCTAGAGAGAAGAAAAAGTTAGCTCAACTCACTAAATCCCAACTCAGCTTCCTTCTGAGTTCGAGCAGCGCAAACACCTCTCCCACGACTCCTTTCCACCTTCTCACAGCTGCTCCAAGCCTCCCAAACCAGCAAGCGCGAAAGACGGGAAGAAATAAGCTCAAATCCGTCCTTGTTTTCTACTCAAAGTGAGAGACTCTAGAGAGAGAAAGTGAGAAAGGTGCAAATCCTCTCCTCTGAGCTCTAACATCTTCCAAATAGTTGCAGGGGTCGAAATTTGGATAGATAAAGATGGAATTTAGAAGTGAAAAGACCAAAATAGCATTATACATACTCGTGAGTAAATTCAAAGTACCAAAATGCATGCTAGAAAAATGTGCAAAATGCAGAACTTGCATTTCGTAATGCACTTTCGTGCTTCCGGCTATTCGATCACTCTACTAACTTGCCGAAAACCCCTCTATAACCCTTTAAAAGATGTGGAAGGGTTCCAAACTCTATTTCCACACTCGAACTTCGCAATTTGCAAAAGTTCAGGGTACTACAACTACTCACCTTAGTTGATTGCCAATTGCTAGGATTTCCAAGCAATTTGATTTCTAACGCCGATTTGACATGCATCAAGCCTAACGAATGAAATTCCTCAAATTTCTCCAATTGGGTGCCGTAACCTCGTCGTAATTCAAATCGAAGTTGTCCCTTGTGTAAGGTACCGGACTTCTAAAATCATGAAGTTACGGTGTACACTTGGTTGGAAAGCTATTGGAATGGTCCCGATGAAGTTCTGTGAAGTTCGGGAGCATTCGGGCGTTTCGGTGCGCGTAGGCGTGGAAACGGAACCCGAAAGGCTATGTTGGGCCGTGAGCTAAATCCGGCATTAGCGTGGATGAGAAGATGATGAAAACATGTTCGAAAACATGTTTGGAAAGTCTCGGTTCGATTTGAAAAGAATCGGAGGTCGTACGAGCGAAAACAGACCCAAAAGCTGAAAAATAAAAAAGGCTGAAAATTTGGCTAAGTACTTGGAGTCCGGTCTCCATGGGGATGTCCGGACCCCGAGCCCTGAAAATGCCCTGTTGAGTGGCAAACTTGTAATTAAGATAGTGGAGTGTTGACTTTTGGTCCTTATCAACCTCCCTTAGCCATTTCTTGGCCTCCAAGCAACACACACACACACATGAGCTTGAGAGAGAAGCTCCTCCTTCTCTCTAGATTTCTCTTCTCTCTCTCTACAAGGGTGGATTTAGAAGAGGAATTTGATGGAGAATAAGGCAAGGAAGTGAAGCTTCATCTTCATCTCCTTAGAAAGGTAAGCTCTTGGGAGCTTTAATGGTAGATGTCTAGAACCTTAATTATATGTTCTAGAATTGGTTTATTTGGAATCCTAGCATGCCCAATAGATCTCTATTGCTTGAATCTAAGGATCAAATGGTGGATTTTTGCAATAGGTGAATGCTAGGGTTTAAAATGAGTTTCTTGGTAGATCATGTGTATTGATCTCTAGAAATGATATTTTTGGGATCCTAGGATGCTAATGAGATAACTATTACCTAAATCTTGGATTGATTTGGGGTAATTAATGTTAATGGCATCTAGGGCTCCAAAAAATAGGGTTTTTGTAAATAGTGGGTTTTGATCTAATGTGATCGCATATTTAACATATTGTTAGGCACCTGAACGCGTTGGAGGCGACGGTTCGTCGATTCGACGAGCGGTTTGAGAGATTCGAGCGAAACAAGTGTCCGTGGTTCAAAGTTGACCCGAGAAGTTGTAGCGGCGACTTGTGGTCGCAAGATTGGATTCCGAGCATCGTAGCAAGAAACCGAAGACCCTTAATTTCCGGATCGCGAGTTGGGGGTCGTTCGGTGGTCACGCGTGGATTGGATCGAGCCGTGCGGCGTGCGCCGCAGGAGGCCGATTGCAAGCGACGACGAGCAATCGGAACGCTATAAAAGGTGGGGGGTGTCCATCCCGGAGGGCTCGTCAAGTATGTATATAGTATTAATCTAGTGTATTGTCAAGAACAAGTAGGGGAAAGATAGTTCCTTATTGCATGTATTCTAGCTAGTGTAGCGAGATAGCTTGACACTAGGGTAGAATACATGAATAAGGCGAACAATGACATAGAACCCTAGAGTAAGAATGACAATATAGATCAAGTGGCACCTAGAGATGAATGACAACCTAGAGATGAATGACAACCTAGATATGAATGACAATCTAGAAATGAATGACATCTAGATATGAATGACAACCTAGATATGAATGACAATCTAGAAATGAATGACATCTAGATATGAATGACAACCTAGATATGAATGACAATCTAGAGATGAATGACAACCTAGATCGAGTGGCATCTAGTAAATAAGAACTTTGTCAAGAACCGGTCGAACTAGTGTGTAGATGTACACCGTGCATATTGGGCTAGAGGTGATAGCTTTGAGAGATTGCACTCCTAGTTGACAGGGTATCCTCGAGAGTGAGGATTGGATCATACTCACGTGTCTGTTCAGAGCTTGTTGGCGGTCGGTCCGCACAAGCGTGCACTCCGGAGTTGTCACACGAGGGGCTAACGTACTTGCCGATGGACTAACGTATCTGTCCAGCAGACAGTCTCGGGTAGACGAGTGACTAGTACCTCTTACCCGGAGACTAGAGTGAGTCGTGGCGAACCTTGAGGGCAAGCCAAGAGATTGAATAAAGAAAAGAATATGTTTCCTGTTAAACATAGTTAAATGATAGTTCCTTAAACTATATTGAGCATGCTTGTTTATACTGTTGAGTATAGTAGAAATATCTGTAGCATGATTTACAGCTTTCCATATAAATATCTATCTGTGTATATGCCTATGCCATATGGACCTAGTGGGGAGATCGGTGGAGTCGGTGGCCAAACCCACTCGGAACTAAGGAAGTTAGTTCTCACCCCACCACTATTACAGGGTCTAGCGAGAGCGTACCGACAGAGGACCGAGGTTGGGGCACAGCGCCCTGGTAGCTAGCAGCTTCCTTTATGCATTAGAGTATCCTCGTGTACATGAGAGCTATACTTGTATTATGAAAGATATATGTGTATTCATTTGAGAGATGAAAATGTATTAATTGGGAGATGAAAAGTGTATTCATTGAGAGTTGAAAGAAAGAAAGAAAAATGTAAATGTTATTGTGAATGTCGAAAGTGGATGTAATAGCTAGATATTTCTCTCTTTATTTACTTGTATAGTATACTCGTATCTTGCTCTTACTTGTAAGCACTAGTGGTGCTTCGTTTGTTGTCATGTATGCATATTGAATTACTTCCTGGGAAATTCATGTACATGACTTGTTGTTGAGCCTTGGGCGGACAGGAGAGGTGCTGTCCGTTCGGCGTCTGTTTGACGTGCCCGGACTAGACCAAATTGGTAGCGGTCGCGGAGCGTGACACCTTGTGTCGAACTATCCTTTAATTAGGGATTTATAAGGTCAATTTAGTTCCAAATCTCTTAGGGGCGAAAACCTCAATTCTAACCCTAGGGTTTCAAGTTCTATAAGAAAACTCCAAAATCCATGGTAAACCTTTACCCAATCTAGTTTAGAATCATCTAGGACTTCCAAAAATATCATTTTCAAAGAATTTAATCCAAACTCTAACTCAAATCGATGAAATCTTACATTGGCCACCATGCTTTCCAACTTCTTCTTGCTTAAGCAAGAGATCCACCATTAGAGAGCTCTTCCAAGCTTCTTCTCCAACTTGAAGCTTC
The DNA here is from genome assembly GCA_025177825.1 of Aechmea fasciata. Classification (NCBI taxonomy): domain Eukaryota; kingdom Viridiplantae; phylum Streptophyta; class Magnoliopsida; order Poales; family Bromeliaceae; genus Aechmea; species Aechmea fasciata. The sequence goes on from CM045934.1 coordinate 11,721,736, forward strand.
CAAAATCTCCAATTTATTTTTCCTCTTTGACGGAGAAATTATAAGAGAAAGGGAAAGAGAGGTGTTAGAGAGGAAAAGAGAAGGGTTTCCCTTTTCTCTCTCGTGTGTGGGGGAGAACCAGGGAGAGAGAGAGGTGGTGTATACATATAGGCCCCCCAATACTATTGCAATTTGCAGCAGATCTGATACGACTAATTGGAGTCCTTCTGAATATTCTTTTGCTCTCAAATTTGACGTACATAATTAAAGTCAATAAAATGTACATTATCTCAACTTTTCAATTATGAATCATTTTTGGTCACCGAAAGTTCTACCGATTAGAATCTTTATCAGATTGTTGTCAAGCTCCGTTTTCACTACTTAGGTGTTGCTTTAAATCTGGCCTCAGAAAAATAGTTTCGACAAATTTTCATAATTTTCTGACACTAAATTTTTTAGTTGAAATATAAGTCTCGTTCCTAATAGAAAATTATAAATCACATATTTTCAGTTAAATTTCAGCACAAGTCATTTCTGACTTATCATTTACTTCTCTAAGTCCAATAAAAATAGTATCTTATACTATTTTTATTTACACTTGCATATATAGTAAAATTCAGTGTACTACAATTGTCTTCACGTATCCATCTTGTATCTTACAACTGTCTTCACGTATCTTGCAACTGTTTTCACGTATCCATCATGTATCTTTCAAATATTTGGTATTTTCTCAATTTTAAGAAAATTTGGATACTTTCAGTAGTATCCAACATGAATGGATCGTGTATCACTCGCGTAGCAGTATCTGATATGTACCGGATTCGGACATGGCAAATAAAATGAAGGATCTATGCATTGCGAGCTAGCCTTTTGTTATATGGTTGGCCTCTTTTGTGTAAATCCTGCCTTCTTCCTAGAAGTATCCGTATCTAAAACAAATTAAGATAATCGGACTTTTAGTCACCGTTTGGTTCGGCGATAAAAAAAGGGTTAAGGGATTAACCCAAGGTTTAAAGTGCCGCGGCGTGCCGCTTGGCACACCGCGGCACGTACCGTGCCCCTGAGATAGGGGCACGGTACAAGGGGGGGTCTCGGACCCCCCCCGGGGTGCCGTGGCACCCCACGCATGTCGCTCGAGACAGAGCGGCACGCGCAAGGGTCGAGAGGCACGCGCAAGGGTGCCGCGGCACCGTCTTGCGTGCCGCCCATTCTTTTTTCTTTTTTTCTTTCTTTTGCTTTACGATTTTTTTTTTGTCCCATACGTTACGATACTTTGCATTTTCTTTTTCTTTTTTCTTTTTTTTTCTTTTTTTTTTTGTCTTTTTGCATTTGATGGGTGCCTTTTTGCATTTGACCAAACACCCCCTCCCCCGATGCTTTTGCTTTTTAGTTTTTTTTAGAATTAAGCAATCATCTCTATGTAAAGATGTAAATTTCAATAATTATTATATTTGTGAATCATTTTATTGCAATTTAATTTTTATTCTACATCGTATAGTTGTATTTTACTTACAAAAAGCTTACATACATGTTAATTTATGAGTATAGTAAGTTATATATAGAAAATATTCATAATTATTTATTTAAATCTATCAAAATAACATTATTAGAGTTTATTGGAATCAACAAAACTAAAATAAATTCGTGCGAAAGCGTGTCGATGGGAGGTTGTGTGTATACGTCGGCACGCAAGCGTGCCGCGTAAATGCGTGCCGAGCGATGTGGCACGCCCCGTGCCACGGCACTTTAAACCTTGTCATTAACCCCTCTTTTATTCCCAAACGACATCAAATGGGGGTGAGGTTTGTTAACCCCACCTAACGGGGGAAACTTTGTTAGGGGCGGGGTTAACAAACCCCACCCCCTTTTTAGAATTGGGGTGAGATTAAGTTAATCCCACCCATATTTAATTTTTAAATATAAATTTAAAATTTTAATTTTTAAATTTTAAAAAATTATAAATTATAATCTTAAAATTAATAGTAATAATTTTAAATTTTATTTTTAATTATTTAAATTTTAAATTTGATATTTTATATTTAAAATTTTAAAAATGTATAATTTGCAATCTTAAAATTAATATTTATTTTTAAAATTTTAAGTTTTAAATTTCAAATTTCAAATTTTAAATTTTAAATTTTAAATTTTAAATTGTTATTTTTAATTATTTAAATTTTAAATTTAATATTTTATATTTGAAATTTTAAAAATTTATAATTTGTAATCTTAAAATATATATTTATATTTTAAAATTTTCAATTTTCAATATTAAATTTTAAATTTTAAATTGTTATTTTTAATTATTTAAATTTTAAATTTGATATTTTATATTTAAAATTTTATATTTGTTAGATTTGATTTAAAATTTATAACTTTAAATTTTTAATTTGAGATTTAAAAATATAGATTTTAATTTTAAATTTTTTAATTTTAAAGGTTATCTATTTAAATTTGAAATTTTAAATATAAAATAAAAAATTTAAATTCAAATATAATAATTGGGGCAATATCATTATTTTCTATTTATAATTACCCACTATCCTTCTTATTACATTTACTCCAATTAAACACAATTTTCCTTATACCTAGACTAAACCGAATTCTCAAACAAACACAAAATTACTCTAACCTCACCTTAACCCTGAACTTAACCCTATTTGGAATAACTAGTTCTTATTTAACCTCGAACCAAACGAAGCTTAGTGTTTGTGAAAAATGCCAAAAACAGAATTAATCGTATCATTTGGTAATAGTCACTGATATGCTTGAATTTGTGATAATCACGTGCAGTAGTAACATGGAATATTTTAAGAACAATTCCTCCTCTTAGTAAGCAATACCTGCAATTCATCTAGACTATCTTTTCGGTTATTCTGATTTGTAATCATGCTTGTAGGACATGCACACGTCGCTGAAGCTCTTGGTGTACCTCTTCACATCTTCTTTACAATGCCATGGACGTAAGTTTCATCAATGCCAAACTAAGTAACATCAATTTGATTTTTTCTAATCATTCATGTTCTGTTTTATTAACCTCTTGATGCTGCACTCTTTTTCCTCTCCTGTGTGATAGATTGAATATGTGACTCAAAGATCAAAACCAGTATAAATTTGCTTCTTTGTTCCCAAGTTGTATTCTTTTACTGTTTTGCACTTGATTCTCTTTACTCTTTTATGGTTTTACATGCTATAGAAAGTTAACATAAGGTTTAAAAGATCATTCAAAAAGATATTCTGGATTTCTGGGCTAATATGTTGAGACTGTTTGGATGCTGCTTATGTTGTGACTTGTGATATCTATTAGATTTTCCTTATAATGATGGTGAGTGTCTTAATGATGATGAGTTCGTGGAGGCACCAAATAAAATTGATTCCAAGTTTGGTGAACCTTCTTTATTTATAACTACTTTTAAGGTCAATAGTGGCATTTCAAAACGTTGGAACAGAAGGTTCAATGCTTTTTCCTGTTGATCTTATTTTCCCTTCACACAAGCCCTTAGCTCAGTTAAGCTGTTTCATTTTACGTCTTCTGCTACGTCTTTTGCCCATGATAGAAATAGAATTAAGGAGGACAAAGGGCAACTGATTCCGAGGATAGTCATATTATGCCTGCGAGCAGATTTAGTAGCACACTCAGGATGATATGGATGGCAATTGAAATAACTCTCAACGTCCTGGAAAGGTTATGCTGGATCAGTTGATTGTAATTTTACATTCGATTGTAATTTTACAAATATTTTGATTTGCACAGATATTTTAATCACGTTTTGAAAGTTATATTGAGGTTGTTTGGTTATTGGCTGTGTGATATGAGTGATACTTGCCATGTAGGTACATTGGACTTTACTAGTCCTAGTAACCTTCTCAACAGGCCTACACTGTAGGATTATAGATTAAAAATTGTGTTTATTTGTGCAACAAGGGGGATTACTGATTACATAATTTTTCAAACCTGCTAACTTGAGTTTGGCCTGCCTTCTCTACAGCAATTATGCCGTTTATAATCCAAAATCAGTACTATAAATTTCTTAAATTTGATATGATGTTGCACTTTCTAACTGCCTATTCTTGTAGGCAGGCCAACTAATGAGTTCCCACATCCATTAGCGCGGGTACCTCAAAGTGCAGCGTACAGGGTACTCTTTCTCCTCCCTGCCTTGATTCTCCCTTCTCTCTCTCTCTATATGTTTAGTTGGGGCACTTTTAAAGGCACCAACTCTTTGGTGTTATTAACCTTATAAGCCCTTGGATAAACTCTTTTGGCCTTTGGATCATGCACAATAGGGGCCACCATGAGCCATCAATTGTTGACTTTTGATCCAATTACTAAAAGGATTGATCCAAGTTTGATCCAAGGACCAAAAACTTAAAAACTCCAAGGCCTTGGTGCTTTTAAAACCATTCCAACTCATTATACTATATATATATATATATATATATATATATATATATATATATATATATATAGAGTTCTGCTATGGTGCTCTTAAAAAAGCAAAACACTTGGTGTTTGTAAGTTTTCCGCCATTAGATCTATCTCTTTGACCATTTCCATCTGTTAGATCATACTATTCAACCAACCATGCACTCAATCCTAAGGTACCACTATTATCCTATGTCACGTCCCGCGACCGCCTATTTGGTCGGTTTGGGCACGTCGAATAGACGCCGAACGGACGGAGTCTCCCCTGTCCGCCCAAGGCTAACCACAACAATCGAGTACAATAAGTTGCCCAGGAAACTTAAACAATGTACAAGATTCAAGCACGTAGCTATACAAGCAAGAGCAAGACACGAGTAATCATACAAGTGAATAAAAGGGAGAGATAGTTCTAGCTATTACATTTTCATTCAACCATTTGCATCATTTGCATACATTTACATCTCCCAAAATGAATACAAGTTCATTTCATCTAGGTACATATGTAGCTCTCCAAAATACAACATCTACTAATCATGTACACGGGGGTACTCTAGTGCAAATAGGAAAAGCTACTCACTACTAGGGCGCTATGCCCTTGCTTGCTGCGGTCCTCGCCCGGTCCGCTTGTACTCGGCCCTGCAACAAAGTGGGGTGAGAATTATATAAATATAGTTCCCAGTGGGTTCGGCCGCCGACTCCGCCGATCGTCCCACTAGGTCTAAGCAGACATAAGTAGATAGATAGATAGATATGAAAATGAGCAGCTACATAGTAACAAACCTACAACATGCTACTATGCCTCAATAAACAGAATGAATGCATGAACATAGTAATGTACTCTACTAACATGATACTATGTCTTTCTTTGCATGATATAAAGGATATGTGATGCTGGGGAGGTTTAGAAATCTAAATCTCAAGTTGAAAATAAAATCTTGTAGATTTGAAACTCTCTATTGCACTAGATGCTTTGTCACAGCGAGATTTAAACACGGATGCGAAAAAAATAATTTATAAATAATGAAAATCATAAACGGCGCAATAAATCCCCAAATAAAAAGATTGAATTTAAACCAGGGAACAAGATGGAAAGTTGTACTATCAAAAATCGCAAGCGGGATTAGTAATCACAAACGCCGAACGAGAGTCGTCAAATTCCTAAAAATCACTCCAACGCCTTTTCTGTCGGAGCACCATCGTTCATTGGTCGGAAGCGCGATCTCGAAGAGGTTGATGTTACGGCCGAGGTGAACGTACGGTCGGAAGATGAGAACGACGGCTAGGGCAAACGGAGGGCATGTGACTGCCAAGTAGTCATCTTTTTTTTTCTTTTCTTTGACGTCTCTTTTTTTTTTTTTTTTTTTTTTTTTTCTTCTTTGACGTCTTTTTTTTTATGACGTCTTTTGTTTTTTTTTTTGAAAGACGTACGACTTGTAGACTAATGACTAAGAATCTTAATGGACCGCGTTTTCGCGGGTTTGAAACCCATTAACAAAAACGATCCAATAAACTTCTTTTTTTCCGTTTCTTGCTCAAACAACGTTAGAATTTCACAAGCAGATTGTCGAATCGAAGAGAAATAAAAGAGGAATAGAATAAAGGGACTCACTCCCTACGAACTCACTCCCTACGGACTCACTCTTGTCGACGCGAAATCGCTAAGGAAAGCATTAGAGAATCTCTCTCGAAAAGTGGAATTTCATAATAATTAATTTCTGTCTCATACAGATAGCCAGGTTCAATTTTATAGAGTTTTCTACTAACAACTTGAAACAAACTGATAACCAACTGATAACCGTTCTTATCTAAAATACCAATATTCACGTAAATCTAAAAAAAATCTAAAACAGAAAATAATATCTCAATAACTAAAATATCTAAACCTATCCTCATGCAAATCCAGCTCGAACTCAAGTCGCACCCAATGTCTGAATCATGGTGCGATCACGTCATCAAGCCAGATATTGGGTCTTCGACGATGGCAACGGGTATAAGTCTGAAATGGGGCCCGGTTCGTATCAACTCTCCTTTCCTTTGAAAAATTCGACTCCATCGAATTGTCTGCAATGTACTCTTCGTAAAGCTCTGGATTGATTTGTTGAAGTTCACCTTGGGAAATCCATGTTGCGTCTTCTTCGGGTCGATATAGCCACTTTGTAGATGGTAGTGGCTTTCTTAAATAATCTAAAGCTTGCTAATAAACTTTGCTACAGCAATTAAGTGGAAGGAAAAACACTTTCATTCAAAAAACTTGATCACAAAAAGCTTACAATCAAAAGACTTAAATAGAAGAAGAAACTTGAGGATTAAGAAAACCTAACTCAACACATGTTCTCCACTACATCCATTACACATGTGCTCCTAGAAACTAGCTACCATGAACTCCATAACATTACCCACAAATTAAGCCACTAATCCACTATTATTTCCATGATCTTAGCCCACTACTTGCACCCACTACTTGCACAATAGTAGGGCCACTAACATCACATGATTTGCATCATTTTCCAACACTCCCCCTTGATGCAAATTCAGTAACGCCAAGGTCTCTTCTGAACTTCAAAAATTTGTCATGAGATAGAGCTTTCGTCAATCCATCAGCAACTTGTTCATTGGTGGAACAATTTTTCATGTCGATTTGCCTATTATTGACAAGATCCCGGATGAAGTGATGACGTACTTCGATGTGTTTCGTGCGTCCGTGAAAGACCGGATTCTTCGTCATTGCAATGGTAGAACGATTGTCACAATATATCTCCGTCGGATATTCTTGTGCTTGATATAGATCCTCCAAAATTCTTCGCATCCACACAGCTTGACATGCGGCCGATGTTCTTGCTATATATTCACGAGAGGAGGATAAAGCGGTAGTAGCTTGCTTCTTCGATGCCCACGTGACCGCTCCAGATCCAAAATTGAAGATCCATCCGCTTGTGCTTTTTCTGTCATCTTGAGAACCTGCCCAATCACTATCACTAAAACCAACCAATTTGAAAGTAGTAACCGGATGGGACCAAATGCCAAAATTAGTAGTATCCCGAATGTAGCGTAGAATTCGTTTTGCGGCTCCAAGATGATGCTTTGTAGGATCATGCATAAATCTGGATATTAAGCTGACAGAAAACATAATATCAGGACGTGAATGTGTCAAATACATTAAACCTCCAACTATACTTCTGAAAATCCCTGCATCAACTTTTCCGGTTCCATCATCTTTTGTCAATTTTTCATTTGGATTCATAGGAGTTGCACATCCCTTGCAGTTCTGTAACTTAAATTTCTTGAGCAAATCCACAGCATACTTTTCTTGGGTCAAAAAGATACCATTATCAGTTTGCATAACTTGAAGCCCAAGAAAATAATGTAAAAGTCCCAAATCCGACATATCAAATTCATGCATCATAATATTCTTGAAATCACGATAAGAAGATCGATGAACCTATAGATTATGTCATCGACATAAACAGATAATGATAATATCTTTACCTTTCACCTTCACATATAAAGTTGGTTCATTCTCACTTCTATGAAAATCGTGCTGTCGGAGATGGATATCAAGGCGGCTATACCACGCTCTAGGGGCTTGCTTCAGGCCATAAAGAGCTTTCCTGAGCTTGTAGATTTTCTCCTCTTTTCCTTTAACAACAAAACCTTGTGGTTGCTCTACATAAACATCTTCATCCAAATTTCCATTAAGAAAAGCCGACTTAACATCGAATTGATAAACAAGCCATTTCATTTGAGCAGCTAAAGCTAAAATAATTCGAATAGTTTCCAAACGAGCGACATTGAAAAAGTTTCAAGAAAATCGATACGGATTTTTGAGCATACCCTTTCGCCACAAGCCGTGCTTTGTATTTTTTAACTTTTCCGTCGGCATCATATTTCACCCGATAAACCCATTTTACACCAATTGCTTCTTTCTCTTTTGGCATGTCAACAAGCTCCCAAGTTTGGTTCTTTTCAATAGCTGCTATCTCTTCATGCATTGCGTTCTTCCATTCTTCTTTTTCACAAGCTTCTTCGAAACATACGGGCTCTGCAGCCATAAGAACAAAGTTGCAAGTTTCATAAATTTCTTTCAAGGATTTTACCTTTAGAGGAGGGGTTTCTGAATCCGACAATGATGAAGTCATATTTTCTCTCCTTTGGCTTTTTGGAGTGGCTTGTAAAGCTTCTGATTCTTCATTTTGAAGTGCGAGCGACTTTCTTTTCTCAATTGCCAATGGCACCTGTGAACTTTCATTCCAATCCCAAAAACTATCTTCATCAAAAATCACATCTCGACTTATAAGAAGTTTCCTTGTCATCGGATTGTATAGTCGATAGCCTTTTGATTCATTACTATAGCCAACAAAGATACATTTTTCACTTTTCTCATCCAATTTTTTACGATTTTCGGTGTGAACAAATTCATAGGCTATAGAGCCAAAAATTTTAAAATGGCTCACCTCGGGCTTTCTTCCACACCAAGCTTCAAAAGGTGTCATATTTCGTACTGCTTTAGTTGGAGATCGATTTAGGAGGAACACCGAGGTTGCTACAGCTTCCGCCCAAAAATCATTCGGTAGCTTCTTCTCTTTAAGCATACTACGAGCCATTTCCACTATTGTTCGATTTTTTCGCTCCGCAACTCCATTTTGCTCCTGTATGCTTCATCGTTAATTGCTCGTAAATGCCATTTTCTTTGCAAAAAGAAAAGAAGTTAATTGATAGAAACTCTCCACCTCGATCCGTTCGAAGAGTTTTGATGGAATGCCCACTCTGGTTCTCAACTTGCGCTTTAAACTCTCGAAATTTGTCAAGTGCTTCTGATTTCTGTGATATGAAGTATACCCAACTCATCCTGGTAAAATCATCAATGAACAGCAAAAAGTACTTACTTCTGTTAAAAGACGGAGTTTGCATTGGACCACAAATATCGGCATGTATCAACTGTAGAGGTCTAGAAGCTCTCCAAGATTTTCCAATAGGAAACGAAATCCGATGTTGCTTTCCATAAACACATCCTTCACAAACTTCATTCATACAATCTATTCCAGGTAAGCCACATACCATTTTCTTATGACTTAATAACTTCAATCCATTAAAGTGTAAATGACCATAACGCAAATGCCAAAGCCATGATTCATTTTTAGTGTTAGCAACCAATGCGTGCTCATCAATTCATGAAATGTCAAGTATAAACATCTTGTTTTCAGCCATAGAAACTTTAATCAAGGGTATTTGAGATCTTTCATGGCTAATCTCACAAAAGTTGTCGTAAAATTTAACGTTATATCCTCTTTCAATCAATTGTCCAACACTTAATAAATTATGAGCCAAGGAAGGTACATAATAAACATCATTGATAAACTTTTCCATACCTGACTTAGTTTTTATAGCAACTGTCCCTTTTCCTTCAATTTGTAGAACCTTATCATCTCCAAGACGAACTTGCAACTTTACGGATTCATCAATGTGACGAAAAAGGTTTTTAAATCCTGACATATGGTTGCTACAGCCACTATCCAAAATCCATAAATCAGCACTACTAACATTAGAATTCAGACATGTCAGAAATAGTTTACCTTCCTCTTCATTCTTTTCTGCATAATTGGCTTGTTGTTTTGCTTTAGCCCAGCAATAAGCTTCTATATGACCATATTTCTTGCAGAAATGACATTGCTTACTCTTATAACCTTGGCTTTGGTTGCTTTTCTCATTATCATCTTGTCGGTAGTTTGTGTCAAATCTTTCTCTACCATAGCTTCGGCCTCTTCCACGACCGCGAAAACCACCTCTTCCACGGCCTCTTCCGGCATACTTTTGGTCACCTTTTGACTTCGAATTTTCAACCCTTGATTCAAATGCATTTTCTGCACTTTTCTCGATAGATCTGTTTAGTCGCTGTTCATGAGCTAAAAGAGAACCCATTAATTCATTAAATGAATAATTTGACAAATCTTTTGATTCCTCTATAGCAGCGACAATATGATCAAATTTAGGAGGAAGACTTCTCAAGACTTTTGCAACCACCTTCTTCTCAGAAACATCATCACCAAGACTTTTCATTTGATTAATAATGACAGCAATTCGAGAAAAGTATTCTTGCATACCTTCGGCATTTTTCATGTAGAGATTTTCAAATTCCTTTTGGAGAGTTTGTAGCCTCACTGTTCGAACACGATCATTTCCTTGGTATTCTTGCTTTAAAATAGTCCAAGCTTCATTTGATTTGGTGGCATTTGCAATTCGAGGAAAAATGCTGTCCTGCAGTGCCTGCTGCAATGCAAGCAATGCCTTGGCATCCTTTTTGCGAAGCTCCTTTTGATCTGCTGTCTTATCTGTACCTTTTGAACTTTCTGTTTCTGCATAACCATTCTCAACTAGATCCCAGAGATCTTGTGAAATAAAAAAGGTTCGCATTTTGATACTCCAAAATTCATAATTTTCTCCATTGAAAATTGGAATCAAGGATTGAGAGAGATTAAGTGCACTTGAGTTACTCATGATGAAAACAAGTGTAATGAAAGTATACCTCTCTCTTTGTACCTTCCAACTTACTAGATTTGTGAGCCTTCTAACTGCTTCTTGCTTCAGAGAATACCACAACGCCCAGCCTTGATCACAACCGAGCTCTGATACCAAATGTAGATGGTAGTGGCTTTCTTAAATAATCTAAAGCTTGCTAATAAACTTTGCTACAGCAATTAAGTGGAAGGAAAAACACTTTCATTAAAAAAAAACTTGATTACAAAAAGCTTACAATCAAAAGACTTAAATAGAAGAAGAAACTTGAGGATTAAGAAAACCTAACTCAACACATGTTCTCCACTACATCCATTACACATGTGCTCCTAGAAACTAGCTACCATGAACTCCATAACATTACCCACAAATTAAGCCACTAATCCACTATTATTTCCATGATCTTAGCCCACTACTTGCACCCACTACTTGCACAATAGTAGGGCCACTAACATCACATGATTTGCATCATTTTCCAACACATTTAACCAAAAATCTACGATCTCCACCATCTTTTGTTGATATTATTTGATCGTCAAGGATTGCCTCAATATCATCTTTTCTTTGCAAATGGGTTCTAGGAACAAGAGGTGAAGGTAACGAAGAAAGAAGTGAATCTTGATTTTCAGGGCCATAGAATAATGTAAGGTCCTCAACATTGAAAGGATTAATTCCCATGCTAGACGGTAATTCCAACAGATAGGCATTAGATCCAATCTTCTTAAGAATTTTAAACGGACCCATGTTCTTTGCATGCAATTTTCTAATAGCACGTTGCGGAAGCCTTTCAGGTCTAACTCGAACCATCACCATGTCTCCTGCATTAAATTCAACTTCTCGTTTGTGTTTATCGACATTTCTTTTATAATTTTCATTACTCAAAATTATTTTTCATATTCTAAGGCAAGTTGAAAGGATTGCTCAACAGTGGCAACCCTATGCGGCGCAATTTTGCGCCGCTATTTTTAAGGACTGAGATTTTGACAGTGCGGCTAAACTCTCAGTTGACGATGTTTTTGTGTGTAATTTAATTACATAAGCACTCGTCAAGTTTCGGGAGAAAATGAGCTAAGTTGGAGAAGATACACAATTATTACTAATCACTTAAAGTGAATAGTAACTCGGTTTTTCCGGGGAAGCCACGGTGCGAAGTTGGCTTCTGGCTTGTATCGGACTCCGTTCATTGCACTCCAATAGCTCGTTTCAAACGGTTTGGTTATTTTGGAATCGGTGGCACTGACAGATTTTTGGTTTGACGCATAGATTTCGAGAAAATCTGAAAATACATATTCTATATGTAATTGTGTGTTATTTTAGCCTTCGGAGAGAAAGCGGATTTCGTCGAGAATCCGTGACCGATCGAGGCGAACCAAAATCGCAGCTTTGTTGTCTCCGTCGTGCTAATCGCACTGTGCGATCCGTTCGCAAATCTGACGGACAGATCTACAGAGATTGTACGTTGATCGAGGAGAGGTTGGTGTTGGCAAAACGGTATTTTCACAAAAGTTGTGACATTTTATGTACCGTTTCGTGTGAAATCACATGTGGAGGGGCATTCATGCGTTTTTCACACGCTGTGAAGGACTTGGATTAAAATATCGAGTTTTAGAGGACTTATGCGCGATTTGGAGCTTATATATATTGTGTATCCTAGGGTTTTCTCATGGGAAACCCTAACCTAACTCTGCTTTTGACCACCTTGCTCTCGCTCTGACCTTAGCCAAGCACCACAGCGCCGCCTTGAGCCTCGGTGGCCTCGGGCATGGCCTTCTGATACGCCAATAGTCCGGGATTGTCATTGGGTTTATAATAGACTTAGACGCTAGTAATAATAACTGGGCTTAAGCATTTTGGGCCGGTGGTTGGGCCCAACGAGCAAGGTTTAAAGTCTTTGTGGCACGGCGTGCGTCGCCTGGCACGGATGCGGCACGGGCACGCTTGCGTCTTACACGTGCACACTGGCGTGCCGACAGATACGCACGACCTCCTACTGGCACGCTTTGGTACGGATTTTTTTCAGTTTTTTTGATTCCAATAAACTCTTATAATGTTATTTTGATAAATTTAAATAAATAATTATGAATATTTGCTATATATACCTTACTATACTCATCAATTAACATGTATATAAGCTTTTGGTAAGTAAGATACAACTATAACTGATGTAGAATAAAAATTAAATTACACTAAAATAATTCACAAATATAATAATTATTTAAATTTACATCTTTACATAGAGATGACTGCTTAATTCCACATAGATTGTCGCGCTTGATCATATGGCATATTGTCATCTGCTGATACAAGATTTATTTGACAATGTTGATATAAGTATTGCCGGTCTTGTGAGAATGTCATATATTCCTGATATTAAATTCATTTTTTGTTCTTTTATTCTTTTTAAAATATCGATTAAAATTTGTTTAGGAGATTGACTTTTGTTCCCTTGAATCAGAAAAATTCGCGGTGCGACAATTTTTGACAAAATTTTTTGCGAAGAAAAATAGATATGCGTGGTGGAAGCGGAGGGCTCGGGCGACAATATATTGATAAATAAGAAGTTAAAAAAAAGGCATCGCCAAAAAGCAAAAGAAAAGTTTGAAAAAAGACAATATAGGTGGCCCGGGAGGGCTTGATACTCAGAAAACAAAAGAAAAAGAAAAAGCAAAAAAAAAAAAAAAAAAAAAAAAAGAAGGAAAAGCATATGGGGCAAAAAAACAAAAAAAAAAAAAAGAAAAAGAAATAAACAAGAAAAAGCATCGAGAGGGCGGGGGGGACCAAAAAAAAAACCAAAAGCAAAAGAAAAAGAAAATAAATGCACGGGCGGCACGGCACGGTGCGCGCGGCGCTGCGCGTGCGCTCTGTCTCAGCGGCACGCGTAGGGTGCCGCGGCACCCGGTCAGAGACCACTGTGCGTGCCACATCTCAAGGGCACGGTGCGTGCCGCGCGCGTCTTAGAGCGCACGCCGCGCACTAAACCTTGCCAACGAGTTATTATTGCTAGTGGGGTGGGTCGTTAAATTTGGTATCGGACATGTGTGGCGAGTCTCGGTGAACCGGGGTCTAAATGACGGGCTAGTGAGACGGGTCTCGCATAGCACAGTGATCTTGTGTGTGTGATTGGGTGATGAGGACGTCGGGCCTTAACGGGAGGAGTCGCGACACCCCAATAGTCCCATCGGATGGGAAAGGGATTGTCATTGGGTTTATAATAGACTTAGACACTAGTAATAATAAGCGGGCTTAAGCATTTTGGGTTGTTGGTGGGCCCAACGAGTTATTATTGCTAGTGGGGGTGGGTCGTTACACATTCTTTGCTGCCATCATCCGTCTCTCTCTTCTCGGGTTTGAGCCCGGGCGAGGTTACATTGCCTCAGGGCCGCCCGTCGGTGTCGTCCGAAGCCCGGCGTCCTCCCCGCCGACCGTCGCCTCTGCGCCACCATTGTCGCTCTTGCATCCTGTGACCGGGTTGGTTGAGCCGAGCCGAGCGGCCGTGCGGCGTCCCGCTGCGTCGCGACCGCCAGGCAGCTGTGCCACTCGCCGATCTCTCGGCGGGCGGTCGCCGCCGCCGAACCGCCACAGCCCGGCTGCCGCGCGCAACTGCGGCTTGCTGGGCGAGCCAAGCTCGGGCGGCGCGCCGAGCCGCGGGCTGCCGCCGTTCCCCGGCTCTCCTCCTTATCCTTGTGTTCCGTGGGGCCTCACCGTTAATCGAGCGCCGCAGGGTGCCCGGCGTCGTCGTGGCCGCGGCGGCCCATGGAGTTCGAGCCCAAGCTCGTGCGGGCTTGGTTCTCTCCGCCGACGCCGCCGCCGCCGCCGCTCCCCGCCACCAGTTGAGGTGAGCACTGTGCTCCTTCCTTCCCCAGCACCCACTTTTGGCCCATGCGCACCTCGCCGTGCCGCCGGAAGACGGCTGGAGCAAGCTTGCTCCGGCCAAGCCTGAAATAGGGTTTTGTGGGTTGTTTGTTGTTTCGAGCTTCGAGCCTCCCGATCTCTACGGAAGGGAGCACGATAATCATGGAAAATTTCGATCGTCGTGCTCACCTTAGTTTCTATCGAGAAGGCTCCGTTCCATTGTTCCGGTGGTGTCGCTCCGTTAGAGCCTTTTTGGCTGCCGTTTCGGCTTTCCGCATGCTTTTCAAGCGCTCCAAGGCTGTCCGGATGCCTCCACGAAGGTGAGCACGGTGATTGTTGGTCGATGCGATCACAGTGCTCACCTCACGTTGGATCAACGGATTTCGGTTAATCCTGTGCGGAGCGATTTTCCCCTACTGCGCGCTGTTTGCAGAATTTTCGGATCGCTCCCGCGCCTCCCACAGTGAGCCGTTATGCTCCGGATCAGGAGCACGGCCTCCAGCACGTCGAGACCTAGCTGTGCGTGTCTCGACGGACCTTGGAAGTCCTCGGTTTGTGTTAACGAGCAAAGAAGTCGCCCAATTTACATAAAATGATAGAATTTTATGTAATAAGGACTTTTATGCAATTGTGCACCTCATGGCTACCGTGGGTAGTGCATGTGTGTGTGTGGTGACCTCTGGACTGATTGTCCAAGGTCCGATAGCCCTCGTGGAAATCGAAAGTCGATTTCGGTGCGTTTTTCGGCGAAATTTGCCGAGAGAACGCGGTTTTGGTCGGGATCTCTTCCGGTGTTGTTTGGTTGCTCTGTGAGTTGTCGCTAAGCTTTGTTGGCTGGTCACCATCATCACATTGTGGGTTCGGTGATGACGGGTGAGCGACGGTGGGTTCCGGTGTCGAAATTGACATTTCCGGGAACCCGTATTCGTACAATTATCGATAATTGTGTAGTTGTGTTAGCTTGTGTTTGCTGCCAAGACATCCAAATTGTGTGTTTTGTGGCAGCGAATGACTCGTAGCACTAGTCGGCGTGTCCCGGGACAGTTCGTGGGTCCCGGCGGAGTTCCGGTGCAATTTTGAGACTTCCGACGTATTACGGCGATCGGTTTGGGAAACCGATTCCCGTGGGTTTAGTTGTGAGAGTTAGTGGTTTGTTTTTGTGGGTTAGATGCTAACCCGGTGGACCCTTTGTGCCAGCACCGAGTTTGTACAGATGGGTACTTCGATCCGACGTCGGTACAGCGGTGCACGTTCGGTGATGGTTTCTTACCCTTGCTCTCTTATTATTATCCGTCCTTATACTATATGTTGAGCCTAGCACCCACGTTGTTTGGTTATACTCTATTCAGATGTTTCCATACTTAGTATCATGTGTAGGAGTAGAGTAGTTTATCTGTATGTGATAACCATGTTTCCTTGTTGCTCTACTTGCCTGTTCTACATATCCTGTATTATGTCTAGCAAGGTTCGAAGTGCCGCACCGTGCCGCCGGTCCCGGTGCGGCACGTACCGTGCCCCTGAGATAGGGGCACGGTATAGAGAGTCTCGGACACCCACTGCCGCGGCTCCGCCGCGTGCCGCTCGAGACAAAGCGGCACGCGGCGAGTGCGCGACCATGCCGTCTTGCTGTGCGCTTTTTCTTTTTTTTTCTTTTGCTTTTGGTTTTTTTGGGTTCGCTCCCCCCTACTCGATGCTTTTTCTTGTTTATTTCTTTTTGCTTTTCCTTTTTTTTTTGTTTTTTTGCCCCATATGCTTTTCCTTTTTTTTTTGGCTTTTTTTTTGCTTTTTCTTTTTCTTTTGTTTTACGGGGTGTCAAGGCCCCCTAGGCCACCTATATTGTCTTTTTTTAACTTTTTTTTGCATTTTGGCGGATGCCTTTTTTAACTTCTTATTTATCAATATAGGAGAAAATTTTTAATTGACATACTTGTCGGCCCGAGCCCTCCGCTTCCACCACAGACATCCATATTTTCTTCACAAAAAATTTTGTCAAAAATTGTCGCACCGCGAAATTTTCGGTGATTCAAGGGAACAAAAGTCAATCTCCTAAACAAATGTTAATCAGATATTTTAAAAAGAATAAAAGAACAAAAAATAAATGTAATATCGGGAATACATGACTTTCTCACAATACCGGTAATATTTACATCCAACATCGTCCAATAAATCTTGTATCTGCAGATGACAATACGCCATATGATCAAGCGTGACGATCTATGTCGAATTAAGCAGTTATCTCTATATAAAGATGTAAATTTAAATAATTATTATACTTGTGAATTTTATTATTGTATTTTAATTTCTTTTCTATATTAGGTATAGTTGTATTTTATTTACAAAAAACTTACATGCATATTAATTGATTAGCGTAGTAAGGTATATATAATAAATATTCATAATTATTTATTTAAATCTTTCAAAATAACATTATAAGAGTTTATTGAAACCAAAAAAATTGAAATAAGCCCGTGCCAAAGCGTGCCAATAGGAGGTCATGCGTATCTATCGGCACACAAGCGGGCCACGTGTCGGCACGCAAGCGTGCCTGTGTCGTACCGTGCCAGGGACATAACGGCACGCCCCCGTGCCACGGCACTTTAAACCTTGATGTCTAGTGTAGAGCGGTTTCGTGACTATCTATGAGATGGTGACCTAGTTGGTCAGTGTATTTGTCACGCCCCGGGGTCTCTTTATAGTTAAAAACACAGCGGAAATTTTTTTTTTTTTTGAAAACCCGACCTGGTATGCCAGATCCGCCACAAATACGGGAGTCCACCGTTCACACCACGTAGTCTCCCCTGTATTTGCACGGCGTCGCACAAGTACAAGATATAAATCCAGGATACAACCACCACAATGCATATATAAACGTTCATACATTCCTACACCATTCACAACAGATTTACCTTTAGAGTTTAATCATAAATCCACGAAAATCTTTTTCTTTCAGAAGCACGCTACCACGAGGGGTAGAAAACTATTTTTATTTTACAAAAGCCAGAACTTCTTTATTTCATTTAAAACCATATGAATTCGAATAAAGTAAACCAACTGAACCATGGAGTGACAAAGCTATACCAACAGAAGTAAAGGATAGAAACTAAACCAAATACACTGGGTCGGAAGCTCTAGCGACCACTACGAACGTGTCTCACGTCTCGTCTCAACTCTCACCGCCCGCAATACCTGAAAAATGGTGGGGGGGGTGAGAACATGTAAACATGTCTCCCGTCCCAGATGGGTACCAAAGCCGATGAAGGCGAGTACTCACCGGATCAGGAAGAGGTAAACAACAATATGGTAAACCAATATAGATGCTGATACGAAGAAACTACAGTAGCTATAACAGATAAATAAACAATAAATAAAACTGCTACTGTAAGGAATGCAAAGCGGAGTATGCCTCGAGTAACCAAACCAAAAGCTGTGCCGTCCAGGTGCTGCTATATTAGTCCACGGACCTCAAGCGCGCTGTCACGATCTGCACCGACAGATTCACCCGCCCACGGGACGACCCGTGGGATAAG
Source organism: Aechmea fasciata (assembly GCA_025177825.1). Classification (NCBI taxonomy): domain Eukaryota; kingdom Viridiplantae; phylum Streptophyta; class Magnoliopsida; order Poales; family Bromeliaceae; genus Aechmea; species Aechmea fasciata. The sequence continues at coordinate 11,740,027 of CM045934.1, forward strand.
TACACCTCCGTGGTGGCCAAACCGACTGGTGTCGTGAATACCCCAGTGCGTGACTAAGTCATGTTGGTATGCTCGATACAAAAACCGTGAAGACGGTGCCTAGGCCGAAGCCAGAAACAAGGGCGTACAACGCCGAACCTCGATCAACCAGATTGAAACACATGACGAGAGTCGATGTGTTGCCTCGACTCAAAGTCCACAAAGTCCAACTGACCAGCAAGGTCACTGATACGAAGTACGAGAACCGACCAACCTGGTCAACAGATATGCATATAGATAGAACTACTCTACTCCTACTCAGGATACTAAGCATGCAAACAACGAGCAGAGTATAATGGAATAACATGGGTGCAAGGCTCAATATATACTATGCAATAGTAACAACGGAAGTGTAAGGGTAAGAAACCATCACCAAGCGTGCACCACTGTACCGACGTCGGATCGAAGTACCCACCTGTAAGGATGTCGCGTCTGTCTCCTGACTGCAAAAGAATGTCAACCGGACCTAAGGAAGGTCCACCGGGTTAGTGTCTAACCCACCACTAATAACCACTGACTCCACAACCAAACCCACGGAGTTCGGTTTCCCAAAACCGACTACCGTAACTCGTCGGAAGTCCCGAAAACCATACCGAGACTCCGCCGGGACCCACGAACTGTCCCGGAACGCACCGACTCGTACCACCAGTCACACGCTGCCCCAAAACACTCCGATTTGGATATTTTGGCAGCAAACACAAGATAACACTACAACACAATTATCGTCGGATAATTGTACAAACACGGGTTCCCGGAAGTGTCTATTTCGACACCGGAATCCACCGTCGCTCACCCATCATCACTGAACCCACAAAATGATGATGATGATCAGCCAACAAGGCTCAGCGACCACTCATAAGACAGCCAAACCACGTCGGAGGAAATCCGACCCGAAACCGAGTTCTTTCGGCATAGTTTGCCGAAAAAAGCACCGAAATCGACTTCTCGATTTCCGCGAAAGCTACCGAATCATGGACAATCAGTCCAGAGGTCACCCAAAACTTGCACATGCTGCCAACAGCAGCCACAAAATACATAATTGCATAAAAGCCCTCCCGATTATCCGAAATCACATCATTTTATGTGATTTCGGGGCTTTTATGGCCCGACTACGCAAACCGGAAGTCTATCAACCAAGAAGAGACCGTGCTCACCTTTCGGAGCACGTCCGACCACTGTGGCACGCGAACGGGCGATGCTAAAGTCAGCGATACAACGCGCATACTGCTTAAATCGCGTCGAACTCGCTAACCAGGGACTCGCTGACCCTAAATGAGGTGAGCACTGTGATCATCATTCACAGACGATCACCGTGCTCACCTCCGGAGGCACCAAAACAGCCTCGGGTCACCGGAACAATGCACACAATCCTAAAACAATAGCCAAAAAGGCTCAAACGGAGCGACATCACCGAAACAGCGGATCGGGGCCTCCTCGACAGCAACCAAGGTGAGCACGATGATTAGTGATGAGTCACGATCATCGTGCTCCCTTCCGTATTGATCGGGAGGCCTCGGGAAGCTCGGAACAAGAGACCCACTCAACTAAGCCCTATTTCGGGCTTGGCCGGAGCAAGCTTGCTCCGGCCGGCCTCCGGTGGCACGGCGGCGCGCACGGTGGCCAGAGATAGGTGCGGGGGAGGTGAGGAACACGATGCTCACCTCAGACGGCGACGGAAAGCGGCGGAGGCGGCTACGGCGGTCTTTGGACCAAACCGAGCCGCGCGGGTTCACCCCGGCTCCTAGGGTAGCGGTGGCCACGGCGGCGGGAGGAGGGTCGGGCGACGGCGGCACGTCGCCGGAGGCCGAGAAAGCGTCGCACGCGATGGTCGAGATGACCGTGTCTCGGCCCGCTCGTAGTCCGGGCGGCCGCGAGAGAGAGAAGCGGCGGCGGCGGCGTCGGGAGCGGGGCTGCGATGGTGGGCGGGGGCACGCCGGAGGTCGGATGAGGCGGGCGGTCGAGCTAGGGCTGCTACGGCTCGCAAGCCCCGTTCTAAGGTCAGCTCGGGCCGAGCTTGTCTGGGTTGCCCGCGGCTTGTTTGGACGGCGCTGGCGGCGTGTGGAGATAGCGGGGGTGGCCGCCGGTGACGGCGCCGGAGAAGGAAATCTCGCCCGGAAAGCTTCCAGGAGGGTTGAAGTCGCTTCCCCAGCAGCTTCGACAGAGAGGATGAGGGGGCGGCCGAGAGGGGAAAGAGGAAGGTGATGTTGGCTTTCCGGCAGCCAGCAATGCTCGCCGGCGGTCCGGGCGCGCGCACGGGTAGGGCATGGTGATGCTGGTGATGGCTAGGGTTGGTTGGGGGAGCTGGGTCGGCAGGATCTAGGGTTTCATGCAAAGAAACCCTTGTAGCAAACTTATATACAAGTAGTATTTTGCATAAACATCCCCCAAAGCTTAATATTTTCAGCCGAGTCCCTGCCCACGCGTGTATTTTGCACGTATGCACCTCCACGTTCGATACCACGCGATTCGGTACATAAAATATTGCAACTTTTGTGAAATTACCATTTTACCATCACCGACCTCTCCTCGTTCAACGCGTAATCTCCGCAGATCCGTCTGTCAGATTTGCGAACGGATCACACCAGTGCGATCAGCACGACGGAGACAACAAACCCACGATTATGGTTTGCCTCGATCGGTCACGAATTCGCGATGAAACCTGCCCGCTCTCCAAAGTTCCAATATTACACATATACCAACGTGTAAACCCGCGAGACGTTAATTTCGCATATGAAATCGGCACTAGTAGGGACCCCAAACATCCTTCACCTAACTCTAGGTCACATGCACGGAGCCCGAGGAGTTTCACAATGCAATAAAAGCAAAGAGCGAAAACCCTCATTTCGATAAAACTCCTTTTTCTTGAAAACCGTGCATCAGATCTGAAATCTGTCAGTGCCATTGGTTCCAGAATAGCTGAATCGGTCGAAACGAGCTATTGGATCACTATGGGCGGAGTCCGATACGCGCTGAAAGCCAACTCTACTCCGTGGCTTCTCTAGAAAACCGGAGTTACTATTCACTTAAGTGACAACTAATAATCACGTATCTTCTCCATTTTAGCTCGTTTTCTCTTGAAACTTGACGAGTGCTTATGTAATTACATTACACACATAAACATCGTCAACAGAGAATTTAGTTGCACTGTCAAAAATCTCAGTTCTTACAGTATTGTATCCGTTTTCATGACCTGATTGGTCGGTCGTTGTATCTCGTGTCGGTTCCTTGACTTTTGTCGTCGATGATCGTTGAGATCGGTGTACCCCATGGGGTTGGATTGTTGGCTAGTGGCTGACGGTAGTCCTGGATTCTATTAATACACCGTAGTTGACTTGAGTAGTCAGTGTTGGATTTTATCCAATAATAAATTTTGATGATAACAAACAAATTGTGGATTTAATTTGTTACTTAGCAATTTCAGGTTATAATTGAATTTAAAGTGGCTCAAGCTGAACCGGATTTGATCAAAGGTATAACCATTCAATCAATTTATTCAAATTGGCAGGACAAGATCAAATTGTACCAAATTGGATGCAAGTGCCACAACAATATTTTGGAGGACTTCTTTGCAATTCTATCGGATTTGATCTGGTCAACCGAGTCAAGTTGACCAATTCATCTTTTAGGTTTGATTTGAGCTTAATGTTAAATTAGCCATTATTTTAATATGGTATGAAAGAAATTTTATGTATGGTATAAATTCAAAATTGATTTTCTTATGGCATGAATTTGAAAATGTGAAATTTGATATAAATGTATTTTACAAGTTTGGTATTATTTCAAAAGCTTTTACAAATGTGGAATGAATTCAAAAGGTTTTCATTTGTAATATTAATTTGAAATGATTTTGGTATAATTTCAAATGAGCTTTTCAATATAGTAATATTTCAAATGAGTTTTGCAAATGTGGTATGAATTCGAATTTATTTTGGAATTAATTCAAATGCATTTGCAAATATGGTTAAGATTCAAATTAAAATCAATTATAATTTAATTATGCTTTTGTTCCATTTTTGAAATGATGGCTAGTGTATTTAAAGGGGGACTTGGATGTTGTTTGAGATAACAACTTCAGAAAAATACTCTAAGTCCTAATTGTTCATTGTGAGCTTCTTGAGAGGTTGTAAAAGAAGTTTTGTGTGATTGTAAGCGGCTTTGGTCTTGCCCTGTTCAAAAGGCCAAGTGATAGTGAAATCGGTACCTCGAGGAGAAGAAGGACCGGACTGGAGTAGGCAGAAGGGCCGAACCAGAATAAATCATTTGTGTTATCTGAGTTTGATTTTTTTTTTTATTTGGTTGTGCAATTTTTATATGGATTTATTTTTACTTGAATTTTTAGTTGTCAACTAATTCACCCCCTCTTAGTTGCCATTTGATCCTTCAACAAGATTTGTGGTTCATTGAGCAAGATTTCTGTTGAGAGGATGTTGAGTTGTTCCATCCTAGTTGACCTGAGTGGTCAGTTCTTGTGCTTCCTTACAGTTGATGACCTATACGATCGATGAGCCTTGTGGGCAGGATTGTCGGCTGGTTGCCGACATTTGGCCTTTGAGTATATCAGCATTGACCGCTCGAGGCTTGTTCGCATTTCACGAACACCAGCGGTCTGATCCATGGCAAGAGGGTGTTCTCTTCCGGAAAAGTGGTTCCAAGTGTCAACCTGTGAGCCCAAGAGGGGTTATATGCATGGTAGAGTGGCAGTGTTACTGTCAGGAGGTCTCCAGTTTGAACCTCCTAGGGCATAGGCTTGAGGTTTGCGGTGCGGACCAACAGAGCAGCAGATTCCAGATTGGGTATATTTGATCTATACATCCGGTTGACGCATATATCTATAGTAGCAGTTGTTGCATGCATACTTACAGTTCTACTTTACAGTTGTCTTGCTACTATAGTGGATATCCATGTATTATTGTTGTTACTATATTTAGTATATCTGCCCTTGTTGTTGTATATCTCTTCCTGATCCGGTGAATACTCCTCGCCTTCATCGGCTTGCGGTACCACTGGGAGGGGAGACATATTTACATGTTCTCACCTCCCCCACCATTTTTCAGGTGTCGCGGGCAGTGAGGGTTGAGACGAGACGTGAGATACGTTCGTAGTGGTCGATAGAGCTTCTGACCTAGGTTTTTCGGTTTAGTTTCTATCATTGCTATTCTGTTGATATAGCTTAGACAGATATTTGGTTCAGTTGCTATTTCATGAATTCCCCTGGTTTTATGAATGTAATAAAAGAATTGAGTTTTGTGAAATAGAAATGGTTTTCTACCCCTTGTGGTAGCGTGTTTTAAAAGAAAAGAGTTTTTGTGTAGGAAATAGTTTTAAAAGGTTTTCTCGTGCTTTTCTTGAATTAGTATTTCAAAACAAGTTTCCGGGTAGGAAACGTTTTAACTAATAGTTGTGGTTTTATGGTTAAATCATAAATGTGAACCTGTCGTGAATGGTGTATGGATATATAGATGTTGGATGTTTGTATATTCAGTGTAGTGGTTGTATCCTGGTTATGTACTTGTACTAAGCAGGACGCCGTGCAACATAAGTGAGATCATTCGTAGTGAACAAGTGGACTCACCCATTCGCGCAGATCCGGCAAGTGATCCTGCGCATCAAATGTGTTTTCAAAAAAAAAAAAAAAAAAAAATTTTCGCTGTGTTTTAACTACAAAGAGACCTCAGGGCGTGACACAATTCCTCGCGCAACCCATTACGGAATCGCGAAAGGGTTCGCTCTTATTCTTCTTGAACATCACAACGGACATTCATCTCATCAAATTTGGCCATATAATCGGCAATCGAAAGAGAACCTTGCCGAACAAAGATTCAATTGATCGTACAACCGTTGCTTGTACGTAGATGGCGTATTCCTCTCTCAATTTAGCCTTCATTTCTCACAAAGTGATAGGCTCTTGGCCAAGCCGTTCTAAGTGTCTTTCGACACCAATCCAATATTGCTTGGCGGCGCCGATGAGTTTCATTTTAGCAAAACGGACTCGTCAGTTGTCAGACATTTCATACCAGTTAAAATACTGGTCCATATCAATGAGCCAATCTGTGAATGCCTTAGGATCAAATTTTCCATCAAAAGTCAATTTTATCTTTTTTTGTTATGTCATCTTGAAAAACAGTCGTTCCGCCTTCTCGAAAAAGAGGGTTAGTTCTAGCGATGTGTTGAATTTCACGTGCTTGTGGAGTGTGTGATACCGATACTTGTAGATCCGTTCTACGGTTGACATTATTTTGTGCAGAAAGTCTCTCAAAGTTTGTCTCTAGGTTGAGAAAGTCTCTCAAAGTTTGTCTCTAGGTTGGTAACCCTATCTCGGATGCCGTGAGCGTCGGTTGATAATTCATTTAATTTATCCATAATTTGTTTAATGGGATCATTTGGGTCATCAAGATTAGGATTCCTAAACTATAGCCCTGATCTAATTGTCATGGTGCAAACCTAAAACGGTGATACCAAATCTGATGCAGTGGAAGTTTTAGAAATCTAAATCTCAAGTTGAAAATAAAATCTTATAGATTTGAAACTCTCTATTGCACTAGATGCTTTGTCACGAGATTTAAACACGGATGCGAAAAATAATTTATGAATAATGAAAATCATAAACGGCGCAATAAATTCCCAAATAAAAAGATTGAATTTAAAGCAGGGGACGAGATGGAAAGTTGTACTATCAAAAATCCGCAAGCGGGATTAGTAATCGCAAACGCCGAACGAGAGTCGTCAAATTCCAAAAAATCACTCCATAGCTTTTTCTGCCGGAGCACCATCATGCATTGGTCGGAAGCGCAATCTTGAAGAGGTTGATGTTACAGCCGAGGTGAACGTACGGTCGGAAGATGAGAACGACGGCTAGGGCAAACGGAGGGCACGTGACTGCCAAGTAGTCGCCTTTTTTTCTTTTCTTTTCTTTGACGTCTTTTTTTTTTTCTTCTTTGACATCTTTTTTTTTATGACGTCTTTGTTTTTATTTTTTATTTTTTGAAAGACGTACGACTTGTAGACTATGGACTAAGAATCTTAATGGACCGCATTTTCGCGGGTTTGAAACCCGTTAACAAAAACGATCCAGTAAACTCCTTTTTTTTCGTTTCTTGCTCAAACAACGTCAGAATTTCACAAGCAGATTGTCGAATCGAAGAGAAATAAAAGAGAAATAGAATAAAAGGACTCACTCCCTACGGACTCACTCTGGTCGGCGCGAAATCGCGAAGGAAAGCATCAGAGAATCTCTCTCGAAAAGTGGAATTTCATAATAATTAATGTCTGTCTCATACAGATAGCCAGGGTCAATTTTATAGAGTTTTCTACTAACAACTTGAAACAAACTGATAACCAACTGCTAACCGTTCTTATCTAAAATACCAATATTCACGCAAATCTAAAAAAAAATCTAAAACAGAAAGTAATATCTTAATAACTAAAATATCTAAACCTATCCTCACGCAAATCCGGCTCGCACCCAATGTCTGAATCATGGTGCGATCACGTCATCAAGCCAGATATTGGGTATTCGATGACGACGACGGGTATAAGTTTGAAATGGGGCTCGGCCCGCATCAATATGTCTACATAGTAATGAAACCTATTGTCAAATACTATGTCTAATGTCAAATCTCAACTCGGCTAACCCGGAGGTTACACCAAAACTCACATCTCAAATCTCGCCGGTGAGTAGACTTTGCGCTACGAACACCCGAGACCGCCTGCTGGATAATCGTGTTACCCAAACGCGACATCTACTTCGGAGCTCACTACTCGGGGTGAAGCGACCACGCCAAGGTTACACAGACTATGTGAGAATGATCCAATCCCCTCACTCGAGGATAGTTAGTGTCTCTGCTGCACTAGTTCGCATGCCACTACTTAGGAAATTATCATCTATTCCTAAGTTCATGCTATAGTATCTTTACTACACTAGTCCAAATGCCAGTCTTTGGTTTACATGCTACTGCTTAGGAAATCATCATCTATTCCTAAGTTCATGCCACTAGTCCAAATGCCACTCTTTGAGTTCATTTACATGTCCAAGTTCATCTTTTGCTCTTTGGCACTATAAGATTCTATATCAAGACCCAATCCTCATATGTCCACTAAATCTAGTCACGAAACAGATGCAATGCACTGACCGACTAGGTCCCAATCTCACATGAAAAATACGGAACCACTCTACTCTAAACATGATTCAGGATATGAAGAACAGCTAAGTAGAACAACGAGGAAACATGATATAACTATACTCCTACTCATAATACTAGATATGAAAAATAACCGAGTAGAGTATAACCGAACAACATGGGTGCTAGGCTCAACACTATATATAAAGATATATATGCCAGATAACTACGAGAGAGCAACGATAAGGAACCATCACCGAGCGTGCACCACTGTACCGACTTCGGATCGAAGTAGCCACCTGTGCTTATACGGTACTGAGATTCCAACTGTGGAGGAAGAAGCAATTGGACCTATGAAAGGTCCACCGGGTTAGAGTTCAACCCACAAACATAAAACACTAATCCACAGATACGAAACACTAACATAACCCCACTAACGAATCTACGGGAATCGGTTTCCCAAAACCGATTACCGTAACATGCTGGAAGTCTCGAGAATCGCACTCGGACTTCGTCGGGACCCACGAACCGTCTCGAAAATCACCGATTAAAGCGCCCGCCGCCACTAAACACATATTTATACGTGACTTGGCAAAGACCTTAACTCACTCCGTAACGATTATCGTCTGATAATCGTTCCGATCCGGTTCCTGAATGTCAAATTCGACACCGAACCCATCGTGCCACCCGTCGTTTCCGAACCCTCGAAACGACGCGGTTGACCAGTCAACAAGGCTCAGCGATGTAACATATCGAACTTCTAAAGTCTTGAAGTTACGAGATATGTTGGCTTAAAGAGCCATTGGAATGGTTCCGGTGAAGTCCGGAAGCTTTCGGGCTTTTTTGAGTGCACGAGGTGCGAGAACGGAGCCCGAAAGGCTATGTTGGGCCGTGAGATAAATCCGGCACTAGCGCGGATGAAGTGATGGCGTGGACATGATCTAAATCATGCGTGGGGAGTCTTGGTGCGATTTCAAGTGAATCGGAGACCCATAGAGCCAAAAGTGAGTCAAACGAAAAAGAATCTGACGGTTCGAAAATGACTAAGTTCTGGAGCATTGGCTGGGAGGTCCCTGTGGGGACCGGTCTCTACAGCCAGAGATCGGTTCCCGTAGGTGTCCCACGAGAGCAAGCTCTCGGGGATCGGTCTTGAGATGTGAGACCGGTCTCCGTGGGACCGGTCTTCCGGGTTGAGACCGGTTCTTGTGCGCGTAGAAACTGTCCTGCGAGAGCAGAGCTCTCGGGGACCGGTCTTGAGTGGAGAGACCGATCTCCGAGGGACCGGTCTTACGGAGAGGGACCAGTTCCCATATGCGAAATGTGGAGCTGAGCTCTCGGGACCGTCTCTGGCGGGGAGACCGATCTCGAGTCGAGCTCGGTTGGGTAATGCACAGGATGCATTGTTGAGGGGCTAAAGTGCAATTGTGCATTGTTGAGGGGCTATATAATAGAATGCTATTTTCATGCATGATAACAATGCATATATCTCTCTCTACTAAATAGAGGTAATTTTCATGAAACATAACACATGTATCTTAAGCATTCTAAAATTCTCATATGCTCTATCTAGCATGAATATGCATGAATTTTTATTTTATTATAAGGAAAATAACATAGGTGGAGTTAACCCATTTATGAGGTCAAACCCACCAAGAACTCTTGCAACTCTTTCGTTTGCGCGAACGAAGGTGCCCACAAGTCTCCTAACTCCCTAGGTAAATTCTAAAGGGGTTAGATGAAACAAAAGAACACCCAAGGTGTTCGTTTTTAACCAACCCAAGAAAAGGGCAAAACTCACCTCAAGTGGTAGAAAACCCTCTTAAATCCCAAATGGAAGCTAGAGCACTTATATTCCAACCCAAATGAAGGTTCTACACCTATCAATTAAGTCCCAAAAGTCACAAATAAAAGCTCCCCAAATAAACCCTAGATTTCTCATTTCTAGGTTTCTATACAAAAATCCTTCAAAAACATGATCTAAGGAGAAGATCAAGCTTACTAACCTCTCTTGAAGTCCCAAACCTAGCTAGGAAGGTGCTAGAGTTGAAGTTCCTCCTCCTAACAAGCTCCAACCAACACTCCAAAGCTTCTCCAATGGAGGAAAGCCAACAAGAAGCAAAGAGGAGAGGAAAAGAGAGATCAAAACAAGCTAGAACCGTGAAAAATGGGAGAAGAACCAAGGGATAAGACCCTTACCTGAGATCTCCACGGATTAGGGCTCAAAGGAGCCATCTAAGGGCTGTAAGGGATTATAGATTATATAGAGATGTAACAATCTCAAAAAAACACTCATACGCGCAGACGTGCGGGTACTATGATGGTGCCCAGCGAGAGCTGCAAGCAAACTGCGCAAACCTGAGCCTCGGGTTGGCGAGAAAACACACTGCGTACCGGTACTCCCGCAATGCAAGACGGCATTAAGTCCAAGACGGTATTTCGCCGATGCAAGACGGATCGCTTCTTTAGAGCTCAACCTGAGAGCATCCCAAATTCTTCCTTTTAGAGATTTTGGTGCTATGTTTTAAACCTCAATTTTTGGGATGTGAGCCATAGGTCGGAACATCGTTAACGACTTTCCAGAAACCGTGGAAAGGCTCGGAACACAAATCAAATACTCAAACCTCGCAATTTGCAAAGGTCCAGTGTGCTACAGCAGGCCCAGGTCAGAGAAGGGTCACTGTGCCAAGGTAAGGCCGTCGACACCCACCCAGGCAGTGGGAAGCTGCAGCGGCGGCACTCCGGCCTTGCGGCCCAAAAAAGGTTGTGGCTAGGGCTTCTCCAAGCGTCGCTGCGGCGGCTCTAGGAAGGACGGGCAGCGCCGGCGACCCTCTTGGGAACAACAGTGATGGACGACGGCAGTGGTGCCGGCGGCGGCGGCGATCAGGTGAAGTCTCGTGGCCGCACGGTTGCCCTGGGCTCCGTCTTTAGCTACAGCGGCTCCTGGTGCACGGTTACGCCAGGGGCGGCTCAGGGACGGTTGCCGGGGTTCGAGGATGACGGTGGTGGCGGTACCTACCGGTGGTGGCGGTCCCTGCCGACGGCGCAGGAATTAGAGGCTCGGGTCACCTTCGCCCTCAAAGCCAATAATGGAGAGAGAAAGAGAGAGGGAGAGAGTGAGGAGAAAATAGTGGATTCTCCGGCCGTCGGTGTAGCGACGGTGGCGACGACGCTTCTAAGGAGGACTAGATGGGGAAATAGAGGGTGGCTATGGTTGCGGTTAGGGTTAATGAAACCCTAATCCTAAAGTATATATATTAATAGAGTTGAACTGGAATGCTATCGGTAGCAAACGGGCTCCGTTGCCGCCCATTTGTTTTCAATGATGGAGCCTTCACATTGACGATCTCCACTGTCGAACATGATCTATACCACTTGATGTATCTAGAAACCAAATTTTAAATCTTTTCAACATCATTGACCTAATGATCAAAGGGTTTCAAAATTTGTAATTTTAATGGTACATATGAGGCATTTTCTCGTTTAACGGCGTAAAGTTATCCAAATCAATTGAATTTTAGTTAGAAAATTCTTTAAACTAGTTAGAACAAGATCTGTATTACAAAATTCCAATCATCACTTTGTAGAGGATATTAATTTTCAGCTGTTCATTTTTACATCTACTTGATAGACAAGAGAACAATATAGGAAAAGCATGAAATTTGATTTCTAGATACTTCAAGTGGTATAGATCATGTTCAACGGTGCCGATTGTCGATTTGGAGGCTCCATCATCGAAAACAAATGGATGGCAATAGAATCCATTTGCTATCGATAGTATTCCAGCTTAACTCTCTCTCTCTATATATATATATATATATATATATATATATATATATATATATATATATATATATATATATAAAACTAGGCTGCTAAACTATTAATAGTAGCAAGTCATTGGTTATATTAGGTTTTCGGCCATTGCATGAAGGAATGTGTAGTTAAGATGGTTGTGATCCTCTAGAGTTGAGTCGGGGATTGTTTGAATAGCATAATCTAACGGATGAAAATGGTCAACAAGGTAGATAGTATAGTAATTGGATTACTTGGTGCTGTTGATAGTAAATGGTCAACAAGGTAAATGGTCAACAAGGTGATTGCTTGGTGCTGTTGATAGTATAGTAATTGGATTATATATCTATATCTATATATATATATATAGCAAGGTTTGTATACTATCGGCAGCACGGAGGCCTCCGTGGTGCCAAGTTGTTTTCAATGATACGGCTTCCAAATCGACGATCTGCTCCGTTAGACTTAATCTACACTATTGAAAATATTTGGAAACTAAATTTCATAAATTTTCGGCATCATTTACCTATCAAACATGCAGTCTAAAAATGAACGGCTGAAAATAAAATCTCCTAAAAAATGATGATAAAAGACTTGAATTTGAGATCAGAGGTACTGATCTTACTCTAAATAGTGAAAAGAATTTTCTATAAAATTTTTATCATATTTGGATTGTTTTACAGTTAAATTCACAAACGCATCACATCTACCATTAAAATTGTCAATTTTGAGTCCTTTTGATCACTAGCCAAATGATCTTGAAAAATTATGAAATTTAGTTTCTAAATATTTTTAATAGTGTAGATCAAGTCTAACGGTGATCGTCTATTAGGAAGCGCGTCATCGAAAACAACTTGGTAGCACGGAGGTCTCGTGTTACGATAGTATACGACCTAGCTCTATATATATAGTCAAGCTACTATACTATTATGAGTACGATCGCCATCGTACTTATAAGTGTTTTCGATGATAGAGCTTGCGAATCGACGATCCACATCGTTAAACTTTATCTAGAGCATTTAAAACGTTGAGAAATCAAATTTTCTAATTTTTCGACATCATTTACCTTGCGATCAAAAGGTCACAAAATTGACAATTTTTAAAGGCCGGTATGGAATACTTGCTAGTTTAACGGTGTAAAAGAATCGGAATTTGTTGAATTTTTGATAGAAAATTCTATTTACTACCTAGATAAATATCAATAACTTCGATCTTAAATTGAAGGATCTGATCATCCATTTTTAGGACATCGTTCGATTTTGACCGTTCATTTTATGCTCGCTTGATGGACTTTATCATGATTTCGAAAATTTACGAAATTTATTTTCTAGAAGTTTCAAATACTCTAGATCATATATAACGAAGTGGATCGTTGATTCGGAAGCTCCATCATCGAAAACAACTTATGAGTACGAAGGCTCCAATACTCATAAGAGTATAGTAGCCCTACTCTCTCTCTCTCTCTCTCTATATATATATATATATATCTATATATATATATAGAATTGATACTCTCCATATAGATATGTATATATACATATATATATATATATATATATAGAAATATATATATACATATATATATATATATATATATATATATATATATATACATATAATACTCATAAGAGTATAGTAGCCCTACTCTCTCTCTCTCTCTCTCTATATATATATATATAGAATTGATACTCTCCGTATAGATATGTATATATACATATATATATATATATATATATATATATATATATATATATATATATATATATGTATATATACATACATTGAATTGAGCTCCTATGCTTTTAAAAGTACCAAGTCATTGGTGCTTGTAAGTTTTTAGCCCTTGGATTAATAGATGTGTAGTTAGGATGATGTGGGCCCTCTTGGGTTAAGTGGGTGGTTGGTTGAATAGTATAATCTAACGGATGAAAATGATCAAAGTAGTGGATCTAACGGTAGAAAATTCACAAGCACCAAATGCTTAGTGCTTTTACAAGCACCATAGGACTCTACATACATATATACATATATACATATATATATGTATATATATGTATGTATATGTATTTATATGTATGTATATATATATATATATATATACATACATATACATACATATACATACATATATATACATATATATATGTATATATGTATGTATGTATGTATGTATGTATGATATATATGTATGTATATATATATATATGTATGTATGTATGTATGTATATATATATATAGGCCACTATACTATTATGAGTATTGGAGACCTACTACTACGTAAGTTGTTTTTCGATGATGGAGCTTAGATCGATGATCCGCTCAGATTAAATATGATCTAGAGTATTTGAAACTTCTAGAAAATAAATTTCGTAAATTTTCGAAATCATAATAAAGTCCATCAAGCGAGCATAAAATGAACGGTCAAAATCGAACGACGTCCTAAAAAAGGATGATCGGATCCTTCAATTCAAGATCGGAGTTATTGATCGTTATCTATGTAGTGAATAGAATTTTCTATCAAAAATTCAACAAATTTCGATTCTTTTACACCGTTAAACTAGCAAGTATCCCACATCTGACCATTAAAAATTGTCAATTTTGTGACCTCTTGATCGTAAGGTAAATGATGTCGAAAAATTATAAAATTTGATTTCTAGAAGTTTTAAATGCTGTAAATAACGTTTAACGGTGTGGATCGTCGATTCGGAAACTCTATTATCGAAAACAACTTATGAGTAAAAAGACGATCGTACTCATAATAGTATAGTAGTCGGACCCTATATATATATATATATATATATATATATATATATATATATATATATACATACATTATATATGTATGTATATGTATATATAAATATATATTTATTTATTTATAGTCGCTATTATACTATCGGTAGCACGGAGACTAGGGGTGGCAAACGAGCGAGCCGCTCGTGTTCGACTCGCGTTCGGCTCGATATTTGGCTCGCTCGAGCTCGGCTCGAATTAATTTCAAGTGAGCTTGAGCCTAAATCTCGGCTCGAAATTAATTTCAAGCCGAGCTTGAGTATTACTAGGCTCGTTCGAATTAGGCTCGAAAAGCTCGAAAGCTCGAATATATATATATAGTCTACAATATCATTAATAGTACCAACCACTTGTTTGTTAGATTTTCGAGGTCATTGGATGATGAGATGTGTAGTTAGGATGATAGTGATTCTCTAGAATTGAGTGGGAGATTAGTTGAATAGTATAATATAATGGGTGAAAATGGTCGGAGGGTTAGATTTAACGGTACAAAATTCGATAACACTAAGTATTTTGTACTATCGATAATATAGTAGTCGGACTCTCTCTCTATATATATATATATATATATCTATACTATTGATAATCTTGAGCATTTTGTGCAATCGAGTTTTCTATCGTTAGATTTATCTATATATATAGAGTTCGACTCTTTGTACTACCGATAGTACCAAGCATTTGGTATTCTCGAGTTTCTTAGTTGGATCTACCTCTTTGGCCAATTTAAATCATTAGATCACACTATTCAACTAGCCACCTACTGAACCCTAGGGGGCTACTATCATCTTGACCGTCCATCCCGTCATACAAGGGCCGAAAACCTAATAGCACGCCATTTGCACTATTAATATAATATAGTAGTTTAAATATATGTATAATATTATAATATAGTATAGGGCTACTATACTCTTATAAGTATAGATCTCTTTATACTTATAAATTTTCAGTCGTTGGATGTGCGATTAGGATGATAGTGGTCCTAGGATTGAAATAGTTAAAATAATAAATCCAACGATCGAAAGCGATGAGTATAAATGGATCTATACTCAAAACAATATAGCGGCGAACTCTCTCTATATATAATTATATATAATATATACTTTAATTATATAAAATAATGTATATTATGTATTTTAATTATATCTATATAGAATTTAGATTATTGGGCCCACAAAATTAAATCAATAAAATTCTACTCTAATTGCTCTCTCTCTCTCTCTTTTTATTTGCTCATGAGAATTATTTTTTCTAATTTTTATAATATTATAATATCTTATTTTATGCATTTATTTTATATGTTGAACTATTAGATATTTTTTGTATTAAATTTGAGATAATGTTTTATAAAAATTAAATTATAGATTGCACAATGTTAAAAATGTCAAGCGGCTCGTTTAGGGCTCGAGCTCGCTCGACTCGAAGTTAGGCTCGCTCGAGCTCGGCTCGAATTAATTTCAAGCCAAGCTTGAGCCTAAATTTAGGCTCGAAATTAATTTCAAGCCAAGCTTGAGCTGAGGTAGGCTCGCTCGAGCTCGGCTCGTTTCCACCCCTAACGGAGACCTCCGTGCTACCAAGTTGTTTTTGATGATTCGGCTTTCGAATCGAAGATCAGCTTCATTTGACTTGATTTACACTATTAAAAGTATTTCGAAACTAAATTTCATAATTTTTCGACATCATTTACCTATCAAACAAATAGTCTAAAAATGAACGGCTGAAAATAAAAATCTGATAAAAAATGAAGATGAAAGACTTGAATTTAAGATCAGATATACTAATCTTACTCTAAATAGTGAGGAGAATTTTTTATGAAAATTTCATTGGATTTGGATTGTTTTACATTGTTAAATTCACAAGTGCATCACATCGGCCATTAAAATTGTCAATTTTGAAACCTTTTGATCACTAGTTAAATAATATCGAAAAAATATGAAATTTGGTTTCTAAATATTTTCAATAGTGTAGATTATGTCTGATAGAGTCAATCGTCGATTCGGAAGCCACATCATCGAAAACAACTTGGTAGCATGGAGGCCTCCGTGCTACCGATAGTATAGTAGCTGGATTCTATATATATATATAGGCTAAATTACAGAAAACCCTCTTATCAATACCCGCTTTTTCACTTTTCCTCCCTGTCATTTAAAAACCTACACTTTGCCTCCTTGAAAAATGAGAAATGTTCACAGGGGGGTACACCGTGACAAAATGACAAAAATGCCCTTCACCATTTTTGTCTTCTCCCCTAACCTTGCTCCACCGTCGCCCATCCTCTTCCATTCTTTGAAGAGATCAGAGTGGGCATGGATGGAGAGGCATGCGAGGGTGAGCGCCCCAACCTCTCTCGGCCGTCGCGTCGCCCCTTCTATTCTGTTCTTCGAGGAGATCGGAGTGGGCATGGATGGAGAGGCGTGCGAGGGTGAGTGACGGAGAAGGGCGAAGGGGATGTAGGCGAGGGCGAGGCAGTGGAGGAGGGTGAAGCGGCGAGGCTGGGAGGCGGCAGTGAGGCGGAGGGAGGTGAAGCAACTAGGAAAGGGCGGAGGGGTATTTTTGGCGTAAAAATTATTTTTTAACGGAACCCTAACAGTGCAGTAACGGTAGGGGGGTAAGTGCTCATTTTTCATTTTACAAGGGGGCAAAGTGTAGGTTTTTAAATGACAGGGGGGGAAAGTGAAAAATCGGGTTTTGATAGGGAGGTTTAATATAATTTAGCCATATATATATATATATATATATATATATATATATATATATATATATATATATATATATATATATATATATATATATATATAGAGTACTATACTATTATGAGTAGTAGAGCCCTACTACTCATAAGTTGTTTCGATGATAGAGTTTCCGAATCGACGATCCACTCCGTTAAATATGATCTAGAGTATTTAAAACTTCTAGAAAATAAATTTCGTAATTTTTCGAAATCATTTACCTTACGATCAAAAGCTCACAAAATTGACAATTTTTAACGGCCGATATGGGATACTTGGTAGTTTAACGGTGTAAAAGAATTGAAATAGGTTGAATTTTTGATAGAAAATTCTATTCACTACCTAGATAAAGATCAAAAACTCCGATCTTAAATTGAAGGATCCGATCATCTATTTTTAGAACGTCGTTCAATTTCGACCGTTCATTTTATGCCCATTTGATGGACTTTATTATGATTTTGAAAAATTATGAAATTTATTTTCTAGAAGTTTTAAATACTCTAGATCATATTTAACGGAGTGGATCGTTGATTCGGAAGCTCTATCATCGAAAACAACTTATGAGTAGTAGGGTTCTACTACTCATAATAGTATAGTAGCCCTACTCTCTCTCTCTCTCTCTCTCTCTCTCTCTCTCTCTATATATATATATATATATTGTTATTTTGCTTTTTGCACCTGGCATTATTTTTCTTTCCCCTTGTATTAACTTTCGCATTAAAGTAATTATAATTTGTACAATTCAGCTATCGTATCTTATTGTGGATCTGATAGTCTGGTGGGGCATTAGGGGATTCATAAATGACTTTAGAAGAAAGAAGTTAAAATTGCCTCCTATTGCATATTTTAGTACTTACCATGGATCCATATCACATCTACCAACGGGATACATGTGGAGCCCACAACTTGTGCCGAAGCCGAGTGGTAAGTTCACTTATGGTCCTTTTTGTTTGTTACGATTTGGGTAGTTTATGAATTGAAATGAACTACTGCTTGTTTAGCGATTCTTTTCTCATGCAATGTGTTGATATCCTTCTAATATAACGATAGGCCATAAAATAAAATACGAGTTGAAGTACATTAAGGAACTTTTGGGCATTTTCAATTCGAATCAACACCATAAAATAAATTGCAATGTGTTGATCATATTTCGCATAATTTTCCTAACATATAGAACATTATTCAGTTGGTATGGATGCTTTCAACTGACAGTCAGAATAATGGTTTCTATTTTCCATTTGGCACACTTCTCATGTTCTACTTCGAAGTGAATTTTTTGAAGTCCAAAAACAATCTAACAAAATCTGTAAATTAAGTTGGAAGATATTCCATGGTAGAAATCATAATTATATCCATTTTTTAATGCATGTTGGAAAAGAAGAAACCATGTTTAAGACTTCCATGTATAAATCTTCTAGGATCTGACAAAATCAGTGGTTAAAAACAACATCTAACCTACTAATGCAGATAGAGAGAAACCATATAATACTTATAGAATATTGGGATGTGTAGGGTTGAAAGCCCCAAAATTTAAGGAGAAAGTCTTACGTAGCAGTTCTACCATGTTTAATATATCACAAGCCAATTAAATGATGCCATATCAGGTTAGTTTGGATAATACTACCTACTTTTGTGTGGCTGCACAAAAATGACTTGATAGTTTGTGCAACTCCTTCGTATCTTGTATGCGATTCACCGTTTTGATAGCTTAGTTGCTGACTTTTTTTTTTTTACAGAATTGGTCATAATTATTGGACAATAACATTTGGCATAAATTATAAAGAATGTGTGTTTGCTTGATTAAAGAAACTCGCAATGCATAGTTCATTTGTTTTGTACCATCGTGTATGTCTGACTACAAGAACGGTGTTTGGTCGGTTCGGGCGCACGCACAGACTGCCGAACAGACAGAGTCTCCTTTGTCCGCCCAAGGCTCAACAAATAACATGTATAAAGAGTTTGCCCAGGAAAAACAACAATATACATGATTTGCACGAGGGCAAATATACAAGAGCGAGTGAGAGTAATAACTAGCTATTACAACCAAACAACCAAGCTTTACTTACATTAGCCAAAATATAACTTTCTTCAATTGCCACTACATACATTTTTAATCTCTCAAAATATGACCTCTACAAGTTCTCTCATCATGTATAAGATAGTAGCATAGGGTAGAACTAAAGCATGGAGGTCCTTTACCTAGGGCGCTATGCCCTTGCCGTGATCCTCGACTGCTCTATTCGCGCTAAGAGCTGCAAAATAGTGGGGTGAGAACTAAAAGAAGTTCCCAGTGGGTTTGGCCGCCAACCCCGCCGCCTTTCCCATTAGGTCTAATCAGGCATGAGTAGTAAAGAAAGGAAATATAATTCATAACTAATGCATCTACTATGCCTATAACATGAAACTATAAACAAACAAGCTACTATGCTCATGATGCATGTCATGTCTATGCCATAACCCAATCATCTCGGCCAACCCGTAGGTTAAGCCCAACTCACCAAACCAAATCCCTTTAGTCGGGGAGAATTCCGCTACAACTCGCTAGGACCGTCTGCTCGGGAGAATTCCGCTACCGCCCTAATGTGACTTCGGAGCTCACTGCTTGAGGTGGCGTGATCACCGTCAAGCTAATCAGACTATATGTGAGTATGATCCAATCCTCTAACTTTGAGGATATCATGCTAACCAATGTCATACTCGGGATGTACCATTCCCTAGCATTCAATGCTACAAGGTGCTAAATAACTCGTTTAGTCATAAATGTCACCATAGTTTACTATACTATCTAGGTTCACATTTTGGTTCATGCATCTATAGGTTTCTTACGTATCCAATCTTCAATTCTCGATGCAAATCATTGACTTTAGGAACATGCAAGAAATTCACAACATAATACCAAAGACATCTTTTTTTTTCTTTCTCGTATTACTATCTTGCTTTTATAAGATACAAAAAATTAAAATTTTAATTTAATTTACAAATTTTTATTCAAAATTTGTTTAAAAAATACTTTATTATTAAATCTTTTAGAAGACTTATTAGATCTTAAAAAAATAGTAATAAATTAAATGACAAATTAATTAAATAAATTAAGTATCAATTCATTTAATTTAGCTTGATTTTATCAATATTTTAAATCTTCTAATGCAAAAATAAAATTTTAAGATTGATGACTTGATGTAACTCAAAGTTTGTTTACCTTGATTAGCCAAAAGTTTCACGGTGTGAAGCGAGTTTGATAATATAATTTGTGAAAAACAAATAGATGTTTGTTGTGGATCGAATATATCAATGAAAATTAACTTCTATATCTATAAATAAAATTATTAAATTATAATTTCTTTGACTTACCTAATAAACAAATCTGCAATATGCAACGTCTTTGCATAACTTTAAATAATTTTAGGAAATTATATCGGTCTTTGAGAAGAAAAAAAGACAGGAGAAATGTGACACCCCAATAGTCTCACATTGGATGGGAATGGGGTTGTCATTGGGTTTATAATAGACTTAGACACTAGTAATAATAACTGGGCTTAAGCATTTTGGGCCGGTGGTTGGGCCCAACGAGTTATTATTGCTAGTGGGGAAATCGTTACATTTAGTATCGAGCGGTTCACCGGTGGACATATGTGGCGAGTCTCGGCTGAGCCAAGGTCTGGATGATGGGCTAGCGAGACGAGTCTCCACATAGCACAGTGATATTGTGTGTGTGTGATTTGGTAGACGAGGACGTCGGGGTCTTAACGAAGTACGCGACACCCCGATAGTCTCGCATTGGATGGGAATGGGGTTGTCATTGGGTTTATAATAGACTTAGACACTAGTAATAATAACTGGGCTTAAGCATTTTGGGCCGGTGGTTGGGCCCAACGAGTTATTATTGCTAGTGGGGTGAGTAAATCACAAGAATGTTGCCTGAGAAAGTGAGAAGAAACTTGCCTTAAGTAGAGGAGGGGGAAGGGGAAACTTAAGTAGACGAGGGGGAGGGGGAACGGGACAAAAAAAAAAGCATTCACAGTCAAAAGATACCCATCAAATGCAAAAACACAGAAAAAAAAAGGAAAAGCAAAGCATCAGAACTTAGAAGAAAAAGACGGGAAGAGCAAAGCATCAGAGGGAGGGGGGGCACTGATTGCAAAAGCAAAAAAAACAAAGCCAAAAAAAAAAAATCAAAAAGCAAAAGCATCAGGGGTTTGGTCAAATGCAAAAAGACACCCGTCGCAAAAGGATAGAAAAAAAAAAGGAAAAGCAAAGCATCAGAGGGGGGGCAATAATTGCAAAAAAACAAAAAAATAAAAAAAAAAAAAACAAAAGAAAAAAAAATGACAGTGGGCTGCACGGCACGGTGCCACGGCACCCTTGCGCGTGGCGCAATGTCTTGAGCGGCACGCGATGGGTGCCGACACGGAGAATCTCATCTGGTGCCCACATCTCGGGGGGCACGATGCGTGCCGCACGGCACGGCGGCGACGCGCAACGAAACTTAAAACCTTGCACCATAGTTTAATATACTGTCTAGGTTCACATTTTGGTTCATGCATCTATAGGGTTCTCTCGTACCCAATGTTCAATTCTCGATTCAAATCGTTGCCTTTACTTTAGGAACATGCAAGAATTCACAACATAATACCATATAACTCCTATGCATGATCTCTAAATATGAACATACATGATCAATATGGTGACTTAGACATTGTTACGATATATTTTATCTATATTAGGATACTGTGTATTATTGTCTTCTATAGAGTAGTATCATTGCCTTCTATAGAGTAGGTGTCACGCCCCAAGACCGCTACCAATCTAGTCTGGTTCGGGCGCGTCCAACAGACGCCGAACGGACAACAGCTCCCCTGTCCGCCCAAGGGTCAACAATAAGATTGTGTACAAGAATTTACCCAGAAAATTAAATTCTAAGCATACACAATCAACGGGCACCAGTAGTGCCAACAACTAAGAGTAAGCAATCCACAAGTAATAACAAGTGAAATAAGGAGAGATACACCTAGTTATTACATCATATTTGAATTCTTTTTACATTTACATTTTTCCCAAAAATGAATACATGATCATTTCTCAAGTACATAATTAGCTCTTCCAAAATCATAAAGCATCTAGATACAAAATGGTACTCTAATACATAAAAGGAAAGCTACTACTCTACTACTGCTTGGGTGCGATGCCCTTGCAGCGGTTCTCGTCCAGCGCGCTCGCACTCGGCCCTGTAATGAAGTGGGGTGAGAACTATCTTCCATACCTCCTAGTGGGTTCGGCCGCCGACTTTGCCGATCTCCCCACTAGGTCCAAGTGGGCAAAAGTAACAAATAGATAGATAGATAGATAGATATCAAAGCGGTAAACGACATAACAGGAAAAGTATGCTACTATGCCCAAAATCATAGATAATGAATGCATCATTTAGTAAAGGTTTACTATCATGCTACTATGTCCAATGTATGCCCAACAAGCCAATGTTCAATGACAGTCCTGTTCTCTTTTTGTTTCCCAATCCTTGGCGAATCTCTTGGGTTCGCCCATGACTCACATATCCATTCCGTAGGGTATGGAGACTCAACTCGCTCTCGAACCCGGGACTGTCTGCGGGACATCAACTCTTCCCCTCTCGTACCATACTCCGGAGTGCACGACAACTTGGATGGCTTTACCATCCCAAATAACAGACCGTGAGCTTGATGTATCTCAACTCGAGGACACCCTATGTGACGCACTGAACTTTCGCAAATAGTAAGGTTCGAGTATTGGATGTGAGATCTGAGCTTTTCCAGACTTTCTGGAGGGTCGTTGACTGTGTTCCGACCTATGGCATGAGTCCCGAGAATAGAGGTTTAAACCTATGCATCAAAGTCCAAAAAGTTGGATTTTTGGATAGCTCTCGGATTGCATTTTCGGGCATCTGTACCGGTATAGACTGGGTGGTTGTACCGGTACAGGCTTGATGGTTGTACCGGTACACTTTGGATTTTGTATTGGTACAGAGGGTATTTTCTCTCAAACCCAAGGCTCGGGTTTGGCAGTTTATGAGGATGCATGCGGTACACTTTCCCGTGTCTGGGTACACTTTGATTTCGAAAATATGAAGCGGGAACTTTTGTGCGATTTGGCCTTTCCTATATGACACCCATGTCCCTTAGGGCTTCTTTTGTCTTTGCTCTCACGGGGAAATAGGGTAAGGAGCTCTCTCAACTCCTCACTTCCATTCCTTTGATTTTTGTTGGGATTTCTTGAGATTAATCATCTCCCTTCACCCTCTTTTGCTTCTTGGTGCATACCTCACCATGGATGAAGCTTGAAGGCTTGGTTTTGGTGCTTGAAGGATGAGAGATCTTCAAGCCTTGAGGACTTTGGGACTTGTTGGAAGCTCCAAAGAGGTTAGCATCATCTCTATTTCCTCTAGTTTGGGATTTTGATGTTTCTTTTGGTAGAAACCCTAGTTTTGGAGATTTAGGGTTTATTTTGGGGCTTTGTGATTTGGGGCCTTTTGAGCTCAATTGATTAGTTTAGAACCTTGATTTAGGTTGCATTGGAAGGGATTTAACTTCCATTTGAGGATTTGTGAGGGATTTCTACACATTAAGTGAGTTTTTCCTTATCTTTACCTAGATGTTTAAATATTGAACTTATGGTTCATCTTTTGAGGTTGTAACTCCTAGGGCTTACCTTGTAGGGTGCTAGATCGAAGTAGGAATATAGACTTGGTTAGCGTTTCGGAGAGACGCTTGGAGCATCGGTGGGTTTGGCCTCACCAAGCACAATGAGAAATTCTCATTGGTGTTTATTTGCATTTGGTTAATTGGAAAATCATGCATTTTCATGATAGTTATATTATTTGTGAATTTTAGAATGCTTAAAACTTGTATGTTATGTATAATACAATTTTACCTCTATATAGTAGAGATGTGTGCATGTGAGACTAAGTAGGTGTTGGCATTCTAGTTGAGACATGAAACTATATGGTTATAGTGAATTTGAAACATGTTTGTGGATATAGAAACTATGCATGACATAGGAGAAAAGTCCTTGTCATAAAAAGGCATTGGCTTGGCATCAATATGTGACTTAATGAGCTAATGTCATTAAGCGACATTAGGCTTGTGATTGAACATTGACATAGTGGAATGTAGTGTCATGAGAGCTATTGTACTAGACCTTAGGGTTGCTAGTGACATTTGCCATGTGAGAGACATGAGGATTTAGGTACTTGGGACTAGACTTTGCTTGCTTGCCATTTGTGCTCATTCGCACATGCTTGTGAGGGTCGCTCCCTGTCACGCCCCGAGCCCGCTCTTGTAATTTGGTCCGGTTCGGGCGCGTCGAACAGACGCCAGACGGACAGCACCTCCCCTGTCTGTCTAAGGCTAAGCAACAAGATCGTGTACAACAAGTGCCCAAGAAACAACTTGATAACATACACAATCCACAACGAAAGCACAACCAGTGCTAAGCAAAGAGAGCAAGCGTCACAAGTAAACAACAAGTGAATAAAAGAGAGATAACTTATCTATTACATTCATTCAGTCTTTAAGCCTTCATTACATTTAATCCTTGAATAATATACAAGTGGCATACATCAGCACAAAACCTCACCACCTATACAAGATCTACTCTCAAAAGATACATACAATGTAACTCTAATGCAACAGGAAAGTAAACTAGTACTACCACTAGGGCACCAAGCCCTTGCCGCGATCCTCACCTGGCGTCGATGAGCTAGGACTTGAAATAGAGGGGGGTGAGAACTATCTTCCATAGTTCCCAGTGTGTTCGGCCGCCGACTCTGCCGATCTCCCCACTAGGTCCAAGGAGGCAAAGAGTAGAACAATAGATAGATATAAAGGTAACTGAAAGCGATAGAAGTACTGTAAAGTAAATGCAATAATCTACTATTGTCACGCCCCGTGACCGCCAATTTGGTCGGCACGGGCACATCAAACAGAGATCGGACGGACGACACCTCATTGTCCTTGTCTCAACAAACGAGTCATGTACAAGCAATCTCTAAAAGATAAAACATTCCATACATGACCAACCAAAGCACAAAAAGTGCAACCATACAAGAGCAAGTGATACAAGTAATGAAACAAGTATATAAAAGAAAGAAATACTTAACTATTACATTCAAGTTTCTTTTCTCATTTATCATTTACAACAAGTTCCTCTATACAACCTCAAAGTAGATATGTACAACATCACACAAAATCTCACACCTATACATCATCTACACTCATATACACGTCGGTGGCTCTAATGTAATAGGTGGCCGCTACCTCGAACTAGGGCGCTATGCCACTGCACGCCACGCTCGCCGGTACTCGCACTAGGCCTGCGAACAGTGGTGGAGTGAGAACTATGAATAGTTCCCGATGGGTTCGGCCGACTCACCGTCTCTCCACTAGGTCCATATAGGCATAGGTATGCACAGATAGATATTCATACGAAAAGCAGTAAAACATGCTATTAATATCTCTACTATGCTCAATCATAAGTAAACACGCTAAGTTTAGCATAAAGAAACTATCACATTTCTAAGTTTAACAAGAAACACATTCTTCCCTCTATTCAATCTCTTGGCTTACTCTCGAGGTTCGCCACAACTCACGAGAGGTCTCAAGGGTGCGAGTACGGGGCACTCGCGAACCGAGACGGTGCGTGGGGCATCCACTCGCCCAAGACATCAACTAGTCCCGTGTGCTATACTCCGGAGTGCACGCTTGTGAGGAGCGACCTCCACAAGCTCTAACAGACTGTGAGTAAGATCCAATCCTCTCACCTCGAGGATACCCTGTCAACTAGGGAAGCAACTCTAAGAACTATCACCTTTAGTTCATCATGTATAGAGTTCACCTACACTCTAGTTCAACATGTAATAGTTCAGTGTTCTCAGTTTACTAGATGCCACTCGATCTAGGTTGTCATTCATCTCTAGATTGCCATTCATATCTAGGTTGTCATTCATTTCTAGATTGTCATTCATATCTAGGTTGTCATTCATCTCTAGATTGTCATTCATATCTAGGTTGTCATTCATTTCTAGATGCCACTCGATCTAATAGCCCGCCAGACCGACGAAACTCTTCACTTCCGTCACATTAGTCGGGCGCGGCCAATCCTTTATCACTTCTACTTTCCTCGGGTCAACGGAAACACCACCCTCGGAAATCACATGGCCCAGAAAAGCGACTTCTCGAAGCCAGAAGTCACACTTCTTCAACTTTGCATATAGCTTCTCCTCCCGAAGGATTTGAAGCACTATCCGCAAATGCTCTGCATGCTCCTCGTCGCTGCGCGAATAGACCAAAATATCGTCTGTGAAGACTACGACAAATCGGTCTAAATGCGCCCTGAAAACACGGTTCATCAGGTCCATGAATGCTGCCGGGGCATTGGTAAGCCCAAAAGGCATGACCGTGAATTCATAATGACCGTATCGCGTTCGAAACGCGGTCTTCTGCACATCTTCCGGCTTAATCCTCAACTAATGATAGCCGGGCTGAAGATCTATCTTAGAGTACACACGTGACCCTTGTAGCTGATCAAACAAGTCGTTGATTCGGGGCAACGGGTACCTATTCTTGATAGTGACCTTATTCAACTCACGATAATCAACGCAGAGTCGAAAATATCCATCCTTCTTGCACAAAAACAGGACCGGGGCTCCCGCGGCGATACACTCGACTTAATGAACCGCTTTGTCGAGAAGATCCTGTGGCGGTCTCTTAGGCTCCCTCGGCTCGGCGGTGCCGTACGATACGGGGCCTTAGAAAGGCGCGGTCCGGGAACTAAGTCTATCACGAACTCAATCTCCCGGTCGGAGGCATGCCGAAGCAACTCCGCGGGAAAAACGTCGGAAACTCCCGCGCTGAGCAACTCTTCAAGTGCCGGGGCCACTCGGTCCACCTCCACAATGGTCGCCAAATAAGCCGCGCAACCGTTGTTGACCAATTTCCTTGCTCTCGTCGCCGACACTGTGGCGGTGAAGCACGTGCTATTACAAGCTCGATACGTGAATTCCTTCTGCCCCGGCTCTCGAAATGTAATCACCTTACTCCTCGAGCAATTGATGCATAATACTTCGAGAGCCGATCCATGCCTAGGATCACGTCGAAGTCCCTCAACTTCTTGAGTACTAACATACGAATTGGCACTACCCAGTCCCCAATCGTACTGGACAAGCCAAAGACTCCTTACGAATAACAAAGTCGCGCCCTGGACCCGACACTCGCCACGTACTATCACTCAGCCGATACTCTATACTATGCACGTCGGCGAAAAGTCGACTAAGAAATGAATGTGTGGCGCCGGTATCGAACATGGCTCTAGTGCGAATGCGTTGATTAGAATTATACACTGCCACCACATTGCGCTCCTCGGCTCGGGGCTCCTCAACGAGCGGCGAACACCCGTCCGCTCGGAGTGGCCGTGCAACTTCTGGTTAGCGCGGGACCATTGAGCGCTCGGCAGACGTCGCGGCAGGGGGAGCTCCGTATCGGGATGGAATCGCCGGAGCCGATGCGACAGACCGAACGGAGGAGGCTCCTCTCTGAGGGCAGTCACGCATAATGTGCCCCGCCTGCCCGCACTTGAAGCACTTCCCGTGGCGTTGCTCGCAGACCCTAGGTCGATGGTCATCACCACAGAAAAGACACCGCTGCGGTCCGCGCATCCCCGATCTTGTCTTCGAATGCTTCGGGGGCCGCCTAGAACTGGATTGCCCCGCCGAACTACCGCCAGGTCGCTTCCTTCCCTTTTCCTTCTCGAATGCTTCGCGATCCTCCAGAAGCGACCAGCCCATCACCAGCGTAGGGAACCGGTCTTGGCTACGGAGACCGGTCTCTAGGGTCCGGTCTCTACCATCAGGACCGGTCTCCAAGCGCGAAACTTCTGCGCAAAAGCTCTCGGCCGCCTTTCCTGCGTACAGGAACCGGTCTCCGCCGCCGAGACCGGTCTCCACAAGCACAAATCTGCAGGTTTGTGCAGATTTGAACAATCTAGCTCTCGGGACCAACTCCGATGCACTTTTTGCCTTCGGATCAACTTTGGACTTTCCGAAGCTCATCCTCTCGACAAGTAGTCTATTCCAAACGACGTGTAACTCTCGGATTTCGAGAATTCACATCCTTACACTCCCTACAAGCCGGCACTCCGGAGTTAGCCTTTGCGATACGTTCGCGCGTGCGGTATTGAGAAACCTACAGGGCCGATTGGGACAGACTTATTCCTTGCGGGGGATGTTGGGGCTACCACAGCACTTAGGTGGCACAAGCTGGATTACACTTGTATAGATTTTGGAAAGAGAATTGAATTATGACATTCAATATTAAATGATGATCACTACTAGATAGTACATAGTAGTTGGATTACTTGGACATGCTTAGAGCATACTTTAGGACATGTAGTATACTTGATTGTCCATTATTTGCATCATATTATACTTGGTTGTTATAGTAGAGCGTATCTTTTATATGTTGGCATATCATACTTGGATAGCATATAATGTATACATGTGGCATAGTAGTGTAGCATTTCAGTTATGCTTTTATTACAGTTGTTTATTTACCGCACTCTTACTATCTCTTTTGGACCTAGTGGAGCATGCAACTGAGGTCAGTAATTGCCCATTGGGAACTATAAATTATAGTTCTCACGCCCTCTGTTTTCTGACTCTTTTCAGCGCCTTCTGCATCGGGGGAGGCCAGGGACCGCGGCAAGGGCGTTGCCACGGGTTAGCGACTTCGGCGAGGGTGTTTGATAGGTGGTCCACCTCTCTTGTATTTTTATTTTGGAGAGGTTTTGAGAGTTGTACCTTGTATAGAGACCACCATATTTTGTGGATACTTGTGTTAGTTGTTGTATCACCTTTTATTTCTCTTTGGTTATTCAGTTTACTTTACTTCCTACTTGCTCTTAGAACTTAGTTGATTATCGCTCTAATATCTCTAGTTGTAGCCTATTGTTGTCGCTGTTTTTTGGTAGACGCCTTGTATGTGTTGACATATGGCGGGTCTGGACACGCTACTGGGAAGGCCCTGCTGGTCCCGGGGCGTGACACCCTACGAACTAGGGCCAACAACTCTCTCGGAACTCACCTATTCCGACGTCCATCCATAAGTGTTTAGCTACACCAAGTTCTTTGTTCACGAGTCATTCACTAGGGAATCCATCTATCCCTATGTTCACACATATCACTAGTGTCATTTACACTACATTAGATGCCACTCGTTCTGTTCTTTAATCAGTTAGATGCCACTCTTTATGTCGCTAAAGAAATGGATTAAATGCCACTCTTTATGCCACTCGTTCTGTTCTTTAACCATCGAGTTCATCTCTCTCTTAAGCACTATAGGATTCAATGTCCAGACTCAATCCTTACCTATCCATTACACCAAGTATTCAACTCACACTAGGTTATCAATTAGAAAGTATAAAGAAATGGATTAACATGCAATCCTATAATGCAACATGTAAGAGATAAAATTCATGTTATTCTAAGGGCTAAATTACAGAAAACCTCCCTGTAGGATTCAATGTCCAGACTCAATCCTTACCTATCCATTACACCAAGTATTCAAGTCACACTAGGTTATCAATTAGAAAGTATAAAGAAATGGATTAACATGCAATCCTATAATGCAACATGTAAGAGATAAAATTCATGTTATTCTAAGGGCTAAATTACAGAAAACCTCCCTGTAATAACCCGCTTTTTCACTTGCCCCCCCTGACATTTAAAAACCTACACTTTGCCCCCTTGTAAAATGAAAAATGTGCACAGGGGGGTTATGATGTGTCAAATGACCATTTTGCCCCTCGCCATTTTCGTCTTCTTCCTCATCTTCCTCTGCCGCCCCTTCGATCGGCCGCAATTCCCACTCAATCGGCCACGATTTCTCTCCATTTCCTTCTCTTCCGGCACCCCTTCTCCTCTTGCACCCTCGCCGCCTCTCAATTTCGGCGACAGCAGGGAGGAAACTGAGGTGGGTTGTCTGCGACCACGAATGACGTACTTCGCACAGTGAATTTTATCTTGAATTTCCCGTGGCGTAGTATTCACGATTCAGATTAATATTTAAATAAGTATGGTTATCAGGTATTGTGGATCTATGGCTTCCAATAAACGCAAGCATCTATTGTTAATTACCCCTATAAAATGTTAGGGCACCTTCGATTAAGAGACCTCTGAAATGCTGGAATTGAACAAAAGAAAATTTTATAATATATCGTTCAATTACATGGCTTTAACCAAGGGCATACCCTCGGACATAAATGGAGCATGAAAAGAAAAGAAAAGTTTAATTTGACAATATGATGATCAATTAAACTTAAATTTGATTGCTCCTTAGTTATATGTCCCAAGATGCTCAAAGTATGTAATCAAATTAATTTTGTTGGGCCCTACATGTTTTGGAGCTCAACATTGTTCACCCTAAAATGAAAGATTGATTAAATTCCATGTATATACATTGGGATTTAATCCAACTCTAATTATATGTATTAGAGTTTGATTTGACTAATTGAACTTTAAATGTATGTGATAAAGTCCAATTTGATTTGACATTCAATTTGAGCTTTCATCCTAAATGTATGTGTTAGGATTAGTCCAAATATTTTGAATTAGACTCTAATTTTATATCTTAGAGTCTGGTGTAATTAGGCTCTAAGCTTATGTGTTAGAGCTTAATCATATTTGCTTTTGGTTATCATAAGGTGAAATGCTAACTAAATCCTAATTATATGTATTAGGATTAGTCAAATTTGATTTAAATTAAACTCCAAATATATGTATTGGAGTCTAACTTAACGTCATTTGTTTGAACTCCAAGTAGATATATTAGAGTCCAATAAATTTAATTTGATTAGGTGAAATCTAATCTATTATTTTTATCTTAGTCGTATATACTTAAGATAAATGGATGGTTTGATCAATTCTAACCGAATGTTTTAGAATTTGATCGAGTTTGAATATGATAGTGATTTGACTCTAGTTTTATATGCTAGAGAATTGGGTGATTTGAATTGGGATTTAATTGGAATTTTGATTGGGTTTGGGTTAGGTTTGGGCTTAATTTTGGTTGTGGATTGGAATTGGGAATTGGGTTCATTTGGTCTTAATTTTGGTTTTGAAATGTGCTTAGGCAAATGGGCTCAATGTGGGTTAAGGTTTCGTTGGGCTTAGGTAAATGGGTTTAATGTGGATGGGTTTGATGTGGATAGATTTAATGTAAATAGGTTTAATATGGATGGGTTTGATGTGGATAGGCTTAATGTAAATGGGTTTAATATGGATGGGTTTGGGTAAATGGGTTTAATATGGATAGGCTTGGGTAAATGGGTTTAATATGGATGGGCTTGATGTGGATTGTGGGTTGGGTTTAATTTTGATGTGGACTTAGGCAAATGGATGGATTTGGGTATGGGCTCAATTCAAGCCCATACAGCTTAGGATCCATATGAATGGATTTGGGTATGGGCTCAATTCAAGCCCGTATGACTTAGGATCATATGAATGGATTTGGATGTGGGCTAGTCCGAATGAGGTTCATTTTCATTTTGAAGTGGTTAATTCGGATCTGTTTGAGATTTGATCAAAATTGAAATATTAAAATCAAGTGCATGCATTCTTTTATTTTGCGGGTTCTTGGTCATGAATAAAAAAAGTTAAAACCAATTTCAATCTCATGACTCAAATTAATTTGGAGTATAAATCGTTCAATGTGATCAAATCTCAATTTAGTCTAATTTGACCGAATCGAGAGGTTCGATTTTAGATAGCATTAAGGGATTCGATTATCTTTCGAACATCCCTTTGTTCTTCTAATATAAAGACGATCAAAAGAATAACAAAGCTCCCTCTCTTTTTGATTAGAGGAGTAATATCTCTTTTCTGGTGACATTTTTTACAAAGAAAAGAGCACCGCTCTCTCTTTACATGGTTCGTCGTCAAAAACTGTGTTCTAGACATTTTATCAAACAGTCGGTATGCATGTTCCGTGAGTGCAACACTGACATTTTTTAAAGAGGAGAGCACCGCTCTTTCTCTATCAGGTTAGCCGTCAAAAATTGTCTTGGGCAAGGTTTTAAGTCCCCGTCGGTACGGGCCGTATCTACCGTGCCGTCACCGTGCCAACAAGATACGACGATACGGGCCCGTGCGGGTGGCACGATTTAAACTTTAAAACCTCTATTTTTAAATTAGTGAGTAATTTCCTCAATAAAGTTTAAAAGATGTGATAAAAAGACATAATAAATAGTTAGAATATTTTGTTGATAAAGAAAATAAATATTTCATGCTATTATGTGTTGGCACACATGAATTTTTTTGACCGGCACGCATCGGCAGGGCTCGATACGCACCGTGCCGGCAAGTTTCCGGCACGACCCCGTGCCACGGCACTTAAATCCTTGGTCTTGGGCATTCTGTCGAACAGTTGGGGGCGCGTTGTGTGGCGCAACACCGACTTTATTAAAGAGGAGAGCATCGCTCTCTCTCTATTAAGTTCGCCGTCGACGACGGCGTCTTGAGCATTCTGTCGAATAGTTGGTGGGCGCGTTGTGCGGCACAACACCGTCTTCATTAAAGAGGAGAGAATCGCTCTCTCTATTAAGTTCGCCGTCGACGACGATGTCTTGAGCATTCTGTCGGACAGTTGGTGGGCGCGTTGTGCGGCACAACACCGACTTTATCAAAGAGGAGAGCATCGCTCTCTCTCTTTTACGCTCGTCGTCGACAACCGCGTCTTGGGCATTTCGTCGAACGGTTGGTGGGCGCAACACCGACTTTATTAAAGAGGAGAGCATCGCTCTCTCTCTTTTACGTTCGCCGTCGACAACCGCGTCTTGGGCATTTCGTCGAACATTTGGCGGGCGTGTTGCCGCACGTTGTCGTTGTCGCTGGGAATTCGCCGCGCCATCATCGCGGCGAGCCATCGTTCCACATCACCGCACTGGCTCGTTGCATGCCGCTCAGGATGATGAAGCGACCGAGGGACTCGTTGCGGTCAGGGCGGAAAGCGTTTCGGCCGCTGCGGGTCGAGGCTCGCCGCGGCGAGGTGATGCGGTCCTCGACGACGACGAGCGACTCGTCGGCGAGGCGCCGAGGGACTCGTCGTCGCAGGGAGATGTGGCCTCGGCCATCCGTAGTGCCGCGGCGGACGGGCTCCTCTCGCCCGAGCCAGCCGAGGCTGGCGGCGAGGCGCCGATCGCGAGGAGGTGCGGGCGGCGCGGGTCGCTTCGCGACAACAGGTGTACACTTGCGCTGGATTTGCCGTCGAGGTCGCGCATTTGCGAGCTCGAGAGCGGGAGCTCGAGGACCCTACGCCGGGAGATCTATCGCGACGCGCGCGTGCGGGTGCCGCGGGCGCCGGGAGTTAAGGGTCGCGAGCGCCGGAGAGCTTAAGGACAATGGAGGCGGCAGAGGAGGCGTGGCTTCGCGACGGCGGGCTTCGCGACGGAGTGAGCTTCGCGACGAGGAGCTACGGAGTCGGAGGTCCGCGACGGCACGGCAATGGGCGCGGGTCGTCGCGACGGCGGGGCTACGACAGAGGGGGCACGAGCGTCGGAGCTTCGCGACGGCGGGGCCGTGACAGAGGGGGCACGAGCGTCGGAGCTCGGGTTCACCAAGAGAGAGAGAGAGTGTAACATACTGGACTTGCGCAAATCGCGGAGGTCGAGTATTCGACTTGAGTTCGGAGCCTTTCCACTTTTCTGGAGGGTCGTTGACTGTGTTCCGACCTATGGCATGTGTACCGAGGTTAGCGGATGAATCCCAAGCACTAAAGTCCAAAAATGTGGATTTTAGCTTGCACTTGCATGGTTGGTTGGGTGCACAGTGAGATGGATACGCACGTACGGTTCGACCGACGGGACGGTTGTTGGACACCAACCCGAGCCTCGGTTTGGCCGTGCCGCAGGTCTCGTACGGTATGGGATGGCTTGTACAGACACCGGCAGCATTTCGAGCACTTTAAACTGCAGGGGTGTTTTAGCATTTTGTTGCTTCTATTAGCGTACCACACACCCCTAGGGCTCCATTTGAGCACCCCCACCGCAAAGAAAGAGGCAGAGGAGCTTCTCTCTCGCTCCTTTGCATTTCTAGGGTTTTGGTTGGGTTTTTCTTAGGATTAAACCATCTCTTTTGCTCTTTTTGCTTGGTAGAGCCTTCCTCACCATTGTTGGTGCTTGGAGCTTACCTTTTGGAGCTTGGTGGAGGATCAAACTTCAAGCCTAGAGCATTTTGAGCTTGGATTGGAGCTTCTTAGAGGTATGTGGATGCATTCCTTCCTCTAGATTCGGTTTTTGTGGCATTTTGTGAGATGAAACCCTAGATTTTGGACTTAGGGTTAGATTTTGGGGATTTTCGATTTTAGGCCTTTGGGACCTAATTGATGGGTTTAGAACCTTGATTTAGGTTGGTTTGGAAGGACTCTAACTCCCATTTGGAGATCGTGAGAGTTTCCTTCGCATTCGGTGAGTTTTCTCCAACCTTTTGTGGAGTTCCTTAAAGTGTGAACTCAAGGTTTATCTTCTTAGCTTGTAACTCCTAGGGTGTGCTTTTTAGGACTCAAGAGTGATTATCGAAGCTTCGTTAGCGGTGAGCAACGCTTTCGCACTTGGTGGGTTTGGCTTCACGAGCATAGGAGCAAATAGCTCCTAAGTGCTTTTTCGCTTTGGTTTAATTCTGTTAAAAGCATTTTTATGCTAGATGGAATTATTATGACTTTTGGAACACTTAAAGTGCATGCCTTATGTATGATAAAATTTTCACTCTATATAGTAGAGCTTTCTGCGTTAAACAGCATGCATGTGAGGGGCTTTGTGGGCACCTGGGAGTGTGTCATTCATGTTTATATAGCTTAGATAATGTAATTATGAACATTGAACTCTTGTTGGAACGTAGAAAGATTAAGTGTCATCAAGCGGCACTTAACTTAGAAAACTGTGAAACTGCAACATAGAGACATTGACCTAGGCCACTGACATCTATCATATTCCATGTTAGAGACATGATGACATATAGATAGGCCTTGGACACAAGTTGACTTTACTTTCCATGTTAGACATGATGATTTGAGACTTGTGACAGCTTCTTGTGACTATATGCCATTGTGCTCATTCGCACATGCTTGTGAGGGTCGCTCCTCATGTTCCTGCAAGACTCCGAGTTGGCCAACGCGTTTCATGTATTCGCCGTGCGGGATTGGGCGCCAAGTGGATTGTCGTGGGACGCCTCATTCCTAGGTGGGAATGTTGACTACTACGGGGCCATTAGGCACATTTGGGCTAGGCACTTCCTTCGTGGGCATCGGCCATATCGCCTTCGGTTGGATCTTATTGCACTTAAACTTAATGTAGTTTAAAGGAAACTGTGGACTTTGACTAGAATAGTAAACTTTAACACTTTACTATCACTTGTGGACATTGTGGACTTTGATTAGAATAGTAAGCTTAAATCTTTTACTATCATGTTGGGAACTTTGTACTAATTATAGTGCTTTCTATTCATGCTTAGAATAGCGTATTCACTTATGTAATTTTCATGCCAAGTAGAGGTACTATGCTTAGAAGCTTACATGTTTAAGTTACATGCCGTTTTACTTTACCGCTTACTTGTTTAGTTTGGGCCTAGTGGAGCATGCAACTGAAGTCAGTAATTGCCCACTGGGAACTATTATTTAATAGTTCTCACGCCCTCTTTTTCTAATGTTTTCGTAGCCTTCGCATGAGGCAAGGGATCGCGGCAAGGGAGTCGCGTCGAGTTAGCTCATAGCAGCTTTACTCTCTTTTAGGTGGTTCTACCTTTCTCTCTTTTTGGTTTTTGTGAGAGAGAGATCTTTGTATCCCGGTATAGAGACTACCATGTACCTTTTATAGCTTTTGGTTGTGGATTTATTGTTGTACTTATTTTCAGCTTCTTAGTGTTGTTAGTACTTTATTTCCTATATAGAGATCTAGTTGTTATATTGTGCTCTGATGCTACTAGATGCCTCTTTTCTTGTTGTTTTATTTATCGTTTTGTTAGACGCCTTGTATATTTTATGTACTTACGGTCCGCACGCGCGGCAAGCTTCACGGGTCCCGGCGTACGCAGAGAGAGCTTTGTTTTTCCCCTCTCTTTTTTTTTACCAGAGAGGGAGAAGGAAATATATGTCATATTCATGGGGAAGGAGAAGAGAATAAAATGATTACCTTTTCCTTTCCTTTTTTTTTTGAAGCTGGGGAATGGGATTAGTTAGAAAAAAAGTTTCAGAGTTCAAAAGATCGTCCTCTTTTAATTGGGTTTCAAGTGGGTATTTATCGATCTCTTCTCTCTCTTTTTTTTTTTAGATCGTGTGATGACGGGATAGCAAGCATGGAGTGCTGGGAGGTTGATCGTATGGTAATGGACGTTGGTAGCAGATCGTGCAAATAATGGGATGATATTTGCAACTTAATCCCTTTATTTGCTTATATTATGTTTCTATGCTCGAAGTGGAGCATTTTATAAATATATGAAAGGGGAATGACTGATTGCTAAATGGTACATATATAATACCCATGCACCTAGTGTATGGATCGACCTGTGCACCATTTCTTCAAAATTTGGATTTGGTTTTGTCTATGCACCTAGTGCACGGATAATCTCGTACACCACATTCAAATTCTTCTCTTCTTCTTTTTTTTTTTCTTTTTTTTATATGCTTCGATACGGGGCAACGAGAGCGAAGCAGGCGACGGAGGAGGCGAAGGGTCGTGGCGAGAGGTCAGGAAGTAATGAGGCGGCGAAAGGCGGAATGAGGAGGCGAGGAGCAATGGAAGCGGGGCGGAGGGGTATTTTCGGTATAAAAAAATATTTTATAATGAAACCCTAACGGGAGGGGGTGAAGTGCAAATTTTTCAATTTACAAAGGGGCAAAGTGTAGGTTTTTAAATGTCAGTGGGGGGAGTGAAAAAGCGGGTTATTACAGGAGGGTTTTCTGTAATTTAGCCTATTCTAAGACATAATAAAGAGTTCGGTTGCTTCGGGATGACACCCCCCACCTTTCGAAGAAGTTTTACGTTGTAGAGGTCCTAAGGATGCTCCTCGGCACTTGCTTCGACGATGTTTCGGCCTCCTAGGTCGAAACGAAGCACTATCGGCCTTGTCTTGCCGATAACTTTCCGACGGCTCGACGGATTGTAAATCCGACTTCGCCCACGTGTTTAGACACCTATCAATTAGGTTTAGATGCCATCAATTGAGATCAAACCCCTCTATTTAGGAAAACCCCATTTTGGAACCCTAGATTTGTATTCATGCAAACCACTTAACTAAAACCATAGATCCTAGCATCAATCTACTTGTAGCATACTAGAAGTCCATATGACCCATTTATAAAGCTAAAAATCCAAACCCTAGGTTTCTACTATTATGTGTTAGTAGCTCACCTCTTAAGTTACTCCAACGGAAGGAATAATATATAAGATGCGGTGATGCTCTCCTTCAAGTTATCCTCCTTTCTTCTCTTCTTCTTCTTCTTCTTCTTCTCTTCTTCTTCTTCTTCTTCTCCTTCTTCTTTTCTAGAGAGAGAGAGAAATGAGAGTTGGGTAGGAAATGAAAGAGGGAGAGAAAGCTCTTTTCCCTCTATACCTCTAACTAATGCCACATTTGCATTAAAGCCCCTCCACTTTGCCTGTCTTAACTGCTCTGCCTGGGCAGATTTCGCGCACGGGGACCGGTCCCTCTATTGGAGGACCGGTCCCCAAGAGCACTCCAGGCAGGGAGAAAGCTCTCTGCTAGCTTCTACGCGCACGGGGACAGGTTTGTCCCTAGAGGACCGGTCCCCGAGAGACCGGTCTATCCATCCAAGACCAGTCCCCGAGAGCTTGCTCTCGTAGGACACTTACGGGAACCGGTCTCTCACTGGGAGACCAGTCCCCACAGCCACAGGGACTCCTCATTGCTTACGGGGACCGGTCTCTCCCGCCAGGGACCGGTCCCCCGAGAGCAACAACGCGCAGAGGGCTTTTCCTCGCGCACTCGCTTACGGAACCGGTCCTCGGTAGAGGGACCGGCCTCGAGAGAAGAATCCGCCAAGTGCAGATTTTATACCGTTTGCTCTCGTGACTCCGACTCCAATGTACTTTTTGGGTTTTAGACATCTTTGGCTTTTCCGAAGCATACCCACCGGACAATTAGTCGATTCTCGACGAAGTCCAACTCTGATTTTAAGAATTCACTTTCTTACAGTAGGATTATATAGTATGTAATTCTAGTTATACTCTTAATATGATAGTCATTGTTACAATAGTAAGACGATTCTAATGCTATATATATTCGTTAATACAATCAAGAGGGTATGCTCTTTTCCCCTTCTTTCATGGTATCAGAGCGGGAACCCTAATGTGGGGATATCGATCCATAGCCTCCATCCACCATAAGTCTCACCTTTTTCCATAGGTGTCTTTTCTTTTGTTTTTCTATCTCCCCGATACTGCTACAGTACCATCTCTACAGTATTGACGCTACAGTTTGGTAGTGCTACAGTATTTTCAGCCTTTTTGTGATTCCTCTTTGCTTCTCGTGCCGCTCGGACTATCCTACTGTTGGTTGCTTATATTGCGCGGTTCTTTCCTTGGTGCGGTCGATCTTATTTGGTGATAAGTGGTTTCTCTCGTGTGGTAGAAATCAGGTTCTTTTTTATTGTTATCCGCTACATTCTGATTTATCTTTCTTTTCTAGTTGTGGATCCTTATCTTATAGTGGTAAACATGTCTTCTTCCATCTCAAATTTGCCAATTGTTAACATCAAAACTCTCATATCACTAGAACTCACCGATTCCACATATCTTGTGTGGAAATAAGTCTTTCTTAATGCTCTAGAAAGTTTTGGTGTTACAACACACGTGGACGGAACTAGTGTTGTGCCTTCTCAGACTATCGATACTGCTGATAAGAAGGTTGTTATAAATCCTGAATACGTAAGTTGGAAAAAGTACTCCATCCTAGTTCCGGAACTCAACACATAACCTGCAATTTCAGCAAACTTAACATCTCGGAGTCTAATTTCGCGCTCAATTTGCACCGAAAACACTCGAACACTCCCAAAACTCACTTCTAACTATCCCAAAGCCTCTGAAGCAATACGGAGACTTCACCAATCGTCCCCGTACCACACTTTAGTCAATTTGGCCAAAGTTTGGTACAACAAATAGGGATTCAATATATTACAGTGTCCCTCTTAAAATTGTAGGAAAACAGCATACTCTGATGAAGTTTTAGCTCGTCAACAGGAAAATTGGACCACTAGTTCTTGACTTTTTGGCCGAATTTCACTTTGGTCCTCATATTTTAATTTTAGATATTTGACACCCCAAAAGCTTCGGAGTTGTCACTTTAGTCCTAATCCTTATTCATCACCAGATAAAAAATTATTGCCTCCAACTAGTGCATCTATATGTTCAGGCATCATGCATCCATCATCCCTTAATTCCGTCTTATATTTCAATCCTGTTACATATTGAGTTCCACATTTTATCTGTTTAGATATTGGCGCATTGAATTGGAAGTAAAGATGGATGGTTTGACTGATGGATTCATGTTCGGATGAACTAGATGAAAGGAATAATCTTTTTCTTGAAGGTAACTGCTAAAATGAAACATTTTCGAAGTTTAGTTCTCAAACGTCAAACTCAGAAGTTTGAGGATCAAAGTGAACCTTGGTCAACACTTCAGGGATTGTCAGTTGCATTGGCTCTTGTTTTTAATTATTCTTATTTTTTTAAATAGATGTCTTGTTAGTAGCTTAGGTTTGCATGCATGATTACTTTAGTTATTGTGTCTAACTGCAAATTATGTGCATTCAAGATGAAAATTTCATGTTTCAAATTTAATGCTAATGCATTTCTCTTATTCATTGTACAATGCGATGCTATTTAAAGTTGATAAATTATTTCATTGTTTATGTTTGTAAGTTTGCATGTTTTTCAGGTTGATCTAATTCCTCTCATTTCCTGCAGACTGGGGTTCTTTAGTGGATGTAGTTGGGTATTGTTTTTTGAACCTTGGAACAAAGTATCAACCACCAAAGGAGCTTGCAGAATGGATCCAGCAAGGACCGAAGCCAATATATATTGGCTTTGGCAGCATGGTATGCAGCTCTTTATGAAAGTGATATAATTAGCCAGGTGTTGAATGAGCTAGTAGTTTTCTGAGATTTGCACATTTTGTTACGAAGTTAACATGTTCAACATGATTAATTTATCTTTTTCTACATAGATTTTTTTATTGCATTAACTCAATTGCAAAAGACAACTCGTGCTGGAAGTGTTGTTGGTAAAGCTTTGATTTTGGTACATGCTAGTGTTTTTGATTTGTTCTCGTATTAGGACTCCGT
This sequence comes from Aechmea fasciata, assembly GCA_025177825.1. Lineage (NCBI taxonomy): Eukaryota > Viridiplantae > Streptophyta > Magnoliopsida > Poales > Bromeliaceae > Aechmea > Aechmea fasciata. Next base: position 11,780,863 of record CM045934.1, read on the forward strand.
TATTGGCTATATAACAGAGAGCATATTTCTCAGATATGTACGCTCCAAATTGAAGGTTATCAATAAATTAAGGTTAAGATTAGTTCAGAATGAATAGAGTCTAGTAATTGAAGGAAGACTTTGCCCTTGAATGGAAAGAAAACAATAAAGATATCTGATCCACTGAAATGGTTGAGTATGCGACACACTTATGTTCTCTTTCGTAATCGAGCTCTGTTTTGAACCTTGCAAGGAGGCAGTTTCTGTTAAGATTAATTTTTCTGGTAAAAAGATGTATGCCTCTTATTAACAATTGGCATGGCTAGAGTTGCCAGACAATTGCTCTTCAAGTAAGTAATTTGGGAAGCACAAATGTCTCTACACTCAACAGCTGCCCACTCTAGCTCCTCTTTGGCATGGTTGTAACTGAGACAGAATTGCTTATTCAGTGAGAGCTATTTGAGGAAACCCTATCAAATTAAAAATTTCCCAATATTTTCGTGCTCTGATGAACTCGTTTTGCTTTCTGCACCAACCTGAAGATCTACAGTCTTTCATTAAAACCTGTTCTAGATCATTATCTAAAATTTAGTTGAAGAAATTTTTGCAGTAACTTAAATGAGCTAGACTGAATCTCAAGTGGCTGCAATGAGCAGATGAGCTGGTATTGGTGCAAATAAGGCAACTTGATTGAAATGCATAGATTGTTCCTTTTGGTGCTGTTCAATTTGTCTATTAAAAGGAGGAATCATGGGATGTTGTTAACTGCCTTCTTTTCTTATGTTCTTCCCCCTGAATACTGTGTATGCTTTAGACTTCCATCTACATCGTCTGTCATCCGGCTCTTTAATATTTTCTTTTGCTTCTCTTTTGAGCATAATCTATATTTCATATATTAAAATCGATTAATTTCATGTTTCTGAAGCCTCTCGAAGATGAAAGGAAGATAATGATTATCATCATAGGTGCCCTAAAAGAAACAGGACAAAGGGGTATCATTGGTCGTGGATGGGGAGATCTTGGAAGCTGTAGGCATTTTCTTCTTTCTTGGTTCTTGCTTCAGTTATCAATTCTAACATCAACCAGCCAAAGTAGAGCATGTTCTTCCATGTTACAACATACAAAAATGTTTTATTGTTAATAAATTCTTCCATGTTACAACTTACCAAAATGTTTTATTGTTAATAATCTCATCCTTTAACGGTCACACAAGAGATGGACTTTATAAAGTAACTTTAGATGGTTTATGAGTTATGACCTTGATCCTCAATTCTTACTAAACAAGCGTGATTTATGTTCTATTGAATCATTTACCTATAACTGCTAGGAGATTGTCTATGATAATTTCTTTCCTTGGTCCATCATAACAAAATGAAATTACAAAGTTGTAGGCCTCATTTGTTGTCGTGTTTGTTTTTTTATTTGTTAAATAGAAATTTTACATAAAACAAGTATAGGGTGGAGAACGAATTGTTTGCAATCTTTGCATCTAAGGTGTTTATTTGTTAACCAAAAATAGAGACATGGAAACAACAACAACTGCTTTCAAAATTTTTTAAACAAGTTGTCATGTCCCACTTGGCTAGGGTGCAATGCAAGCTAAACAATTATGACAATAAGAGAGAAGTCTTTCCATCGGTATGTCAAATTATATAAATTGATGTTTAAAACAAATAAAAATAAGGGCAACGATGACAAACAAGGCTAGCTTTTCATTTGTGTATTATTACTTGTGTAGCCAACCGCCGGTAGCCCAGTTCTTTAAGGCGCTCAGGATGCCATCATACGTCTGGTATTCTAGCCGTCTTTGCACTTTTATTTAGGGGTTAGGTTAAATACTAGGGTGGGGGGCCTATTAAATCTTTTTCGTATACTGCACTCATAACAATTTTTATGTACTCTTCTTCTTTTTTTTTTTCTTTTCATTATGCTGATGGAATGGTGTGTGGTTGTTGACATCAATTTTTCCACGCTATTTACTTCTTTCCCCACTATAATAATGCAGTTTCTGAGGTTCCTGTTGATGTTTATCTACTGGAGGATTGCCCTCATGACTGGTTGTTTCCTCATTGCGCTGCAGTGGTTAGTTCTACGTTCTGTTTTTACTATACACGATTTTGTTTAATACAATTGTATGCTACTTTTTAATTAATATCCAACTATCTATCAATTGGGACTTATAATTTGTAATTCAAATTGGAAATCTATGCCAAACTATGTTTAAATTTTGCAACACTGCAAATTGATCTCACTACATTGTCCTTTAATTTAAGTAATCAGCTTAAATAATTTTAAACTGTATGTGATATTAAACTGGTTGTTTGAACTATTTCGCGCTCTCATATTGAAACCAGTTTGAACTTTTTCACTCTATGATTGTCACCTTTGTTTTAACTCAGGTTCACCATGGTGGAGCTGGCACTACAGCTGCAGGGTTGAGATCTGGGGTAATTTTCTATAGTGGTGGCTTTTCCTTGTTCACATTCTACGTATTATGTATATTGGCAGAGGACACATAGAGCACATACTTTCTGTACAACCTTGTTAGACTAAACCTAATCATAGATCCCATCCTTTTGTCATGATGTTGACCTGAAACCTATTTAAGTTGAAATTATATTAATTTGGGGATCCTTTGCTCGTGCATCATATTGCATGGATTGCAAAAGAGAAACTAGAGTTAAATAACATTTGACAGGGTTATGGGTTAAAAAATCATTTAATATAAACTGGGTCACTTAAAATGCTACAAATTAAAACCATTTGACTTTGGTGCTTCTTCAGTATCGATTGAAGCAATTCAATGCATATGAGGTGGTGTCTAAACTAAAGATCAAGGTGCCTGAACTGTTCTTTTTTTCTTTTAAATTTTATGACGAAAAATTGAGAAATGTTTCGCAAACCTTTGTATTCTCCTATGATCCTATTATACAGTTTGATGATACAAAATTTTCAGGCAAAAAAATGTTTGAACTCATCAAAATGTCGGTATCTGGTATTAATCAATCATATCCATTAAAAGTTGATTTCTTTTTTGTTTTTCAGTGTTTTCTGTTGATGTCAGTTGGTGCATGCATGCACCACTTTATGACCACAGGTCCTAAAAGGTCAATTGAAATGTGAATCTATTTCAATTCTGAAAGAACCATCTCTGGGGCTGCATTATTCTGCTGCACGCTAACTTTATGCGAAGAAAAGGAGCTAGAGTTAGATTACTAATCAGCAGTATAACTGCCTGTAACAAAAATATATTAAAAATAAAGCAAAAACTCTAACATAACGACCAATTCTGGCGTGATACTCATAATTCTCATAATTCTATTACGTAGTAAACTATTGCCTTTTGACTTTCCACCACCTGTTTGATGAACAGCTTTCAGAATTTGAAGGAATTGCTACATCTTTTGTTCAGAGGGTACTATGTGTTCTGTTTACTCAAAATAAAAGAAGTATTCTAGACAAAATCTGTTTCAGTGAGAAACTGGTATATTAACCGTTGTAATATGACCTTGCAGCAGCATTTACTTTCACTATGCAAAGTGGGTGAAAAAAGAGCTTCTGTTTGTCTTTAGCATTTGCATTTTCATTGAACCTTCGTGGTTGCTATGCCTGATTTGCCGGCGCTCATCTTTGGCAACTCTTTCTCAATTATTTGGCAACTCTTTCTCGATTATTTATGTTGGTTTTGACATATCTAAGCAAGCACCTTCTGAACTCATTGCTGCATCTATGACAGTGTCCTACCACCATAGTTCCCTTTTTTGGGGATCAGTATTTCTGGGGTGAAAGGATTCATGCACAAGGAGTGGGACCCATACCCATCCCTATATCAGAACTGAGTGTTGAACGCCTTGCCAATGCTATAACATATATGCTTGACCGAGAGGTAAAAATATTTTTCTCTATCTTTATCATGTCGTGAAGTTTGTTTTTCTGTGCGTTCGTAATTTAGTTCCTACAGGCTGCTTAAATTTCAGTTATGTCTTAGCAATTTAGTACTGGAAGTTGGTTCTGTGTGATAAATTTAAGTCTGACTCATACAATCTGAAAAAAAAGAAAAAAAAAAAAAGAAGGAAAAAAGAGGGCATCAACATTAGTTTTTGTGGGCAGGGAAAACTCAAAGAGCTACCTTGTCAGGTATCTCTACCTTTGGTGCAAATGTGGTATCAGTTTTTCGGACGAAGGGCTCAATTATTATGCAGGGCAAACTTGGGGGATAAATCATTCAAATTGGAACTCTCAGACTATAATTGAAATTGGGGTCCAATTTTATGGACCAAATTTCTAACCAATCTTTTCTTTTCTTAACTGTTCTTAGAATTTGTAGAACGCAGCGGAAGTATTCGTTCGTACCTTATTGCGGAAGCGATTCGCGTTACAACGCCCGGATCGTAGAAGTTGATTCACGTGTCCTTCGATCTTCCTTGAAAATCTTCTCGCGCTCCCAACTCGCGTTGGATCGAACTACAAACGAGAACGATCGCAAATCCACCGTTCAAGTCCCAAGTCTCTCTAGATTAATAGGTTAATGGAGGATGTGGAGAACTTTCGTTTTTCCGTGTGTTGTTTAATGTGGATCGCCCGTATATTAATAGGAGATTATGAGAATCCTAATCGCATTAGGAATAAGGCCAAATCGGTTATGATTTGTTACCCTAAGATGATTAGAACTTATCTCTAACTAGCTTTTCAATTTAAAAGCGAGATTAATTCTAATCCAATTAGACAACATAATAACCGTCGGATCGAGCCCGATCATGGGCGCACCCGATTCGATTTAACCGAATGCCAACATCTCCCACTCGCACATGATAGGATTGATACCATCGTAACCACTTCCTCAACATTACACCACTATTAATTCTATTCATACTTGTGGAAATGAACAAATGATCGCGAGTCAACCTGCATTTTGGGAGCTCTATACTAGAAATTGCATACGGCCAGCATAGAGACATCAACCCTCAAAGAGAAGAAAATATTAGACTCGTGATGCCCTAGACCATTGAATTACATCAGGTTCAGCATCTCTAATCCCTCAAAGAGCCATGCTAACCTCTATTGCGCACATTATAACACTATACTCATGATTGTTTCGCTATACTGAAGCGACACAACCTGTCGACAATGAGTCAGAGTGTCTAAATGTAATTCAACTAGCCTTCCTTGAGCCCTCATGCCACCAAGTTGAGAACTGACTGCTTTTCCAGCAATGCCCCGTAAAGCCGCATCACTCATAGCCGTAGAAAACATGCCAAAGTAACAACATCAATTCTTTCACTTAATGACATAGTCAAAAGTCACTAAGGGCATCTAACATATATATAGGACATTTTCACAAAATAATGTCCATAAGAACTCACACGATGAGGAAGCAGGGATCCATCCACTCATCTTCTTTATTTGGTCGCCCAGCACATATAGTATGAAATACATGCTATGACAGAGAATCTCAATAAGCGTATGTCTTCTCAATGTCATACGGATCTTAGCTCAGTCACTCCCGGAGTGTCTAGTCTGAGTTCTCCATTTGCTCGCTTTCTCAAGCGCCAAACGGTGAGCTCACATCCGGCTCTTAATACACAGACCATACGAATCGTGGGACTATTCGTATGCGGTCTCATTAATGACCTCATCTTGGTATCAACCAAGGCAGCTTCCATAAATGCCTCAATTTTCGCTCGCTCTCTACAGCGCCAAAAAGTATGATTGCCCGTGTGAGAGGGCCAATCAGCCTGCGACATACTATCAATCTATTTTATAACAATATATACACGTGTGCTAATTTTACCAAATATCTTTGCCAAAAATATTACAAAAGAAATGGCCAAAAAAATAATCGACTGTCTACACAATCAAATTCTACGGAGTCCATGAGCCAAAAAGGATTCTCCAACGATAGGCTTACTCAGAGAATTTGCAACCATGCGACTCGTATAAATGTGTTCCAGGATTATTTCCTTCTGCACCACTGCCTCGCAGTGGTCCAATCCTAGATTGGACTGAAAATGGCTAACCAACCCCACAGATTAGCATATATTAGGCCGAGTACATCTCTTGGCATACATCAGGCTTCCGACCACATTAGCATATGGAATTCGATTCATCTTATCCTTCTCTTCAGAAGTTTTAGGGCACTGTGTAAGGTTCAGACTCTCACCTTTAGCAATAGGAGTGTCAATGGATTTGCAATTGTGCATCTGAAATCGTTCCAAAATTTTTCTTAGATAAGTCTCTTGAGACAGATCTAAAAGTTTCTTTGAACGATCTCGTAGGATCTTAACTCCAAGCACATAATTCGCTTCACCCATGTCCTTCATCTCAAAATTAGAGGACAACCACGTCTGAGTGGCGACAATCATCTTCTTTTTATTTCCGGCCAATAGAATGTCATCAACATATAAGGAAAGGATTAGAAAAAATCCTTTGGACCGTTTAACATACACACAGTGATATTCTTCAATCATCGTAAACCCATCTTCAGTGATGGCTCGATGAAATCGAATATACCACTATCTGGAGGACTGCTTTAATCCATAAATGGATCGTCGGAGCTTACAAACTTTATGCTCCTCACCTTTTATAGAGAAGCCAGTAGGCTGATCTATATAGATCTCCTCATCCAATTCTAAATTGAGAAATACAGTTCTAACGTCCATTTGGTAAAGTTCCAAATCCAAATATACGACAATGGCCAAGATTAAGCGGATCGAAGCAAACCTCACAACTGGAGAGAAGGTTTCTTCATAATCAACGCCTTCCCGTTAAGTAAAACCCTTTGCTACCAGGCGAACCTTGTACCTATCAATTGAATCGTCTGCCTTGCGCTTAATCTTGAGAACCCACGATTGATTTGCGCCCTGGTGGCAGGTTAACCAAGTCCCAGACATGATTTGACTTCATCGATTCTATTTCCTCCACCATTGCATCCATCCCTTCCTTATGAGTAGGTAATGAGAGGGCCTCTTGGAAAAATCCAGGCTCATCATCATGTGCAGCAACCATGAAAGCTTCCCCCTCAATCTCAAAATGACGACGGGGAACTCCCACACGTGTGCTCCTACGAAGCTGAGGTTCCTCATCCAAAAGTAAGTCGCTCCCACTATCCCCGGGAGGTATCGGAGTCGCCTCCTCTGCCTCAACCGAGCGAATAGAAGCGCCAATACCAGAGTCATCCATTTCATGGAACTCAATTTCATTTCGAACCTCACTTCTATAAGGAAAATCCTCCTCGAGGAATTCAACATCTCGTGACTCAATCTCAGTCAAACTTTCATCTGGCTGCTTTTTGATAAACACGTGTCCCTTAGAGTGTTCAGGGTATCTTATAAAGATACACTTCTTTCCTCTATGACCCAACTTCCCATACTTGTGAGAAATATTGTGTACATAAGCTGCCGAACCCCAAGGACGCAGGTGCTCCAAATTTGGTTTCCTATCGGTCCATGATTCGTAAGGGACGGAAGGTACTGATTTGGAGGGTACACGATTAAGAATGTAGGCAGCAATTAACAATGCATCTCCCCAAAAGGAGATAGGCAAATTTACTTGCGCCATCATTGACCTAACCATGTCAAGCAAGGTGCTATTTCTTCTCTCCGCTACACTATTTTGTCATGAGTGTCGTGAATTATCGCCTATCCGATTATTCCCTTTTCATCACACAATTCCTTAAATTGTTCGTATAGATACTCGCGGCCTCGATCAGTTTTTAAAGTTTTAATTTTCAAATTTAACTGATTCTCAACCTCGTTAATATAACGTCTAAAACAATCCAATGCTTCAGACTTATGGGATATCAGTTAGATATGATCGAAGCGCGTATAGTCATCTATAAATGTGATGAAATAAAAAATACCATGTCTTGCCCTCACACTCATTGGGTCACAAATGTCGAAATGAATCAATTGTAAAGGAAATTCTGCCCTGGAAGCTTTATTAAATGGTTCCAAGATGAATCTTAACAACATCATTCTCAAAACGAAAAGAAAAGCCTAACGGTAGCATAGCAAGAACAGGAAAAAAAGTTCCGCCGAATTCCTGGAGCATAAAGTACATCATGTAGGTACAAAGTTCGACCACCTTACATGATCAACATGAATGTGCCAACGCCTAATACATCGACACTAGAATTGTTCCCCATGTATACTTTTCTGCTCCCAGCAGGCATACGACGGTACTCGACGAATCCCATCCGATCTCTCACTTCGTGGTCTGTTGCTCCTAAGTCTACTATCCACACAGGGAGAGATTTAGCAACAAACGAGTTAGAGCGAGAATCGGGATAGAGTGGTACCTTCTTCGGCTCAGTGCAATCACGAGCGAAGTGTCCCCGCCGTTACAAATAAAACAGGTCATTTTCGACTTGTCCTTCTTGCCACTTCGTTTGCTTCGTTTTCTTTTAGTGCTCTTCGCATTCTTAGGCGCGGATCCACTATGATTTTGAGACTCAATAGTCCTCTTTCGCTTGAACCCAGATGTTCTGCGAAAAATTTGACTCACCAACATTGGCAGTTGGAGTTTTAACAGCCTCAAGGCGCTCCCCCTCCAACTCCAAATGCCATGGCAATATCCTCAAAAATTTTGATATTTTCATTATGGGTCAAATTTACTCGCATATGTTCCCACGAATTGGAAGCGAGCGAATCATAGCTTCGATCTGCTGCTCATCACGTAAGGTGCCGCCAGCCGACTTTAACTTGCGAATCATGTTTGACATTATTCTCACGTGCTGTTTCATAGTCTAATCGGCACGTTTCTTATAACTGTCAAACCGCATAGTCCGACTGCGCAACCTTGTAGCCGAAGTCGCACCAAAATTAGTTTTGAGAACCTCCCATATTTCATACGCGGTCAGATACTGCTCATACTCGCACAAGAGATCATTCAGCATACCGCTCAGCAATTTAATGCGAGCAATGCGAGCCCTTTATTTAAGCCAATTATTACAGGCTTCCATCACTCGGCGAGCCTAGGCATGGGTGCCCTCTGTGGGTCGGTCCATTTATTACTCAAGTTCACACAATGCGCAGAAAAGAAGATATTTTAAAATTTGCACACGATACATGTATATTAATTTTGCCGCATCTCTAATTAAATAAATCAAAAATTAGATCATAATGCGTAAAGGAAAACTTCGTTGTGCTCATAATCACATCACACACCATGTCTAAATTTTAAATATTTAATTAAGTTGCGCAAAATAAATGGGAGTATAAGCATATAATTTACTCTACCAAAATTAAAAGGACTCCCACTTGACAAGGCTTGCATAAAAAATTTTCTTATTATGCCAAAAATTTTTTATCTCATACATCATACAAAGCATAATATTTTAAATGCATGCTATATTTATCAGAAAAGCATATTCACCCATTAAATACGCTTAAACAAATTGTTATGCTAATCTGTCACAAAAGCATATAGTACCATAGACCATGCATAATATAACAGGAAAACATATTATTTAAATACATGCAATAGCCATTGAATATGCTTTATAATGTTTTAAATGCATTCTGAAAGTCACAAAAACATATCAAATACTGACTTTCGAATATGCATATAAAAAAAATTGTGCAGAGAAAACAAAAAAAAAAACAAAAATTTCTACTGCATAGTTGTAAGCCGATCATTGCGGCCCGGCTAAATAAGTAGTCTGGGTCAGTTTCGCATTGTCTCTTCACCCAGGCCACCGACCAAGGCGCTACCACAGGCCAGGTCCGGCCTCGTTAGCTCGCGCAGCCGGCTCATGCGGCGCCCGCCTTTTTACTGGGCGAGGGGCCGGGCTGCCCGCACATTACCGGCTCGTGGCACTACGCCAAGGCGCTCACAAGGGGCTTCACATGTCGCTGCACCCGGAGTGTGGGCCCTCGCTGCGCCCCCGCCTCGCCGCGTGCCTGAGCTGCTCATAAGAAGGCTGCGGCGCTCATGGCCACGGCGGCCCGCAGCGCGCGTGGCTGGCCATGCACATGTACTGCGTTGGCCGCAGCGCGTGCGTCTGCACCCGCGCGCTCCGCGTGGCTCCGCTCTCGCCCGGCTCTTTGCGCGTTCACAATGGCCATGGCCATGGCTCATGGGAGGCAAGAAGAACAAGGTGGGTCTTCGTCGGGGTTCGCACATGCTCGGGCAAGGCGGCCGATCTCGCCAAGGCCCGCGCGCCTACGTGTCTGCGTGTCGCGCAAATTGGTGTGGGATCGCGTGGCCCAGGCTCGCGCCTCGCGAGTCGCCCTGCCCGTGCTCGTCATGCTGGGCGTGTTCTCAAGGCGACCCACGTGCTGTCCACGTGCGCACCCACGCGGCTCTAAGCCCGAACAGTTTTTTTTTTTTTAATAGATAGATAAACTTTAAAAAATCATATCTATAGATTCATAACACCAAATTTTGTAAGAAATATATCGATGGAAAGCTTGTGACGAGCTCTTCCAAAAAATACAAGATTCACAATGGGATATGCATCACACATCAAACAAGCTACCCTTAAAGCCTTGATCTAGGGTTTCGATTTTCTCTTAAAAATACAAAACCAAAATAAATCAAACTTTATAGATCAAATCTACAACATAGGTGCTCTAAGATGTGTAAAAATCATGCAAAGATATCCACTATTGAAAAATCCGCCATTAACGCCCACAAGCATGCAAGAAAAAATCTAAAACATGATAGATTTAAATCTACGCATGCAATCTCGTTAAATAGTTGATCTAGGGTACGAAATCAACCATAAATTGCTCTGATACCAATGTAGAACGCAGCGGAAGTATTCGTTCGTACCTTATTGCGGAAGCGATTCGCGTTACAACGCCCGGATCGTAGAAGTTGATTCACGTGTCCTTCGATTTTCCTTGAAAATCTTCTCGCGCTCCAAACTCGCGGTGGATCGAACTACAAACGAGAACGATCGCAAATCCACCGTTCAAGTCCCAAGTCTCTCTAGATTAATAGGTTAATGGAGGATGTGGAGAACTTTCGTTGTTCCGTGTATTGTTTAATGTGGGATCGCCCGTATATTTATAGGGGATTATGAGATTCCTAATCGCGTTAGGAATAAGGCCAAATCGGTTATGATTTGTTATCCTAAGATGATTAGAACTTATCTCTAACTAGCTTTTCAATTTAAAAGCGAGATTAATTCTAATCCAATTAGACAACATAATAACCGTCGGATCGAGCCCGATCATGGGCTCACCCGGTTCGATTTAACCGAATGCCAACAGAATCATTTGAGATGGCTTACAGAAGTTTTAATGCATGTGCAGACAAACCTAAATAGCATATATATTAGGCCATCCCTTATCGAATCTTTCCCTTCATTCTCCTTTAATTCTCATCTTTGGTTTTCTTTGTTCTCACAGGTCAAGTCACGTGCAATGGAATTAGCAAGAGAAGTACAGAACGAGGATGGTGTTGCAGCCGCTGTGGATGCGTTCCACCGTCACTTGCCTCCAGAGTTGCCGCTCCCTCCGACCATGCTTGATGAACCTGACAATCCTAACCCATTCCATTGGCTGCTTTCACTTTTTGAGAAATGTTGTCTTCCATTCGCCTCATAGCCGACATACTCCAAACGATAATGTAAATAGAATTATCTTCACTTTTCTCTGAGCCTTCGACAGCCATCATTTTTGTTGTATTTCTTATTCATTCTCCTATGATAAGGTTAATATAATAAAGGGGTCATTGTTTGTTTTGATGTTATATTATATTTCTTGTAGAGTTGCTGCAGGTTCTCATATAAAGAGAGAGAGAGAGAGAGAGTTGAGTAGGAATGCTGTCAGTAGTAAAGAGGTTCTATGCTACTCATTTGTTTTCGATGATGGAGTCTTCAAATCGACAATCGGTACCGTTGAATAAGATCTATACCACTTGACGTATGTAGAAATTTTAAATCTTTTCGACATTATGACTTACTGAACAAAGGGTTTTAAAACTTATAATTTTAATGGTCAATATTAGATATTTTCTCATTTAACGGCGTAAAGATATTCAAATCAGTTGAATTTTTGTTATAATTTTTTTTTAAACTATTTAAAACAAGATCAGTACTGTTGATCTTAATTATAAAAGTCCTATTATTACTTCTAAAAGAATACTCATTTTTAGCTGTTCATTTTTTTGTCCATTTGATGGAGAAAAGAATAATATCGGAAAAGTATGAAATTTGGTTTCTAAATACTTCAAATGGTATAGATTATATTTAACAGTGCCGATCGTCTATTTAAAGGCTTCATCATCGAAAATAAATGGATGACAACGGGGGCTATTTGCTAGTGGTAGTGTTCCAGCTCAAACTGTGTGTGTGTGTGTATGAGTTAACTTTAATGGTCAAATCTGCGCGTCGACTTAGCTAGTTGCAGAACTCAACGGCATTAGACTAGTCATTTTTCCTAGAAGAAGATACTGTTCATATTTTGCAGGATGTAATTTCTATCAGCATCTATATTTCCACTATGTAAGCCCTGATAAAGATTTATTGGTATTTGTAAACCTGAAAACGGGATTCATTTGTTTAGTATAAATGTGAAGGTCATCAATTTTTCTGAACCCAAAAAAACAAATCGATTGTCGTCTCCATCAGTATGTAGACCATTTATTCATTGTTCTATTACTCGTATGCTATATTCAGTAAGGCTCCTGTTTGGTAACAGGGTAAAGATGGAATACGATTTTTTATTCTTCAAAATATGCCTAACGGCGTAAAAATTAACAGGACTAAATAATCTCGGTCAAAGCGGTAATCCGTGCTAATTCTAGAATTAGCCGTTAATTAAGCACTATTCCTCAACACCCCTAGAATTGGCGTGTTCAAAATTGGAAAAGTTTGGCAACAGATGAAATACGTTAGAAATGTGTATATCACCAAACATTTCAATCTTTTCATTCATGTGTCTGTATATATTATTGATCTATATACATTACAAAATATTTTTGGGATTTGACCAATTTCACAATTAATACTAAGTTTTTGGAATCATATGAAACAATCAACTGTGATGATGTACCGGAAAAGTGTTACATGTCTATGGTTGGGTGGTAAGTTTTTGGGGCAATTGCTTATATACCCCTGAAAAATTTCCGACTTTCCGATTTACCCCTCTTAGAAGGCTAATATTGAAAATACCCCTCCTACGTTCCAACCTATTTCTAATACACCCTTAGAGTTAAAATATATTAAGTAACTCTGTTATCTCTGTAAAATTACTATTTTGCCCTTTTCAAATATACCCTTCTACCATCACTGTCTTTCTTATTTGCCCTTAAAGTCAGGGGCACAAAAAGTATTTCGACTTTTGGTCTTTTCCAATATACCCCTCTACCGTCACCAACCTTTCTTATTTGTCCTTAAGTTAAAGGCAAAATTGGTATTTTAATTTTTTTAAACTGTGGTAGATACTTAACTCGCGTTTAATCCAGATTAACTTAACAGGAGATAACTGCGGGGGTATTTTGCAATAACGGTGGAACGTATGAGGGGCATTTTAGAAAGAAAAAAAAAGTAGGGGTAGATCGGATATTTTCATACGCATGAGGGGTATATAGGCAATTATCCCTAAGTTTTTTTAAATACATGCAGCCACCATGGAATTGCAATGCACTTCTTCCCTTCAGGAAAAATACCCTCTAACCTATACTTTTTCCTAATCTATATACTTTATTTTTTCACGATCACAATTTTGTTTACTTTTGATGGCCGCTCAAAATAAGAGGGCACACCGTATGATAAGAAAATATCCTAACTCCTTTGATGTTGCCTCAACCGACACCCAAAGCCTTGAAATTTCATGTCCAGATACCTCAAAAACCAGAGTACGCTTCAAAAATTGAACTGAGATTATGGTCTCTGCAATGTTGAACTTGATGACTGAGGAACATGTTTTGGGTGATTTCATTAGTGAAAGTTTTACTACATTGGTGTGGAGTACAATTGTTCATGATTTTAATAAGCGGACAAAACTCAACTTCATCAAAAGCCACTTACAAAATTAGTTGAAAGATTTGAAGCGCCAATTTGTCATGTACCAAACACTGGCTAACAAGAGCGGGTGGGGTTGGGACTATGATCGCAACATTCCGACCGCTGGTGACCCGAGTGATTGGGATATCGTGATTTCTGTACGTTATTAAATAATATTTATTTAAATTTGCTCATAATATTAATATCAATTATTTTAATTGTTCATTATATATATATTGTGTAGGAAAATCTAGCTTATGCAAGATGCAGGAATAAACCCTTTCATACATATCATGAGATTGAGTTTTTATTTGGAAAGACTACCGCCACAGGGAAGGTTTACGACGTGGATGCAAGGCGAGTGTAAGGAAGTGAATTCTCGAAATCCGAGAGTTGGACTTCGTCCAGAATCGGCTAATTGTCGAGTGGGTACGCTTCGGAAAGACCGAAAAGTTAAAAACCCGACAAGTGCATTGCAATGGACCTTCGAGAGCAAGTTGGAGGAAATCTGCAATTTGCAGATTTTGTGCTCTCGAGGACCGGTCCCCCTACAGGGAGAGACCAGTCCCCGTATGCGTAGGAAGGAAGCATCCCCGTACGCGTAGAAGCTGGCATCGATACTGTTTCCAAAGTTATACTGTTTGGGCACAACTGAGTAGTCTAATGTTGGTCCGGTTTTGGTTATTGTGAACGTTGGCATCGATACGTTGCAAATTTACACTATCGGGGCAAAATAGAACAAAATAATTAGGTTTTACTCTTTGTTCGATTGAAAGAGAAAAAGTAATTTTTCCAATGTTATACTGTTAGGGCACAACTGAGAAGTCTAATGTTGTTCCGGTTTTGGTTCTTGTGAACGTTGGCATCGATACGTTTCAAATTTAAACTCTCGGGCCATAATAGAACAAAATAATTAGGCTTTACTCTTTATTCGATTGAATGAGAAAAAGAACTGTTTCCAAAGTTATAATGTTTGGGCACAACTGAGTAGTCTAATGTTGGTCCGGTTTTGGTTCTTGTGAACGTTGGCATCGATACGTTGCAAATTTACACTCTCGGGGCATAATAGAACAAAATAATTTGGTTTTACTCTTTGTTCGAGTGAATGAGAAAAAGTACTGTTTTCAAAGTTATACAGTTTGGGCACAACTGAGTAGTCTAATGTTGGTCCGCTTTTGGTTCTTTTGAACGTTGGCATCGACACGTTGCAAATTTACACTCTCGGGGCGTAATAGAACAAAATAATTAGGTTTTACTCTTTGTTCGATTGAATGAGAAAAAGTAGAGTTTCCAAGGTTATACTGTTTGGGCACAACTGAGTAGTCTAATGTTGGTCCGGTTTTTATTCGTGTGAACGTTGGCATCGATACGTTGCAAATTCACACTCTCGGGGCATAATATAACAAAATAATTAGCTTTTACTCTTTGTTCGATTGAAAGAAAAAAAGTACTGTTTCAAAAGTTATACTGTTAGGGCACAACTGAGTAGTCTAATGTTTGTCCGGTTTTGGTTCTTGTGAACGTTGGTATCGATACGTTGCAAATTTACACTCTCGGGGCATAATAGAACAAAATAATTAGGTTTTACTCATTGTTCGGTTGCATGAAAAAAAGTACTCGTTCCAAAGTTATAAAGTTAGGGCGCAACTGAGTAGTCTGATGTTGGTCTGGTTTTGGTTCTTGTGAACGTTGGCATCGATACGTTACAAATTTACACTCTCGGGGCATAATAGAACAAAATAATTAGGTTTTACTCTTTGTTCGATTGAAAGAGAAAAAGTAATATTTCGAAAGTTATACTGTTATGGCACAACTGAGTTGTCTAATGTTGCTACGGTTTTGGTTCTTGTGAACGTTGGCATCGATACGTATCAAATTTACACTCTCGGGGCATAATAGAACAAAATAATTAGGTTTTACTCTTTGTTCGATTGAAGGAGAAAAAGTACTGTTTCCAAAGTTATACTGTTTGCGCACAACTGAGTAGTCTAATGCTGGTCCGGTTTTGGTTCTTGTGTACATTGGCATCGATACGTTGCAAATTTACACTCTCGGGGCATAATAGAACAAAATAATTAGGTTTTACTCTTTGTTCGATTGAATGAGAAAATGAACTGTTTCCAAAGTTATACTGTTTGGGCACAACTGAGTAGTCTAATGTTGGTCCGGTTTTGGTTATTGTGAACTTTGGCATCGATACGTTGCAAATTTACACTCTCGGGGCATAATAGAAAAAAATAATTAGGTTTTACTCTCTGTTCGAGTGAATGAGAAAAAGTACTGTTTCCAAAGTTATACTGTTTGGGCACAACTGAGTAGTATAATGTTGGTCCGCATTTGGTTCTTCAAAACGTTGGCATCGATACGTTGCAAATTTACACTCTCTGGGCATAATAGAACAAAATAATTAGGTTTTACTCTTTGTTCGATTGAATGAGAAAAGTACGCTTTCCAAGGTTATACTTTTGGGCACAACTGAGTAGTCTAATGTTGGTCCGGTTTTGGTTCTTGTGAACGTTGGCATCGATACGTTGGAAATTTACACGCTCGGGGCGTAATAGAACAATATAATTAGGTTTTACTCTTTGTTCGATTGAATGAGAAAAAGTACTGTTTCCAAAGTTATACTGTTAGGGCACAACTGAGTAGTCTAATGTTGGTCCGTTTTTGGTTCTTGTGAACGTTGGCATCGATACGTTGCAAATTTACACTCTCGGGGCATAATAGAACAAAATAATTAGGTTTTACTCTTTGTTCGATTGAAAGAGAAAAAGTAGTGTTTCCAAAGATATACTGTTAGGGCCCAACTGAGTAGTCTAATGTTGGTCCGGTTTTGGTTGTTGTGAACGTTGGCATCGATACGTTTCAAATTTACACTCTCGGGGCATAATAGAACAAAATAATTAGGTTTTACTCTTTGTTCGATTGAATGAGAAAAAGTACTGTTTCCAAAGTTATACTGTTTGGGCACAACTGAGTAGTCTAATGTTGGTCCAGTTTTGGTTCTTGTGAACGTTGGCATCGATACGTTGCAAATTTACTCTCTCGGGGCATAATAGAACAAAATAATTAGGTTTTACTCTTTGTTCGATTGAAAGAGAAAAAGTACTGTTTCCAAAGTTATACTGTTATGGCACAACTGAGTTGTCTAATGTTGCTACGGTTTTGGTTCTTGTGAACGTTGGCATCGATACGTATCAAATTTACACTCTCGGGGCATAATAGAACAAAATAATTAGGTTTTACTCTTTGTTCGATTGAAGGAGAAAAAGTACTGTTTCCAAAGTTATACGGTTTGGGCACAACTGAGTAGTCTAACGTTGGTCCAGTTTTGGTTCTTGTGAACTTTGGCATCGATACGTTGCAAATTTACACTCTTGGGCCATAATAGAACAAAATAATTAGGTTTTACTCTTTGTTCGAGTGAATGAGAAAAGTCGTTTCCAAAGTTATACTGTTTGGGCACAACTGAGTAGTCTAATGTTGGTCCGGTTTTGGTTCTTGTGAACGTTGGCATCGATACGTTGCACATTTACACTCTCTGGGCATAATAGAACAAAATAATTAGGTTTTACTCTTTGTTCGATTGAATGAGAAAAAGTACAGTTTCCAAGGTTATACTGTTTGGGCACAACTGAGTAGTCTAATGTTGGACCGATTTTTGTTCTTGTGAACGTTGGCATCGATACGTTGTAAATTCACACTCTCGGGGCATAATATAACAAAATAATTTAGTTTTACTCTTTGTTCGATTGAATGAAAAAAAGTACTGTTTCCAAAGTTATACTGTTAGGGCACAACTGAGTAGTCTAATGTTGGTCCGGTTTTGGTTCTTGTGAACGTTCTCATCGATACGTTGCAAATTTACACTCTCGGGGCATAATAGAACAAAATAATTAGGTTTTACTCTTTGTTCGATTGAAAGAGAAAAAGTAGTGTTTCCAAAGTTATACTGTTAGGGCACAACTGAGTAGTCTAATGTTGGTCCGGTTTTGGTTCTTGTGAACTTTGGCATCGATACGTTTCAAATTTACACTCTCGGGGCATAATAGAACAAAATAATTAGGTTTTACTCTTTGTTCGATTGAATGAGAAAAAGTACTGTTTCCAAAGTTATACTGTTTGGGCACAACTGAGTAGTCGAATGTTGGTCCGGTTTTGGTTCTTGTGAACTTTGGCATCGATACGTTGCAAATTAACACTCTCGGGGCATAATAGAACAAAATAATTAGATTTTACTCTTTGTTCGATTGAAAGAGAAAAAGTACTGTTTCCAAAGTTATACTGTTATGGCACAACTGAGTTGTCTAATGTTGCTACGGTTTTGGTTCTTGTGAACGTTGGCATCGATACGTATCAAATTTACACTCTCGGGGCATAATAGAACAAAATAATTAGGTTTTACTCTTTGTTCGATTGAAGGAGAAAAAGTACTGTTTCCAAAGTTATACTGTTTGGGCACAACTGAGTAGTCTAAAGTTGGACCGGTTTTTGTTCTTGTGAACGTTGGCATCGATACGTTGTAAATTCACACTCTCGGGGCATAATATAACAAAATAATTTGGTTTTACTCTTTGTTCGATTGAATGAAAAAAAAAGTACTGTTTCCAATGTTATACCGATTGTGCACAACTGAGTAGTCTAATGTTGGTCCGTTTTTGGTTCTTGTGAACGTTGGCATCGATACGTTGCAAATTTACACTCTCGGGGCATAATAGAACAAAATAATTAGGTTTTACTCTTTGTTCGATTGAAAGAGAAAAAGTAGTGTTTCCAAAGTTATACTGTTAGGGCACAACTGAGTAGTCTAATGTTGGTCCGGTTTTGGTTCTTGTGAACGTTGGCATCGATACGTTTCAAATTTACACTCTCGCGGCATAATAGAAAAAAATAATTAGGTTTTACTCTTTGTTCGATTCAATGAGAAAAAGAACTGTTTCCAAAGTTATACTCTTTGGGCACAACTGAGTAGTCTAATGTTGGTCCGGTTTTGGTTCTTGTGAACGTTGGCATCGATACGTTGCAAATTTACACTCTCGGGGCATAATAGAACAAAATAATTAGTTTTACTCTTTGTTCGAGTGAATGAGAAAAAGTACTGTTTCCAAACTTATACAGTTTGGGCACAACTGAGTCGTCTAATGTTGGTGCGCTTTTGGTTCTTCTGAACGTTGGCATCGACACGTTGCAAATTTACACTCTCGGGGCATAATAGAACAAAATAATTAGGTTTTACTCTTTGTTCGATTGAAAGAGAAAATCTTGTTTCCAAAGTTATCTTGTTAGTGGCACAACCGAGTTGTCTAATGCCGTACGGTTTTGGTTCTTGTGAACGTTGGCATCGATACGTATCAAATTTACACTCTCGGGCATAATAGAACAAAATAATTAGGTTTTACTCTTTATTCGATTGAATGAGAAAAAGTACTGTTTCCAAAGTTATACCGTTTGGGCACAACTGAGTAGTCTAATGTTGGTCCGGTTTTGGTTCTTGTGAACGTTGGCATCGATACGTTGCAATTTACACACTCGGGGAATAATAGAACAAAATAATTAGGTTTTACTCTTTGTTCGATTGAATGAGAAAAAGTACAGTTTCCAAGGTTATACTGTTTGGGCACCACTGAGTAGTCTAATGTTGGTCCGGTTTTGGTTCTTGTGAATGTTGGCATCGATACGTTGCAAATTCACACTCTTCGGGCATAATATAAAAAAATATTTAGGTTTTACTCTTTGTTCGATTGAAGGAGAAAAAGTGTTGTTTCCAAAGTTATACTCTTTGGGCACAACTGAGTAGTCTAATGTTGGTCCGGTTTTGGTTCTTGTGAACGTTGGCATCGATACGTTGCAAATTTACACTCTCGGGGCATAATAGAACAAAATAATTAGGTTTTACTCTTTCTTCGATTGCATGAGAAAAAGTACTCTTTCGAAAGTTATACAGTTAGGCGCAAACCGAGTAGTCTAATGTTGGTGCGGTTTTGGTTCTTGTGAACGTTGGCATCGATACGTTTCAAATTTACACTCTCGGGGCGTAATAGAACAAAATAATTCGGTTTTACTCTTTGTTCGATTGAATGAGAAAAAGTACTGTTTCCAAAGTTATACTGTTTGGGCACAACTGAGTAGTCTAATATTGGTCCGGTTTTGGTTCTTGTGAACGTTGGCATCGATACGTTGCAAATTTACACTCTCGGGGCATAATAGAACATAATAATTAGGTTTTACTCTTTGTTCGAGCGAATGAGAAAAAGTACTGTTTCCAAAGTTATACAGTTTGGGCACAACTGAGTAGCCTAATGTTGGTGCGCTTTTGGTTCTTCTGAACGTTGGCATCGACACGTTGCAAATTTACACTCTCGGGGCATAATAGAACAAAATAATTAGGTTTTACTCTTTGTTCGATTGAAAGAGAAAAAGTACTGTTTCCAAAGTTATACTGTTAGGGCACAACTGAGTTGTCTAATGCTGGTACGGTTTTGGTTCTTGTGAACGTTGGCATCGATACGTATCAAATTTACACTCTCGGGGCATAATAGAACAAAATAATTAGGTTTTACTCTTTGTTCGATTGAATTAGAAAAAGTACTGTTTCCAAAGTTATACTGTTTGGGCACAACTGAGTAGTCTAATGTTGGTCCGGTTTTGTTTCTTGTGAACGTTGGCATCGATACGTTGCAAATTTACACTCTCTGGGCATAATAGAACAAAATAATTAGGTTTTACTCTTTGTTCGATTGAAGGAGAAAAAGTGCTGTTTCCAAAGTTATACTGTTTGGGCACAACTGAGTAGTCTAATGTGTGTCCGGTTTTGGTTCTTGTGAACGTTGGCATCGATACGTTGCAAATTTACACTCTCGGGGCATAATAGAACAAAATAATTAGGTTTTACTCTTTCTTCGGTTGCATGAGAAAAAGTACTCGTTTGAAAGTTATAAAGTTAGGGCGCAACTGAGTAGTCTAATGTTGGTGCGGTTTTGGTTCTTGTGAACGTTGGCATCGATACGTTTCAAATTTACACTCTCGGGGCGTAATAGAACAAAATAATTCGGTTTTACTCTTTGTTCGATTGAATGAGAAAAAGAACTGTTTCCAAAGTTATACTGTTTGGGCACAACTGAGTAGTCTAATATTGGTCCGGTTTTGGTTCTTGTGAACGTTGGCATCGATACGTTGCAAATTTACACTCTCGGGGCATAATAGAACAAAATAATTAGGTTTTACTCTTTGTTCGAGCGAATGAGAAAAAGTACTGTTTCGAAAGTTATACAGTTTGGGCACAACTGAGTAGCCTAATGTTGGTGCGCTTTTGGTTCTTCTGAACGTTGGCATCGACACGTTGCAAATTTACACTCTCGGGGCATAATAGAACAAAATAATTAGGTTTTACTCTTTGTTCGATTGAAAGAGAAAAAGTCTTGTTTCCAAACTTATCTTGTTGGGCACAACTGAGTTGTCTAATGTTGGTACGGTTTTGGTTCTTGTGAACGTTGGCATCGATACGTATCAAATTTACACTCTCGGGGCATAATAGAACAAAATAATTAGGTTTTACTCTTTGTTCGATTGAATGAGAAAAAGTACTGTTTCCAAAGTTATACTGTTTGGGCACAACTGAGTAGTCTAATGTTGGTCCAGTTTTGGTTCTTGTGAACTTTGGCATCGATACGTTGCAAATTTACACTCTCGGGGCATAATAGAACAAAATAATTAGGTTTTACTCTTTGTTCGATTGAAAGAGAAAAGAAATCTTGTTTCCAGTTATCGTTATGGCACAACTGAGTTGTCTAATGTTGCTACGGTTTTGGTTCTTGTGAACGTTGGCATCGATACGTAACAAATTTACACTCTCGGGGCATAATAGAACAAAATAATTAGGTTTTACTCTTTGTTCGATTGAAGGAGAAAAAGTACTGTTTCGAAAGTTATACTGTTTGGGCACAACTGAGTAGTCTAATGTTGGACCGGTTTTTGTTCTTGTGAACGTTGGCATCGATACGTTGTAAATTCACACTCTCGGGGCATAATATAACAAAATAATTTGGTTTTACTCTTTGTTCGATTGAATGAAAAAAAAGTACTGTTTCCAAAGTTATACTGTTAGGGCACAACTGAGTAGTCTAATGTTGGTCCGGTTTTGGTTCTTGTGAACGTTGGCATCGATACGTTGCAAATTTACACTCTCGGGGCATAATAGAACAAAATAATTAGGTTTTACTCTTTGTTCGATTGAAAGAGAAAAATCTTGTTTCCAAAGTTATACTGTTAGGGCACAACTGAGTAGTCTAATGTTGGTCCGGTTTTGGTTCTTGTGAACGTTGGCATCGATACGTTTCAAATTTACACTCTCGGGGCATAATAGAACAAAATAATTAGGTTTTACTCTTTGTTCGATTGAATGAGAAAAAGTACTGTTTCCAAAATTATACTATTTGGGCACAACTGAGTAGTCTAATGTTGGTCCGGTTTTGGTTCTTGTGAACTTTGGCATCGATACGTTGCAAATTTACACTCTCGGGCCATAATAGAACAAAATAATTAGGTTTTACTCTTTGTTCGAGTGAATGAGAAAAATCTTGTTTCCAAAGTTATCTTTGTTTGGGCACAACTGAGTAGTCTAATGTTGGTCCGCTTTTGGTTCTTGTGAACGTTGGCATCGATACGTTGCAAATTTACACTCTCTGGGCATAATAGAACAAAATAATTAGGTTTTACTCTTTGTTCGATTGAATGAGAAAAAGTACAGTTTCCAAGGTTATACTGTTTGGGCACAACTGAGTAGTCTAATGTTGGACCGGTTTTTGTTCTTGTGAAGGTTGGCATCGATACGTTGTAAATTCACACTCTCGGGGCATAATATAACAAAATAATTTAGTTTTACTCTTTGTTCGATTGAATGAAAAAAAGTACTGTTTCCAAAGTTATACTGTTAGGGCACAACTGAGTAGTCTAATGTTGGTCCGGTTTTGGTTCTTGTGAACGTTGGCATCGATACGTTGCAAATTTACACTCTCGGGGCATAATAGAACAAAATAATTAGGTTTTACTCTTTGTTCGATTGAAAGAGAAAAAGTACTGTTTCCAAAGTTATACTGTTAGGGCACAACTGAGTAGTCTAATGTTGGTCCGGTTTTGGTTCTTGTGAACGTTGGCATCGATACGTTTCAAATTTACTCTCTCGGGGAATAATAGAACAAAATAATTAGGTTTTACTCTTTGTTCGATTGAATGAGAAAAAGAACTTTTTCCAAAGTTATACTGTGTGGGCACAACTGAGTAGTCTAATGTTGGTCCGGTTTTGGTTCTTGTGAACGTTGGCATCGATTCGTTGGAAATTTACACTCTCGGGGCATAATAGAACAAAATAATTAGGTTTTACTCTTTGTTCGAGTGAATGAGAAAAAGTACTGTTTCCAAAGTTATACAGTTTGGGCACAACTGAGTCGTCTAATGTTGGTGCGTTTTTGGTTCTTCTGAACGTTGGCATCGACACGTTGCAAATTTACACTCTCGGGGCATAATAGAACAAAATAATTAGGTTTTACTCTTTGTTCGATTGAATGAGAAAAAGTACTGTTTCCAAAATTATCTTGTTAGGGCACAACCGAGTTGTCTAATGCGAGTACGGTTTTGGTTCTTGTGAACGTTGGCATCGATACGTATCAAATTTACACTCTCGGGGCATAATAGAACAAAATAATTAGGTTTTACTCTTTGTTCGATTGAATTAGAAAAAGTACTGCTTCCAAAGTTATACTGTTTGGGCACAACTGAGTAGTCTAATGTTGGTCCGGTTTTGGTTTTTGTGAACGTTGGCATCGATACGTTGCAATTTACACACTCGGGGAATAATAGAACAAAATAATTAGGTTTTACTCTTTGTTCGATTGAATGAGAAAAAGTACAGTTTTCAAGGTTATACTGTTTGGGCACAACTGAATAGTCTAATGTTGGTCCGGTTTTGGTTCTTGTGAATGTTGGCATCGATACTTTGCAAATTCGCACTCTCCGGGCATAATATAACAAAATATTTAGGTTTTACTCTTTCTTCGATTGAAGGAGAAAAAGTGTTGTTTCCAAAGTTATACTGTTTGGGCACAACTGAGTAGTCTAATGTTGGTGCGCTTTTGGTTCTTCTGAACGTTGGCATCGATACGTTGCAAATTTACACTCTCGGGGCATAATAGAACAAAATAATTAGATTTTACTCTTTGTTCGGTTGCATGAGAAAAAGTACTCGTTTGAAAGTTATAAAGTTAGGGCGCAACTGAGTAGTCTAATGTTGGTGCGGTTTTGGTTCTTGTGAACGTTGGCATCGATACGTTTCAAATTTACACTCTCGGGGCGTAATAGAACAAAATAATTCGATTTTACTCTTTGTTCGATTGAATGAGAAAAAGAACTGTTTCCAAGTTATACTGTTTGGGCACAACTTAGTAGTCTAATGTTGGTCCGGTTTTGGTTCTTGTGAACGTTGGCATCGATACGTTGCAAATTTACACTCTCGGGGCATAATAGAACAAAATAATTAGGTTTTACTCTTTGTTCGATTGAATGAGAAAAAGTACTGTTTCCAAAGTTATACTGTTTGGGCACAACTGAGTAGTCTAATGTTGGTGCGCTTTTGGTTCTTCTGAACGTTGGCATCGACACGTTGCAAATTTACACTCTCGGGGCATAATAGAACAAAATAATTAGGTTTTACTCTTTGTTCGATTGAAGGAGAAAAAGTACTGTTTCGAAAGTTATACTGTTTGGGCACAACTGAGTAGTCTAATGTTGGACCGGTTTTTGTTCTTGTGAACGTTGGCATCGATACGTTGTAAATTCACACTCTCGCGGCATAATATAACAAAATAATTTAGTTTTACTCTTTGTTCGATTGAATGAAAAAAAGTACTTTTTCCAAAGTTATACTGTTAGGGCACAACTGAGTAGTCTAATGTTGGTCCGGTTTTGGTTCTTGTGAACGTTGGCATCGATACGTTTCAAATTTACACTCTCGGGGAATAATAGAACAAAATAATTAGGTTTTACTCTTTGTTCGATTGAATGAGAAAAAGAACTGTTTCCAAAGTTATACTATTTGGGCACAACTGAGTAGTCTAATGTTGGTCCGGTTTTGGTTCTTGTGAACTTTGGCATCGATACGTTGCAAATTTACACTCTCGGGGCATAATAGAACAAAATAATTAGGTTTTACTCTTTGTTCGATTGAATGAGAAAAAGTACTGTTTCCAAAGTTATACTGTTTGGGCACAACTGAGTAGTCTAATGTTGGTCCGGTTTTGGTTCTTGTGAACGTTGGCATCGATACGTTGCAAATTTACACTCTCGGGGCATAATAGAACACAATAATTAGGTTTTACTCTTTGTTCGATTGAAAGAGAAAAAGTACTGTTTCCAAAGTTATACTGTTATGGCACAACTGAGTTGTCTAATGTTGCTACGGTTTTGGTTCTTGTGAACGTTGGCATCGATACGTATCAAATTTACACTCTCGGGGCATAATAGAACAAAATAATTAGGTTTTACTCTTTGTTCGATTGAAGGAGAAAAAGTACTGTTTCCAAAGTTATACGGTTTGGGCACAACTGAGTAGTCTAACGTTGGTCCAGTTTTGGTTCTTGTGAACTTTGGCATCGATACGTTGCAAATTTACACTCTCGGGCCATAATAGAACAAAATAATTAGGTTTTACTCTTTGTTCGAGTGAATGAGAAAAAGTACTGTTTCCAAAGTTATACTGTTTGGGCACAACTGAGTAGTCTAATGTTGGTCCGCTTTTGGTTCTTCTGAACGTTGGCATCGATACGTTGCAAATTTACACTCTCTGGGCATAATAGAACAAAATAATTAGGTTTTACTCTTTGTTCGATTGAATGAGAAAAAGTACAGTTTCCAAGGTTATACTGTTTGGGCACAACTGAGTAGTCTAATGTTGGACCGATTTTTGTTCTTGTGAACGTTGGCATCGATACGTTGTAAATTCACACTCTCGGGGCATAATATAACATAATAATTTAGTTTTACTCTTTGTTCGATTGAATGAAAAAAAGTACTGTTTCCAAAGTTATACTGTTAGGGCACAACTGAGTAGTCTAATGTTGGTCCGGTTTTGATTCTTGTGAACGTTCTCATCGATACGTTGCAAATTTACACTCTCGGGGCATAATAGAACAAAATAATTAGGTTTTACTCTTTGTTCGATTGAAAGAGAAAAAGTAGTGTTTCCAAAGTTATACTGTTAGGGCACAACTGAGTAGTCTAATGTTGGTCCGGTTTTGGTTCTTGTGAACGTTGGCATCGATACGTTTCAAATTTACACTCTCGGGGCATAATAGAACAAAATAATTAGGTTTTACTCTTTGTTCGATTGAATGAGAAAAAGTACTGTTTCCAAAGTTATACTGTTTGGGCACAACTGAGTAGTCTAATGTTGGTCCGGTTTTGGTTCTTGTGAACGTTGGCATCGATACGTTGCAAATTTACACTCTCGGGGCATAATAGAACAAAATAATTAGGTTTCACTCTTTGTTCGGTTGAATGAGAAAAAGTACTGTTTCTAAAGTTATACTGTTAGGGCACAACTGAGTAGTCTAATGTTGGTCCGGTTTTGGTTCTTGTGAACTTTGGCATCGATACGTTGCAAATTTACACTCTCGGGGCATAATAGAACAAAATAATTAGGTTTTACTCTTTGTTCGATTGAAAGAGAAAAAGTACTGTTTCCAAAGTTATACTGTTATGGCACAACTGAGTTGTCTAATGTTGCTACGGTTTTGGTTCTTGTGAACGTTGGCATCGATACGTATCAAATTTACACTCTCTGGGCATAATAGTACAAAATAATTAGGTTTTACTCTTTGTTCGATTGAAGGAGAAAAAGTACTGTTTCCAAAGTTATACTGTTTGGGCACAACTGAGTAGTCTAAAGTTGGACCGGTTTTTGTTCTTGTGAACGTTGGCATCGATACGTTGTAAATTCACACTCTCGGGGCATAATATAACAAAATAATTTGGTTTTACTCTTTGTTCGATTGAATGAAAAAAAGTACTGTTTCCAAAGTTATACTGTTAGGGCACAACTGAGTAGTCTAATGTTGGTCCGTTTTTGGTTCTTGTGAACGTTGGCATCGATACGTTGCAAATTTACACTCTCGGGGCATAATAGAACAAAATAATTAGGTTTTACTCTTTGTTCGATTGAAAGAGAAAAAGTAGTGTTTACAAAGTTTTACTGTTAGGGCACAACTGAGTAGTCTATTGTTGGTCCGGTTTTGGTTCTTGTGAACGTTGGCATCGATACGTTGCAAATTTACACTCTCGGGGCATAATAGAACAAAATAATTAGGTTTTACTCTTTGTTCGATTGAATGAAAAAAGAACTGTTTCCAAAGTTATACTGTTTGGGCACAACTGAGTAGTCTAATGTTGGTCCGGTTTTGGTTCTTGTGAACGTTGGCATCGATACGTTGCAAATTTACACTCTCGGGGCATAATAGAACAAAATAATTAGGTTTTACACTTTGTTCGAGTGAATGAGAAAAAGTACTGTTTCCAAACTTATACAGTTTGGGCACAACTGAGTCGTCTAATGTTGGTGCGCTTTTGGTTCTTCTGAACGTTGGCATCGACACGTTGCAAATTTACACTCTCGGGGCATAATAGAACAAAATAATTAGGTTTTATTCTTTGTTCGATTGAATGAGAAAAAGTACTGTTTCCAAAGTTATACAGTTAGGGCACAACTGAGTAGTCTAATGTTGGTACGGTTTTGGTTCTTGTGAACGTTGGCATCGATACGTTGCAAATTTACACTCTCGGGGCATAATAGAACAAAATAATTAGGTTTTACTCTTTGTTCGATTGAATTAGAAAAAGTACTGTTTCCAAAGTTATACTGTTTGGGCACAACTGAGTAGTCTAATGTTGGTCCGGTTTTGGTTCTTGTGAACGTTGGCATCGATACGTTGCAATTTACACACTCGGGGAATAATAGAACAAAATAATTAGGTTTTACTCTTTGTTCGATTGAATGAGAAAAAGTACAGTTTCCAAGGTTATACTGTTTGGGCACCACTGAGTAGTCTAATGTTGGTCCGGTTTTGGTTCTTGTGAATGTTGGCATCGATACGTTGCAAATTCACACTCTCCGGGCATAATATAACAAAATATTTAGGTTTTACTCTTTGTTCGATTGAAGGAGAAAAAGTACTGTTTCCAAAGTTATACTGTTTGGGCACAACTGAGTAGTCTAATGTTGGTCCGGTTTTGGTTCTTGTGACCGTTGGCATCGATACGTTGCAAATTTACACTCTCGGGGCATAATAGAACAAAATAATTAGGTTTTACTCTTTCTTCGGTTGCATGAGAAAAAGTACTCGTTTGAAAGTTATAAAGTTAGGGCGCAATCGAGTAGTCTAATGTTGGTGCGGTTTTGGTTCTTGTGAACGTTGGCATCGATACGTTTCAAATTTACACTCTCGGGGCGTAATAGAACAAAATAATTCGGTTTTACTCTTTGTTCGATTGAATGAGAAAAAGAACCGATTCCAAAGTTATACTGTTTGGGCACAACCGAGTAGTCTAATATTGGTCCGGTTTTGGTTCTTGTGAACGTTGGCATCGATACGTTGCAAATTTACACTCTCGGGGCATAATAGAACATAATAATTAGGTTTTACTCTTTGTTCGAGCGAATGAGAAAAAGTACTGTTTCCAAAGTTAGACAGTTTGGGCACAACTGAGTAGCCTAATGTTGCTGCGCTTTTGGTTCTTCTGAACGTTGGCATCGACACGTTGCAAATTTACACTCTCGGGGCATAATAGAACAAAATAATTAGGTTTTACTCTTTGTTCGATTGAAAGAGAAAAAGTACTGTTTCCAAACTTATACTGTTAGGGCACAACTGAGTTGTCTAATGTTGGTACGGTTTTGGTTCTTGTGAACGTTGGCATCGATACGTATCAAATTTACACTCTCGGGGCATAATAGAACAAAATAATTAGGTTTTACTCTTTTTTCGTTTGAATGAGAAAAGAACTGCTTTCCAAAGTTATACCGTTTGGGCACAACTGAGTAGTCTAATGTTGGTCCGGTTTTGGTTCTTGTGAACGTTGGCATCGATACGTTGCAAATTTACACTCTCGGGGCATAATAGAACAAAATAATTAGGTTTTACTCTTTGTTCGAGTGAATGAGAAAAAGTACTGTTTCCAAACTTATACAGTTTGGGCACAACTCAGTCGTCTAATGTTGGTGCGCTTTTGGTTCTTCTGAACGTTGGCATCGACACGTTGCAAATTTACACTCTCGGGGCATAATAGAACAAAATAATTAGGTTTTACTCTTTGTTCGATTGAATGAGAAAAAGTACTGTTTCCAAAGTTATACTGTTAGGGCACAACTGAGTAGTCTAATGTTGGTCCGGTTTTGGTTCTTGTGAACGTTGGCATCGATACGTTTCAAATTTACACTCTCGGGGCATAATAGAACAAAATAATTAGGTTTTACTCTTTGTTCGATTGAATTAGAAAAAGTACTGCTTCCAAAGTTATACTGTTTGGGCACAACTGAGTAGTCTAATGTTGGTCCGGTTTTGGTTCTTGTGAACGTTGGCATCGATACGTTGCAATTTACACACTCGGGGAATAATAAGACCAAATAATTAGGGTTTACTCTTTGTTGAATTGAAGGAGAAAAGTACTGTTTCCAAAGTTATACTGTTTGGGCACAACTGAGTAGTCTAATGTTGGTCCGGTTTTGGTTCTTGTGAACGTTGGCATCGATACGTTGCAAATTTACACTCTCGGGGCATAATAGAACAAAATAATTAGGTTTTACTCTTTGTTCGATTGAATGAGAAAAAGTACTGTTTCCAAAGTTATACTGTTAGGGCACAACTGAGTAGTCTAATGTTGGTCCGGTTTTGGTTATTGTGAACGTTGGCATCGATACGTTGCAAATTTACACTCTCGGGGCATAATAGAACAAAATAATTAGGTTTTACTCTTTGTTCGATTGAAAGAGAAAAAGTAGTGTTTCCAAAGTTATACTGTTAGGGCACAACTGAGTAGTCTAATGTTGGTCCGGTTTTGGTTCTTGTGAACGTTGGCATCGATACGTTTCAAATTTACACTCTCGCGGCATAATAGAACAAAATAATTAGGTTTTACTCTTTGTTCGATTGAATGAGAAAAAGAACTGTTTCCAAAGTTATACTGTTTGGGCACAAATGAGTAGTCTAATGTTGGTCCGGTTTTGGTTCTTGTGAACGTTGGCATCGATACGTTGCAAATTTACACTCTCGGGGCATAATAGAACAAAATAATTAGGTTTTACTCTTTGTTCGAGTGAATGAGAAAAAGTACTGTTTCCAAAGTTATACTGTTTGGGCACAACTGAGTAGTCTAATGTTGGTACGGTTTTGGTTCTTGTGAACGTTGGCATCGATACGTATCAAATTTACACTCTCGGGGCATAATAGAACAAAATAATTAGGTTTTACTCTTTGTTCGATTGAATTAGAAAAAGTACTGCTTCCAAAGTTATACTGTTTGGGCACAACTGAGTAGTCTAATGTTGGTCCGGTTTTGGTTCTTGTGAACGTTGGCATCGATACGTTGCAATTTACACACTCGGGGAATAATAGAACAAAATAATTAGGTTTTACTCTTTGTTCGATTGAAGGAGAAAAAGTACTGTTTCCAAAGTTATACTGTTTGGGCACAACTGAGTAGTCTAAAGTTGGACCGGTTTTTGTTCTTGTGAACGTTGGCATCGATACGTTGTAAATTCACACTCTCGGGGCATAATATAACAAAATAATTTGGTTTTACTCTTTGTTCGATTGAATGAAAAAAAGTACTGTTTCCAAAGTTATACTGTTAGGGCACAACTGAGTAGTCTAATGTTGGTCCGTTTTTGGTTCTTGTGAACGTTGGCATCGATACGTTGCAAATTTACACTCTCGGGGCATAATAGAACAAAATAATTAGGTTTTACTCTTTGTTCGATTGAAAGAGAAAAAGTAGTGTTTCCAAAGTTATACTGTTAGGGCACAACTGAGTAGTCTAATGTTGGTCCGGTTTTGGTTCTTGTGAACGTTGGCATCGATACGTTTCAAATTTACACTCTCGCGCATAATAGAACAAAATAATTAGGTTTTACTCTTTGTTCGATTGAAGGAGAAAAAGTGCTGTTTCCAAAGTTATACTGTTTGGGCACAACTGAGTAGTCTAATGTTGGTCCGGTTTTGGTTCTTGTGAACGTTGGCATCGATACGTTGCAAATTTACACTCTCGGGGCATAATAGAACAAAATAATTAGGTTTTACTCTTTGTTCGAGTGAATGAGAAAAAGTACTGTTTCCAAACTTATACAGTTTGGGCACAACTGAGTCGTCTAATGTTGGTGCGCTTTTGGTTCTTCTGAACGTTGGCATCGACACGTTGCAAATTTACACTCTCGGGGCATAATAGAACAAAATAATTAGGTTTTACTCTTTGTTCGATTGAAAGAGAAAAAGTACTGTTTCCAAAGTTATACTGTTAGGGCACAACTGAGTTGTCTAATGTTGGTACGGTTTTGGTTCTTGTGAACGTTGGCATCGATACGTATCAAATTTACACTCTCGGGGCATAATAGAACAAAATAATTAGGTTTTACTCTTTGTTCGATTGAATTAGAAAAAGTACTGCTTCTAAAGTTATACTGTTTGGGCACAACTGAGTAGTCTAATGTTGGTCCGGTTTTGGTTTTTGTGAACGTTGGCATCGATACGTTGCAATTTACACACTTGGAGCATAATTGAGCAAAATAATTAAGTTTTACATTTTGTTTGATTGAAAATGAAAAAGTACGCTTTCCAAGGTTATACTGTTTGGGCACCACTGAGTAGTCTAATGTTGGTCCGGTTTTGGTTCTTGTGAATGTTGGCATCGATACGTTGCAAATTTACACTCTCGGGGCATAATATAACAAAATAATTAGGTTTTACTCTTTGTTCGATTGAAGGAGAAAAGTACTGTTTCCAAAGTTATACTGTTTGGGCACAACTGAGTAGTCTAATGTTGGTCCGGTTTTGGTTCTTGTGAACGTTGGCATCGATACGTTGCAAATTTACACTCTCGGGGCATAATAGAACAAAATAATTAGGTTTTACTCTTTCTTCGGTTGCATGAGAAAAAGTACTCGTTTGAAAGTTATAAAGTTAGGGCGCAACTGAGTAGTCTAATGTTGGTGCGGTTTTGGTTCTTGTGAACGTTGGCATCGATACGTTTCAAATTTACACTCTCGGGGCGTAATAGAACAAAATAATTCGGTTTTACTCTTTGTTCGATTGAATGAGAAAAAGAACTGTTTCCAAAGTTATACTGTTTGGGCACAACCGAGTAGTCTAATATTGGTCCGGTTTTGGTTCTTGTGAACGTTGGCATCGATACGTTGCAAATTTACACTCTCGGGGCACAATAGAACATAATAATTAGGTTTTACTCTTTGTTCGAGCGAATGAGAAAAAGTACTGTTTCCAAAGTTATACAATTTGGGCACAACTGAGTAGCCTAATGTTGGTGCGCTTTTGGTTCTTCTGAACGTTGGCATCGACACGTTGCAAATTTACACTCTCGGGGCATAATAGAACAAAATAATTAGGTTTTACTCTTTGTTCGATTGAAAGAGAAAAAGTACTGTTTCCAAACTTATACTGTTAGGGCACAACTGAGTTGTCTAATGTTGGTACGGTTTTGGTTCTTGTGAACGTTGGCATCGATACGTATCAAATTTACACTCTCGGGGCATAATAGAACAAAATAATTAGGTTTTACTCTTTGTTCGATTGAATGAGAAAAAGAACTGTTTCCAAAGTTATACTGTTTGGGCACAACTGAGTAGTCTAATGTTGGTCAGGTTTTGGTTCTTGTGAACGTTGGCATCGATACGTTGCAAATTTACACTCTCGGGGCATAATAGAACAAAATAATTAGGTTTTACTCTTTGTTCGAGTGAATGAGAAAAATCGTTTCCAAACTTATACGCTTTGGGCACAACTCGATCGTCCTAATGTTGGTGCGCTTTTGGTTCTTCTGAACGTTGGCATCGACACGTTGCAAATTTACACTCTCTGGGCATAATAGAACAAAATAATTAGGTTTTACTCTTTGTTCGATTGAAAGAGAAAAATCGTTTCCAAAGTTATCTTTGTTAGGGCACAACCGAGTTGTCTAATGGGTACGGTTTTGGTTCTTGTGAACGTTGGCATCGATACGTATCAAATTTACACTCTCGGGGCATAATAGAACAAAATAATTAGGTTTTACTCTTTGTTCGATTGAATTAGAAAAAGTACTGTTTCCAAAGTTATACTGTTTGGGCACAACTGAGTAGTCTAATGTTGGTCCGGTTTTGGTTCTTGTGAACGTTGGCATCGATACGTTGCAATTTACACACTCGGGGAATAATAGAACAAAATAATTAGGTTTACTCTTTGTTCGATTGAATGAGAAAAAGTACAGTTTCCAAGGTTATACTGTTCGGGCACAACTGAGTAGTCTAATGTTGGTCCGGTTTTGGTTCTTGTGAATGTTGGCATCGATACGTTGCAAATTCACACTCTCCGGGCATAATATAACAAAATATTTAGGTTTTACTCTTTGTTCGATTGAAGGAGAAAAAGTACTGTTTCCAAAGTTATACTTTTAGGGCGCAACTGAGTAGTCTAATGTTGGTCCGGTTTTGGTTCTTGTGAACGTTGGCATCGATACGTTGCAAATTTACACTCTCGGGGCATAATAGAACAAAATAATTAGGTTTTACTCTTTCTTCGGTTGCATGAGAAAAAGTACTCGTTTGAAAGTTATAAAGTTAGGGCGCAACTGAGTAGTCTAATGTTGGTGCGGTTTTGGTTCTTGTGAACGTTGGCATCGATACGTTTCAAATTTACACTCTCGGGGCGTAATAGAACAAAATAATTCGGTTTTACTCTTTGTTCGATTGAATGAGAAAAAGAACTGTTTCCAAAGTTATACTGTTTGGGCACAACTGAGTAGTCTAATGTTGGTCCGGATTTGGTTTTTGTGGACGTTGGCATCGATACGTTGCAAATTTACACTCTCGGGGCATAATAGAACAAAATAATTAGGTTTTACTCTTTGTTCGAGCGAATGAGAAAAAGTACTGTTTCCAAAGTTATACAGTTTGGGCACAACTGAGTAGGCTAATGTTGGTGCGCTTTTGGTTCTTCTGAACGTTGGCATCGACACGTTGCAAATTTACACTCTCGGGGCATAATAGAACAAAATAATTAGGTTTTACTCTTTGTTCGATTGAAAGAGAAAAAGTACTGTTTCCAAACTTATACTGTTATGGCACAACTGAGTTGTCTAATGTTGGTACGGTTTTGGTTCTTGTGAACGTTGGCATCGATACGTATCAAATTTACACTCTCGGGGCATAATAGAACAAAATAATTAGGTTTTACTCTTTGTTCGATTGAATGAGAAAAAGAACTGTTTCCAAAGTTATACTGTTTGGGCACAACTGAGTAGTCTAATGTTGGTCCGGTTTTGGTTCTTGTGAACTTTGGCATCGATACGTTGCAAATTTACACTCTCGGGGCATAATAGAACAAAATAATTAGGTTTTACTCTTTGTTCGATTGAAAGAGAAAAAGTACTGTTTCCAAAGTTATACTGTTATGGCACAACTGAGTTGTCTAATGTTGCTACGGTTTTGGTTCTTGTGAACGTTGGCATCGATACGTAACAAATTTACACTCTCGGGGCATAATAGAACAAAATAATTAGGTTTTACTCTTTGTTCGATTGAAGGAGAAAAAGTACTGTTTCGAAAGTTATACTGTTTGGGCACAACTGAGTAGTCTAATGTTGGACCGGTTTTTGTTCTTGTGAACGTTGGCATCGATACGTTGTAAATTTACACTCTCGGGGCATAATATAACAAAATAATTTGGTTTTACTCTTTGTAAGGAAGTGAATTCTCAAAATATGAGGATTTTACTTCATCCGGAATCGACTAAGTGTCGTAGTGGTGAGAATCAGTGAGATTGAAGCTGACTCTAAGCCAAAAAGTGCATTAGAGTGGACCTCGACTGCAAATGGTGCAAACTGCTCCATTCTGCAGTTTTTGGCCAGTGGAGACCGGACACCCCATGGAGACCGGATGCCACAAGGGGGAATGTCCGGACAATCCGTGAAGACCGGACCCCGTACGCTGGAGAAACTGACCTGAGGGTTTTTCGTAAGCCAATACGTGAATTCTCGAAATCCGAGAGTTGCACCATGTTTAGAATCGACTGATTGTCGATTGGATGGACTTCGGAAAGTTCGAAGTTGATCCGAAGGCAAAAAGTGCCCCGGAGTTGCTCCCGGTGAAGTTCGAAGCCTTCGGGCGCTTTTGTGCGCATAGGCGCGAAAACGGAACCCGAAAAGCTATGTCGGGTCGCGAGCTAAATCCGACATTAGCGTGGATGAAAAGATGATGAAAACGTGTTCGAAAACATGTTTGGAAGGTCTCGGTGCGATTTGAAAAGAATCGGAGGCAAGACGAGCGAAAACGAGCGAAAACGGAGAAGAAACGAAAAATGCTGAAATTTGGCTAAGTCCTTAAATGTTGGGCTGAGGAGACCCACTAGGTCCGGACAAGAAAGTGCTGTCCGGACAATGGCTGTCCGGACAATGGATGCTGTCCGGACACAGTAAGCTGTCAAATGGGCAAAAATGGATTTCGCAGGCCATTGTCCGGACATTGAGGGGATGTCCGGTCCCTGCAGCCCGAAAATGCCCAGTTTGGTGCAGTTTGAATTGTTGAGGGTCCTTTTGGCATTTTGTTACAATAGAGCCTATAGAGGGCTTCTTTCCTCTTCTCTCCCTCATTTCACACACACATGTACAAACATAACACACTCCCTCTCTCTCTCTAGAAAGAAGAAGAGGATAGAAGAAGGAGAAGGAGAAGTAGAAGGAGATTTTGGTGGAGAAGCAAGCTAAGAGGAAGATCCTTGGCTTCATCTTCTTCCTCTCCACCATTGGAGCTTCTACTTGAGGTAAGCTCTTGTGAGCTCTCATGGTAGACTTTGCTAGGATGGGTTTTATCCTTTGGGGATAATTTTTATGGAACCCTAGCATCTCTAAGAAGTGATTTACACCGTCGATTCGAGCTCTAACGCGGGATTTTGCTCGGGCAAGATCTAGGGCTCAAATTGGGGCTTTTCTTAGGAAGGGTTTTGATCTCTTTTAACCTCATTTCTAACATATTGTTAGGTCCACGAACGCGTGCGAGGCGACGGTTCGTCGATTCGGCGAACGGTTTAAGCGATCCGAGCCAAACAAAGGCTTTCAGCTTTGGTTTTGACCCGAGGAGTCAAAGTAGGCATTGGAGGCAACGAAAGCGGCGTTGTTGCTTCAAGGAACATCCCAAAAGGTGGGGGGTGTCTTACCGAAGCCGTTGGGCTCCCTTTTATGTCTAAGTAAATATTGGTCATATTGCATATATATGTACATATGTATATAGTTTTCATGCATGATAGGGTTAGTATGATTAAATGACTATTCTAGTGTGCCTCCTTATCGTGCGTGACTATGGTGTTGCATTAGGACATAGGAGTATGCTTGCATACCTTCCTTATCGTGCGGCACCATAGGCTTGCATTTGGACATAGGAAGCAAAGGAATGAGTATAATGACATCGAACCCTAGAGACAAGAACTATGATTTAGTTATGCATGATTGCCACCTAGAGATATATGAACCAATGACAACATGACGTTATGATATTGTGCGATAACTTAGTGTAAAGAACACTAGAGCTATATGAACCAAGTATAGAGCTTGATGATTAACATTATGACATAGTATAAAGAATACTAGTGACATGTATACCAAGTAGATCACATGATGACTAGTGGCATTGAACTTAGTGTAAAGAACACTAGAGCTACAAGAACCAAGCATAGAACTTGATGAGTGACAATGGTATGTGACATAGTGTTAGAGAACACCTATGTATGATTTCCCCTGCGTGGATGCCCTCCA
Source organism: Aechmea fasciata (assembly GCA_025177825.1). Taxonomy (NCBI): domain Eukaryota; kingdom Viridiplantae; phylum Streptophyta; class Magnoliopsida; order Poales; family Bromeliaceae; genus Aechmea; species Aechmea fasciata. The sequence goes on from CM045934.1 coordinate 11,817,851, forward strand.
AATGGAGGAGAAGATCATACTCACACACCGCTCGGCGCTCGTGGTTGGTCGCTCCACACGAGTAGTGCGAGTCTCCGGAGGTCTTGGCACGTGATTCGATAGGGATAGCCTATGTGGGGTCCCGAGGGATAGCCTATGTGGGGTCCCGCAGACAACCCATGAGGTTGAATGTGTTGAGTCGTGGGCGTGCCTACGGGCTAGCCAAGGATTGGGTAATAACATAAGAACATAATGAGTATTTCATACATACTTGATTGAAACATAGTAGCATGATAGATATTCCATAACTATATCATGATCTTGTTGTTTCAGGCATAGCAGTAGTTGCATTGTTTATATCATGCTTTACTTACCGCAGTTACAGCTTTAAATTATCTATCTATCTATCTACCTGCTTTTGCCTGCTTAGACCTAGTGGGGAGATCGGTGGGGTCGGTGGCCGAGCCCACGGGGAACTAAGGAAGTTAGTTCTCACCCCACTCTATCACAGGTACTAGCTCACGGGCGGTCGAGGAGGATCGCGGTAAGGGCATCGCGCCCTAGTTGATAGTGGCCACCTACTTGCATTAGAGCCACCCGTGGTATATTTTGGAGTCAAAATTGTATAAAGAAATGATGTAACCTACATTTTGGGAGATGAACATGTATTTATATTTTGAAGTTAAACAATGTAAACGAATGTTGAATGTAACGAATGTTGAATGATTGTAATAGTTAGACTCTTCTCTCTTTATATTACTTGTATGGAATACTTGTATCTTGCTCTTATTGTTGTTCGCACCTTTAGGTGCATCTTTTGTCATGTATGGTGTAGAATTTTATTTCTGGGCAATTCTTTGTACATGACTTGTTGTCGAGCCTTGGGCGGACGGGGAGGTGTCTTTGTCGTTCGGCGCTCGATCGGCGTTCTCGAACCGAACCAAATTGGTAGCGGTCTCGGGGCGTGACAGGTATTCTTTTGGTATCAGAGCAAGTAAGAGCAAGTAAAGAGAGAGTCTAGGATGGACCTAGGAAACCCTAGGACGGTGAACCCTAAGGCTATAGGTGCGTGAGCGAAACGTGGACCTATGCCATGTGGCGGAAGTTAATTCGATTGGGTCGAAGTAATGGTTGAGATATCTCTAGTTGTGAATAGAGATGGATTCAAGGGTATTAGTTCTTGGCTTGAAGTGTTTGTGTTGGGCGGCCGACAACATGACACCGAGAGTCTAGAATAAGTACACTTGTGTGCTTCCGCCTAATTCTTAAATGTCGAGTCTCGTAGACTGTTAATCACGAGTAAGTAGATGGGTTAAGATAACTAACCCAGTTATTGCGTTTCAGGAACTAATGCCTCCGAGACGCTACACGCGTAGGTCGGGTCCGGCATCATCGTCGGGAGACCCGGATCTACCTAGACCTCCTTTGGCGCCGAGAATCGACGGGCCCTAGCGAGGTGCGGGGAGTTGCGGACGCTGCTGCGTTGAACAGTCGGTTTGATAGGCTCCAGGAGCTAATGGAGCAGCAGATCGCAGCGACGGCTGCAGCGGCAGCTGTGGACCACGATCCACCCGCGCCCCCGGCACGTGTGCCTGAGACAGCTGAGGGCGAGGGTGTGGCGGCGATTCCGGTGACGGCATGTCCTCCGCCGGCGAGTGCACTTCCGGCGGCGTCGGGTTCGGCAACTCCCGAGGCATCGGCCGAGGATACGGAACAAGGGCGGCTGTTGACGGCCCTTATCAGGTTCATGAAGTTCCACCCACCAATCTTCGAGGGCGGACAAGTGGAGCCGGAGATAGTAGAGTCATGGATTGACTCAATGGAAACGATGTTCGGGGACTTTCACACCTCGGAACAAGACAAGGTCTACTTCGCCACGCATTGTCTCGAGAAGACGGCGAAGGTGTGGTGGAAGCGACTGAAGCGAGATCGACCTTCTGATCTCCCACCTATCACCTGGGAGGAGTTCAAGAGGGAAATGTACGCCAACTACTTCCCGGACACGGTAAAGCGAAAGTTACAGGAGAAGTTCAGAACTTTGAGGCAGGGAGACCGCTCTGTAGCGGAGTTCGAGCAGGAATTCTCCCACATTATAGACTGTGTTCCGGAAGTTGTACGTGACGACCGAGACCGAGCGGACTGGTTCTTGCGAGGACTTAGGCCGAGCATATATCGGGCGGTGCAAATATTGAAGCTCACTACTTATGCTGAGATTTTTGATCGTGCACTGTGGGCGGAGCACGGTGACGCTCATGTGCGCGAGGAACGTGAGCTTATGGCGGCGTCCAAGGATAAGGGAAAGAAGCGATCAGGTGGTCCTTCGGGGGGACAATCAAGTTCCAAGAAGCCCTCGAAGAACCCACGAACGCAGTCGTGGAGTCGTGGACCGCAGAGGTGCACTATTTGTGGTGGTGGGAATCATCGGGCACATCAATGCAGACAGCGGCTGGGCAAGTGCTACAACTGTGGACAAGAGGGGCATATTAGCCGCGACTGTCCGGCGAGGGCCCCGCCTACCCCGTCAGTGGCATCGACTCCAGCGACGCCGGCTTACTATGGAGGAGCTCCACCTGCTGCTATGTCGGCTGGACGCGCGATGGCTCCGCGTCAGCCCGAGCTACCACGACCAGCGCCGAGCGGACGGGTATTCGCCGCTCTGGCCCAAGTGGAGGAACCTGCTGAAGCTGAACAGCGTGAAGTTGTGGCAGGTATGGTTTTAGTTAATGGAGTACGCTCCAGAGTTTTGTTTGACACGGGTGCCACTAACTCAATCATAAGTAAATCATTTGCACGAGCTCACGATATAGATGTAAAGGCTTGTGAAAAGGTGTGGCGAATGGATAGTCCCGGTCAGGTAATTCATATTTATAAAGAATGCCCTGCATGTCCAGTGCAGATAGGTGACTGGATAATGCCAATCCGAACCTTAGTGCTAAAAGGGCTGAAGGATTTTGACGTGATATTGGGCATGGACTGGCTTTCGAAATAATATGCGACGATTGACTGCAAAGAGAAAGTGATCACGTTTCGTGAACGGGACAAGAGGAACTTGTTTACAAGGCGTGTAAGAGTTCTTGCTTCGCCGCGACAGTGTCGGCGACGAGAGCGAGGAAACTAGTCGGCAGCGGTTGCGCGGCCTACTTGGCGACCGTTGTAGAAGTTGAGCGGGTAACCCCGACACTTGAAGAGCTGTCGATAGTTCGGGAGTTCCCCGACGTATTTCCTACCGAATTACCGGGAATACCGCCGGAGCGGGAAATCGAGTTTGTAATCGACTTGGTTCCCGGGACCGCGCCGATTTCGAAGGCTCCATATCGGATGGCGCCGGCGGAATTAAAAGAGTTGAGGGCTCAATTGTTGGATCTCCTTGATAAGGAATTCATCCGGCCGAGTGTATCGCCGTGGGGAGCCCCGGTATTATTTGTGCGGAAGAAAGATGGAACGTTTCGACTCTGCGTGGATTACCGCGAGTTGAACAAGGTCACGATCAAGAACAAGTATCCATTACCCCGAATCGATGACTTGTTCGATCAATTGCAGGGGTCGAGTGTTTACTCAAAGATTGACCTCCAATCAGGCTATCATCAGTTGAGGATTAAGCCGGAGGATGTTCAGAAAACCGCATTCCGTACGCGGTACGGACATTATGAATTCACGGTGATGCCGTTTGGGCTCACGAATGCCCCGGCAGCGTTCATGGACTTAATGAACCGTGTCTTCAGAAAGTATTTAGATCAGTTTGTGGTAGTCTTTATAGATGACATACTGGTCTATTCCCGCAGTGACGAGGAACATGCGGAGCATTTACGCTTAGTACTTCAAATCCTTCGGGAGGAGAAGTTATATGCCAAGCTAAAGAAGTGCGACTTTTGGCTGAGGGAAGTTGCATTTCTGGGGCATGTTATTTCCGAGGGCGGAATTTCTGTTGACCCGAGGAAAATAGAGGCAATCAAGGATTGGCCGCGCCCTACGAATGTCACGGAAGTCCGAAGCTTTGTGGGCTTAGCGGGCTATTATAGGCGGTTCGTGGAAGGTTTCTCTAAAATTGTAATTCCACTTACCCGTCTAACGAAGAAAGGCACCAAGTTTGTTTGGAGCGACGAGTGCGACCGGAGTTTCCAAGAGTTGAAGGATAGATTGACTTCGACTCCGGTGCTCGCGTTGCCGGTGCAAGGCGAAGACTTCGTGGTTTATAGCGACGCGTCTTATTCAGGCTTGGGGTGTGTTCTGATGCAGGGCGGGAAGGTGATCGCATATGCGTCCCGTCAGTTGAAGACCTACGAGAAGAACTACCCTATCCATGACTTAGAGCTAGCCGCTGTGGTATTTGCTCTTAAGTTGTGGAGGCACTACTTGTATGGCGCGCGTTGCGAAATATACACGGACCACAAAAGTCTGAAGTATTTGTTTACGCAGAAAGAGCTGAATATGCGCCAACGGCGGTGGTTGGAGTTATTAAAGGATTATGATGTCTCGATCCTTTACCACCCCGGGAAGGCGAATGTAGTCGCCGATGCTCTTAGTAGGAAGTCGGTGGAAAACCTTGCGTTAAAGGTTACGGCTCAGCAGCCTCTTTGTCATGAGATGAAGCGACTAAATCTTGAAGTTGTGGCTCCGGAAGTACCGGCTATGTTAGCGGCTCTTATTGTTACACCGACCTTGTTGGAGCGGATCAAGAGTCTTCAATCTGCGGACCCTAATCTCCAAAAGGTGCGGCGTGACATTGAGAGCGGGCACGGTGGCGACTTCACCGTGGATGCCGCGGGTGCACTCCGGTTCCGCAACCGGTGGTGTGTACCCGAGAATGAAGAGGTCCGAAAACTGATTTTGGAGGAAGCTCATCGGGCTCCTTACAGTATTCACCCGGGCGGCACCAAGATGTACAAGGACTTGAAAATGCAGTACTGGTGGCCGGGGATGAAAGTGGACATTGGGCGCTTTGTGGCGCAATGTTTAGTATGTCAGCAAGTAAAGGCGGAACGCCGTTACCCAGCTGGAAAGCTTCAAAGCCTACCTATCCCAGTTTGGAAGTGGGAGGATATCGCGATGGATTTCGTGGTCGGACTGCCTCGTTCGACGTGCGGCCACGACGCGATTTGGGTGATTGTGGACCGTATGTCAAAGTCCGCACACTTTCTACCGATCCACACTACCTGGTCGGGCGAGAAACTGGCGCAGGTATATCTTGATGAGGTGGTCAGATTGCATGGGGTGCCGAAGTCGATTGTATCAGATCGAGATCCCCGATTCACCTCACATTTCTGGAAGAACTTACAGGAAGCACTTGGCACACGACTCGAGTTCAGTACCGCGTTTCACCCTCAGACAGATGGACAGTCAGAGAGGACTATTCAGATTCTGGAGGATATGTTGCGGGCGTGTGTCATTGACTATAAAGGAAGTTGGGCCAAGTATTTACCGATGGCCGAGTTCGCCTACAACAATAGCTACCAAGCTAGTGTGGAGATGGCACCGTTTGAGGTCCTCTACGGGCGGAAGTGCCGATCTCCAGTACACTGGGGTGATGTGGGTGAGCGGGCCGTGGTTGGTCCCGAAGTATTGCGAGAGGCCGAAGAGAAAGTTCGCCTTGCTCGCCAACGGATGCTTACGGCGCAATCGAGACAAGTTATGCGAATAAGCGCCGAAGAGACTTGGAATTCGCGGTAGGAGACCGCGTGTTCTTGAAGGTTTCGCCTATGAGAGGCGTGAGGCGGTTTGGAGTTCGAGGAAAGCTAAGTCCTCGATACATTGGACCGTTCGAAGTGTTGGAACGTATTGGAGCGGTAGCATATCGGATTGCATTGCCGCCGCACCTAGCGGACGTTCACAACGTGTTTCACATTTCCAACCTTCGGAAATATGTTTACAATCCCGAACATGCCATGATGTTTGAACCGCCGGAGCTTCAAGAGGACTTGAGCTACGAAGAGTTTCCGGTGGCAATTATTGCTCGGGAGGTGCGCAAATTGCGGAATCGTGAAATTCCTTATGTTCGAGTTCGGTGGAGTAATCACGACGATCGTGAAGCCACTTGGGAACTCGAGAGCGAGATGAAAACGCATCATCCTCATTTATTCGAGGAGTGAGGTATGAATTTAAATTTAAGTTTGAATTGAGTTTAATATAAGGGTTCGTTTCGAGGACGAAACTCTTTTTAAGGCGGGGAGGATGTAAGGAAGTGAATTCTCAAAATATGAGGATTTTACTTCATCCGGAATCGACTAAGTGTCGTAGTGGTGAGAATCAGTGAGATTGAAGCTGACTCTAAGCCAAAAAGTGCATTAGAGTGGACCTCGACTGCAAATGGTGCAAACTGCTCCATTCTGCAGTTTTTGGCCAGTGGAGACCGGACACCCCATGGAGACCGGATGCCACAAGGGGGAATGTCCGGACAATCCGTGAAGACCGGACCCCGTACGCTGGAGAAACTGGCCTGAGGGTTTTTCGTAAGCCAATCCGTGAATTCTCGAAATCCGAGAGTTGCACCATGTTTAGAATCGACTGATTGTCGATTGGATGGACTTCGGAAAGTTCGAAGTTGATCCGAAGGCAAAAAGTGCCCCGGAGTTGCTCCCGGTGAAGTTCGAAGCCTTCAGGCGCTTTTGTGCGCATAGGCGCGAAAACGGAACCCGAAAAGCTATGTCGGGTCGCGAGCTAAATCCGACATTAGCGTGGATGAAAAGATGATGAAAACGTGTTCGAAAACATGTTTGGAAGGTCTCGGTGCGATTTGAAAAGAATCGGAGGCAAGACGAGCGAAAACGAGCGAAAACGGAGAAGAAACGAAAACGCCGAAATTTGGCTAAGTCCTTAAATGTTGGGTGAGGAGACCGGTCGGACAAGAGAGTCTTTGTCCAGGACAATGGGCTGTCCGGACAATGGATGCTGTCCGGACACAGTAAGCTGTCAAATGGGCAAAAATGGATTTCGCAGGCCATTGTCCGGACATTGAGGGGATGTCCGGTCCCTGCAGCCCGAAAATGCCCAGTTTGGTGCAGTTTGAATTGTTGAGGGTCCTTTTGGCATTTTGTTACAATAGAGCCTATAGAGGGCTTCTTTCCTCTTCTCTCCCTCATTTCACACACACATGTACAAACATAACACACACCCTCTCTCTCTCTAGAAAGAAGAAGAAGAGGATAGAAGAAGGAGAAGGAGAAGTAGAAGGAGATTTTGGTGGAGAAGCAAGCTAAGAGGAAGATCCTTGGCTTCATCTTCTTCCTCTCCACCATTGGAGCTTCTACTTGAGGTAAGCTCTTGTGAGCTCTCATGGTAGACTTTGCTAGGATGGGTTTTATCCTTTGGGGATAATTTTTATGGAACCCTAGCATCTCTAAGAAGTGATTTACACCGTCGATTCGAGCTCTAACGCGGGATTTTGCTCGGGGCAAGATCTAGGGCTCAAATTGGGGCTTTTCTTAGGAAGGGGTTTTGATCTCTTTTAACCTCATTTCTAACATATTGTTAGGTCCACGAACGCGTGCGAGGCGACGGTTCGTCGATTCGGCGAACGGTTTAAGCGATCCGAGCCAAACAAAGGCTTTCAGCTTTGGTTTTGACCCGAGGAGTCAAAGTAGGCATTGGAGGCAACGAAAGCGGCGTTGTTGCTTCAAGGAACATCCCAAAAGGTGGGGGGTGTCTTACCGAAGCCGTTGGGCTCCCTTTTATGTCTAAGTAAATATTGGTCATATTGCATATATATGTACATATGTATATAGTTTTCATGCATGATAGGGTTAGTATGATTAAATGACTATTCTAGTGTGCCTCCTTATCGTGCGTGACTATGGTGTTGCATTAGGACATAGGAGTATGCTTGCATACCTTCCTTATCGTGCGGCACCATAGGCTTGCATTTGGACATAGGAAGCAAAGGAATGAGTATAATGACATCGAACCCTAGAGACAAGAACTATGATTTAGTTATGCATGATTGCCACCTAGAGATATATGAACCAATGACAACATGACGTTATGATATTGTGCGATAACTTAGTGTAAAGAACACTAGAGCTATATGAACCAAGTATAGAGCTTGATGATTAACATTATGACATAGTATAAAGAATACTAGTGACATGTATACCAAGTAGATCACATGATGACTAGTGGCATTGAACTTAGTGTAAAGAACACTAGAGCTACAAGAACCAAGCATAGAACTTGATGAGTGACAATGGTATGTGACATAGTGTTAGAGAACACCTATGTATGATTTCCCTGCGTGGATGCCCTCCTAATGGAGGAGAAGATCATACTCACACGATGCTCGGCGCTCGTGGTTGGTCGCTCCACACGAGTAGTGCGAGTCTCCGGAGGTCTTGGCACGTGATTCGATAGGGATAGCCTATGTGGGGTCCCGAGGGATAGCCTATGTGGGTCCCGCACAACCCATGAGGTTGAATGTGTTGAGTCGTGGGCGTGCCTACGGGCTAGCCAAGGATTGGGTAATAACATAAGAACATAATGAGTATTTCATACATACTTGATTGAAACATAGTAGCATGATAGATATTCCATAACTATATCATGATCTTGTTGTTTCAGGCATAGCAGTAGTTGCATTGTTTATATCATGCTTTACTTACCGCAGTTACAGCTTTAAATTATCTATCTATCTATCTACCCGCTTTTGCCTCGCTTAGACCTAGTGGGGAGATCGGTGGGGTCGGTGGCCGAGCCCACCGGGAACTAAGGAAGTTAGTTCTCACCCCACGCTACCACAGGTACTAGCTCACGGGCGGTCGAGGAGGACCGCGGTAAGGGCATCGCGCCCTAGTTGATAGTGGCCACCTACTTGCATTAGAGCCACCCGTGGTATATTTTGGAGTCAAAATTGTATAAAGAAATGATGTAACCTACATTTTGGGAGATGAACATGTATTTATATTTTGAAGTTAAACAATGTAAACGAATGTTGAATGATTGTAATAGTTATAATATGTTGCAAATTTACACTCTCGGGGCATAATAGAACAAAATAATTAGGTTTTACTCTTTCTTCGGTTGCATGAGAAAAAGTACTCGTTTGAAAGTTATAAAGTTAGGGCGCAACTGAGTAGTCTAATGTTGGTCCGGTTTTGGTTCTTGTGAACGTTGGCATCGATACGTTTCAAATTTACACTCTCGGGGCATAATAGAACAAAATAATTAGGTTTTACTCTTTGTTCGATTGAATGAGAAAAAGAACTGTTTCCAAAGTTATACTGTTTGGGCACAACTGAGTAGTCTAATATTGGTCCGGTTTTGGTTCTTGTGAACGTTGGCATCGATACGTTGCAAATTTACACTCTCGGGGCATAATAGAACATAATAATTAGGTTTTACTCTTTGTTCGAGCGAATGAGAAAAAGTACTGTTTCCAAAGTTATACAGTTTGGGCACAACTGAGTAGCCTAATGTTGGTGCGCTTTTGGTTCTTCTGAACGTTGGCATCGACACGTTGCAAATTTACACTCTCGGGGCATAATAGAACAAAATAATTAGGTTTTACTCTTTGTTCGATTGAAAGAGAAAAAGTACTGTTTCCAAAGTTATACTGTTAGGGCACAACTGAGTTGTCTAATGTTGGTACGGTTTTGGTTCTTGTGAACGTTGGCATCGATACGTATCAAATTTACACTCTCGGGGCATAATAGAACAAAATAATTAGGTTTTACTCTTTGTTCGATTGAATGAGAAAAAGAACTGTTTCCAAAGTTATACTGTTTGGGCACAACTGAGTAGTCTAATGTTGGTCCGGTTTTGGTTCTTGTGAACGTTGGCATCGATACGTTGCAAATTTACACTCTCGGGGCATAATAGAACAAAATAATTAGATTTTACTCTTTGTTCGAGTGAATGCGAAAAAGTACTGTTTCCAAACTTATACAGTTTGGGCACAACTCAGTCGTCTAATGTTGGTGCGCTTTTGGTTCTTCTGAACGTTGGCATCGACACGTTGCAAATTTACACTCTCGGGGCATAATAGAACAAAATAATTAGGTTTTACTCTTTGTTCGATTGAAAGAGAAAAATTATTGTGTCCAAAGTTATATCGTTACGCACAACTGAGTTGTCTAATGTTGGTGCGGTTTTGGTTCTTGTGAACGTTGGCATCGATACGTATCAAATTTACACTCTCGGGGCATAATAGAACAAAATAATTAGGTTTTACTCTTTGTTCGATTGAATGAGAAAAAGTACTGTTTCCAAAGTTATACTGTTTGGGCACAATTGAGTAGTCTAATGTTGGTCCGGTTTTGGTTCTTGTGAACGTTGGCATCGATACGTTGCAATTTACACACTCGGGGAATAATAGAACAAAATAATTAGGTTTACTCTTTGTTCGATTGAATGAGAAAAAGTACAGTTTCCAAGGTTATACTGTTCGGGCACAACTGAGTAGTCTAATGTTGGTCCGGTTTTGGTTCTTGTGAATGTTGGCATCGATACGTTGCAAATTCACACTCTCCGGGCATAATATAACAAAATATTTAGGTTTTACTCTTTGTTCGATTGAAGGAGAAAAGTGTCGTTTCCAAAGTTATACCGTTTTGGGCACAACTGAGTAGTCTAATGTGTGTCCGGTTTTGGTTCTTGTGAACGTTGGCATCGATACGTTGCAAATTTACACTCTCGGGGCATAATAGAACAAAATAATTAGGTTTTACTCTTTCTTCGGTTGCATGAGAAAAAGTACTCGTTTGAAAGTTATAAAGTTTGGGCGCAACTGAGTAGTCTAATGTTGGTGCGGTTTTGGTTCTTGTGAACGTTGGCATCGATACGTTTCAAATTTACACTCTCGGGGCGTAATAGAACAAAATAATTCGGTTTTACTCTTTGTTCGATTGAATGAGAAAAAGAACTGTTTCCAAAGTTATACTGTTTGGGCACAACTGAGTAGTCTAATGTTGGTACGGTTTTGGTTCTTGTGAACGTTGGCATCGATACGTTGCAAATTTACACTCTCAGGGCATAATAGAACAAAATAATTAGGTTTTACTCTTTGTTCGAGCGAATGAGAAAAAGTACTGTTTCCAAAGTTATACAGTTTGGGCACAACTGAGTAGCCTAATGTTGGTGCACTTTTGGTTCTTCTGAACGTTGGCATCGACACGTTGCAAATTTACACTCTCGGGGCATAATAGAACAAAATAATTAGGTTTTACTCTTTGTTCGATTGAAAGAGAAAAAGTACTGTTTCCAAACTTATACTGTTAGGGCACCACTGAGTTGTCTAATGTTGGTACGGTTTTGGTTCTTGTGAACGTTGGCATCGATACGTATCAAATTTACACTCTCGGGGCATAATAGAACAAAATAATTCGGTTTTACTCTTTGTTCGATTGAATGAGAAAAAGAACTGTTTCCAAAGTTATACTGTTTGGGCACAACCGAGTAGTCTAATATTGGTCCGGTTTTGGTTCTTGTGAACGTTGGCATCGATACGTTGCAAATTTACACTCTCGGGGCATAATAGAACAAAATAATTAGATTTTACTCTTTGTTCGAGTGAATGAGAAAAAGTACTGTTTCCAAACTTATACAGTTTGGGCACAACTCAGTCGTCTAATGTTGGTGCGCTTTTGGTTCTTCTGAACGTTGGCATCGACACGTTGCAAATTTACACTCTCTGGGCATAATAGAACAAAATAATTAGGTTTTACTCTTTGTTCGATTGAATGAGAAAAAGTACTGTTTCCAAAGTTATACTGTTTGGGCACAACTGAGTAGTCTAATGTTGGTCCGGTTTTGGTTCTTGTGAACGTTGGCATCGATTCGTTGCAAATTTACACTCTGGGGCATAATAGAACAAAATAATTAGGTTTTACTCTTTGTTCGATTGAATGAGAAAAATCTGCTTCCAAAGTTATACCGTTTTGGGCACAACCGAGTAGTCTAATGTTGGTCCGGTTTTGGTTCTTGTGAACGTTGGCATGGATAGGTTGCAAATTTACACTCTCGGGGCGTAATAGAACAAAATAATTAGGTTTACTCTTTGTTCGATTGAATGAGAAAAAGTACTATTTCCAAAGTTATACTGTTTGGGCACAACTGAGTAGTCTAATGTTGGTCCGGTTTTGGTTCTTGTGAACGTTGGCATCGATACGTTGCAAATTCACACTCTCCGGCATAATATAACAAAATATTTAGGTTTTACTCTTTGTTCGATTGAAGGAGAAAAAGTGTCGTTTCCAAAGTTATACCGTTTTGGGCACAACCGAGTAGTCTAATGTGTGTCGGTTTGGTTCTTGTGAACGTTGGCATCGATACGTTGCAAATTTACACTCTCGGGGCATAATAGAACAAAATAATTAGGTTTTACTCTTTCTTCGGTTGCATGAGAAAAAGTACTCGTTTGAAAGTTATAAAGTTAGGGCGCAATCGAGTAGTCTAATGTTGGTGCGGTTTTGGTTCTTGTGAACGTTGGCATCGATACGTTTCAAATTTACACTCTCGGGGCGTAATAGAACAAAATAATTCGGTTTTACTCTTTGTTCGATTGAATGAGAAAAAGACCTGTTTCCAAAGTTATACTGTTTGGGCACAACTGAGTAGTCTATTATTGGTCCGGTTTTGGTTCTTGTGAACGTTGGCATCGATACGTTGCAAATTTACACTCTCGGGGCATAATAGAACAAAATAATTAGGTTTTACTCTTTGTTCGAGCGAATGAGAAAAAGTACTGTTTCCAAAGTTATACAGTTTGGGCACAACTGAGTAGCCTAATGTTGGTGCGCTTTTGGTTCTTCTGAACGTTGGCATCGACACGTTGCAAATTTACACTCTCGGGGCATAATAGAACAAAATAATTAGGTTTTACTCTTTGTTCGATTGAAAGAGAAAAAGTACTGTTTCCAAACTTATACTGTTAGGGCACAACTGAGTTGTCTAATGTTGGTACGGTTTTGGTTCTTGTGAACGTTGGCATCGATACGTATCAAATTTACACTCTCGGGGCATAATAGAACAAAATAATTAGGTTTTACGCTTTGTTCGATTGAATGAGAAAAAGTACTGTTTCCAAACTTATACTGTTAGGGCACAACTGAGTAGTCTAATGTTGGTCCGGTTTTGGTTCTTGTGAACCTTGGCTTCGATACGTTTCAAATTTACACTCTCGGGGCATAATAGAACAAAATAATTAGGTTTTACTCTTTGTTCGATTGAATGAGAAAAAGAACTGTTTCCAAAGTTATACTATTTGGGCACAACTGAGTAGTGTAATGTTGGTCCGGTTTTGGTTCTTGTGAACTTTGTCATCGATACGTTGCAAATTTACACTCTCGGGCCATAATAGAACAAAATAATTAGGTTTTACTCTTTGTTCGATTGAATGAGAAAAGTCTTTCCAAAGTTATACTTGTTTGGGCACAACCGAGTAGTCTAATGTTGGTCCGGTTTTGGTTCTTGTGAACGTTGGCATCGATACGTTGCAAATTTACACTCTCTGGGCATAATAGAACAAAATAATTAGGTTTTACTCTTTGTTCGATTGAATGAGAAAAAGTACAGTTTACAAGGTTATACTGTTTGGGCACAACTGAGTAGTCTAATGTTGGACCGGTTTTTGTTCTTGTGAAGGTTGGCATCGATACGTTGTAAATTCACACTCTTGGGGCATAATATTACAAAATAATTTAGTTTTACTCTTTGTTCGATTGAATGAAAAAAAATCTTGTTTCCAAAGTTATCTTTGTTAGGGCACAACTGAGTAGTCTAATGTTGGTCCGGTTTTGGTTATTGTGAACGTTGGCATCGATACGTTGCAAATTTACACTCTCGGGGCATAATAGAACAAAATAATTAGGTTTTACTCTTTGTTCGATTGAAAGAGAAAAAGTAGTGTTTCCAAAGTTATACTGTTAGGGCACAACTGAGTAGTCTAATGTTGGTCCGGTTTTGGTTCTTGTGAACGTTGGCATCGATACGTTTCAAATTTACACTCTCGGGGAATAATAGAACAAAATAATTAGGTTTTACTCTTTGTTCGATTGAATGAGAAAAAGAACTTTTTCCAAAGTTATACTGTGTGGGCACAACTGAGTAGTCTAATGTTGGTCCGGTTTTGGTTCTTGTGAACGTTGGCATCGATTCGTTGCAAATTTACACTCTCGGGGCATAATAGAACAAAATAATTAGGTTTTACTCTTTGTTCGAGTGAATGAGAAAAAGTACTGTTTCCAAAGTTATACAGTTTGGGCACAACTGAGTCGTCTAATGTTGGTGCGTTTCTGGTTCTTCTGAACGTTGGCATAGACACGTTGCAAATTTACACTCTCGGGGCATAATAGAACAAAATAATTAGGTTTTACTCTTTGTTCGATTGAAAGAGAAAAAGTACTGTTTCCAAAGTTATCGTTAGGGCACAACCGAGTTGTCTAATCTTTGGTACGGTTTTGGTTCTTGTGAACGCCGGCATCGATACGTATCAAATTTACACTCTGGGCATAATAGAACAAAATAATTAGGTTTTACTCTTTGTTCGATTGAATTAGAAAAAAAATCTTGCTTCCAAAGTTATACTGTTAGGGCACAACTGAGTAGTCTACTGTTGGTCCGGTTTTGGTTTTTGTGAACGTTGGCATCGATACGTTGCAATTTACACACTCGGGGAATAATAGAACAAAATAATTAGGTTTTACTCTTTGTTCGATTGAATGAGAAAAAGTACAGTTTTCAAGGTTATACTGTTTGGGCACAACTGAGTAGTCTAATGTTGGTCCGATTTTGGTTCTTGTGAATGTTGGCATCGATACGTTGCAAATTCGCACTCTCCGGGCATAATATAACAAAATATTTAGGTTTTACTCTTTGTTCGATTGAAGAAGAAAAAGTGCTGTTTCCAAAGTTACACTGTTTGGGCACAACTGAGTAGTCTAATGTTGGTCCGGTTTTGGTTCTTGTGAACGTTGGCAACGATACGTTGCAAATTTACACTCTCGGGGCATAATAGAACAAAATAATTAGGTTTTACTCTTTGTTCGGTTGCATGAGAAAAAGTACTCGTTTGAAAGTTATAAAGTTAGGGCGCAACTGAGTAGTCTAATGTTGGTGCGGTTTTGGTTCTTGTGAACGTTGGCATCGATACGTTTCAAATTTACACTCTCGGGGCGTAATAGAAAAAAATAATTCGATTTTACTCTTTGTTCGATTGAATGAGAAAAAGAACTGTTTCCAAAGTTATACTGTTTGGGCACAACTTAGTAGTCTAATGTTGGTCCGGTTTTGGTTCTTGTGAACGTTGGCATCGATACGTTGCAAATTTACACTCTCGGGGCATAATAGAGCAAAATAATTAGGTTTTACTCTTTGTTCGAGCGAATGAGAAAAAGTACTGTTTCCAAAGTTATACAGTTTGGGCACAACTGAGTAGCCTAATGTTGGTGCGCTTTTGGTTCTTCTGAACGTTGGCATCGACACGTTGCAAATTTACACTCTCGGGGCATAATAGAACAAAATAATTAGGTTTTACTCTTTGTTCGATTGAATGAGAAAAAGTACAGTTTCCAAGGTTATACTGTTTGGGCACAACTGAGTAGTCTAATGTTGGACCGGTTTTTGTTCTTGTGAACGTTGGCATCGATACGTTGTAAATTCACACTCTCGGGGCATAATATAACAAAATAATTTAGTTTTACTCTTTGTTCGATTGAATGAAAAAAAGTACTTTTTCCAAAGTTATACTGTTAGGGCACAACTGAGTAGTCTAATGTTGGTCCGGTTTTGGTTCTTGTGAACGTTGGCATCGATACGTTGCAAATTTACACTCTCGGGGCATAATAGAACAAAATAATTAGGTTTTACTCTTTGTTCGATTGAAGGAGAAAAAGTACTGTTTCCAAAGTTATACTGTTTGGGCACAACTGAGTAGTCTAATGTTGGTCCGGTTTTGGTTCTTGTGAACGTTGGCCTCGATACGTTGCAAATTTACACTCTCGGGGCATAATAGAACAAAATAATTAGGTTTTACTCTTTGTTCGAGTGAATGAGAAAAAGTACTGTTTCCAAAGTTATACAGTTTGGGCACAACTGAGTCGTCTAATGTTGGTGCGTTTTTGGTTCTTCTGAACGTTGGCATCGACACGTTGCAAATTTACACTCTCGGGGCATAATAGAACAAAATAATTAGGTTTTACTCTTTGTTCGATTGAAAGAGAAAAAGTACTGTTTCCAAAGTTATACTGTTAGGGCACAACTGAGTAGTCTAATGTTGGACCGGTTTTGGTTCTTGTGAACGTTGGCATCGATACGTATCAAATTTACACTCTCGGGGCATAATAGAACAAAATAATTAGGTTTTACTCTTTGTTCGGTTGCATGAGAAAAAGTACTCGTTTGAAAGTTATAAAGTTAGGGCGCAACTGAGTAGTCTAATGTTGGTGCGGTTTTGGTTCTTGTGAACGTTGGCATCGATACGTTTCAAATTTACACTCTCGGGGCATAATAGAACAAAATAATTAGGTTTTACTCTTTGTTCGATTGAATGAGAAAAAGAACTGTTTCCAAAGTTATACTGTTTGGGCACAACTGAGTAGTCTAATGTTGGTCCGGTTTTGGTTCTTGTGAACGTTGGCATCGATACGTTGCAAATTTACACTCTCGGGGCATAATAGAGCAAAATAATTAGGTTTTACTCTTTGTTCGAGCGAATGAGAAAAAGTACTGTTTCCAAAGTTATACAGTTTGGGCACAACTGAGTAGCCTAATGTTGGTGCGCTTTTGGTTCTTCTGAACGTTGGCATCGACACGTTGCAAATTTACACTCTCGGGGCATAATAGAACAAAATAATTAGGTTTTACTCTTTGTTCGATTGAAAGAGAAAAATCTTGTTTCCAAACTTATACCGTTAGGGCACAACCGAGTTGTCTAATGTTGGTCCGGTTTTTGTTCTGGTGAACGTTGGCATCGATACGTTGCAAATTTACACTCTCGGGGCGTAATAGAACAAAACAATTTGGTTTTACTCCTTGTTCGATTGAATGAGAAAAAGTACTGTTTCCAAAGTTATACTGTTTGGGCACAACTGAGTAGTCTAATATTGGTCCGGTTTTGGTTCTTGTGAACGTTGTCATCGATACGTTGCAATTTAAAACTTTGGGGACTAATAGAACAAAAAAATTAGGTTTTATTCTTTGTTCGATTGAATGAGAAAAAGTACAGTTTCCAAGGTTATACTGTTTGGGCACAACTGAGTAGTCTAATGTTGGTCCGGTTTTGGTTCTTGTGAATGTTGGCATCGATTCGTTGCAAATTCACACTCTCCGGGCATAATATAACAAAATATTTAGGTTTTACTCTTTGTTCGATTGAATGAGAAAAAGTGCTGTTTCCAAAGTTATACTGTTTGGGCACAACAGAGTAGTTTAATGTTGGTCCGGTTTTGGTTCTTGTGAACGTTGTCATCGATACGTTGCAAATTTACACTCTCGGGGCATAATAGAATAAAATAATTATGTTTTACTCTTTGTTCGATTGAAAGAGAAAAAGTACTATTTCCAAAGTTATACTGTTAGGGCACAACTGAGTAGTCGAATGTTGGTCCGGTTTTTGTTCTTGTGAACGTTGGCATCGATACGTTTCAAATTTACACTCTCGGGGCATAATAGAACAAAATAATTAGGTTTTAATGAACTGTTTCCAAAGTTATACTGTTTGGGCACAACTGAGTAGTCTAATGTTGGTCCGGTTTTGGTTCTTGTGAACTTTGGCATCGATACGTTGCAAATTTACACTCTCGGGGCATAATAGAACAAAATAATTAGGTTTTACTCTTTGTTCGAGTGAATGAGAAAAAGTACTGTTTCCAAAGTTACACTGTTTGGGCACAACTGAGTAGTCTAATGTTGGTCCGCTTTTGGTTCTTCTGAACGTTGACATCGATACGTTGCAAATTTACACTCTCTGGGCATAATAGAACAAAATAATTAGGTTTTACTCTTTGTTCGATTGAAGGAGAAAAAGTGCTGTTTCCAAAGTTATACTGTTTGGGCACAACTGAGTAGTCTAATGTGTGTCCGGTTTTGGTTCTTGTGAACGTTGGCATCGATACGTTGCAAATTTACACTCTCGGGGCATAATAGAGCAAAATAATTAGGTTTTACTCTTTGTTCGAGCGAATGAGAAAAAGTACTGTTTCCAAAGTTATACAGTTTGGGCACAACTGAGTAGCCTAATGTTGGTGCGCTTTTGGTTCTTCTGAACGTTGGCATCGATACGTTGCAATTTACACACTCGGGGAATAATAGAACAAAATAATTAGGTTTACTCTTTGTTCGATTGAATGAGAAAAAGTACAGTTTCCAAGGTTATAATGTTAGGTCACAACTATGTAGTCTAATGTTGGTCCGGTTTTGGTTCTTGTGAATGTTGGCATCGATACGTTGCAAATTCACACTCTCCGGGCATAATATAACAAAATATTTAGGTTTTACTCTTTGTTCGATTGAAGGAGAAAAAGTGCTGTTTCCAAAGTTATACTGTTTGGGCACAACTGAGTAGTCTAATGTGTGTCCGGTTTTGGTTCTTGTGAACGTTGGCATCGATACGTTGCAAATTTACACTCTCGGGGCATAATAGAACAAAATAATTAGGTTTTACTCTTTCTTCGGTTGCATGAGAAAAAGTACTCGTTTGAAAGTTATAAAGTTAGGGCGCAACTGAGTAGTCTAATGTTGGTGCGGTTTTGGTTCTTGTGAACGTTGGCATCGATACGTTTCAAATTTACACTCTCGGGGCGTAATAGAACAAAATAATTCGGTTTTACTCTTTGTTCGATTGAATGAGAAAAGAAGCTGTTTCCAAAGTTATACTGTTAGGGCACAACTCAGTAGTCTAATGTTGGTCCGGTTTTGGTTCTTGTGAACGTTGGCATCGATACGTTGCAAATTTACACTCTCGGGGCATAATAGAACAAAATAATTATGTTTTACTCTTTGTTCGATTGAATGAGAAAAAGTACTGTTTCCAAAGTTATACAGTTTGGGCACAACTGAGTAGCCTAATGTTGGTGCGCTTTTGGTTCTTCTGAACGTTGGCATCGACACGTTGCAAATTTACACTCTCGGGGCATAATAGAACAAAATAATTAGGTTTTACTCTTTGTTCGATTGAATGAGAAAAAGTACTGTTTCCAAACTTATACTGTTAGGGCACAACTGAGTTGTCTAATGTTGGTACGGTTTTGGTTCTTGTGAACGTTGGCATCGATACGTATCAAATTTACACTCTCGGGGCATAATAGAACAAAATAATTAGGTTTTACTCTTTGTTCGATTGAATGAGAAAAAGTACTGTTTCCAAAGTTACACTGTTTGGGCACAACTGAGTAGTCTAATGTTGGTCCGGTTTTGCTTCTTGTGAACTTTGGCATCGATACGTTGCAAATTTACACTCTCGGGGCAAAATAGAACAAAATAATTAGGTTTTACTCTTTGTTCGATTGAAAGAGAAAAAGTACTGTTTCCAAAGTTATACTGTTATGGCACAACTGAGTTGTCTAATGTTGCTACGGTTTTGCTTCTTGTGAACGTTGGCATCGATACGTAACAAATTTACACTCTCGGGGCATAATAGAACAAAATAATTAGGTTTTACTCTTTGTTCGATTGAAGGAGAAAAAGTACTGTTTCGAAAGTTATACTGTTTGGGCACAACTGAGTAGTCTAATGTTGGACCGGTTTTTGTTCTTGTGAACGTTGGCATCGATACGTTGTAAATTCACACTCTCGGGGCATAATATAACAAAATAATTAGGGTTTACTCTTTGTTCGATTGAATGAGAAAAAGTACTGTTTCCAAAGTTATACTGTTAGGGCACAACTGAGTAGTCTAATGTTGGTCCGGTTTTGGTTCTTGTGAACGTTGGCATCGATACGTTGCAAATTTACACTCTCGGGGCATAATAGAACAAAATAATTAGGTTTTACTCTTTGTTCGATTGAAAGAGAAAAAGTACTGTTTCCAAAGTTATACTGTTAGGGCACAACTGAGTTGTCTAATGCTGGTACGGTTTTGGTTCTTGTGAACGTTGGCATCGATACGTTTCAAATTTACACTCTCGGGGCATAATAGAACAAAATAATTAGGTTTTACTCTTTGTTCGATTGAATGAGAAAAAGAACTGTTTCCAAAGTTATACTATTTGGGCACAACTGAGTAGTCTAATGTTGGTCCGGTTTTGGTTCTTGTGAACTTTGGCATCGATACGTTGCAAATTTACACTCTCGGGCCATAATAGAACAAAATAATTAGGTTTTACTCTTTGTTCGAGTGAATGAGAAAAAGTACTGTTTCCAAAGTTATACTGTTAGGGCACAACTGAGTTGTCTAACGTTGGTACGGTTTTGGTTCTTGTGAACGTTGGCATCGATACGTATCAAATTTACACTCTCGGGGCATAATAGAACAAAATAATTAGGTTTTACTCTTTGTTCGGTTGCATGAGAAAAAGTACTCGTTTGAAAGTTATAAAGTTAGGGCGCAACTGAGTAGTCTAATGTTGGTGCGGTTTTGGTTCTTGTGAACGTTGGCATCGATACGTTTCAAATTTATACTCTCGGGGCGTAATAGAACAAAATAATTCGGTTTTACTCTTTGTTCGATTGAATGAGAAAAAGAACAGATTCCAAAGTTATAATGTTTGGGCACACTGAGTAGTCTAATGTTGGTCCGGTTTTGGTTCTTGTGAACGTTGGCATCGATACGTTGCAAATTTACACTCTCGGGGCATAATAGAACAAAATAATTAGGTTTTACTCTTTGTTCGAGCGAATGAGAAAAATCTTGTTTCCAAAGTTATACAGTTTGGGCACAACTGAGTAGCCTAATGTTTGTGCGCTTTTGGTTCTTCTGAACGTTGGCATCGACACGTTGCAAATTTACACTCTCGGGGCATAATAGAACAAAATAATTAGGTTTTACTCTTTGTTCGATTGAAAGAGAAAAAGTACTGTTTCCAAACTTATCTTTGTTAGGGCACCACTGAGTTGTCTAATGTTGGTACGGTTTTGGTTCTTGTGAACGTTGGCATCGATACGTATCAAATTTACACTCTCGGGGCATAATAGAACAAAATAATTAGGTTTTACTCTTTGTTCGATTGAATGAGAAAAAGTACTGTTTCCAAAGTTATACTGTTTGGGCACAACTGAGTAGTCTAATATTGGTCCGGTTTTGGTTCTTGTGAACGTTGTCATCGATACGTTGCAATTTACACACTCGGGGAATAATAGAACAAAATAATTAGGTTTTACTCTTTGTTCGATTGAATGAGAAAAAGTACAGTTTCAAGGTTATACTGTTTGGGCACAACTGAGTAGTCTAATGTTGGTCCGGTTTTGGTTCTTGTGAATGTTGGCATCGATTCGTTGCAAATTCACACTCTCCGGGCATAATATAACAAAATATTTAGGTTTTACTCTTTGTTCGATTGAATGAGAAAAAGTGCTGTTTCCAAAGTTATACTGTTTGGGCACAACTGAGTAGTCTAATGTTGGTCCGGTTTTGGTTCTTGTGAACGTTGTCATCGATACGTTGCAAATTTACACTCTCGGGGCATAATAGAACAAAATAATTATGTTTTACTCTTTGTTCGATTGAAAGAGAAAAAGTACTGTTTCCAAAGTTATACTGTTAGGGCACAACTGAGTAGTCGAATGTTGGTCCGGTTTTTGTTCTTGTGAACGTTGGCATCGATACGTTTCAAATTTACACTCTCGGGGCATAATAGAACAAAATAATTAGGTTTTAATGAACTGTTTCCAAAGTTATACTGTTTGGGCACAACTGAGTAGTCTAATGTTGGTCCGGTTTTGGTTCTTCTGAACGTTGACATCGATACGTTGCAAATTTACACTCTCGGGGCATAATAGAACAAAATAATTAGGTTTTACTCTTTGTTCGATTGAATGAGAAAAAGTACTGTTTCCAAAGTTATACTGTTTGGGCACAACTGAGTAGTCTAATGTTGGTCCGGTTTTGGTTCTTGTGAACGTTGACATCGATACGTTGCAAATTTTCACTCTCAGGGCATAATAGAACCAAATAATTAGGTTTTACTCTTTGTTCGATTGAATGAGAAAAATCTTGTTTCCAAAGTTATCTTGTTTGGGCACTGTTGAGTAGTCTAATGTTGGTCCGGTTTTGGTTCTTGTGAACGTTGGCATCGATACGTTGCAAATTTACACTCTCGGGGGATAATAGAGCAAAATAATTAGGTTTTACTCTTTGTTCGAGCGAATGAGAAAAAGTACTGTTTCCAAAGTTATACAGTTTGGGCACAACTGAGTAGCCTAATGTTGGTGCGCTTTTGGTTCTTCTGAACGTTGGCATCGATACGTTGCAATTTACACACTCGGGGAATAATAGAACAAAATAATTAGGTTTACTCTTTGTTCGATTGAATGAGAAAAAGTACAGTTTCCAAGGTTATACTGTTTGGGCACAACTGAGTAGTCTAATGTTGGTCCGGTTTTGGTTCTTGTGAATGTTGGCATCGATACGTTGCAAATTCACACTCTCCGGGCATAATATAACAAAATATTTAGGTTTTACTCTTTGTTCGATTGAAGGAGAAAAAGTGCTGTTTCCAAAGTTATACTGTTTGGGCACAACTGAGTAGTCTAATGTGTGTCCGGTTTTGGTTCTTGTGAACGTTGGCATCGATACGTTGCAAATTTACACTCTCGGGGCATAATAGAACAAAATAATTAGGTTTTACTCTTTCTTCGGTTGCATGAGAAAAAGTACTCGTTTGAAAGTTATAAAGTTAGGCGCAACTGAGTAGTCTAATGTTGGTGCGGTTTTGGTTCTTGTGAACGTTGGCATCGATACGTTTCAAATTTACACTCTCGGGGCGTAATAGAACAAAATAATTCGGTTTTACTCTTTGTTCGATTGAAAGAGAAAAAGTACTGTTTCCAAAGTTATACTGTTAGGGCACAACTGAGTAGTCTAATGTTGGTCCGGTTTTGGTTCTTGTGAACGTTGGCATCGATACGTTGCAAATTTACACTCCCGGGGCATAATAGAACAAAATAATTAGGTTTTACTCTTTGTTCGATTGAATGAGAAAAAAATCTTGTTTCCAAAGTTATACAGTTTGGGCACAACTGAGTAGCCTAATGTTGGTGCGCTTTTGGTTCTTCTGAACGTTGGCATCGACACGTTGCAAATTTACACTCTCGGGGCATAATAGAACAAAATAATTAGGTTTTACTCTTTGTTCGATTGAAAGAGAAAAATCTTGTTTCCAAACTTATCTTTGTTAGGGCACAACTGAGTTGTCTAATGTTGGTACGGTTTTGGTTCTTGTGAACGTTGGCATCGATACGTATCAAATTTACACTCTCGGGGCATAATAGAACAAAATAATTAGGTTTTACTCTTTGTTCGATTGAATGAGAAAAGAAGCTGTTTCCAAAGTTATCTTGTTTGGGCACAACCGAGTAGTCTAATGTTGGTCGGTTTGCTTCTTGTGAACTTTGGCATCGATACGTTGCAAATTTACACTCTCGGGGCAAAATAGAACAAAATAATTAGGTTTTACTCTTTGTTCGATTGAAGAGAAAAAATCTTGTTTCCAAAGTTATCTTTGTTATGGCACAAGCGAGTTGTCTAATGTTGCTACGGTTTTGCTTCTTGTGAACGTTGGCATCGATACGTAACAAATTTACACTCTCGGGGCATAATAGAACAAAATAATTAGGTTTTACTCTTTGTTCGATTGAAGGAGAAAAAGTACTGTTTCGAAAGTTATACTGTTTGGGCACAACTGAGTAGTCTAATGTTGGACCGGTTTTTGTTCTTGTGAACGTTGGCATCGATACGTTGTAAATTCACACTCTCGGGGCATAATATAACAAAATAATTTGGTTTTACTCTTTGTTCGATTGAATGAAAAAAAAAGTACTGTTTCCAAAGTTATCTTGTTGTTAGGGCACAGGCGAGTAGTCTAATGTTGGTCCGGTTTTGGTTCTTGTGAACGTTGGCATCGATACGTTACAAATTTACACTCTCGGGGCATAATAGAACAAAATAATTAGGTTTTACTCTTTGTTCGATTGAATGAGAAAAAGATCTGTTTCCAAAGTTATACTGTTTGGGCACAACTGAGTAGTCTAATGTTGGTCCGGTTTTGGTTCTTGTGAACGTTGGCATCGATACGTTTCAAATTTACACTCTCGGGGCATAATAGAACAAAATAATTAGGTTTTACTCTTTGTTCGATTGAATGAGAAAAAGTACTGTTTCCAAAGTTATACTGTTTGGGCACAACTGAGTAGTCTAATGTTGGTCCGGTTTTGGTTCTTGTGAACTTTGGCATCGATACGTTGCAAATTTACACTCTCGGGCCATAATAGAACAAAATAATTAGGTTTTACTCTTTGTTCGAGTGAATGAGAAAAAGTACTGTTTCCAAAGTTATACTGTTTGGGCACAACTGAGTAGTCTAATGTTGGTCCGCTTTTGGTTCTTCTGAACGTTGGCATCGATACGTTGCAAATTTACACTCTCTGGGCATAATAGAACAAAATAATTAGGTTTTACTCTTTGTTCGATTGAATGAGAAAAAGTACAGTTTACAAGGTTATACTGTTTGGGCACAACTGAGTAGTCTAATGTTGGACCGGTTTTTGTTCTTGTGAAGGTTGGCATCGATACGTTGTAAATTCACACTCTCGGGGCATAATATAACAAAATAATTTGGTTTTACTCTTTGTTCGATTGAATGAAAAAAAAGTACTGTTTCCAAAGTTATACTGTTAGGGCACAACTGAGTAGTCTAATGTTGGTCCGGTTTTGGTTCTTGTGAACGTTGGCATCGATACGTTGCAAATTTACACTCTCGGGGCATAATAGAACAAAATAATTAGGTTTTACTCTTTGTTCGATTGAAGGAGAAAAAGTGCTGTTTCCAAAGTTATCTTTGTTTGGGCACAACTGAGTAGTCTAATGTGTGTCCGGTTTTGGTTCTTGTGAACGTTGGCATCGATACGTTGCAAATTTACACTCTCGGGGCAAAATAGAACAAAATAATTAGGTTTTACTCTTTCTTCGGTTGCATGAGAAAAAGTACTCGTTTGAAAGTTATAAAGTTAGGGCGCAACTGAGTAGTCTAATGTTGGTGCGGTTTTGGTTCTTGTGAACGTTGGCATCGATACGTTTCAAATTTACACTCTCGGGGCGTAATAGAACAAAATAATTCGGTTTTACTCTTTGTTCGATTGAATGAGAAAAAGTACTGTTTCCAAAGTTATACTGTTTGGGCACAACTGAGTAGTCTAATATTGGTCCGGTTTTGGTTCTTGTGAACGTTGGCATCGATACGTTGCAAATTTACACTCCCAGGGCATAATAGAACAAAATAATTAGGTTTTACTCTTTGTTCGAGCGAATGAGAAAAAGTACTGTTTCCAAAGTTATACAGTTTGGGCACAACTGAGTAGCCTAATGTTGGTGCGCTTTTGGTTCTTCTGAACGTTGGCATCGACACGTTGCAAATTTACACTCTCGGGGCATAATAGAACAAAATAATTAGGTTTTACTCTTTGTTCGATTGAAAGAGAAAAAGTACTGTTTCCAAAGTTATACTGTTAGGGCACAACTGAGTTGTCTAATGTTGGTACGGTTTTGGTTCTTGTGAACGTTGGCATCGATACGTATCAAATTTACACTCTCGGGGCATAATAGAACAAAATAATTAGGTTTTACTCTTTGTTCGATTGAAGGAGAAAAATCTTTATTTCGAAAGTTATCTTGTTTGGGCACAACTGAGTAGTCTAATGTTGGACCGGTTTTTGTTCTTGTGAACGTTGGCATCGATACGTTGTAAATTCACACTCTCGGGGCATAATATAACAAAATAATTTGGTTTTACAATTTGTTCGATTGAATGAAAAAAAAGTACTGTTTCCAAAGTTATACTGTTTGGGCACAACTGAGTAGTCTAATGTTGGTCCGGTTTTGGTTCTTGTGAACGTTGGCATCGATACGTTGCAAATTTACACACTCGGGGCATAATAGAACAAAATAATTAGGTTTTACTCTTTGTTCGATTGAAAGAGAAAAAGTACTGTTTCCAAAGTTATACTGTTAGGGCACAACTGAGTAGTCTAATGTTGGTCCGGTTTTGGTTCTTGTGAA
The DNA here is from genome assembly GCA_025177825.1 of Aechmea fasciata. NCBI lineage: Eukaryota > Viridiplantae > Streptophyta > Magnoliopsida > Poales > Bromeliaceae > Aechmea > Aechmea fasciata. The sequence continues at coordinate 11,843,958 of CM045934.1, forward strand.
CCTTGGCATCGATACGTTTCAAATTTACACTCTCGGGGCATAATAGAACAAAATAATTAGGTTTTACTCTTTGTTCGATTGAATGAGAAAAAGTGTTGTTTCAAAAGTTATACTGTTTGGGCACAACTGAGTAGTCTATTGTTGGTCCGGTTTTAGTTCTTGTGAACTTTGGCATCGATACGTTGCAAATTTACACTCTCGGGGCATAATAGAACAAAATAATTAGGTTTTACTCTTTGTTCGATTGAATGAGAAAAATCTTGTTTCCAAAGTTATCTTTGTTTGGGCACAAGCGAGTAGTCTAATGTTGGTCCGCTTTTGGTTCTTCTGAACGTTGGCATCGATACGTTGCAAATTTCCACTCTCTGGGCATAATAGAACAAAATAATTAGGTTTTACTCTTTGTTCGATTGAATGAGAAAAATACGATTTACAAGGTTATCTTGTTTGGGCACAAGCGAGTAGTCTAATGTTGGACCGGTTTTTGTTCTTGTGAAGGATGGCATCGATACGTTGTAAATTCACACTCTCGGGGCATAATATAACAAAATAATTTAGTTTTACTCTTTGTTCGATTGAATGAAAAAAAGTACTGTTTCCAAAGTTATACTGTTAGGGCACAACTGAGTAGTCTAATGTTGGTCCGGTTTTGGTTATTGTGAACGTTGGCATCGATACGTTGCAAATTTACACTCTCGGGGCATAATAGAACAAAATAATTAGGTTTTACTCTTTGTTCGATTGAAAGAGAAAAAGTAGTGTTTCCAAAGTTATACTGTTAGGGCACAACTGAGTAGTCTAATGTTGGTCCGGTTTTGGTTCTTGTGAACGTTGGCATCGATACGTTTCAAATTTACACTCTCGGGGAATAATAGAACAAAATAATTAGGTTTTACTCTTTGTTCGATTGAATGAGAAAAAGAACTTTTTCCAAAGTTATACTGTGTGGGCACAACTGAGTAGTCTAATGTTGGTCCGGTTTTGGTTCTTGTGAACGTTGGCATCGATTCGTTGCAAATTTACACTCTCGGGGCATAATAGAACAAAATAATTAGGTTTTACTCTTTGTTCGAGTGAATGAGAAAAAGTACTGTTTCCAAAGTTATACAGTTTGGGCACAACTGAGTCGTCTAATGTTGGTGCGTTTTTGGTTCTTCTGAACGTTGGCATCGACACGTTGCAAATTTACACACTCGGGGCATAATAGAACAAAATAATTAGGTTTTACTCTTTGTTCGATTGAAAGAGAAAAATCTTGTTTCCAAAGTTATCTTTGTTAGGGCACAAGCGAGTTGTCTAATGTTTGGTACGGTTTTGGTTCTTGTGAACGTTGGCATCGATACGTATCAAATTTACACTCTCGGGGCATAATAGAACAAAATAATTAGGTTTTACTCTTTGTTCGATTGAATTAGAAAAAGAAATCTTGCTTCCAAAGTTATACTGTTTGGGCACAACTGAGTAGTCTAATGTTGGTTCGGTTTTGGTTTTTGTGAACGTTGGCATCGATACGTTGCAATTTACACACTCGGGGAATAATAGAACAAAATAATTAGGTTTTACTCTTTGTTCGATTGAATGAGAAAAAGTACAGTTTTCAAGGTTATACTGTTTGGGCAAAACTGAGTAGTCTAATGTTGGTCCGGTTTTGGTTCTTGTGAATGTTGGCATCGATACGTTGCAAATTCGCACTCTCCGGGCATAATATAACAAAATATTTAGGTTTTACTCTTTGTTCGATTGAAGGAGAAAAAGTCTTTGTTTCCAAAGTTATCTTTGTTTGGGCACAATTGAGTAGTCTAATGTTGGTCCGGTTTTGGTTCTTGTGAACGTTGGCATCGATACGTTGCAAATTTGCACTCTCGGGGCATAATAGAACAAAATAATTAGGTTTTACTCTTTGTTCGATTGAATGAGAAAAAGTACTGTTTCCAAAGTTATACTGTTAGGGCGCAACTGAGTTGTCTAATGTTGGTACGGTTTTGGTTCTTGTGAACGTTGGCATCGATACGTTTCAAATTTACACTCTCGGGCATAATAGAACAAAATAATTATGTTTTACTCCTTGTTCGATTGAATGAGAAAAAGTACTGTTTCCAAAGTTATACTGTTTGGGCACAACTGAGTAGTCTAATATTGGTCCGGTTTTGGTTCTTGTGAACGTTGTCATCGATACGTTGCAATTTACACACTCGGGGAATAATAGAACAAAATAATTAGGTTTTACTCTTTGTTCGATTGAATGAGAAAAAGTACAGTTTCCAAGGTTATACTGTTTGGGCACAACTAAGTAGTCTAATGTTGGTCCGGTTTTGGTTCTTGTGAATGTTGGCATCGATTCGTTGCAAATTCACACTCTCCGGGCATAATATAACAAAATAATTAGGTTTTACTCTTTGTTCGATTGAATGAGAAAAAGTACTGTTTCCAAAGTTATACTGTTTGGGCACAACTGAGTAGTCTAATGTTGGTCCGGTTTTGGTTCTTGTGAACGTTGTCATCGATACGTTGCAAATTTACACTCTCGGGGCATAATAGAATAAAATAATTATGTTTTATCGATTGAAAGAGAAAAAGTACTATTTCCAAAGTTATTCTGTTATGTCTCAATTGCGTAGCCGAATGTTGGTCCGATTTTTGTTCTTGTGAACGTTGGCATCGATACGTTTCAAATTTACACTCTCGGGGCATAATAGAACAAAATAATTAGGTTTTAATGAACTGTTTCCAAAGTTATACTGTTTGGGCACGACTGAGTAGTCTAATGTTGGTCCGGTTTTGGTTCTTGTGAACTTTGGCATCGATACGTTGCAAATTTACACTCTCGGGGCATAATAGAACAAAATAATTAGGTTTCACTCTTTGTTCGAGTGAATGAGAAAAAGTACAGTTTCCAAAGTTACACTGTTTGGGCACAACTGAGTAGTCTAATGTTGGTCCGCTTTTGGTTCTTCTGAACGTTGGCATCGATACGTTGCAAATTTACACTCTCTGGGCATAATAGAACAAAATAATTAGGTTTTACTCTTTGTTCGATTGAAGGAGAAAAAGTGCTGTTTCCAAAGTTATACTGTTTGGGCACAACTGAGTAGTCTAATGTGTGTCCGGTTTTGGTTCTTGTGAACGTTGGCATCGATACGTTGCAAATTTACACTCTCGGGGCATAATAGAACAAAATAATTAGGTTTTACTCTTTGTTCGAGTGAATGAGAAAAAGTACTGTTTCCAAAGTTATACTGTTTGGGCACAACTGAGTAGCCTAATGTTGGTGCGCTTTTGGTTCTTCTGAACGTTGGCATCGACACGTTGCAAATTTACACTCTCGGGGCATAATAGAACAAAATAATTAGGTTTTACTCTTTGTTCGATTGAAAGAGAAAAAGTACTGTTTCCAAACTTATACTGTTAGGGCACAACTGAGTTGTCTAATGTTGGTACGGTTTTGGTTCTTGTGAACGTTGGCATCGATACGTATCAAATTTACACTCTCGGGGCATAATAGAACAAAATAATTAGGTTTTACTCCTTGTTCGATTGAAAGAGAAAAAGTACTATTTCCAAAGTTATACTGTTAGGGCACAACTGAGTAGTCGAATGTTGGTCCGGTTTTTGTTCTTGTGAACGTTGGCATCGATACGTTTCAAATTTACACTCTCGGGGCATAATAGAACAAAATAATTAGGTTTTACTGAACTGTTTCCAGAGTTATCTTGTTTGGGCACAAGCGAGTAGTTTAATGTTGGTCGGTTTTGGTTCTTACGAACGTTAACATCGATACGTTGCAAATTTACACTCTCGGGGCATAATAGAACAAAATAATTAGGTTTTACTCTTTGTTCGATTGAATGAGAAAAAATACGATTTCAAGGTTATACTGTTTGGGCACAACTGAGTAGTCTAATGTTGCACCGGTTTTTGTTCTTGTGAACGTTGGCATCGATACGTTGTAAATTCACACTCTCGGGGCCTAATATAACAAAATAATTTGGTTTTACTCTTTGTTCGATTGAATGTGAAAAGGTACAGTTTCCAAGGTTATACTATTTGGGCACAACTGAGTTGTCTAATGTTGGTCCGATTTTGGTTCTGGTGAAAGGTGGCATCGATACGTTGCAAATTTACACTCTCGGGGCATAATAGAACAAAATAATTAGGTTTTACTCTTTGTTCGGTTGCATGAGAAAAAGTACTCGTTTCAAAGTTATAAAGTTAGTGCCTAATTTAGTAGTCTAATGTTGGTCCGTTTTCTGTTCTTGTGAACATTGGCATCGATACATTGCAAATTTACACTCTCGGGGCATAATAGAACAAAATAATTAGGTTTTACTCTTTGTTCGATTGAATGAGAAAAGTACCGTTTTCAAATTTATACTGTTAGAGCACAACTGAGTTGTCTAATGTTGGTCCGGTTTTGGTTCTTGTGAACGTTGGCATCGATACGTTTCAAATTTACACTCTCGAGGCATAATAGAACAAAATAATTAGGTTTTACTCTTTATTCGATTGAATGAGAAAAAGTACTGTTTCCAAAGTTATACAGTTTGGGCACAACTGAGTAGTCTAATTTTGGTCAGGTTTTGGTTCTTGTGAACGTTGGCATCGATACGTCGCAAATTCACACTCTCGGGGCATAATATAACAAAATAATTACGTTTTACTCTATGTTCGATTGAATGAGAAGAAGTACTGTTTCCAAAGTTATACTGTTAGGGCACAACTAAGTAGTCTAATGTTGGTCCGGTTTTGGTTCTTGTGAACGTTGGCATCGATACGTTGCAAATTTACACTCTCGGGGCATAATAGAACAAAATAATTAGGTTTTACTCTTTGTTCGGTTGCATCAGAAAAAGTACTCGTTTCAAAGTTATAAAGTTAGGGCGCAACTGAGTAGTCTAATGTTGGTCCGGTTTTGGTTCTTGTGAACGTCGGCATCGATGCATTGCAAATTTACACCCTCGGGGCATAATAGAACAAAATAATTAGGTTTTACTCTTTGTTCGATTGAAAAAGATAAAAATCTTGTTTCCAAAGTTATCTTTGTTTGACTGTGAGAGTAGTCTAATGTTGGTGCGCTTTTGGTTCTTCTGAACGTTGGCATCGACAAGTTGCAAATTTACACTCTCTGGGCATAATAGAACAAAATAATTAGGTTTTACTCTTTGTACGATTGAATGAGAAAAAGTACAGTTTCCGAGGTTATACTGTTTGGGCACAACTGAGTAGTATAATGTTGGTCCGGTTTTTGTTCTTGTGAACGTTGGCATCGATAGGTTGCAAAGTTAGGGCGCAACTGAGTAGTCTAATGTTGGTCCGGTTTTGTTTCTTGTGAACGTTGTCATCGATACGTTGCAAATTTACACTCTCGGGGCATAATAGAACAAAATAATTATGTTTTACTCTTTGTTCGATTGAAAGAGAAAAGGTACTGTTTCCAAAGTTATACTGTTAGGGCACAACTGAGTAGTCTAATGTTGGTCCGGTTTTTGTTCTTGTGAACGTTGGCATTGATACGTTTCAAATTTACACTTTCGGGGCATAATAGAACAAAATAATTAGGTTTTACTCTTTGTTCGATTGAATGAGAAAATGAACTGTTTCCAAAGTTATACTGTTTGGGCACAACTGAGTAGTCTAATGTTGGTCCGGTTTTGGTTCTTGTGAACTTTGGCATCGATACGTTGCAAATTTACACTCTCGGGGCATAATAGAACAAAATAAATAGGTTTTACTCTTTGTTCGAGTGAATGAGAAAAAATACTGTTTCCAAAGTTATACTGTTTGGGCACAAATGAGTAGTCTAATGTTTGTCCGCTTTTGGTTCTTCTGAACGTTGGCATCGATACGTTGCAAATTTACACACTCGGGGCATAATAGAAGAAAATAATTAGGTTTTACTCTTTGTTCGAGTGAATGAGAAAAATTACTGTTTCCAAAGTTATACTGTTTGGGCACAACAGAGTAGTCTAATGTTGGTCCGGTTTTGGTTCTTGTGAACGTTGGCATCGACACGTTGCAAATTTACACTCTCGGGGCATAATAGAACAAAATAATTAGGTTTTACTCTTTGTTCGATTGAAAGAGAAAAAGTACTGTTTCCAAAGTTATACTGTTAGGGCACAACTGAGTAGTCTAATGTTGGTCCGGTTTTGGTTCTTGTGAACTTTGGCATCGATACGTTGCAAATTTACACTCTCGGGGCATAATAGAACAAAATAATTAGGTTTTACTCTTTGTTCGAGTGAATGAGAAAAATCTTGTTTCCAAAGTTATCTTGTTTGGGCACAAGAGTAGTCTAATGTTGGTCGCTTTTGGTTCTTACGAACGTCGGCATCGATACTTTGCAAATTTACACTCTCTGAGCATAATAGAACAAAATAATTAGGTTTTACTCTTTGTTCGATTGAATGAGAAAAAGTACAGTTTACAAGGTTATACTGTTTGGGCACAACTGAGTAGTCTAATGTTGGACCGGTTTTTGTTCTTGTGAAGGTTGGCATCGATACGTTGTAAATTCACACTCTCGGGGCATAATATAACAAAATAATTTAGTTTTACTCTTTGTTTGATTGAATGAAAAAAAGTACTGTTTCCAAAGTTATACTGTTAGGGCACAACTGAGTAGTCTAATGTTGGTCCGGTTTTGGTTATTGTGAACGTTGGCATCGATACGTTGCAAATTTACACTCTCGGGCATAATAGAACAAAATAATTAGGTTTTACTCTTTGTTCGATTGAAAGAGAAAAAGTAGTGTTTCCAAAGTTATCTTTGTTAGGGCACCTGTTGAGTAGTCTAATGTTGGTCCGGTTTTGGTTCTTGTGAACGTTGGCATCGATACGTTTCAAATTTACACTCTCGGGGAATAATAGAACAAAATAATTAGGTTTTACTCTTTGTTCGATTGAATGAGAAAAAGAACTTTTCCAAAGTTATCTTGTGTGGGCACAAGCGAGTAGTCTAATGTTGGTCCGGTTTTGGTTCTTGTGAACGTTGGCATCGATTCGTTGCAAATTTACACTCTCGGGGCATAATAGAACAAAATAATTAGGTTTTACTCTTTGTTCGAGTGAATGAGAAAAAGTACTGTTTCCAAAGTTATACAGTTTGGGCACAACTGAGTCGTCTAATGTTGGTGCGTTTTTGGTTCTTCTGAACGTTGGCATCGACACGTTGCAAATTTACACACTCGGGGCATAATAGAACAAAATAATTAGGTTTTACTCTTTGTTCGATTGAAAGAGAAAAATCTTGTTTCCAAAGTTATCTTTGTTAGGGCACAAGCGAGTTGTCTAATCTTTGAGTCCGGTTTTGGTTCTTGTGAACGTTGGCATCGATACGTTGCAAATTTACACTCTCGGTGCATAATAGAACAAAATAATTTGGTTTTTCTCTTTGTTCGATTGAATTAGAAAAATCTTGCTTCTAAAGTTATCTTTGTTTGGGCACAACTGAGTAGTCTAATGTTGGTCCGGTTTTGGTTTTTGTGAACGTTGGCATCGATACGTTGCAATTTACACACTCGGGGAATAATAGAACAAAATAATTAGGTTTTACTCTTTGTTCGATTGAATGAGAAAAAGTACAGTTTTCAAGGTTATACTGTTTGGGCAAAAGCGAGTAGTCTAATGTTGGTCGGTTTTGGTTCTTGTGAATGTTGGCATCGATACGTTGCAAATTCGCACTCTCGGCATAATATAACAAAATATTTAGGTTTTACTCTTTGTTCGATTGAAGGAGAAAAAGTCTTTGTTTCCAAAGTTATCTTGTTTGGGCACAGTAGCCTAATGTTGGTCCGGTTTTGGTTCTTCTGAACGTTGGCATCGATACGTTGCAAATTTACACTCTCGGGGCATAATAGAACAAAATAATTAGGTTTTACTCTTTGTTCGATTGAAAGAGAAAAAGTACTGTTTCCAAACTTATACTGTTAGGGCACAACTGAGTTGTCTAATGTTGGTACGGTTTTGGTTCTTGTGAACGTTGGCATCGATACGTATCAAATTTACACTCTCGGGGCATAATAGAACAAAATAATTATGTTTTACTCCTTGTTCGATTGAATGAGAAAAAGTACTGTTTCCAAAGTTATACTGTTTGGGCACAACTGAGTAGTCTAATATTGGTCCGGTTTTGGTTCTTGTGAACGTTGTCATCGATACGTTGCAATTTACACACTCGGGGAATAATAGAACAAAATAATTAGGTTTTACTCTTTGTTCGATTGAATGAGAAAAAGTACAGTTTCCAAGGTTATACTGTTTGGGCACAACTGAGTAGTCTAATGTTGGTCCGGTTTTGGTTCTTGTGAACGTTGGCATCGATTCGTTGCAAATTTACACTCTCGGGGCATAATAGAACAAAATAATAAGGTTTTACTCTTTGTTCGAGTGAATGAGAAAAAGTCTTTGTTTCCAAAGTTATCTTGTTTGGGCACTGTTGAGTAGTTTAATGTTGGTCCGGTTTTGGTTCTTGTGAACGTTGTCATCGATACGTTGCAAATTTACACTCTCGGGGCATAATAGAATAAAATAATTATGTTTTATCGATTGAAAGAGAAAAAGTACTATTTCCAAAGTTATACTGTTAGGGCACAACTGAGTAGTCGAATGTTGGTCCGATTTTTGTTCTTGTGAACGTTGGCATCGATACGTTTCAAATTTACACTCTCGGGGCATAATAGAACAAAATAATTAGGTTTTAATGAACTGTTTCCAAAGTTATACTGTTTGGGCACGACTGAGTAGTCTAATGTTGGTCCGGTTTTGGTTCTTGTGAACTTTGGCATCGATACGTTGCAAATTTACACTCTCGGGGCATAATAGAACAAAATAATTAGGTTTCACTCTTTGTTCGAGTGAATGAGAAAAATACGATTTCCAAAGTTACCTTTGTTTGGGCACAACTGAGTAGTCTAATGTTGGTCCGCTTTTGGTTCTTCTGAACGTTGACATCGATACGTTGCAAATTTACACTCTCTGGGCATAATAGAACAAAATAATTAGGTTTTACTCTTTGTTCGATTGAAGGAGAAAAAGTGCTGTTTCCAAAGTTATACTGTTTGGGCACAACTGAGTAGTCTAATGTGTGTCGGTTTTGGTTCTTGTGAACGTTGGCATCGATACGTTGCAAATTTACACTCTCGGGGCATAATAGAACAAAATAATTAGGTTTTACTCTTTGTTCGAGCGAATGAGAAAAAGTACTGTTTCCAAAGTTATACAGTTTGGGCACAACTGAGTAGCCTAATGTTGGTGCGCTTTTGGTTCTTCTGAACGTTGGCATCGACACGTTGCAAATTTACACTCTCGGGGCATAATAGAACAAAATAATTAGGTTTTACTCTTTGTTCGATTGAAAGAGAAAAAGTACTGTTTCCAAACTTATCTTGTTAGGGCACAACTGAGTAGTCTAATGTTGCTCCGGTTTTGGTTCTTGTGAACGTTGGCATCGATACGTATCAAATTTACACTCTCGGGGCATAATAGAACAAAATAATTAGGTTTTACTCCTTGTTCGATTGAATGAGAAAAAGTACTGTTTCCAAAGTTATACTGTTTGGGCACAACTGAGTAGTCTAATGTTGGTCCGGTTTTGGTTCTTGTGAACGTTGGCATCGATACGTTTCAAATTTACACTCTCGGGGCATAATAGAACAAAATAATTAGGTTTTAATGAACTGTTTCCAAAGTTATACTGTTTGGGCACAACTGAGTAGTTTAATGTTGGTCCGGTTTTGGTTCTTCTGAACGTTAACATCGATACGTTGCAAATTTACACTCTCTGGGCATAATAGAACAAAATAATTAGGTTTTACTCTTTGTTCGATTGAATGAGAAAAAGTACGATTTCAAGGTTATCTTGTTTGGGCACAACTGAGTAGTCTAATGTTGGACCGGTTTTTGTTCTTGTGAACGTTGGCATCGATACGTTGTAAATTCACACTCTCGGGGCCTAATATAACAAAATAATTTGGTTTTACTCTTTGTTCGATTGAATGTGAAAACGTACAGTTTCCAAGGTTATACTATTTGGGCACAACTGAGTTGTCTAATGTTGGTCCGATTTTGGTTCTGGTGAAAGGTGGCATCGATACGTTGCAAATTTACACTCTCGGGGCATAATAGAACAAAATAATTAGGTTTTACTCTTTGTTCGGTTGCATGAGAAAAAGTACTCGTTTCAAAGTTATAAAGTTAGTGCGCTACTGAGTAGTCTAATGTTGGTCCGATTTTGGTTCTTGTGAACGTTGGCATCGATACGTTGCAAATTTACACTCTCGGGGCATAATAGAACAAAATAATTAGGTTTTACTCTTTGTTCGATTGAAAGAGAAAAAGTACCGTTTTCAAATTTATACTGTTAGAGCACAACTGAGTTGTCTAATGTTGGTCCGGTTTTGGTTCTTGTGAACGTTGGCATCGATACGTTTCAAATTTACACTCTCGAGGCATAATAGAACAAAATAATTAGGTTTTACTCTTTATTCGATTGAATGAGAAAAAGAACTGTTTCCAAAGTTATACAGTTTGGGCACAACTGAGTAGTCTAATTTTGGTCAGGTTTTGGTTCTTGTGAACGTTGGCATCGATACGTCGCAAATTCACACTCTCGGGGCATAATATAACAAAATAATTACGTTTTACTCTATGTTCGATTGAATGAGAAGAAGTACTGTTTCCAAAGTTATACTGTTAGGGCACAACTAAGTAGTCTAATGTTGGTCCGGTTTTGGTTCTTGTGAACGTTGGCATCGATACGTTGCAAATTTACACTCTCGGGGCATAATAGAACAAAATAATTAGGTTTTACTCTTTGTTCGGTTGCATCGAGAAAAAGTACTCGTTTCAAAGTTATAAAGTTAGGGCGCAACTGCGTAGTCTAATGTTGGTCCGGTTTTGGTTCTTGTGAACGTCGGCATCGATGCATTGCAAATTTACACCCTCGGGGCATAATAGAACAAAATAATTAGGTTTTACTCTTTGTTCGATTGAAAAAGATAAAGTACTGTTTCCAAAGTTATACTGTTTCGGCACAACAGAGTAGTCTAATGTTGGTGCGCTTTTGGTTCTTCTGAACGTTGGCATCGACAAGTTGCAAATTTACACTCTCTGGGCATAATAGAACAAAATAATTAGGTTTTACTCTTTGTACGATTGAATGAGAAAAAGTACAGTTTCCAAGGTTATACTGTTTGGGCACAACTGAGTAGTATAATGTTGGTCCGGTTTTTGTTCTTGTGAACGTTGGCATCGATAGGTTGCAAAGTTAGGGCGCAACTGAGTAGTCTAATGTTGGTCCGGTTTTGTTTCTTGTGAACGTTGTCATCGATACGTTGCAAATTTACACTCTCGGGGCATAATAGAACAAAATAATTAGGTTTTACTCTTTGTTCGATTGAAAGAGAAAAATCTTGTTTCCAAAGTTATCTTTGTTAGGGGACAACTGAGTAGTCTAATGTTGGTCCGGTTTTTGTTCTTGTGAACGTTGGCATTGATACGTTTCAAATTTACACTTTCGGGGCATAATAGAACAAAATAATTAGGTTTTACTCTTTGTTCGATTGAATGAGAAAATGAACTGTTTCCAAAGTTATACTGTTTGGGCACAACTGAGTAGTCTAATGTTGGTCCGGTTTTGGTTCTTGTGAACTTTGGCATCGATACGTTGCAAATTTACACTCTCGGGGCATAATAGAACAAAATAAATAGGTTTTACTCTTTGTTCGAGTGAATGAGAAAAAATACTGTTTCCAAAGTTATACTGTTTGGGCACAAATGAGTAGTCTAATGTTTGTCCGCTTTTGGTTCTTCTGAACGTTGGCATCGATACGTTGCAAATTTACACACTCGGGGCATAATAGAAGAAAATAATTAGGTTTTACTCTTTGTTCGAGTGAATGAGAAAAAGTACTGTTTCCAAAGTTATACTGTTTGGGCACAACAGAGTAGTCTAATGTTGGTCCGGTATTGGTTCTTGTGAACGTTGGCATCGACACGTTGCAAATTTACACTCTCGGGGCATAATAGAACAAAATAATTAGGTTTTACTCTTTGTTCGATTGAAAGAGAAAAAGTACTGTTTCCAAAGTTATACTGTTAGGGCACAACTGAGTTGTCTAATGTTGGTACGGTTTTGGTTCTTGTGAACGTTGGCATCGATACGTATCAAATTTACACTCTCGGGGCATAATAGAACAAAATAATTAGGTTTTACTCTTTGTTCGATTTTATGAGAAAAAGTACTGTTTCCAAAGTTATACTGTTTGGGCACAACTGAGTAGTCTAATATTGGTCCGGTTTTGGTTCTTGTGAACGTTGGCATCGATACGTTGCAATTTACACTCTCGGGGAAAAATAGAACAAAATAATTAGGTTTTACTCTTTGTTCGATTGAATGAGAAAAAGTATAGTTTCCAAGGTTATAATGTTTGGGCACAACTGAGTAGTCTAATGTTGGTCCGATTTTGGTTCTTGTGAATGTTGGCATCGATACGTTGCAAATTCACACTCTCGGGGCATAATATACCAAAATAATTAGGTTTTACTCTTTGTTCGATTGAAGGAGAAAAAGTACTGTTTCTGTAACATACTGGACTTGCGCAAATTGCGGAGTTCGAGTATTTGACTTGTGTTGGAGCCTTTCCAGATTTTCTGGAAGGTCGTTGACTGTCTTCCGACCTATGGCGCGTGTACCGAGGTTTGGGGATGAGTCCCAAGGCCTAAAGTCCAAAAAGTTGGATTTTAGGTGGCTCTCGGGTTGGAAATTACGTGCCTTATCTAGGTACAAAACGGTGTCTATCTGGTACAAAATGATTGCTATCTGTACTGAGACCAAGATTTATCGGTATAAAGAGAGACTTAGCAAACCGAGGCTCGGGTTTAATTTGTTTCGCGGGGTTTATCTAGGTACAAAATGGGTTTGTCGGTACAAGTAGCGAGAATGTGAGCGAGAGCTGAGGGTGTTTTAGCATCTTGTTGCTTATATTAGGTTCCCACACACCCCTAGGGCTTCATTTGAGCCCTCCATCACAGCAAGCAAGGTAGGAGACCTTCTCTCTCTAAACCCTTGTGCTCTTTTGGATTTTTTTGGTGGATTGTTAGGAGATTGATCTCTCTCTCCTTCTCCTTTGGCCACCTAGAGCCATTATCTTCTTGTTGGAGCTTGGAGCTTGCCTTTTTGGAGCTTTGTGGAGGATCAAGCTTCAAGCCTAGGGCTTTTTGAGCTTGGATTAGAGCTTCTTAGAGGTATGTGAGTGATCTCTTTCCTCTAGTTTCGAATTTTGTGGGTTTTTGTGAGATGAAACCCTAGAATGGGATTCTAGGGTTAGGATTTGGGGATTTTCGATTGAGGGCCTTTGGGACCTAATTGATGAGTTTAGAACTTTGATTTAGGTTGGATTAGAAGGACTCTAACTCCCGTTTGGAGATCAAGAGCACTTTCTTCGCTTTCGGTGAGTATTCTTCACCCTTTAGTAGAGTTTCTTATTGTTTGAACTCAAGACTCATCTTTTGAGTTTGTAATTCCTATGGCATGCCTTGTAGGGTGGTAGGAGTAGGAATCGAAGCTTAGTTAGCGATTCGGATCGGCGATTTTCGCACTCGGTGGGTTTGGCTTCATGAGCATAGGAGCAAATGGCTTCTAAGTGCTTAGTTGGTTTGATTTAATTATTTTGAATGCATATTCATGCTAAATAGATTTATTATGAATTTTGAATCACTTAAAATGCATGCCTTATGTATGATAAAATTTTCACTCTATATAGTAGAGCTATTTGGGTTAAACTGCATGCATGTGGGGGTGGTTCTTGGGGGCGCCTGGGAGTGTGCCATTTATGGTGATTTTAGCTTTGCTAATGTTAATTGTGAACATTAAATACATGTTGGGACTTAGAAACCTTAAGTGTCATAAAGCGGCACTTAACATAGAAACTATGAAACTGCAACATAGAGACTTGACATAGGCCACTTAACATATACTATATTCCATGTTAGAGACATGATGACATAGAGATAGGCCTTGTGGACAATTGTACATTCCATGTTAGAGACATGATGATTTGGGACTTGTGACGAGTTTTGTGACTTTTGCCATTGTGCTCATTCGCACATGCTTGTGAGGGTAGCTCCCTACAAGCCGGCACTCCGGAGTTGGCCAACGCGTTTCTTGTATTCGCCGTGCGGGATTGGGCGCCGAAGTGGATTGCCGTGGGACAGTCTCATTCCTAGGGTGGGAATGTTGACTACTACGGGGCCCTTAGGCTCGGCATTTGGGCTAGGCAGCCTTCGGGTGGGCATCGGCCATATCGCCTTCGGGTTGATCTTATTGTACTTAAACTAATGTAGTTTAAAGAAAACTGGGGACTTTGACTAGAATAGTAAACTTTAACTCTTTACTATTGCTATGGATATTGGACTTGTTGGTTATACTTACTATTCATGCTTAGAATAGTCGTTTACTTATGCTTATTTATGCTAAGTAGAGATATCATGCTTTAGTAGCTTACTCGTTATTTATTTCGCTTACACTTACTTGTTTAGTTTTGGGCCTAGTGGAGCATGCAACTGAAGTCGCACTGCCCACTGGGGACTATTTTTAATAGTTCTCACGCCCTCTTTTTCTAATGTGTTTCAGAGCCTTCGGCACCGGCGGAGGCACAGGATCGCGGCAAGGGAGTCGCCTAGATAGCTAGCTTCTTTGCCACTTTTGTTTAGGTGGTTCTTCCTCTCTTTTGTGTTGTGAGAGAGTGATCTTTTGTATCCAGTGATAGAGACCACCATGTATTATATTAGTTTTCGCTTTGGGATCTTTAGTTATTGCTCGTGGAGGTTACTGTTGTATTTACTCTTTTATAGTTCTTAGTGGATTTGGTACTTTTATTTATCTACTTCTTTTATGCTTAATTGTTTAGAATTCTAGTTGTTATACTGCTCTGATACTTCTAGATTCTTTTTATTTTGTTGGTTAATTATCGTATTTTGTTAGACGCCTTTTATGTTGTAGACATACGGCGGGTCTGGGCACGCGCCGGGCGGGCTTCCGCTGGGTCCCGGGGCGTGACAGATTAAATTGGTAGCAGAGACTAGGGTTGAGTCTTCTTGTGGACCTAGCAAACCTTAGGCAGGTTGGACTATAGGATATAGGCTCGTGAGAGACGAGGTCTATTTAACTTGTGAGCGAAAGTATTAAGATTGGGTATCTTGAATAATTCTAGTAAGTAGAGTTGGATCGAAGTGTATAACTTCTAATCGCGGAGGGTTACGTTGGCGGCCGACAACGTAACATCGGAGTTAGTAGTAAATGACACTTCATTACTTTCGCATGATTTGGTATTTATAGCATGAGCGGGGATGCGATTGCGTGAGCTTACTAACTTGCGCTTTTATGATGTTGTAGTGGTGATGCCGATAACTCGCTCGAAATATGTTGGGGCGGACAATGCGGCAACTTTTGAGGAGGTCGAGACCTCCGCTACCTCCGGATCCGGCGAGGTCCGTGAGTTGAGGGGCCAGTTGGCGGCCCTCACAGCTTTGGTGACGCAGCAGGCGACAGCGGCACAGCGACAGGAAGAGCGCTTGAAGCGACGGAGGATATTCTACCGCAGCGGCGCGAGGGAGGCTCGCACCACTTCACCGCCAAAGACCACCCGAGGTTGACTTACCGCGGCGCAGCCCCCGCGGCCGCTCACACTAGACGACACCGGCAGCTTGAGCGCCGGGAGGAGGACCGGACACCCCGCCGATTCGAGCATCACCGGTGGCGGCGGCATTTCCGCTTATGGCTCGGGGAGCCGAGAGGGATCGACTCATGGCTCGCCTCAAGGAGTTCGGGAGGTGCAGCCCCGAGGACCTTTGACGGAGAGAAGGTCGACCACCGGATCGTGGAAAAGTGGTTGATGCACATGGAGAAACCGTTCCGTGACACGTTCGTGGAGGAGCGGGACGAGTGTGGCTCGCCACCCACCACTTGGACGGCGAGGCCTACACCGGTGGATGGATCTCCAGGAGAACCCCAAAGCAGACTTAGCTTCTATTACTTGGACGAGGTTCAAGGAGCTACCGTTGGCACACTACTTCCCTCGACAGCCGTCAAGAGGCGATGGAGCAGAGTTTGCGCACTGACACAGGGGACAGATCTCGTAGCCGAGTACGAGAGAGAGTTTTCTGCTTCGCATTGCGTGCCCTTCGTCGTGCGGGACGACGAGGATAAGGCCCGCATTTTCGAGCGTGGACTGCGACCGTCGATCTTCCGGTTCGTGCAGTCCTCTGAGCTTCAGACTTACCGACAGGTGGTGAACCGCGCGCTCACTGTAGAGAGCGGCGCGGCCATGGTGCAGGAGAGACGCGAGGGTTTGGACAAGGGGAAGGGCAAGAGGCCCGCGACCGAGGGTGCGAGCCAGACGCACTCTAGGAGGCCACCGAAGCATCCGAGGCACCGCAGCCGCAGCCGAGGCGCACCGACTCGGGCCGAGGAGGACTCGACCGACGCCGACCTCCCGGTGCGATCTCGCGGTGGTCCTCACCACCCGCCGCGATGTCCACGGCGGGCGTGCAGTGCTTCCGGCAGTGGCCGGGGAGGGCCACATCCGTACCGAGTGCCCGAGAGGTTCTCGCACCGCACCGTCTTCTCGCATCGGCACCGGCTCTACCACCGCCGCCAGTGGGACCCCGTCGACACAAGATTGCAGATCGGGCGGCCGACCGTCCAGCCGCGAGCGAGGGGTCACGTCGAGCGCCGAGTGGCGCATGTACGCCGCGCAGACGAGGCGGCATGACAAGTGAGGATGTGGTGGTGTATCATTTTACTTGATGGCATTAGAGTACGTGCATTATTTGATACCGGTGCATCACATTCATTTATAGATTGGTCGTTTGCCGAGTTGCATGACATCCGCTTGTTCCTTTACTACACCCCGGACGTATTGTTGTACCCGACCACATTGTGGACGTGCGGGAGTATTGCCCCAGTTGCCCTATTCGGGTAGGAGATTGGACCATGCCCGCGGATTTGCGAGTAGTGCGCAAGTTGGGGGATTTTGACGTGGTTTTGGGTATGGCTTGGTTGACTAGATACTACGCCACTATCGATTGTGTTAATCGAACGGTTACTTTTAGAGAACCGGGTCGTGAGGTGGTGTTTAGAGGATGTCGAGTTCGCTTTTGCGATGTCGATCGTTCGTCTCGAGCTAGGCAACCGATCAACCGGGGATGCGTAGCCTATTTGGCTAGTATCGCTTTGAGGGTGAGGATGATACCCCTAGGATCGAGGATATCCCGGTGGTACGGGAGTTTCGGACGTGTTTCTAGCGGAGCTACTGTGCATGCCACCCGATAGGGAGATCGAGTTTGTGGTAGATCTCGTTCCCGGACTACCCTGGGCCTCGAAGGCACCCTATAGGATGGCACCGGCAGAGTTAAAGGAGCTGAGGGCACAGTTACAGGATATGTTGGACAAGGGCTTCATTCGACCGAGTGTGTCACCTTGGGGAGCACCGGTTCTTTTTGTGAAGAAGAAGAACGGATCACTTCGTCTTTGCGTGGACTATCATGAACTTAATAAAGTCACGATCAAGAATAAATATCCGTTGCCGAGGATTGATGATCTTTTTGATCAACTTCAAGGGTCGAATGTGTATTCCAAGATAGACTTGAAGTCGGAATACCATCAGTTGAAGATTGCGCCTGGGGATGTGGCGAAGACGGCTTTTAGATCACGGTATGGACATTATGAGTTCACTGTTATGCCGTTTGGGCTTACTAATGCCCCGGCAGCTTTTATGGATTTAATGAACCGTGTTTTCAAGCCTTATCTAGACAGGTTCGTCGTGGTCTTCATCGACGACATCTTGGTTTATTCCCGAAGTGATGTGGAACACGAGGAACACTTGAGATTGGTACTTCAAGTGCTTCGGGAAAAGAAGTTATTTGCACAGCCGAAGAAGTGCGAATTTTGGTTTCGAGAAGTGGCTTTTCTGGGACACGTGATTTCAGGATCAGGTATAGCAGTGGATCCTAGAAGGATAGAAGCCATTCAGGATTGGCCAAGACCGACGAGCGTCACAGAGATCAGGAGTTTCCTTGGTTTGGCCGGCTACTACCGCAGATTCGTGGAGGGCTTTGCGAAGTTATCTACTTCCCTCACGAGGCTCACGCACAAAGGAGCTAAATTCATTTGGAATGATGCGTGTGAAAAGAGCTTTCAAGAGTTGAAGCTGAGATTGACGACCGCTCCAATCCTCACATTACCTATTCTTTGGAGCGGGGGTATGTGGTTTATAGTGATGCATCTCTTAACGGATTGGGTTGTGTTTTGATGCAGGGTGACAAGGTGATCGCGTATGCATCTCGCCAATTAAAGGAATATGAGAAGAACTATCCTACACACGACTTGGAGTTGGCGGCCGTGGTCTTTGCATTGAAGCTATGGCGCCACTATTTGTATGGCGAGCGGTGCGAGGTCTATACGGATCACAAGAGCTTGAAGTATCTTTTCACTCAGAAGGAGTTGAACTTGAGACAGCGTAGATGGTTGGAGCTACTCAAGGATTATGATTTGACTATTCTCTACCACCCGCGCAAGGCTAACGTGGTGGCGGATGCGCTAAGTCGGAAATCTACGGCAAACTTAGCGATGCATGTTGTTACTCAACCGCAGTTGATCGAGCAGATGAAGCGGTTGGAGTTGGAGGTAGTGACTCCCGATACACCTTTGCGGCTGATGACTATGGTGGTGCAACCTACTCTTATGGATAGAATTAAAGAGAAGCAAGCTCTTGACTTAGAGTTGCAAAGGATTCGAGACAAAATGGTTGATGGTTGCACCGGTGACTTCCTTGTGGATGATCAGGGAGTGATGCGCTTTGGTGGACGGATTTGTGTGCCGGCGGATTTGGGACTTAGAGAGGACATCCTTCAGGAGGCACACAGGGCACCTTATGCTATTCATCCAGGAGGCACCAAAATGTACAAGGGCATGAGGTTACTCTATTGGTGGCCTCGGGATGAAAAAGGATGTTGGCGAGTTTGTTGCTAGATGTCTAACTTGCCAACAAGTGAAAGCCGAGCATCGAGTTCCATGGAAAACTTCGTAGTTTGCCTATTCCCGTGTGGAAGTGGGAGAAGATCACCATGGACTTCGTGACAGGATTGCCTCGCTCTCAAGCCGGGCATGATGCTATTTGGGTGATAGTGGATAGGTTGACGAAGTCAGCGCACTTTATACCTATCCATACTACTTGGGTTGGAGAGAAGCTCGCACAAGTGTACCTTGATGAGATTGTGCGACTTCATGGAGTACCTACATCGATCGTATCTGACAGGGACACTCGCTTTGTGTCACACTTCTGGAGGAGTCTACAGGACGCCTTGGGTACTAGATTGATTTCAAAGATCGTTTCCACCCCAGAGTGACGGGCAGTCGGAGCGCACTATACAGACTCTTGAGGACATGCTTCGAGCATGCGTGATTGACTTCCAGGGAGGATGGTCGCAGCATCTACCTATGGCGGAGTTTGCTTATAACAATAGTTATCAAGCAAGTATCAAGATGGCACCGTTCGAGGCATTGTATGGACGAAAGTGCCGATCGCCACTTCATTGGAGTGAAGTGGGCGAAAGATTGGCTTTAGGCCCTGAAGTACTCCAGGAAGCAGAGGATAAGGTTCGAATTGCTCGGGAGCGGCTACTGACAGCCCAGAGTAGGCAGAGGAGCTATGCAGATAAACGCCGACGAGACTTGGAGTTTCAGATTGGAGATCATGTCTTCTTGAAAGTCTCGCCGTCAAAGGGAATTCGGAGATTTGGAATTCGAGGTAAGTTAAGTCCTCGGTTTATTGGACCATATGAGATCTTGGAACGTATAGGTCCGGTAGCGTATCGACTTGCTCTACCGCCGAACCTATCGGGCGTGCACAACGTCTTTCATGTATCGGTCCTTCGGAAGTATATCCATGATCCGGCTCATGTATTGGAGGTCAGACCCATAGAGCTGCGGGAAGATTTGAGCTTCGAGGAGCAACCCGTGAAGATCTTGGCTCGCGAGGTGAAGAAATTGCGGAATCGGGACATTCCGTACGTGAAGGTTCTTTGGAGCAACCACGAGGAGCGAGAGGCCACGTGGGAGCCTGAGAGCGCACTGCAGGAGCGCTATCCCCATCTCTTTCAGATGGAATCTTGAGGTATGAGTTCGCTTTTGAGTTTCGCGGACGAAACTCCTTTTCAGGAGGGGAGAATGTAACATACTGGACTTGCGCAAATTGCGGAGTTCGAGTATTTGACTTGTGTTGGAGCCTTTCCAGATTTTCTGGAAGGTCGTTGACTGTCTTCCGACCTATGGCGCGTGTACCGAGGTTTGGGGATGAGTCCCAAGCCCTAAAGTCCAAAAAGTTGGATTTTAGGTGGCTCTCGGTTGGAAATTGGCCTTATACCGGTACAAAATGGTGTCTATACCGGTACAAAATGATGGCTATACCAGTACAGACCAAGATTTATACCGGTATAAAGAGGGCAGACTTGGCAAACCCGAGGCTCGGGTTTGGCTGTTTTGCAGGGTTTATACCGGTACAAAATGGGTTTGTACCGGTACAACCGCGTAATGTGAGCAGACCGAATCAGGGGTGTTTTAGCATCTTGTTGCTTCTATTAGGTTCCCACACACCCCTAGGGCTTCATTTGAGCCCTCCATCACAAAGAAGTAAGGTAGAGACCTTCTCTCTCTAAACCCTTGTGCTCTTTTGGATTTTTTGGTGGATTGTTAGGAGATTGATCTCTCTCTCCTTCTCCTTTGGCCACCTAGAGCCATTATCTTCTTGTTGGAGCTTGGAGCTTGCTTTTTGGAGCTTTGTGGAGGATCAAGCTTCAAGCCTAGGGCTTTTTGAGCTTGGATTAGAGCTTCTTAGAGGTATGTGAGTGATCTCTTTCCTCTAGTTTCGAATTTTGTGGGTTTTTGAGATGAAACCCTAGAATGGGATTCTAGGGTTAGGATTTGGGGATTTTCGATTGAGGGCCTTTGGGACCTAATTGATGAGTTTAGAACTTTGATTTAGGTTGGATTAGAAGGACTCTAACTCCCATTTGGAGATCAAGAGCACTTTCTTCGCTTTCGGTGAGTATTCTTCACCCTTTAGTAGAGTTTCTTATTGTTTGAACTCAAGACTCATCTTTTGAGTTTGTAATTCCTATGGCATGCCTTGTAGGGTGCTAGGAGTAGGAATCGAAGCTTAGTTAGCGATTCGGATCGGCGATTTTCGCACTCCTGGTTTGGCTTTACATGAGCATAGGAGCAAATGGCTCCTAAGTGCTTAGTTGGTTTGATTTAATTATTTTGAATGCATATTCATGCTAAATAGATTTATTATGAATTTTGAATCACTTAAAATGCATGCCTTATGTATGATAAAATTTCCACTCTATATAGTAGAGCTATTTGGGTTAAACAGCATGCATGTGGGGGTGGTTCTTGGGGGCGCCTGGGAGTGTGCCATTTATGGTGATTTTAGCTTTGCTAATGTTATTTGTGAACATTAAATACATGTTGGGACTTAGAAACCTTAAGTGTCATAAAGCGGCACTTAACATAGAAACTATGAAACTGCAACATAGAGACTTGACATAGGCCACTTAACATATACTATATTCCATGTTAGAGACATGATGACATAGAGATAGGCCTTGTGGACAATTGTACATTCCATGTTAGAGACATGATGATTTGGGACTTGTGACGAGTTTTGTGACTTTTGCCATTGTGCTCATTCGCACATGCTTGTGAGGGTAGCTCCCTACAAGCCGGCACTCCGGAGTTGGCCAACGCGTTTCTTGTATTCGCCGTGCGGGATTGGGCGCCGAAGTGGATTGCCGTGGGACGCCTCATTCCTAGGGTGGGAATGTTGACTACTACGGGGCCATTAGGCTCGGCATTTGGGCTAGGCAGCCTTCGGGTGGGCATCGGCCATATCGCCTTCGGGTTGATCTTATTGTACTTAAACTAATGTAGTTTAAAGAAAACTGGGGACTTTGACTAGAATAGTAAACTTTAACTCTTTACTATTGCTATGGATATTGGACTTGTTGGTTATACTTACTATTCATGCTTAGAATAGTCGTTTACTTATGCTTATTTATGCTAAGTAGAGATATCATGCTTCGAGCTTACTCGTTATTTATTTCGCTTACACTTACTTGTTTAGTTTTGGGCCTAGTGGAGCATGCAACCGAAGTCGCACTTACCCACTGGAAACTATTTTTAATAGTTCTCACGCCCTGTTTTTCTAATGTGTTTCAGAGCCTTCGGCACCGGCGGAGGCACAGGATCGCGGCAAGGGAGTCGCCTAGATAGCTAGCTTCTTTGCCACTTTTGTTTAGGTGGTTCTTCCTCTCTTTTGTGTTGTGAGAGAGTGATCTTTTGTATCCAGTGATAGAGACCACCATGTATTATATTAGTTTTCGCTTTGAGATCTTTAGTTGTTGCTCGTGGAGGTTACTGTTGTATTTACTCTTTTATAGTTCTTAGTGGATTTGGTACTTTTATTTATCTACTTCTTTTATGCTTAATTCTTTAGAATTCTAGTTGTTATACTGCTCTGATACTTCTAGATTCTTTTTATTTTGTTGGTTAATTATCGTATTTTGTTAGACGCCTTGTATGTTGTAGACATACGTGTCCGGCACGCGCCGGCGGGCTTCCGCCGGGTCCCGGGCGTGACAGCTTTCAATGTTATACTGTTTGGGCACAACTGAGTAGTCTAATGTTGGTCCGGTTTTGGTTCTTGTGTACGTTGGCATCGATACGCTGCAAATTTACACTCTCGGGGCATAATAGAACAAAATAATTAGGTTTTACTCTTTGTTCGATTGAATGAGAAAATGAACTGTTTCCAAAGTTATACTGTTTGGGCACAACTGAGTAGTCTAATGTTGGTCCGGTTTTGGTTCTTGTGAACTTTGGCATCGATACGTTGCAAATTTACACTCTCGGGGCATAATAGAACAAAATAATTAGGTTATACTCTTTGTTCGAGTGAATGAGAAAAAGTACTGTTTCCAAAGTTATACTGTTTGGGCACAACTGAGTAGTCTAATATTGGTCCGGTTTTGGTTCTTGTGAACGTTGGCATCGATACGTTGCAAATTTACACTCTCGGGGCATAATAGAACAAAATAATTAGGTTTTACTCTTTGTTCGATTGAATGATAAAAAGTACAGTTTCCAAGGTTATACTGTTTGGGCACAACTGAGTAGTCTAATGTTGGACCGGTTTTTGTTCTTGTGAACGTTGGCATCGATACGTTGTAAATTCACTCTCGGGGCATAATATAACAAAATAATTTGGTTTTACACTTTGTTCGATTGAATGAGAAAAAGTACTGTTTCCAAAGTTATACTGTTAGGGCACCACTGAGTAGTCTAAAGTTTGTCCGGTTTTGGTTCTTGTGAACGTTGTCATCGATACGTTGCAAATTTACACTCTCGGGGCATAATAGAACAAAATAATTAGGTTTTACTCTTTGTTCGATTGAAGGAGAAAAAGTACTGTTTCCAAAGTTATATTGTTTGCGCACAACTGAGTAGTCTAATGTTGGTCCGGGTTTGGTTCTTGTGAACGTTGGCATCGATACGTTGCAAATTTACACTCTCGGGGCATAATAGAACAAAATAATTAGGTTTTACTCTTTGTTCGATTGAATGAGAAAATGAACTGTTTCCAAAGTTATACTGTTTGGGCACAACTGAGTAGTCTAATGTTGGTCCGGTTTTGGTTCTTGTGAACTTTGGCATCGATACGTTGCAAATTTACACTCTCGGGGCATAATAGAACAATATAATTAGGTTTTACTCTTTGTTCGAGTGAATGAGAAAAAGTACTGTTTCCAAAGTTATACTGTTTGGGCACAACTGAGTAGTCTAATGTTGGTCCGGTTTTGGTCTTGTGAACTTTGGCATCGATACGTTGCAAATTTACACTCTCGGGGCATAATAGAAGAAAATAATTAGGTTTTACTCTTTGTTCGAGTGAATGAGAAAAAGTACTGTTTCCAAAGTTATACTGTTTGGGCACAACAGAGTAGTCTAATGTTGGTCCGGTATTGGTTCTTGTGAACGTTGGCATCGACACGTTGCAAATTTACACTCTCGGGGCATTGGAAGTCCCCGGTTACTCGATAAAATGAGTTGGGGTGTGAAATACTAGAAGTGAGTGAGTTTCGGGGACGAAACTCTTTTTAAGGAGGGGAGGATGTAAGGTACTGGACTTCTAAAACTATGAAGTTACGGTGTACCTTTGGTTGGAAAGCCATTTGGATGGTTTCGGTGAAGTCCGAGAGCTTTCAAGCGTTTTCAATGCATTAGG
The DNA here is from genome assembly GCA_025177825.1 of Aechmea fasciata. Lineage (NCBI taxonomy): Eukaryota > Viridiplantae > Streptophyta > Magnoliopsida > Poales > Bromeliaceae > Aechmea > Aechmea fasciata. The sequence continues at coordinate 11,868,299 of CM045934.1, forward strand.
AGCAAGAACGGAGCCCGAAAGGCAATGTTAGGTCGTGAGCGAAATCCGACGCTTGCGCGGATGACATAATGATGTGGACATGATCCAAATCATGTGTGGGGAGTCTCGGTGCGATTTCAAGTGAATCGGAGACCCACAAGTCCAAAAGTGAGTTAGAACGGAGAAGAAATGGAACCCGAAAGGCTACTTTGGGCCGTGAGCCAAATCCGGCACTTGCGCGGGTGAAGTGATGATTTGGACATGATCTAAATCATGTTTGGGGAGTCTCGGTTCGATTTGAAACGAATCGGAGGTCAAACGGGCCAAAAGTGAGTTGGAACGGAGAAGAAACGGAAAAAGCTGAAAATTTGGCTAAGTCCTTTGAGTGGGCTGAGGGGACCTGCGGGGTCGGGACATTGATCCAATGTCCGGACATCCAATGTCCGGACAATGGTGGATGTCCGGACCCAGTAAGCTGGAAAATGGGCAAAAGGGCCCTGCGCAGGCCAGGTCGGGACATTGATGAATGTCCTGGCCTCAAGAAATTTCGAAAATGCCTGGGCCTAATGTTTCAAATATTGCAAAGTTGAGGGGTTTGTTTGCAATTATGCAGGGGGTTAAGTGAATAGAGGGTAATAAAACCCTTTCTCTCCCTCTCTTCCTCACAGAACTCTCTCCCTCTCTCTCTCTGTTCGACCAAAGGGAAGAAAGAAAGAAAGAAGAAGAAGAGGAAGAAGAAGAGGAAGAAGAAGATGGAGAAGAAGATGATGGTGATGATGATGATGACCATCTCCTCCTTCTCCCTCAAACGGCAAGCTCTTGAGAGGTAAGCTTGAGCTCTCCCTCTCTCTGTCATGGTAGATCCCCTTGTAGTGGGTCTTAAACCCTAGAGTTGGGATTTATGGAACCCTAGCATGCTAGCAAGATAAGTATCCCCCGTTTCGTAGATCGATTCGGTGGATTTGGCTATAGTAGCATCTAGGGCATCCAAATGGGGTTTTTTAGAAATAGATGAGATTGATCTCATTTGACCCCATAGAAACCTAATTGGGGGTGCAACGAACGCGTTGGCGCGCTCGGTTCGGTGATCCGACGAGCGGTTGCAAAGATATTAATATTTTAATATATTCATACCAGATGTCCGCAGCACGCAAGATAGGCGCCCTAAATTCATGAAAACGGAATCGGGGCAACTTGAAGGCGGGGCAACGGCACGAAGTCTCAGATCGAGATTCGGAGATCGTTCGGTTGGTCGCGCGTGAGTTCGAGCCGAACCGGGTCACGGGTGCCGCGGGCGGCCGATTGCGAGTGACGACGAGCAATCGGAGAGCAAAACCAAGGTGGGTGCGTTTACCGAAGCGACTAGGTCGCCTGTATGTCTAAGAGTTACTTAACTCCTATTGATGCATGTTCAATAACGCATAAGAGGAAATGCATGATAATGATATATATAATAAATGCTAAGTAGATGCATGTGAATAAATGAGTGAAATGCATGATAGGGTTGGTATGGTCAGATGACTCTCCTTGTATGCTTTCTTATCGTGCGGAGCTATGGGCGTCGCATTAGGACATAGGTGTCCGCTTGCACACTTCCCTTATCGTGCGGCACCATAGGCTTGCATTTGGACATAGGAAGCATCGGGATGAATATTGCGACACGAACCCTAGAGATGACTTAATTATGGATGAGTACCAAGTAGATAACTTGATGAATGATATGTGCAATGACATAGTGTAAAGAATGTTGCAAGAACATAAGCTTAGCATAATAGAAACATGCATATGAGTGGATTGATAGACATAAGAGAGCCAAGTAAAGTATGCCAAGTAAAGAATGTGAGTCATGGACTAAATGCACATATAGATCGAGTGGCATCTAACCTAGTGTAAAGAACATAGGTTATAGTAAACCTAGAGTCAATGGACCTAGGAGTGTGGCAACCTAGCCTAGTGTAACAGAACCTAGGTTGAGAACTGAACCTAGAGTTAATGTAAACCTAGGTTATGTGACAAGGAATGAACCCTAGAGTCAAGTAGACCTAGGATGTAAAGAACAGAGGACCTATTGGGTCGACTCTTGAGGGTTAAGGCCAACCCTCAAGCAAAGTGGATTCCGGAATCCCAGTAATTGTGAGCTCGATAGTTCTGGTTCCGCGGGTGTATGCGGCATGTTCCTCTCCCACCGGAAGAACTTCGAGGATTGTGACTAAGCAAGAACAAAGTGAGCGCTAGGGTGTATGCGGCATGTTCCTCTCCCTATCAGGGAATCTTGGCTATGGGTGTATGCGGCATGTTCCTCTCCCACTGGCAGATCCCTAACCACGGTGCACGGACCTTCACGACCGTTGGGCGATGTGGTTCTTGGCTTGCAGGTCGAGGTGTATGTGACAGGTGGTCCTTCACCTCGAGCTGTGCAAAGTGCGGATTATCCACATCGATTGACTCGTGGCCGAGTCGGGTGGCTAGCTGGAATAAGGTAGAAAGAACCTTGAGGGCTAGTAGTAGTGTGATGAGCCTAAGGTAATAGACACCTTAGAAGCAAGTTGGACTTGAGATGGAACCTAGGGTTATAAAAACCTTGGAAGTTAATGACATGAGCTAAGGTAAGTAGAAACCTTAGTGTTACAATGGGTCTGAGTTATTAATAGCTAAATTAACAAATAGCTAAGTAAGAATGAAATGGCTAAAGTACAAAATAGCAAGAAAGTAAAGAAAAGCTAAGAGCTAAAGTAATAATTTGCATGTTGCATTTGTGAGGCATGTTGTTATGTTAGTTGCAAGTTATATACCTATATATGTTTTTGGACTAACATACTTGCAGTGCCTCCTTGGACCTATTGGTCGAGCTGTTCTCTAGGGTGACCGTACCCACGAGAACTATGGACAATAGTTCTCACCCCGTGTTGTGGTTTTGGGGTACAGTATACACGTGAGCGGCGCAGCCAGCGCGAGGCAAGGGCGTAGCTCAACAGATAGCGCCCTACCCCAGAGAGAGACTGTGAGGTAGCAAGACTTCGAGGTGGTCTAGCTTAGAAGGTTAAAGAACAAAAATGTAACTAACTTATGAATGATGTAATAGTAAGTGGATTGTATTTGGAAGTCTAATGTAAAGCAAATTGTGATGGGAAATGTATGTGGAATGAATGTAATAACATAGGATGTGTTTATGTTGTTTGATACCTAGCTTCCTTATGCAATCGTTGTATGTTGAATACTGTTCCTGGTTGGAACCTTCTTGTAATTGTATCGATTGCGACGCCTTGGACGTACAGGAGAAACTCTGTCCGTTCGGCGGTCTGCCGGCGCGCCGAATCCGACCGAATTGGCGGGCTCGGGGCGTGACATATTGTTTCCAAAGTAATACTGTTTGGGCACAACTGAGTAGTCTAATGTTGGTCCGGTTTTGGTTCTTGTGAACGTTGGCATCGATGCGTTGCAAATTTACACTCTCGGGGCATAATAGAACAAAATAATTAGGTTTTACTCTTTGTTCGATTGAAAGAGATAAAGTACTGTTTCCAAAGTTATACTGTTTGGGCACAACATAGTAGTCTAATGTTGGTGCGCTTTTGGTTCTTCTGAACGTTGGCATCGACAAGTTGCAAATTTACACTCTCGGGGCATAATAGAACAAAATAATTAGGTTTTACTCTTTGTTCGATTGAATGAGAAAAAGTACAGTTTCCAAGGTTATACTGTTTGGGCACAACTGAGTAGTCTAATGTTGGTCCGGTTTTTGTTCTTGTGAACGTTGGCATCGATAGGTTGCAAAGTTAGGGCGCAACTGAGTAGTCTAATGTTGGTCCGGTTTTGGTTCTTGTGAACGTTGTCATCGATACGTTGCAAATTTACACTCTCGGGGCATAATAGAACAAAATAATTATGTTTTACTCTTTGTTCGATTGAAAGAGAAAAAGTACTGTTTCGAAAGTTATACTGTTAGGGCACAACTGAGTAGTCTAATGTTGGTCCGGTTTTGGTTCTTGTGAACGTTGGCATCGATACGTTGCAAATTTACACTCGAGGCATAATAGAACAAAATAATTAGGTTTTACTCTTTGTTCGATTGAATGAGAAAAAGTACTGTTTCCAAAGTTATACTGTTAGGGCACAATTGAGTAGTCTAATGTTGGTCCGGTTTTGGTTCTTGTGAACGTTGGCATCGATGCGTTGCAAATTTACACCCTCGAGGCATAATAGAACAAAATAATTAGGTTTTACTCTTTGTTCGATAGAAAGAGATAAAGTACTGTTTCCAAAGTTATACTGTTTAGACACAACTGAGTAGTCTAATGTTGGTCCGGTTTTGGTTCTTGTGAACGTTGGCATCGACACGTTGCAAATTTACACTCTCGGGGCATAATAGAACAAAATAATTAGGATTTACTCTTTGTTCGATTGAAAGAGAAAAAGTACTGTTTCCAAAGTTATACTGTTAGGGCACAACTGAGTTGTCCAATGTTGGTACGGTTTTGGTTCTTGTGAACGTTGGCATCAATACGTATCAAATTTACACTCTCGGGGCATAATAGAACAAAATAATTAGGTTTTAATCTTTGTTCGATTGAATGAGAAAAAGTACTGTTTCCAAAATTATACTGTTTGGGCACAACTGAGTAGTCTAATGTTGGTCCGGTTTTGGTTCTTGTGAAATTTGGCATCGATACGTTGCAAATTTACACTCTCGGGGCATAATAGGAGAAAATAATTAGGTTTTACTCTTTGTTCGAGTGAATGAGAAAAAGTACTGTTTCCAAAGTTATACTGTTTGGGCACAACTGAGTAGTCTAATGTTGGTCCGGTTTTGGTTCTTGTGAACGTTGGCATCGACACGTTGCAAATTTACACTCTCGGGGCACAATAGAACTAAATAATTAGGTTTTACTCTTTGTTCGATTGAAAGAGAAAAAGTACTGTTTCCAAAGTTATACTGTTAGGGCACAACTGAGTTGTCTAATGTTGGTACGATTTTGGTTCTTGTGAACGTTGGCATCGATACGTATCAAATTTACACTCTCGGGGCATAATAGAACAAAATAATTAGGTTTTACTCTTTGTTCGATTTTATGATAAAAAATACTGTTTCCAAAGTTATACTGTTTGGGCACAACTGAGTAGTCTAATTTTGGTCCGGTTTTGGTTCTTGTGAACGTTGGCATCGATACGTTGCAATTTACACTCTCGGGGAATAATAGAACAAAATAATTAGGTTTTACTCTTTGTTCGATTGAATGAGAAAAAGTACAGTTTCCAAGGTTATACTGTTTGGGCACAACTGAGTAGTCTAATGTTGGTCCGGTTTTGGTTCTTGTGAATGTTGGCATCGATACGTTGCAAATTCACACTCTCGGGGCATAATATAACAAAATAATTAGGTTTTACTCTTTGTTCGTTTGAATGAGAAAAAGTACTGTTTCCAAAGTTATACTGTTGGGGCACAACTGAGTAGTCTAATGTTGGTCCGGTTTTGGTTCTTGTGAACGTTGGCATCGAAACGCTGCAAATTTACACTCTCGGGGCATAATAGATCAAAATAATTAGGTTTTACTCTTTGTTCGATTGAATGAGAAAATGAACTGTTTCCAATGTTATACTGTTTGGGCACAACTGAGTAGTCTAATGTTGGTCTGGTTTTTGTTCTTGTGAACTTTGGCATCGATACGTTGCAAATTTACACTCACGGAGCATAATAGAACAAAATAATTAGGTTATACTCTTTGTTCGAGTGAATGAAAAAAAGTACTATTTCCAAAGTTATACTGTTTGGGCACAACTGAGTAGTCTAATATTGGTCCGGTTTTGGTTCTTCTGAACGTTGGCATCGATACGTTGCAAATTTACACTCTCTGGGCATAATAGAACAAAATAATCAAGTTTTACTCTTTGTTCGATTGAATGAGAAAAAGTACTGTTTCCAAGGTTATACTGTTAGGGCACAACTGAGTAGTCTAATGTTGGACCGGTTTTTGTTCTTGTGAACTTTGGCATCGATACGTTGTAAATTCACTCTCGGGGCATAATATAACAAAATAATTTGGTTTTACTCTTTGTTCGATTGAATGAGAAAAAGTACTGTTTCCAAAGTTATACTGTTAGGGCACCACTGAGTAGTCTAAAGTTTGTCCTTTTGGTTCTTGTGAACGTTGTCATCTATACGTTGCAAATTGACACTCTCGGGGCATAATAGAACAAAATAATTAGGTTTTACTCTTTGTTCGATTGAAGAGAAAAAGTACTGTTTCCAAAGTTATACTGTTAGGCCATAATTGAGTAGTCTAATGTTGGTCCCGTTTTTGTTCTTGTAAACTGTGTCATCGATACGTTGCAAATTTACACTCTCGGGTCATAATAGAACAAAATAATTAGGTTGTACTCTTTGTTCGATTGAATGAGAAAATGAACTGTGTCCAAAGTTATACTATTTGGGCACAACTGAGTGGTCTAATGTTGGTGTGGTTTTGGTTTTTGTGAACTTTGGCATCGATACGTTGCAAATTTACACTCTCGGGGCATAATAGAACAAAATAATTAGGTTTTACTCTTTGTTCGAGTGAATGAGAAAAATACTGTTTCCAAAGGTATACTGTTTGGGCACAACCGAGTAGTCTAATGTAGGTCCGCTTTTGGTTCTTCCGAACATTGGCATCGATACGTTGCAAATTTACACTCGGGCATAATAGAACAAAATAATTAGGTTTTACTCTTTGTTCGATTGAATGAGAAAAAGTACAGTTTCCAAGGTTATACTGTTTGGGCACAACTAAGTAGTCTAATGTTGGACCGGTTTTTGTTCTTGTGAACTTTGGCATCGATACGTTGTAAATTCACACTCTCGGGGCCTAATATAACAAAATAATTTGGTTTTACTCTTTGTTCGATTGAATGAGAAAAAGTACTGTTTCCAAAGTTATACTATTCGGGGCAATAACCGAGTAGTCTAATGTTGGTCCGGTTTTGGTTCTTGTGAACGTTGGCATCGATACGTTGCAAATTTACACTCTCGGGGCATAATAGAACAAAATAATTAGGTTTTACTCTTTGTTCGGTTGCATGAGAAAAAGTACTCGTTTCAAAGTTATAAAGTTAGTGCGCAATTGAGTAGTCTAATGTTGGTCCGATTTTGGTTCTTGTGAACGTTGGCATCGATACGTTGCAAATTTACACTCTCGGGGCATAATAGAACAAAATAATTAGGTTTTACTCTTTGTTCTATTGAAAGAGAAAAAGTACTGTTTCAAAAGTTATACTGTTACAGCACAATTGAGTTGTCTAATGTTGGTCCGGTTTTGGTTCTTGTGAACGTTGGCATCGATACGTTTCAAATTTACACTCTCGAGACATATTAGAACAAAATAATTAGGTTTTACTCTTTATTCGATTGAATGAGAAAAAGAACTGTTTCCAAAGTTATACTGTTTGGGCACAACTGAGTAGTCTAATGTTGGTCCTGTTTTGGTTCTTGTGAACGTTGGCATCGATACGTTGCAAATTTACACTCTCGGGGCATAATAGAACAAAATAATTAGGTTTTACTCTTTGTTCGGTTGCATGAGAAAAAGTACTCGTTTCAAAGTTATAAAGTTAGGGCGCAACTGAGTAGTCTAATGTTGGTCCTGTTTTGGTTCTTGTGAACGTTGGCATCGATACGTTGCAAATTTACACTCTCGGGGCATAATAGAATAAAATAATTAGGTTTTACTCTTTGTTCGGTTACATGAGAAAAAGTACTCGTTTCAAAGTTATAAAGTTAGGGCGCAACTTAGTAGTCTAATGTTGGTCCGGTTTTGGTTCTTGTGAACGTTGGCATCGATACGTTTCAAATTTACACTCTCGGGGCATAATAGAACAAAATAATTAGGTTTTACTCTTTGTTCGATTGAATGAGAAAAAGTATTGTATCCAAAGTTATACTGTTTGCGCACAACTGAGTAGTCTAATATTGGTCCGGTTTTGGTTCTTGTGAACGTTGGAATCGATGCGTTGCAAATTTACACCCTCGGGGCATAATAGAACAAAATAATTAGGTTTACTCTTTGTTCGATTGAAAGAGATAAAGTACTGTTTCCAAAGTTATACTCTTTGGGCACAACTGAGTAGTCTAATGTTGGTCCGGTTTTGGTTCTTGTGAACGTTGGCATCGACACGTTGCAAATTTACACTCTCGGGGCATAATAGAACAAAATAATTAGGTTTTACTCTTTGTTTGATTGAAAGAGAAAAAGTACTGTTTCCAAAGTTAAACTCTTAGGGCACAACTGAGTTGTCTAATGTTGGTACCGTTTTGGTTCTTGTGAACGTTGGCATCGATACGTATCAAATTTACAATCTCGGGGCATAATAGAACAAAATAATTAGGTTTTAATCATTGTTCGATTGAATGAGAAAAAGTACTGTTTCCAAAGTTATACTGTTTGGGCACAACTGAGTAGTCTAATGTTGGTCCGGTTTTGGTTCTTGTGAACTTTGGCATCGATACGTTGCAAATTTACACTCTCGTGGCATAATAGAAGAAAATAATTAGGTTTTACTCTTTGTTCGAGTGATTGAGAAAAAGTACTGTTTCCAAAGTTATACTGTTTGGGCACAACAGAGTAGTCTAATGTTGGTCCGGTTTTGGTTCTTGTGAACGTTGGCATCGATACGTTGCAAATTTACACTCTCGGGGCATAATAGAACAAAATAATTAGGTTTTACTCTTTGTTCGATTGAATGAGAAAAAGAACTGTTTCCAAAGTTATACTGTTTGGGCACAACTGAGTTGTCTAATGTTGGTACGGTTTTGGTTCTTGTGAACGTTGGCATCGATACGTATCAAATTTACACTCTCGGGGCATAATAGAAAAAAATAATTAGGTTTTACTCTTTGTTCGATTGAATGAGAAAAACTACTGTTTCCAAAGTTATACTGTTTGGGCACAACTGAGTAGTCTAATGTTGGTTCGGTTTTGGTTGTTGTGAACGTTGGCATCGATACGTTGCAATTTACACTCTCGAGGAATAATAGAACAAAATTATTAGGTTTTACTCTTTGTTCAATTGAATGAGAAAAAGTACAGTTTCCTAGGTTATACTGTTTGGGCACAACAGAGTAGTCTAATGTTGGTCCGGTTTTGGTTCTTGCGAATGTTGGCATCGATACGTTGCAAATTCACACTCTCGGGGCATAATATAACAAAATAATTAGGTTTTACTCTTTGTTCGATTGAAGGAGAAAAAGTACTGTTTCCAAAGTTATACTCGTAGGGCGCAACTGAGTAGTCTAATTTTGGTTCGGTTTTGGTTCTTGTGAACGTTGGCATCGATACATTTCAAATTTACACTCTCGGGGCATAATAGAACAAAATAATTAGGTTTTACTCTTTGTTCGATTGAATGAGAAAATGAACTGTTTCCAAAGTTATACTGTTTGGGCACAACTGAGTAGTCTAATGTTGGTCCGGTTTTGGTTCTTGTGAACTTTGGAATCGATACGTTGCAAATTTACACTCTCGGGGCATAATAAAACAAAATAATTAGGTTTTACTCTTTGTTCGAATGAATGAGAAAAAGTACTGTTTCCAAAGTTATACTGTTTGGGCACAACTGAGTAGTCTAATATTGGTCCGCTTTTGGTTCTTCTGAACGTTGGCATCGATACGTTGCAAATTTACTCTCTCTGGGCATAATAGAACAAAATAATTAGGTTTTACTCTTTGTTCGATTGAATGATAAAAAGTACAGTTTCCAAGGTTATACTGTTTGGGCACCACAGAGTAGTCTAATGTTGGACCGGTTTTGTTCTTGTGAACGTTGGCATCGATACGTTGTAAATTCACTCTCGGGCATAATATAACAAAATAATTTGGTTTTACTCTTTGTTCGATTGAATGAGAAAAAGTAGTGTTTCAAAGTTATACCGTTAGTGGCACAACCGAGTAGTCTAAAGTTGGTCCTGGTTTGGTTCTTGTGAACGTTGGCATCGATACGTTGCAAATTTACACTCTCGGGGCATAATAGAACAAAATAATTAGGTTTTACTCTTTGTTCGATGGAAAGAGAAAAAGTAGTGTTTCCAAAGTTATACTGTTAGGGCACAACTGAGTAGTCTAATGTTGGTCCGGTTTTGGTTCTTGTGAACGTTGGCATCGATACGATTCAAATTTACACTCTCGGGGCATAATAGAACAAAATAATTAGGTTTTACTCTTTGTTCGATTGAATGAGAAAAAGAACTGTTTCCAAAGTTATACTGTTTGGGCACAACTGAGTAGTCTAATTTTGGTCAGGTTTTGGTTCTTGTCAACGTTGGCATCGATACGTTGCAAATTCACACTCTCGGGGCATAATAGAACAAAATAATTAGGTTTTACTCTTTGTTCGATTGATTGAGAAAAAGTACTGTTTCCAAAGTTATACTCGTAGGGCGCAACTGAGTAGTCTAATGTTGGTCCGGTTTTGGTTCTTGTGAACGTTGGCATGGATACGTTGCAAATTTACACTCTCGGGGCATAATAGAACAATATAATTAGGTTTTACTCTTTGTTCGATTGATTGAGAAAAAGTACTGTTTCCAATGTTATACTGTTAGGGCGCAACTGAGTAGTCTAATGTGGTTCCGGATTTGGTTCTTGTGAACCTTGGCATCGATACGTCTCAAATTTACACTCTCGGGGCATAATAGAACAAAATAATTAGGTTTTACTCTTTGTTCGATTGAATGAGAAAAAGTACTGTTTCCAAAGTTATACTGTTTGGGCACAACAGAGTAGTCTAATGTTGGTGCGCTTTTGGTTCTTCTGAACGTTGGCATCGACAAGTTGCAAATTTACACTCTCGGGGCATAATAGAACAAAATAATTAGGTTTTACTCTTTGTTCGATTGAAAGAGATAAAGTACTGTTTCCAAAGTTATACTGTTTGGGCACAACAGAGTAGTCTAATGTTGGTGCGCTTTTGGTTCTTCTGAACGTTGGCATCGACAAGTTGCAAATTTACACTCTCGGGGCATAATAGAACAAAATAATTAGGTTTTACTCTTTGTTCGATTGAATGAGAAAAAGTACGTTGCAAATTATACCGTTTGGGCAATAACCGAGTAGTCTAATTTTGGTCCGGTTTTTGTTCTTGTGAACGTTGGCATCGATACGTTGCAAAGTTAGGGCGCAACTGAGTAGTCTAATGTTGGTCCGATTTTGGTTCTTCTGAACGTTGGCATCGATACGTTGCAAATTTACACTCTCGGGGCATAATAGAACAAAATAATTATGTTTTACTCTTTGTTCGATTGAAAGAGAAAAAGTACTGTTTCCAAAGTTATACTGTTAGGGCACAACTGAGTAGTCTAATGTTTGTCCGGCTTTTGGTCTTGTGAACGTTGGCATCGATACGTTTCAAATTTACACTCTCGGGGCATAATAGAACAAAATAATTAGGTTTTACTCTTTGTTCGATTGAATGAGAAAAAATACTGTTTCCAAAGTTATACTGTTTGGGCACAACTGAGTAGTCTAATGTTGGTCCGCTTTTGGTTCTTGTGAACGTTGGCATCGATACGTTGCAAATTTACACTCTCGGGGCATAATAGAACAAAATAATTAGGTTTTACTTTTTGTTCGATTGAATGAGAAAAATACTGTTTCCAAAGTTATACTGTTTGGGCACAACTGAATAGTGTAATGTTGGTCCGCTTTTGGTTCTTCTTAATGTTGGCATCGATACGTTGCAAATTTACACTCTCTGGGCATAATAGAACAAAATAATTAGGTTTTACTCTTTGTTCGATTGAATGAGAAAAAGTACTGTTTCCAAAGTTATACTGTTAGGGCACAACTGAGTAGTCTAATGTTGGTCCGATTTTGGTTCTTGTGAAAGTTGGCATCGATACGTTGCAAATTTACACTCTCGGGGCATAATAGAACAAAATAATTAGGTTTTACTCTTTGTTCGGTTGAATGAGAAAAAGTACTCGTTTCAAAGTTATAAAGTTAGGGCGCAACTGAGTAGTCTAATGTTGGTCAGGTTTTGGTTCTTGTGAACGTTGGCATCGATACGTTGCAAATTTACACTCTCGGGGCATAATAGAACAAAATACTTAGGTTTTACTCTTTGTTCGATTGAATGAGACAAAGTATAGTTTCCAAGGTGATAATGTTAGGGCACAACTGAGTAGTCTAATGTTGGTCCGATTTTGGTTCTTGTGAACGTTGGCATCGATACGTTGCAAATTTACACTCTCGGGGCATAATAGATCAATATAATTAGGTTTTACTCTTTGTTCGATTGAACGTGGTCATCGATACGTTGCAAATTTACACTCTCGGGGCATAATAGAACAAAATAATTATGTTTTACTCTTTGTTCGATTGAAAGAGAAAAAGTACTGTTTCCAAAGTTATATTGTTAGCGCACAACTGAGTAGTCTAATATTGGTCCGGTTTTTGTTCTTGTGAACGTTGACATCGATACGTTGCAAATTTACACTCTCGGGGCATAATAGAACAAAATAATTAGGTTTTACTCTTTGTTCGATTGAATGAGAAAATGAATCGTTTCCAAAGTTATATTGTTTGGGCACAACCGAGTGGTCTAATATGTTGGTCCGGTTTTTGGTTCTTGTGAACTTTGGCATCGATACGTTTCAAATTTACACTCTCGGGCATAATAGAACAAAATAATTAGGTTTTACTCTTTGTTCGATTGAATGAGAAAATGAATCGTTTCCAAAGTTATACCGTTTGGGCACATAACTGAGTAGTCTAATGTTGGTCCGCTTTTGGTTCTTGTGAATGTTGGCATCTATACGTTGCAAATTTACACTCTCGGGGCATAATAGATCAAAATAATTAGGTTTTACTCTTTGTTCGATTGAATGAGAAAAAGTACTCGTTTCAAAGTTATAAAGTTAGGGCCTAATTGAGTAGTCTAATGTTGGTCCGGTTTTGGTTCTTGTGAACGTTGGCATCGATACGTTGTAAATTTACACTCTCGGGGCCTAATATAACAAAATAATTTGGTTTTACTCTTTGTTCGATTGAATGAGAAAAAGTACAGTTTCCAAGGTTATACTGTTTGGGCACAACTGAGTAGTCTAATGTTGGTCCGGTTTTTGTTCTTGTGAACGTTGGCATCGATACGTTGTAAATTCACACTCTCGGGGCCTAATATAACAAAATAATTTGGTTTTACTCTTTGTTCGATTGAATAAGAAAAAGTACAGTTTCCAAGGTTATACTGTTTGGGCACAACTTAGTAGTCTAATGTTGGTCCGGTTTTTGTTCTTGTGAATGTTGGCATCGATACGTTTCAAATTTACACTCTCGGGGCATAATAGAACAAAATAATTAGGTTTTACTCTTTGTTCGATTGAATGAGAAAAAGTACTGTTTCCAAAGTTATACTGTTAGAGCACAACTGAGTTGTCTAATGTTGGTCCGGTTTTGGTTCTTGTGAACGTTGGCATCGATACGTTTCAAATTTACACTCTCGAGGCATAATAGAACAAAATAATTAGGTTTTACTCTTTGTTCGATTGAATGAGAAAAAGTACTGTTTCCAAAGTTATACTGTTAGGGCACAACTGAGTAGTCTAATGTTGGTCAGGTTTTGGTTCTTGTGAACGTTGGCATCGATACGTTGCAAATTTACACTCTCGGGGCATAATAGAACAAAATAATTAGGTTTTACTCTTTATTCGATTGAATGAGAAAAAGTACTGTTTCCAAAGTTATACTGTTTGGGCGCAACTGAGTAGTCTAATGTTGGTCCGGTTTTGGTTCTTGTGAATGTTGGCATCGATACGTTTCAAATTTACACTCTCGGGGCATAATAGAACAAAATAATTAGGTTTTACTCTTTGTTCGATTGAATGAGAAAAAGTAGTGTTTCCAAAGTTATAATGTTTGCGCACAACTGAGTAGTCTATTCTAGGCCCGGTTTTGGTTCTTGTGAACGTGGGCATCGATACGTTGCAAATTTAAACTCTCGGGCCATAATAGAACAAAATAATTAGGTTTTACTCTTTGTTCGATTGAATAAGAAAAATTATTGTTTCCAAAGTTATACTGTTTGGGCACAACTGAGTAGTCTAATGTTGGTCCGGTTTTGGTTCTTGTGAACTTTGGCATCGATACGTTGCAAATTTACACTCTCGGGGCATAATAGAACAAAATAATTAGGTTTTACTCTTTGTTCGATTGAATGAGAAAAAGTACAGTTTCCAAAGTTATACTGTTAGGGCACAACTGAGTAGTCTAATGTTGGACCGGTTTTTGTTCTTGTGAACGTTGGCATCGATACGTTGCAAATTTACACTCTCGGGGCATAATAGAACAAAATAATTAGGTTTTACTCTTTGTTCGATTGAATGAGAAAAAGTACAGCTTTCTAAAGTTATACTGTTAGGGCGCAACTGAGTAGTCTAATGTTGTTCCGGTTTTGGTTCTTGTGAACGTAGACAACGATACGTTGCAAATATACACTCTCGGGGCATAATAAAACAAAATAATTAGGTTTTACTCTTTGTTCGATTGAATGAGAAAAAGTATTGTTTCCAAAGTTATACTGTTAGGGCACAACTGAGTAGTCTAATGTTGGTCCGATTTTGGTTCTGGTGAAAGTTGGCATCAATACGTTGCAAATTTACACTCTCGGGGCATAATAGAACAAAATAATTAGGTTTTACTCTTTGTTCGGTTGCATGAGAAAAAGTACTCGTTTCAAAGTTATAAAGTTAGTGCGCAACTGAGTAGTCTAATGTTGGTCCGATTTTGGTTCTTGTGAACGTTGGCATCGACAAGTTGCAAATTTACACACTCGGGGCATAATAGAACAAGATAATTAGGTTTTACTCTTTGTTCGATTGAATGAGAAAAACTACAGTTTCCAAGGTTATACCGTTTTGGGCACAACCGAGTAGTCTAATGTTGGTCGGTTTTTGTTCTTGTGAACGTTGGCATCGATACGTTCCAAAGTTAGGCGCAAATCGAGTAGTCTAATGTTGGTCCGGTTTTGGTTCTTGTGAACGTTGTCATCGATACGTTGCAAATTTACACTCTCGGGGCATAATAGAACAAAATAATTATGTTTTACTCTTTGTTCGATTGAAAGAGAAAAATACGTTTCCAAAGTTATACCGTTAGGGCACAAACCGAGTAGTCTAATATTGGTCCAGCTTTTTGTTCTTGTGAACGTTGGCATCGATACATTGCAAATTTACACTCTCGGGGCATAATAGAACAAAATAATTAGGTTTTACTCTTTGTTCGATTGAATGAGAAAATGACCTGTTTCCAAAGTTATACTGTTTGGGCACAACTGAGTAGTCTAATGTTGGTCCGGTTTTGGTTCTTGTGAACGTTATCATCGATACGTTGCAAATTTACACTCTCGGGGCATAATAGAACAAAATAATTATGTTTTACTCTTTGTTCGATTGAAAGAGAAAAAGTACTGTTTCCAAAGTTATACTGTTAGGGCACAACTGAGTAGTCTAATGTTGGTCCCGGTTTTTGTTCTTGTGAACGTTGGCATCGATACGTTTCAAATTTACACTCTCGGGGCTTAATAGAACAAAATAATTAGGTTTTACTCTTTGTTCGATTGAATGAGAAAATGAACTGTTTCCAAAGTTATACTGTTTGGGCACAACTGAGTAGTCTAATGTTGGGCCGGTTTTGGTTCTTGTGAACTTTGGCATCGATACGTTGCAAATTTACACTCTCGGGGCATAATAGAACAAAATAATTAGGTTTTACTCTTTGTTCGAGTGAATGAGAAAAAATACTGTTTCCAAAGTTATACTGTTTGGGCACAACTTAGTAGTCTAATGTTGGTCCGCTTTTGGTTCTTCTGAACGTTGGCATCGATACGTTGCAAATTTACACTCTCTGGGCATAATAGGACAAAATAATTAGGTTTTATTCTTTGTTCGATTGAATAAGAAAAAGTACAGTTTCCAAGGTTATACTGTTTGGGCACAATTGAGTAGTCTAATGTTGGACCGGTTTTTGTTCTTGTGAACGTTGGCATCGATACGTTGTAAATTCACACTCTCGGGGCCTAATATAACAAAATAATTTGGTTTTACTCTTTGTTCGATTGAATGAGAAAAAGTACAGTTTCCAGGGTTATACTGTTTGGGCACAACTCAGTAGTCTAATGTTGGTCCGGTTTTTGTTCTTGTGAACGTTGGCATCGATACGTTGCAAATTCACACTCTCGGGGCATAATATAACAAAATAATTAGCTTTTACTCTTTGTTCGATTGAATGAGAAAAAGTACTATTTCCAAAGTTATACTGTCAGGGCACAACTGAGTAGTCTAATGTTGGTGCGATTTTGGTTCTGGTGAAAGTTGGCATCAATACGTTGCAAATTTACACTCTCGGGGCATAATAGAACAAAATAATTAGGTTTTACTCTTTGTCCGGTTGCATGAGAAAAAGTACTCGTTTCAAAGTTATAAAGTTAGTGTGCAACTGAGTAGTCTAATGTTGGTCCGATTTTGGTTCTTGTGAACGTTGGCATCGACAAGTTGCAAATTTACACTCTCGGGGCATAATAGAACAAAATAATTAGGTTTTACTCTTTGTTCGATTGAATGAGAAAAAGTACAGTTTCCAAGGTTATACTGTTTGGGCACAACTGAGTCGTCTAATGTTGGTCCGGTTTTAGTTCTTGTGAACGTTGGCATCGATACGTTGCAAAGTTAGGGCGCAACTGAGTAGTCTAATTTTGGTCCGGTTTTGGTTCTTGTGAACGTTGTCATCGATACGTTGCAAATTTACACTCTCGGGGCATAATAGAACAAAATAATTATGTTTTACTCTTTGTTCGATTGAATGAGAAAAAGTACTGTTTCCAAAGTTATACTGTTAGGGCACAACTGAGTAGTCTAATGTTGGTCCGGTTTTGGTTCTTGTGAACGTTGGCATCGATACGTTTCAAATTTACACTCTCGGGGCATAATAGAACAAAATAATTAGGTTTTACTCTTTGTTCGATTGAATGAGAAAAAGTACTGTTTCCAAAGTTATACTGTTTGGGCACAACTGAGTAGTCTAATGTTGGTCCGGTTTTGGTTCTTGTGAACGTTGGCATCGATACGTTGCAAATTTACACTCTCGGGGCATAATAGAACAAAATAATTAGGTTTTACTCTTTGTTCGATTGAAAGAGAAAAAGTACTGTTT
Source organism: Aechmea fasciata (assembly GCA_025177825.1). Classification (NCBI taxonomy): domain Eukaryota; kingdom Viridiplantae; phylum Streptophyta; class Magnoliopsida; order Poales; family Bromeliaceae; genus Aechmea; species Aechmea fasciata. The sequence continues at coordinate 11,885,449 of CM045934.1, forward strand.
CCAAAGTTATACTGTTAGGGCACAACTGAGTAGTCTAATGTTGGTCCGGTTTTGGTTCTTGTGAACGTTGGCATCGATACGTTTCAAATTTACACTCTCGGGGCATAATAGAACAAAATAATTAGGTTTTACTCTTTGTTCGATTGAATGAGAAAATGAACTGTTTCCAAAGTTATACTGTTTGGGCACAACTGAGTAGTCTAATATTGGACCGGTTTTTGTTCTTGTGAACGTTGGCATCGATACGTTGTAAATTCACACTCTCGGGGCCTAATATAACAAAATAATTTGGTTTTACTCTTTGTTCGATTGAATGAGAAAAAGTACAGTTTCCAAGATTATACTGTTTGGGCACAACTGAGTAGTCTAATGTTGGTCCGGTTTTTGTTCTTGTGAACGTTGGCATCGATACGTTGCAAATTCACACTCTCGGGGCATAATATAACAAAATAATTAGCTTTTACTCTTTGTTCGATTGAATGAGAAAAAGTACTGTTTCCAAAGTTATACTGTTAGGGCACAACTGAGTAGTCTAATGTTGGTCCGATTTTGGTTCTGGTGAAAGTTGGCATCAATACGTTGCAAATTTACACTCTCGGGGCATAATAGAACAAAATAATTAGGTTTTACTCTTTGTTCGGTTGCATGAGAAAAAGTACTCGTTTCAAAGTTATAAAGTTAGTGCGCAACTGAGTAGTCCAATGTTGGTCCGATTTTGGTTCTTGTGAACGTTGGCATCGACAAGTTGCAAATTTACACACTCGGGGCATAATAGAACAAAATAATAAGGTTTTACTCTTTGTTCGATTGAATGAGAAAAAGTACAGTTGCCAAGGTTATACTGTTTGGGCACAACTGAGTAGTCTAATGTTGGTCCGGTTTTGGTTCTTGTGAACGTTGTCATCGATACGTTGCAAATTAACACTCTTGGGGCATTATAGAACAAAATAATTATGTTTTACTCTTTGTTCGATTGAAAGAGAAAAAGTACTGTTTCCAAAGTTATACTGTTAGGGCACAACTGAGTAGTCTAATATTGGTCCGGTTTTTGTTCTTGTGAACGTTGGCATCGATACGTTTCAAATTTACACTCTCGGGGCATAATAGAACAAAATAATTAGGTTTTACTCTTTGTTCGATTGAATGAGAAAATGAACTGTTTCCAAAGTTATACTGTTTGGGCACAACTGAGTAGTCTAATGTTGGTCCGGTTTTGGTTCTTGTGAAAGTTGTCATCGATACGTTGCAAATTTACACTCTCGGGGCATAATAGAACAAAATAATTATGTTTTACTCTTTGTTCGATTGAAAGAGAAAAAGTACTGTTTCCAAAATTATACTGTTAGGGCACAACTGAGTAGTCTAATGTTGATCCGGTTTTTGTTCTTGTGAACGTTGGCATCGATACGTTTCAAATTTACACTCTCGGGGCATAATAGAACAAAATAATTAGGTTTTACTCTTTGTTCGATTGAATGAGAAAATGAACTGTTTCCAAAGTTATACTGTTTGGGCACAACTGAGTAGTCTAATGTTGGTCCGGTTTTGGTTCTTGTGAACTTTGGCATCGATACGTTGCAAATTTACACTCTCGGGGCATAATAGAACAAAATAATTAGGTTTTACTTTTTGTTCGATTGAATGAGAAAAATACTGATTTCAAAGTTATACTGTTTGGGCACAACTGAGTAGTCTAATGTTGGTCCGCTTTTGGTTCTTCTGAACGTTGGCATCGATAAGTTGCAAATTTACACTCTCGGGGCATAATAGAACAAAATAATTAGGTTTTACTCTTTGTTCGATTGAATGAGAAAAAGTACAGTTTCCAAGGTTATACTGTTTGGGCACAACTGAGTAGTCTAATGTTGGACCGGTTTTTGTTCTTGTGAACGTTGGCATCGATACGTTGTAAATTCACACTCTCGGGGCATAATAGAACAAAATAATTAGGTTTTACTCTTTGTTCGATTGAATGAGAAAAAGTACTGTTTCCAAAGTTATACTGTTAGGGCGAAACAGAGTAGTCTAATGTTGGTCCGGTTTTTGTTCTTGTGAACGTTGGCATCGATACGTTGCAAATTCACACTCTCGGGGCATAATATAACAAAATAATTAGCTTTTACTCTTTGTTCGATTGAATGAGAAAAAGTACCGTTTCCAAAGTTATACCGTTAGTGGCAATAACCGAGTAGTCTAATGTTGGTCCGATTTTGGTTCCGTGAAAGTTGGCATCAATACGTTGCAAATTTACACTCTCGGGGCATAATAGAACAAAATAATTAGGTTTTACTCTTTGTTCGGTTGCATGAGAAAAAGTACTCGTTTCAAAGTTATAAAGTTTGTGCGCAACTGAGTAGTCTAATGTTTGTCCGATTTTGGTTCTTGTGAACGTTGGCATCGACAAGTTGCAAATTTACACACGCGGGGCATAATAGAACAAAATAATTAGGTTTTACTCTTTGTTCGATTGAATGAGAAAAGTACAGTTTCCAAGGTTATACTGTTTGGGCACAACTGAGTAGTCTAATGTTGGTCCGGTTTTTGTTCTTGTGAACGTTGGCATCGATACGTTGCAAAGTTAGGGCGCAACTGAGTATTCTAATTTTGGTCCGATTTTGGTTCTTGTGAACGTTGTCATCGATACGTTGCAAATTTACACTCTCGGGGAATTATAGAACAAAATAATTATGTTTTACTCTTTGTTCGATTGAAAGAGAAAAAGTACTGTTTCCAAAGTTATACTGTTAGGGCACAACTGAGTAGTCTAATATTGGTCCGGTTTTTGTTCTTGTGAACGTTGGCATCGATACGTTTCAAATTTACACTCTCGGGGCATAATAGAACAAAATAATTAGGTTTTACTCTTTGTTCGATTGAATGAGAAAAAGTACTGTTTCCAAAGTTATACTGTTGGGGCACAACTGAGTAGTCTAATGTTGGTCCGGTTTTGGTTCTTGTGAACGTTGGCATCGATACGTTGCAAATTTACACTCTCGGGGCATAATAGAACAAAATAATTAGGTTTTACTCTTTGCTCGAGTGAAAAAAAAAAATAATGTTTCAAAAGTTATAATGTTTGGGAACAACTGAATAGTCTTATGTTGTTCCGGTTTTGGTTCTTGTGAACGTTGGCATCGATACGTTGCAAATTTACACTCTGGGCATAATAGAACAAAATAATTAGGTTTTACTCTTTGTTCGATTGAATGAGAAAAAGTACGCTTTCCAAGGTTATACCGTTTTGGGCTCAACTGAGTAGTCTAATGTTGGACCGGTTTTTGTTCTTGTGAACGTTGGCATCGATACGTTGTAAATTCTAATTTGGTTTTACTCTTTGTTCGATTGAATGAGAAAAAGTACAGTTTCCAAGGTTATACTGTTTGGGCACAACTGAGTAGTCTAATGTTGGTCCGGTTTTTGTTCTTGTGAACGTTGGCATCGATACGTTGCAAATTCACACTCTCGGGGCATAATATAACAAAATAATTAGCTTTTACTCTTTGTTCGATTGAATGAGAAAAAGTACTGTTTCCAAAGTTATACTGTTAGGGCACAACTGAGTAGTCTAATGTTGGTCCGATTTTGGTTCTGGTGAAAGTTGGCATCGATACGTTGCAAATTTACACTCTCGGGGCATAATAGAACAAAATAATTAGGTTTTACTCTTTGTTCGGTTGCATGAGAAAAAGTACTGGTTTCAAAGTTATAAAGTTAGTGCGCAACTGAGTAGTCTAATGTTGGTCCGGTTTTGGTTCTTGTGAATGTTGGCATCGATACGTTTCAAATTTACACTCTCGGGGCATAATAGAACAAAATAATTAGGTTTTACTCTTTGTTCGATTGAATGAGAAAAAGAACACTTTCCAAGGTTATACTGTTTGGGCACAACTGAGTAGTCTAATGTTGGTCCGGTTTTTGTTCTTGTGAACGTTGGCATCGATACGTTGCAAAGTTAGGGCGCAACTGAGTATTCTAATTTTGGTCCGATTTTGGTTCTTGTGAACGTTGTCATCGATACGTTGCAAATTTACACTCTCGGGGCATTATAGAACAAAATAATTATGTTTTACTCTTTGTTCGATTGAAAGAGAAAAAGTACTGTTTCCAAAGTTATACTGTTAGGGCACAACTGAGTAGTCTAATGTTGGTCCGGTTTTTGTTCTTGTGAACGTTGGCATCGATACGTTTCAAATTTACACTCTCGGGGCATAATAGAACAAAATAATTAGGTTTTACTCTTTGTTCGATTGAATGAGAAAAAGTACTGTTTCCAAAGTTATACTGTTTGGGCACAACTGAGTAGTCTAATGTTGGTCCGGTTTTGGTTCTTGTGAACTTTGGCATCGATACGTTGCAAATTTACACTCTCGGGGCATAATAGAACAAAATAATTAGGTTTTACTCTTTGCTCGAGTGAAGAGAAAAAATACTGTTTCCAAAGTTATACTGTTTGGGCACAACTGAGTAGTCTAATGTTGATCCGCTTTTGGTTCTTCTGAACGTTGGCATCGATACGTTGCAAATTTACACTCTCTGGGCATAATAGAACAAAATAATTAGGTTTTACTCTTTGTTCGATTGAATGAGAAAAAGTACAGTTTCCAAGGTTATACTGTTTGGGCACAACTGAGTAGTCTAATGTTGGACCGGTTTTTGTTCTTGTGAACGTTGGCATCGATACGTTGTAAATTCTAATTTGGTTTTACTCTTTGTTCGATTGAATGAGAAAAGTACAGTTTCCAAAGTTATACTGTTAGGGCACAACTGAGTAGTCTAATGTTGGTCCGGTTTTGGTTCTTGTGAACGTTGGCATCGATACGTTGCAAATTTACACTCTCGGGGCATAATATAACAAAATAATTAGGTTTTACTCTTTGTTCGATTGAATGAGAAAAAGTAGTGTTTCCAAAGTTATACTCGTAGGGCGCAACTGAGTAGTCTAATGTTGGTCCGGTTTTGGTTCTTGTGAACGTTGGCATCGATACGATTCAAATTTACACTCTCGGAGCATAATAGAACAAAATAATTAGTTTTACTCTTTGTTCGATTGAATGAGAAAAAGAACTGTTTCCAAAGTTATACTGTTTGGGCACAACTGAGTAGTCTAATTTTGGTCAGGTTTTGGTTCTTGTCAACGTTGGCATCGATACGTCGCGAATTCACACTCTCGTGGCATAATATAACAAAATAATTATGTTTTACTCTATGTTCGATTGATTGAGAAGAAGTACTGTTTCCAAAGTTATACTGTTAGGGCACAACTGAGTAGTCTAATGTTGGTCCGGTTTTGGTTCTTGTGAACGTTGGCATCGATACGTTGCAAATTTACACTCTCGGGGCATAATAGAACAAAATAATTAGGTTTTACTCTTTGTTCGGTTGCATGAGAAAAAGTACTCGTTTCAAAGTTATAAAGTTAGGGCGCAACTGAGTAGTCTAATGTTGGTCCTGTTTTGGTTCTTCCGAACGTTGGCATCGATACATTTCAAATTTACACTCTCAGGGCATAATAGAACAAAATAATTAGGTTTTACTCTTTGTTCGATTGAATGAGAAAAATTATTGTTTCCAAAGTTATACTGTTTGGCCACAACTGAGTAGTCTAATGTTGGTCCGGTTTTGGTTCTTGTGAACGTTGGCATCGATGCTTTGCAAATTTACACCCCCGGGGAATAATAGAACAAAATAATTAGGTTTTACTCTTTCTTCGATTGAAAGAGATAAACTACTGTTTCCAAAGTTATACTGTTTGGGCACAACAGAGTAGTCTAATGTTGGTGCGCTTTTGGTTCTTCTGAACGTTGGCATCGACAAGTTGCAAATTTACACTCTCGGGGCATAATAGAACAAAATAATTAGGTTTTACTCTTTGTTCGATTGAATGAGAAAAGTACGCTTTCCAAGGTTATACCGTTTGGGCAATAACCGAGTAGTCTAATGTTGGTCCGGTTTTTGTTCTTGTGAACGCTAGCATCGGATACGCTGTACGCTAGTGAACTGAACCCGAGTAGTCTAATGTTGGTCCGGTTTTGGTTCTTGTGGAACGTTGTCATTACCGACACGTTGCAAATTTACACTCTCGGGCATAATAGAACAAAATAATTATGTTTTACTCTTTGTTCGATGGAAGTAAAAAAAGGGCTGTTGCGAAAGTTACACTGTTAGGGCACAACTGAGTAGTCTAATGTTGGTCCGGTTTTGGTTCTTGTGAACGTTGGCATCGATACGTTTCAAATTTACACTCTCGGGGCATAATAGAACAAAATAATTAGGTTTTACTCTTTGTTCGATTGAATGAGAAAATGAACTGTTTCCAAAGTTATACTGTTTGGGCACAACTGAGTAGTCTAATGTTGGCCCGGTTTTGGTTCTTGTGAACATTGGCATCGATACGTTGCAAATTTACACTCTCGGGGCATAATAGAACAAAATAATTAGGTTTTACTCTTTGTTCGAATGAATGAGAAAAAATACTGTTTCCAAAGTTATACTGTTTGGGCACAACTGAGTAGTCTAATGTTGGTCCGATTTTGGTTCTTCTGAACGTTGGCATCGATACGTTGCAACTTTACACTCTCGGGGCATAATAGAACTAAATAATTCGGTTTTACTCATTGTTCGATTGAATGAGAAAAATACGATTTCAAGGTTATATTGTTTGGGCACAACTGAGTAGTCTAATGTTGGACCGGTTTTTGTTCTTGTGAACGTTGGCATCGATACGTTGTAAATTCACACTCTCGGGGCCTAATATAACAAAATAATTTGGTTTTACTCTTTGTTCGATTGAATGAGAAAAATACGATTTCAAGGTTATCTTGTTTGAGCCGAGAAGTCTAATGTTGGTCCGGTTTTGGTTCTTGTGAACGTTGGCATCGATACGTTGCAAATTCACACTCTCGGGGCATAATATAACAAAATAATTAGCTTTTACTCTTTGTTCGATTGAATGAGAAAAAGTACTGTTTCCAAAGTTATACTGTTAGGGCACAACTGAGTAGTCTAATGTTGGTCCGATTTTGGTTCTGGTGAAAGTTGGCATCGATACGTTGCAAATTTACACTCTCGGGGCATAATAGAACAAAATAATTAGGTTTTACTCTTTGTTCGGTTGCATGAGAAAAAGTACTCGTTTCAAAGTTATAAAGTTAGTGCGCAACTGAGTAGTCTAATGTTGGTCCGCTTTTGGTTCTTGTGAACGTTGGCATCGATACGTTGCAAATTTACACTCTCTGGGCATAATAGAACAAAATAATTCGGTTTTACTATTTGTTCGATTGAATGAGAAAAAGTACAGTTTCGAAGGTTATACTGTTTGGGCACAACTGAGTAGTCTAATGTTGGACCGGTTTTTGTTCTTGTGAACGTTGGCATCGATACGTTGTAAATTCATACTCTCGGGGCCTAATATAACAAAATAATTTGGTTTTACTCTTTGTTCGATTGAATGAGAAAAATCTGAGTTTCCAAGGCTATCTTGTTTGGGCACAAGAGTAGTCTAATGTTGGTCGGTTTTGGTTCTTATGAACGTTGGCATCGATACGTTGCAAATTTATACTCTCGGGGCATAATATAACAAAATAATTAGGTTTTACTCTTTGTTCGATTGAATGAGAAAAAGTACTGTTTCCAAAGTTATACTGTTAGGGCACAACTGAGTTGTCTAATGTTGGTCCGGTTTTGGTTCCTGTGAACGTTGGCATCGATACGTTTCAAATTTATACTCTCGAGGCATAATAGAACAAAATAATTTGGTTTTACTCTTTGTTCGATTGAAAGAGAAAAAGTACTGTTTCCAAAGTTATACTTTTAGAGCACAACTGAGTTGTCTAATGTTGGTCCGGTTTTGGTTCTTGTGAACGTTGGCATCGATACGTTGCAAATTTACACTCTCGGGGCATAATAGAACAAAATAATTAGGTTTTACTCTTTGTTCGATTGAATGAGAAAAAGAACTGTTTCCAAAGTTATACTGTTTGGGCACAGCAGAGTAGTCTAATGTTGGTCGGTTTTGGTTCTTGTGAACGTTGGCATCGATACGTTGCAAATTTACACTCTCGGGGCATAATAGAACAAAATAATTAGGTTTTACTCTTTGTTCGATTGAATGAGAAAAAGAACTGTTTCCAAAGTTATACTGTTTGGGCACAACTGAGTAGACTAATTTTGGTCAGGTTTTGGTTCTTGTCAACGTTGGCATCGATACGTTGCAAATTTACACTCTCTGGGCATAATAGAACAAAATAATTAGGTTTTACTCTTTGTTCGATTGAATGAGAAAAAGTATAGTTTCCAAGGTTATACTGTTTGGGCACAACTGAGTAGTCTAATGTTGGACCGGTTTTTGTTCTTGTGAACGTTGGCATCGATACGTTGTAAATTCATACTCTCGGGGCCTAATATAACAAAATAATTTGGTTTTACTCTTTGTTCGATTGAATAAGAAAAAGTACAGTTTCCAAGGCTATACTGTTTGGGCACAACTGAGTAGTCTAATGTTGGTCCGGTTTTTGTTCTTGTGAACGTTGGCATCGATACGTTGCAAATTCAGACTCTCGGGGCATAATATAACAAAATAATTAGCTTTTACTCTTTGTTCGATTGAATGAGAAAAAGTACCGTTTCCAAAGTTATACTGTTAGGGCACAACTGAGTAGTCTAATGTTGGTCCGGTTTTGGTTCTGGTGAACGTTGGCATCGATACGTTGCAAATTTACACTCTCGGGGCATAATAGAACAAAATAATTAGGTTTTACTCTTTGTTCGATTGAATGCGAAAAATCTTGTTTCAAAGTTATACAGTTAGAGCACTAATGAGTTGTCTAATGTTGGTCCGGTTTTGGTTCTTGTGAACGTTGGCATCGATACGTTTCAAATTTACACTCTCGGGGCATAATAGAACAAAATAATTAGGTTTTACTCTTTATTCGATTGAATGAGAAAAAGAACTGTTTCCAAAGTTATACTTTGTTTGGGCACAAGAGTAGTCTAATGTTGGTCCGGTTTTGGTTCTTGTGAACGTTGGCATCGATACTTTGCAAATGTGCACTCCGGAGCATAATAGAACAAAATAATTAGGTTTTACTCTTTGTTCGATTGAATTAGAAAAAGAAGCTGTTTCCAAAGTTATCTTGTTTGGGCACGAGTAGACTAATTTTGGTCAGGTTTTGGTTCTTGTCAACGTTGGCATCGATACGTTGCAAATTTACACTCTCGGGGCATAATAGAACAAAATAATTAGGTTTTACTCTTTGTTCGAATGAATGAGAAAAAATACTGTTTCCAAAGTTATCTTTGTTTGGGCACAAGCGAGTAGTCTAATGTTGGTCCGATTTTGGTTCTTACGAACGTTGGCATCGATACGTTGCAAATTTACACTCTCGGGCATAATAGAACAAAATAATTAGGTTTTACTCTTTGTTCGATTGAATGAGAAAAATCTTGTTTCCAAGGTTATACTGTTTGGGCACAACTGAGTAGTCTAATGTTGGACCGGTTTTTGTTCTTGTGAACGTTGGCATCGATACGTTGTAAATTCACACTCTCGGGTCCTAATATAACAAAATAATTTGGTTTTACTCTTTGTTCGATTGAGTGAGAAAAAGTACGGTTTCAAGGTTATCTTTGTTTGGGCACAAGCGAGAAGTCTAATGTTGGTCGGTTTTGTTCTTGTGAACGTTGGCATCGATACGTTGCAAATTCACACTCTCGGGGCATAATATAACAAAATAATTAGCTTTTACTCTTTGTTCGATTGAATGAGAAAAATCTTGTTTCCAAAGTTATCTTGTTTAGGGCACAAGGAGTAGTCTAATGTTGGTCGATTTTGGTTCTTGAAAGTTGGCATCGATACGTTGCAAATTTACACTCTCGGGGCATAATAGAACAAAATAATTAGGTTTTACTCTTTGTTCGGTTGCATGAGAAAAAGTACTCGTTTCAAAGTTATAAAGTTAGTGCGCAACTGAGTAGTCTAATGTTGGTCCGCTTTTGGTTCTTCTGAACGTTGGCATCGATACGTTGCAAATTTACACTCTCTCTGGGCATAATAGAACAAAATAATTCGGTTTTACTATTTGTTCGGTTGAATGAGAAAAGATACAGTTTCGAAGGTTATACTGTTTGGGCACAACTGAGTAGTCTAATGTAGGACCGGTTTTTGTTCTTGTGAACGTTGGCATCGATACGTTGTAAATTCACACTCTCGGGGCCTAATATAACAAAATAATTTGGTTTTACTCTTTGTTCGATTGAATGAGAAAAAGTACAGTTTCCAAGGTTATACTGTTTGGGCATAACTGAGTAGTCTAATGTTGGTCCGGTTTTTGTTCTTGTGAACGTTGGCATCGATACGTTGCAAATTCACACTCTCGGGGCATAATATAACAAAATAATTAGCTTTTACTCTTTGTTCGATTGAATGAGAAAAAGTACTGTTTCCAAAGTTATACTGTTAGGGCACAACTGAGTAGTCTAATGTTGGTCCGATTTTGGTTCTGGTGAAAGTTGGCATCGATACGTTGCAAATTTACACTCTCGGGGCATAATAGAACAAAATAATTAGGTTTTACTCTTTGTTCGGTTGCATGAGAAAAAGTACTCGTTTCAAAGTTATAAAGTTAGTGCGCAGGAGTAGTCTAATATTGGTCCGGTTTTTGTTCTTGTGAACGTTGGCATCGATACGTTTCAAATTTACACTCTCGGGGCATAATAGAACAAAATAATTAGGTTTTACTCTTTGTTCGATTGAAAGAGAAAAATTATTGTTTCCAAAGTTATACTGTTTGGCCATAACTGAGTAGTCTAATGTTGGTCCGGTTTTGGTTCTTGTGAACGTTGGCATCGATGCGTTGCAAATTTACACCCTCGGGGCATAATAGAACAAAATAATTATGTTTTACTCTTTGTTCGATTGAAAGAGAAAAAGTACTGTTTCCAAAGTTATACTGTTAGGGCACAACTGAGTAGTCTAATGTTGGTGCGCTTTTGGTTCTTCTGAACATTGGCATCGACAAGTTGCAAATTTACACTCTCGGGGCATAATAGAACAAAATAATTAGGTTTTACTCTTTGTTCGATTGAATGAGAGAAAGTACGATTTCAAGGTTATCTTGTTTGGGCACAACTGAGTAGTCTAATGTTGGTCCGGTTTTTGTTCTTGTGAACGTTGGCATCGATACGTTGCACAGTTAGGGCGCAACTGAGTAGTCAAATGTTGGTCCGGTTTTGGTTCTTGTGAACGTTGTCATCGATACGTTGCAAATTTACACTCTCGGGGCATAATAGAACAAAATAATTATGTTTTACTCTTTGTTCGATTGAAAGAGAAAAAGTACTGTTTCCAAAGTTATACTGTTTGGGCACAACTGAGTAGTCTAATGTTGGTCCGGTTTTGGTTCTTGTGAACGTTGGCATCGATACGTTTCAAATTTACACTCTCGGGGCATAATAGATTAATATAATTAGGTTTTACTCTTTGTTCGATTGAATGAGAAAATGGTTTCCAAAGTTATCTTTGTTTGGGCACAAGAGTAGTCTAAAGTTTGTCCTGTTTTGGTTCTTGTGAACATTGGCATCGATACGTTGCAAATTTACACTCTCGGGGCATAATAGAACAAAATAATTAGGTTTTACTCTTTGTTCGAATGAATGAGAAAAAATACTGTTTCCAAAGTTATACTGTTTGGGCACAACTGAGGAGTCGAATGTTGGTCGCTTTTGGTTCTTCGAACGTTGGCATCGATACGTTGCAAATTTACACTCTCGGGCATAATAGAACAAAATAATTAGGTTTTACTCTTTGTTCGATTGAATGAGAAAAATACGAGTTTCAAGGTTATCTTGTTTGAGCTGGCACAGTAGTCTAATGTTGGTCCGGTTTTGGTTTCTGTGAACGTTGGCATCGACAAGTTGCAAATTTACACTCTCGGGGCATAATAGAACAAAATAATTAGGTTTTACTCTTTGTTCGATTGAATGAGAAAAAGTACAGTTTCCAAGGTTATACTGTTTGGGCACAACTGAGAAGTCTAATGTTGGTCCGGTTTTTGTTCTTGTGAACGTTGGCATCGATACGTTGCAAATTCACACTCTCGGGGCATAATATAACAAAATAATTAGCTTTTACTCTTTGTTCGATTGAATGAGAAAAATCATTTCCAAAGTTATCTTGTTAGGGCGCAACTGAGTAGTCTAATGTTGGTCCGATTTTGGTTCTGGTGAAAGTTGGCATCGATACGTTGCAAATTTACACTCTCGGGGCATAATAGAACAAAATAATTAGGTTTTACTCTTTGTTCGGTTGCATGAGAAAAAGTACTCGTTTCAAAGTTATAAAGTTAGTGCGCAACTGAGTAGTCTAATGTTGGTCCGCTTTTGGTTCTTCTGAACGTTGGCATCGATACGTTGCAAATTTACACTCTCTGGGCATAATAGAACAAAATAATTAGGTTTTACTCTTTGTTCGATTGAATGAGAAAAAGTACAGTTTCCAAAGTTATACTGTTTGGGCACAACTGAGTAGTCTAATGTTGGACCGGTTTTTGTTCTTGTGAACGTTGGCATCGATACGTTGTAAATTCATACTCTCGGGGCCTAATATAACAAAATAATTTGGTTTTACTCTTTGTTCGATTGAATAAGAAAAAGTACAGTTTCCAAGGCTATCTTTGTTTGGGCACAAGCGAGTAGTCTAATGTTGGTCGATTTTTGTTCTTGTGAACGTTGGCATCGATACGTTGCAAATTCACACTCTCGGGGCATAATATAACAAAATAATTAGCTTTTACTCTTTGTTCGATTGAATGAGAAAAAGTACCGTTTCCAAAGTTATACTGTTAGGGCACAACTGAGTTGTCTAATGTTGGTCCGGTTTTGGTTCTTGTGAACGTTGGCATCGATACGTTTCAAATTTACACTCTCGAGGCATAATAGAACAAAATAATTAGGTTTTACTCTTTGTTCGATTGAAAGAGAAAAAGTACTGTTTCCAAAGTTATACTGTTAGAGCACAACTGAGTTGTCTAATGTTGGTCCGGTTTTGGTTCTTGTGAACGTTGGCATCGATACGTTTCAAATTTACACTCTCGAGGCATAATAGAACAAAATAATTAGGTTTTACTCTTTATTCGATTGAATGAGAAAAAGAACTGTTTCCAAAGTTATGCTGTTTGGGCACAACTGAGTAGTCTAATGTTGGTCCGATTTTGGTTCTTGTGAACGTTGGCATCGATACGTTGCAAATTTACACTCTCGGGGCATAATAGAACAATATAATTAGGTTTTACTCTATGTTCGATTGAATGAGAAAAAGAAGCTGTTTCCAAAGTTATCTTTGTTTGGGCACAAGTAGACTAATTTTGGTCGAGTTTTGGTTCTTGTCAACGTTGGCATCGATACGTTGCAAATTTACACTCTCGGGGCATAATAGAACAAAATAATTAGGTTTTACTCTTTGTTCGAATGAATGAGAAAAAAATCTGATTTCAAGGTTATCTTGTTTGGGCACAATGAGTAGTCTAATGTTGGTCCGGTTTTGGTTCTTGTGAACGTTGGCATCGATACGGTGCAAACTTACACTCTCGGGGCATAATAGAACAAAATAATTAGGTTTTACTCTTTGTTCGATTGAATGAGAAAAAATACTGTTTCCAAAGTTATACTGATTGGGCACAACTGAGTAGTCTAATGTTGGTCCGGTTTTGGTTCTTGTGAACGTTGGCATCGATACGTTGCAAATTTACACTCTCGGGGCATAATATAACAAAATAATTAGTTTTTACTCTTTGTTCGATTGAATGAGAAAAATCTTGTTTCCAAAGTTATACTGTTAGGGCACAACTGAGTAGTCTAATGTTGGTCCGATTTTGGTTCTGGTGAAAGTTGGCATCGATACGTTGCAAATTTACACTCTCGGGGCATAATAGAACAAAATAATTAGGTTTTACTCTTTGTTCGGTTGCATGAGAAAAAGTACTCGTTTCAAAGTTATAAAGTTAGGGCGCAACTGAGTAGTCTAATGTTGGTCCGGTTTTGGTTCTTGTGAACGTTGGCATCGATACGTTTCAAATTTACACTCTCGGGGCATAATAGAACAAAATAATTAGGTTTTACTCTTTGTTCGATTGAAAGAGAAAAAATATTGTTTCCAAAGTTATAGTGTTTGGCCACAACTGAGTAGTCTAATGTTGGTCCGGTTTTGGTTCTTGTGAACGTTGGCATCGATGCGTTGCAAATTTACACCCTCGGGGCATAATAGAACAAAATAATTAGGTTTTACTCTTTGTTCGATTGAAAGAGATAAAGTACTGTTTCCAAAGTTATACTGTTTGGGCACAACAGAGTAGTCTAATGTTGGTGCTCTTTTGGTTATTCTGAACGTTGGCATCGACAAGTTGCAAATTTACACTCTCGGGGCATAATAGAACAAAATAATTAGGTTTTACTCTTTGTTCGATTGAATGAGAAAAAATACGGTTTCAAGGTTATCTTGTTTGGGCACAAGCGAGTAGTCTAATGTTGGTCCGGTTTTGTTCTTGTGAACGTTGGCATCGATACGTTGCAAAGTTAGGCGCCGAGTAGTCAAATGTTGGTCCGGTTTTGGTTCTTGTGAACGTTGTCATCGATACGTTGCAAATTTACACTCTCGGGGCATAATAGAACAAAATAATTATGTTTTACTCTTTGTTCGATTGAAAGAGAAAAATCTTGTTTCCAAAGTTATCTTGTTAGTGGCACAATGAGTAGTCTAATGTTGGTCCGGTTTTGGTTCTTGTGAACGTTGGCATCGATACGTTTCAAATTTACACTCTCGGGGCATAATAGAACAAAATAATTAGGTTTTACTCTTTGTTCGATTGAATGAGAAAATGAACTGTTTCCAAAGTTATACTGTTTGGGCACAACTGAGTAGTCTAATGTTGGTCCGGTTTTGGTTCTTGTGAACTTTGGCATCGATACGTTGCAAATTTACACTCTCGGGGCATAATAGAACAAAATAATTAGGTTTTACTCTTTGTTCGAGTGAATGAGAAAAAATACTATTTCCAAAGTTATACTGTTTGGGCACAACTAAGTAGTCTAATGTTGGTCCGCTTTTGGTTCTTCTGAACGTTGGCATCGATACGTTGCAAATTTCCACTCTCTGGGCATAATAGAACAAAATAATTAGGTTTTACTCTTTGTTCGATTGAATGAGAAAAATACGATTTCAAGGTTATACTTGTTTGGGCAATCGAGTAGTCTAATGTTGCACCGGTTTTGTTCTTGTGAACGTTGGCATCGATACGTTGTAAATTCACACTCTCGGGGCCTCATATTACAAAATAATTTGGTTTTACTCTTTGTTCGATTGAATGAGAAAAAGTACAGTTTCCAAGGTTATACTGTTTGGGCACAACTGAGAAGTCTAATGTTGGTCCGGTTTTTGTTCTTGTGAACGTTGGCATCGATACGTTGCAAATTCACACTCTCGGGGCATAATATAACAAAATAATTAGCTTTTACTCTTTGTTCGATTGAATGAGAAAAAGTACTATTTCCAAAGTTATACTGTTAGGGCACAACTGAGTAGTCTAATGTTGGTCCGATTTTGGTTCTGGTGAAAGTTGGCATCGATACATTGCAAATTTACACTCTCGGGGCATAATAGAACAAAATAATTAGGTTTTACTCTTTGTTCGGTTGCATGAGAAAAAGTACTCGTTTCAAAGTTATAAAGTTAGTGCGCAACTGAGTAGTCTAATGTTGGTTCGGTTTTGGTTCTTGCGAACGTTGGCATCGATACGTTTCAAATTTACACTCTCGGGGCATAATAGAACAAAATAATTAGGTTTTACTCTTTGTTCGATTGAAAGAGAAAAATTATTGTTTCCAAAGCTATACTGTTTGGCCACAACTGAGTAGTCTAATGTTGGTCCGGTTTTGGTTCTTGTGAACGTTGGCATCGATGCGTTGCAAATTTACACCCTCGGGGCATAATAGAACAAAATAATTAGGTTTTACTCTTTGTTCGATTGAAAGAGATAAAATCTTGTTTCCAAAGTTATCTTGTTTGGGCACAAGAGTAGTCTAATGTTGGTGCGCTTTTGGTTCTTACGTTGGCATCGACAAGTTGCAAATTTACACTCTCGGGGCATAATAGAACAAAATAATTAGGTTTTACTCTTTGTTCGATTGAATGAGAAAAAATACGATTTCAAGGTTATCTTTGTTTGGGCACAACTGAGTAGTCTAATGTTGGTCCGGATTTTGTTCTTGTGAACGTTGGCATCGATACGTTGCAAAGTTAGGGCGCAACTGAGTAGTCTAATGTTGGTCCGGTTTTGGTTCTTGTGAACGTTGTCATCGATACGTTGCAAATTTACACTCTCGGGGAATAATAGAACAAAATAATTATGTTTTACTCTTTGTTCGATTGAAAGAGAAAAAGTACTGTTTCCAAAGTTATACTCTTAGGGCACAACTGAGTAGTCTAATGTTGGTCCTGTTTTTGTTCTTGTGAACGTTGGCATCGATACGTTTCAAATTTACACTCTCGGGGCATAATAGAACAAAATAATTAGGTTTTACTCTTTGTTCGATTGAATGAGAAAATGTACTGTTTCCAAAGTTATACTGTTTGGGCACAACTGAGTAGTCTAATATTGGTCCGGTTTTGGTTCTTGTGAACTTTGGCATCGATACGTTGCAAATTTACACTCTCGGGGCATAATAGAACAAACTAATTAGGTTTTACTCTTTGTTCGAGTGAATGAGAAAAAATACTATTTCCAAAGTTATACTGTTTGGGCACAACTAAGTAGTCTAATGTTGGTCCGCTTTTGGTTCTTCTGAACGTTGGCATCGATACGTTGCAAATTTCCACTCTCTGGGCATAATAGAACAAAATAATTAGGTTTTACTCTTTGTTCGATTGAATGAGAAAAAGTACAGTTTCCAAGGTTATACTGTTTGGGCACAACTGAGTAGTCTAATGTTGGACCGGTTTTTGTTCTTGTGAACGTTGGCATCGATACGTTGTAAATTCACACTCTCGGGGCCTAATATAACAAAATAATTTGGTTTTACTCTTTGTTCGATTGAATGAGAAAAAGTACAGTTTCCAAGGTTATACTGTTTGGGCACAACTGAGAAGTCTAATGTTGGTCTGGTTTTTGTTCTTGTGAACGTTGGCATCGATACGTTGCAAATTCACACTCTCGGGGCATAATATAACAAAATAATTAGCTTTTACTCTTTGTTCGATTGAATGAGAAAAAGTACTGTTTCCAAAGTTATACTGTTAGGGCACAACTGAGTAGTCTAATGTTGGTCCGATTTTGGTTCTGGTGAAAGTTGGCATCGATACGTTGCAAATTTACACTCTCGGGGCATAATAGAACAAAATAATTAGGTTTTACTCTTTGTTCGGTTGCATGAGAAAAAGTACTCGTTTCAAAGTTATAAAGTTAGTGCGCAACTGAGTAGTCTAATGTTGGTTCGGTTTTGGTTCTTGCGAACGTTGGCATCGATACGTTTCAAATTTACACTCTCGGGGCATAATAGAACAAAATAATTAGGTTTTACTCTTTGTTCGATTGAAAGAGAAAAAGTACTGTTTACACTATGGTCACAACTAGGCAGAATAATGTTGGCTCGGTTTTGGTTCTTGTGAACGTTGGCATCGATGCGTTGCAAATTTACACCCTCGGGGCATAATAGAACAAAATAATTAGGTTTTACTCTTTGTTCGATTGAAAGAGATAAAGTACTGTTTCCAAAGTTATACTGTTTGGGCACAACTGAGTAGTCTAATGTTGGTGCGCTTTTGGTTCTTCTGAACGTTGGCATCGACAAGTTGCAAATTTACACTCTCGGGGCATAATAGAACAAAATAATTAGGTTTTACTCTTTGTTCGATTGAATGAGAAAAAGTACAGATTTCAAGGTTATACCGTTTGGGCACAACCGAGTAGTCTAATGTTGGTCCTGGTTTTTGTTCTTGTGAACGTTGGCATCGATACGTTGCAAAGTTAGGCGCAACTGAGTAGTCTAATGTTGGTCCGGTTTTGGTTCTTGTGAACGTTGTCATCGATACGTTGCAAATTTACACTCTCGGGGAATAATAGAACAAAATAATTATGTTTTACTCTTTGTTCGATTGAAAGAGAAAAAGTACTGTTTCCAAAGTTATACTGTTAGGGCACAACTGAGTAGTCTAATGTTGGTCCGATTTTTGTTCTTGTGAACGTTGGCATCGATACGTTTCAAATTTACACTCTCGGGGCATAATAGAACAAAATAATTAGGTTTTACTCTTTGTTCGATTGAATGAGAAAATGAACTGTTTCCAAAGTTATACTGTTTGGGCACAACTGAGTAGTCTAATGTTGGTCCGGTTTTGGTTCTTGTGAACTTTGGCATCGATACGTTGCAAATTTACACTCTCGGGGCATAATAGAACAAAATAATTAGGTTTTACTCTTTGTTCGAGTGAATGAGAAAAAATACTATTTCCAAAGTTATACTGTTTGGGCACAACTAAGTAGCCTAATGTTGGTCCGCTTTTGGTTCTTCTGAACGTTGGCATCGATACGTTGCAAATTTCCACGCTCTGGGCATAATAGAACAAAATAATTAGGTTTTACTCTTTGTTCGATTAAATGAGAAAAATACATTTCAAGGTTATACTGTTAGGGCACAACTGAGTAGTCTAATGTTGGACCGGTTTTTGTTCTTGTGAACGTTGGCATCGATACGTTGTAAATTCACACTCTCGGGGCCTAATATTACAAAATAATTTGGTTTTACTCTTTGTTCGATTGAATGAGAAAAGTACGCTTTCCAAGGTTATACTGTTTGGGCACAACTGAGTAGTCTAATGTTGGTCCGGTTTTTGTTCTTGTGAACGTTGGCATCGATATGTTGCAAATTCACACTCTGGGCATAATATAACAAAATAATTAGCTTTTACTCTTTGTTCGATTGAATGAGGAAAAGTACTGTTTCCAAAGTTATACTGTTAGGGCACAACTGAGTAGTCTAATGTTGGTCCGATTTTGGTTCTGGTGAAAGTTGGCATCAATACGTTGCAAATTTACACTCTCGGGGCATAATAGAACAAAATAATTAGGTTTTACTCTTTGTTCGATTGCATGAGAAAAAGTACTATTTCCAAAGTTATAAAGTTAGGGCACAACAGAGTAGTCTAATGTTGGTGCGCTTTTGGTTCTTCTGAACGTTGGCATCGACAAGTTGCAAATTTACACTCTCGGGGCATAATAGAACAAAATAATTAGGTTTTACTCTTTGTTCGATTGAATGAGAAAAAGTACAGTTTCCAAGGTTATACTGTTTGGGCACAACTGAGTAGTCTAATGTTGGTCCGGTTTTTGTTCTTGTGAACGTTGGCATCGATACGTTGCAAATTCACACTCTCGGGGCATAATATAACAAAATAATTAGCTTTTACTCTTTGTTCGATTGAATGAGAAAAAGTACCGTTTCCAAAGTTATACTGTTAGGGCACAACTGAGTTGTCTAATGTTTGTCCGGTTTTGGTTCTGGTGAACGTTGGCATCGATACGTTTCAAATTTACACTCTCGAGGCATAATAGAACAAAATAATTAGGTTTTACTCTTTGTTCGATTGAAAGAGAAAAAGTACTGTTTCCAAAGTTATACCGTTTGGGCACAACTGAGTAGTCTAATGTTGGTCCGCTTTTGGTTCTTCTGAACGTTGGCATCGATACGTTGCAAATTTACACTCTGGCATAATAGAACAAAATAATTAGGTTTTACTCTTTATTCGATTGAATGAGAAAAAGAATCGTTTCCAAAGTTATGTTTGGGCACAACCGAGTAGTCTAATGTTGGTCCGTGTTTGGTTCTTGTGAACGTTGGCATCGATACGTTGCAAATTTACACTCTCGGGGCATAATAGAACAAAATAATTAGGTTTTACTCTTTGTTCGATTGAATGAGAAAAAGTACTGTTACCAAAGTTATACTGTTAGGGCGCAACTGAGTAGTCTAATGCTGGTCCGGTTTTGGTTCTTGTCAACGTTGGCATCGATACGTCGCAAATTCACACTCTCGGGGCATAATATAACAAAATAATTACGTTTTACTCTATGTTCGATTGATTGAGAAGAAGTACTGTTTCCAAAGTTATACTGTTAGGGCACAACTGAGTAGTCTAATGTTGGTCCGGTTTTGGTTCTAGTGAACGTTGGCATTGATACGTTGCAAATTTACAGTCTCGGGGCATAATAGAACAAAATAATTAGGTTTTACTCTTTGTTCGGTTGCATGAGAAAAAGTACTCGTTTCAAAGTTATAAAGTTAGGGCGCAACTGAGTAGTCTAATGTTGGTCCGGTTTTGGTTCTTCCGAACGTTGGCATCGATACGTTTCAAATTTACACTCTCGGGGCGTAATAGAACAAAATAATTAGGTTTTACTCTTTATTCGATTGAAAGAGAAAAATTATTGTTTCCAAAGTTATACTGTTTGGCCACAACTGAGTAGTCTAATGTTGGTCCGGTTTTGGTTCTTGTGAACGTTGGCATCGATGCGTTGGAAATTTACACCCTCGGGGCATAATAGAACAAAATAATTAGGTTTTACTCTTTGTTCGATTGAAAGAGAAAAATTATTGTTTCCAAAGTTATACTGTTTGGGCACAACTAAGTAGTCTAATGTTGGTCCGCTTTTGGTTCTTCTGAACGTTGGCATCGATACGTTGCAAATTTCCACTCTCTGGGCATAATAGAACAAAATAATTAGGTTTTACTCTTTGTTCGATTGAATGAGAAAAAGTACGCTTTCCAAGGTTATACTTGTTTGGGCACAACCGAGTAGTCTAATGTTTGTCCTGTTTTAGTTCTTGTGAACGTTGGCATCGATACGTTGTAAATTCACACTCTCGGGGCCTAATATAACAAAATAATTTGGTTTTACTCTTTGTTCGATTGAATGAGAAAAAGTACAGTTTCCAAGGTTATAATGTTTGGGCGCAACTGAGAAGTCTAATGTTGGTCTGGTTTTTGTTCTTGTGAACGTTGGCATCGATACGTTGCAAATTCACACTCTCGGGGCATAATATAACAAAATAATTAGCTTTTACTCTTTGTTCGATTGAATGAGAAAAAGTACTGTTTCCAAAGTTATACTGTTAGGGCACAACTGAGTAGTCTAATGTTGGTCCGATTTTGGTTCTGGTGAAAGTTCGCATCGATACGTTGCAAATTTACACTCTCGGGGCATAATAGAACAAAATAATTAGGTTTTACTCTTTGTTCGGTTGAATGAGAAAAAGTACTCGTTTCAAAGTTATAAAGTTAGTGCGCAACTGAGTAGTCTAATGTTGGTTCGGTTTTGGTTCTTGCGAACGTTGGCATCGATACGTTTCAAATTTACACTCTCGGGGCATAATAGAACAAAATAATTAGGTTTTACTCTTTGTTCGATTGAAAGATAAAAATTATTGTTTCCAAAGTTATACTGTTTGGCCACAACTGAGTAGTCTAATGTTGGTCCGGTTTTGGTTCTTGTGAACGTTGGCATCGATGCGTTGCAAATTTACACCCCCAGGGCATAATAGACCAAAATAATTAAGTTTTACTCTTTGTTCGATTGAAAGAGATAAAGCATCTTGTTTCCAAAGTTATACTGTTTGGGCACAACAGAGTAGTCTAATGTTGGTGCGCTTTTGGTTCTTCTGAACGTTGGCATCGACAAGTTGCAAATTTACACTCTCGGGGCATAATAGAACAAAATAATTAGGTTTTACTCTTTGTTCGATTGAATGAGAAAAAGTACTGTTTCCAAAGTTATACTGTTTGGGCACAACTGAGTAGTCTAATGTTGGTCCGGTTTTTGTTCTTGTGAACGTTGGCATCGATACGTTGCAAAGTTAGGGCGCAACTGAGTAGTCTAATGTTGGTCCGGTTTTGGTTCTTGTGAACGTTGTCATCGATACGTTGCAAATTTACACTCATGAGAAAAAGTACTCTTTCCAAAGTTATACTGTTTGGGCACAACTGAGTAGTCTAATGTTGGTCCGGTTTTTGTTCTTGTGAACGTTGGCATCGATACGTTTCAAATTTACACTCTCGGGGCATAATAGAACAAAATAATTAGGTTTTACTCTTTGTTCGATTGAATGAGAAAATGAAGTTTCCAAAGTTATACTGTTTGGGCACAAATGAGTAGTCTTATGTTGGTCCGGTTTTGGTTCTTGTGAACTTTGGAATCTATACGTTGCAAATTTACACTCTCGGGACATAATAGAACAAAATAATTAGGTTTTACTCTTTGTTCGAGTGAATGAGAAAAAATACTATTTCCAAAGTTATACTGTTTGGGCACAACTAAGTAGTCTAATGTTGGTCCGCTTTTGGTTCTTCTGAACGTTGGCATCGATACGTTGCAAATTTCCACTCTCTGGGCATAATAGAACAAAATAATTAGGTTTTACTCTTTGTTCGATTGAATGAGAAAAAGTACGCTTTCCAAGGTTATACCGTTTGGGCAATAACCGAGTAGTCTAATGTTGGACCGGTTTTTGTTCTTGTGAACGTTGGCATCGATACGTTGTAAATTCACACTCTCGGGCCTAATATTACAAAATAATTTGGTTTTACTCTTTGTTCGATTGAATGAGAAAAGTACGCTTTCCAAGGTTATACCGTTTGGGCACAACTGAGTAGTCTAATGTTGGTCCGGTTTTTGTTCTTGTGAACGTTGGCATCGATATGTTGCAAATTCACACTCTCGGGGCATAATATAACAAAATAATTAGCTTTTACTCTTTGTTCGATTGAATGAGAAAAAATACTGTTTCCAAAGTTATACTGTTAGGGCACAACTGAGTAGTCTAATGTTGGTCCGATTTTGGTTCTGGTGAAAGTTGGCATCAATACGTTGCAAATTTACACTCTCGGGGCATAATAGAACAAAATAATTAGTTTTTACTCTTTGTTCGGTTGCATGAGAAAAACTTCTCGTTTCAAAGTTATAAAGTTAGTGCGCAACTGAGTAGTCTAATGTTGGTCCGATTTTGGTTCTTGTGAACGTTGGCATCGACAAGTTGCAAATTTACACTCTCGGGGCATAATAGAACAAAATAATTAGGTTTTACTCTTTGTTCGATTGAATGAGAAAAAGTACAGCTTTCCAAGGTTATACTGTTCGGGCATAATCGAGTAGTCTAATGTTGGTCCGGTTTTGGTTCTTGTGAACGTTGGCATCGATACATTGCAAATTCACACTCTCGGGGCATAATATAACAAAATAATTAGCTTTTCCTCTTTGTTCGATTGAATGAGAAAAAGTACCGTTTCCAAAGTTATACTGTTAGGGCACAACTGAGTTGTCTAATGTTTGTCCGGTTTTGGTTCTGGTGAACGTTGGCATCGATACGTTTCAAATTTACACTCTCGAGGCATAATAGAACAAAATAATTAAGTTTTACTCTTTGTTCGATTGAAAGAGAAAAAGCACTGTTTCCAAAGTTATACTGTTAGAGCACAACTGAGTTGTCTAATGTTGGTCCGGTTTTGGTTCTTGTGAACGTTGGCATCGATACGTTTCAAATTTACACTCTCGAGGCATAATAGAACAAAATAATTAGGTTTTACTCTTTATTCGATTGCATGAGAAAAGAATCGTTTCCAAAGTTATCTTTGTTTGGGCACAACTGAGTAGTCTAATGTTGGTCGTGTTTTGGTTCTTGTGAACGTTGGCATGGATACGTTGCGAATATACACTCTCGGGGCGTAATAGAACAATATAATTAGGTTTTACTCTTTGTTCGATTGAATGAGAAAAAGTACTGTTTCCAAAGTTATACTGTTAGGGCGCAACTGAGTAGTCTAATGTTGGTCCGGTTTTGGTTCTTGTCAACGTTGGCATCGATACGTCGCAAATTCACACTCTCGGGGCATAATATAACAAAATAATTACGTTTTACTCTATGTTCGATTGATTGAGAAGAAGTACTGTTTCCAAAGTTATACTGTTAGGGCACAACTGAGTAGTCTAATGTTGGTCCGCTTTTGGTTCTTCTGAACGTTGGCATCGATACGTTGCAAATTTACACTCTCGGGGCATAATAGAACAAAATAATTAGGTTTTACTCTTTGTTCGGTTGCATGAGAAAAAGTACTCGTTGCAAAGTTATAAAGTTAGGGCGCAACTGAGTAATCTAATGTTGGTCCGGTTTTGGTTCTTCCGAACGTTGGCATCGATACGTTTCAAATTTACACTCTCGGGGCGTAATAGAACAAAATAATTAGGTTTTACTCTTTATTCGATTGAAAGAGTAAAATTATTGTTTCCAAAGTTATACTGTTTGGCCACAACTGAGTAGTCTAATGTTGGTCCGGTTTTGGTTCTTGTGAACGTTGGCATCGATACGTTGCAAATTTACACCCTCGGGGCATAATAGAACAAAATAATTAGGTTTTACTCTTTGTTCGATTGAAAGAGAAAATGTACACTTTCCAAGGTTATAATGTTTGGACACAACTGAGTAGTCTAATGTTGGTGCGCTTTTGGTTCTTCTGAACGTTGGCATCGACAAGTTGCAAATTTACACTCTCGGGGCATAATAGAACAAATAATTAGGTTTTACTCTTTGTTCGATTGAATGAGAAAAAGTACAGTTTCCAAGGTTATACTGTTTGGGCACAACTGAGTAGTCTAATGTTGGTCCGGTTTTTGTTCTTGTGAACGTTGGCATCGTACGTTGCAAAGTTAGGGCGCAACTGAGTAGTCTAATTTTGGTCCTGTTTTGGTTCTTGTGAACGTTGTCATCGATACGTTGCAAATTTACACACTCGGGGCATAATAGAACAAAATAATTATGTTTTACTCTTTGTTCGATTGAAAGGGAAAAAGTACTGTTTCCAAAGTTATACTGTTAGGGCACAACTGAGTAGTCTAATATTGGTCCGGTTTTTGTTCTTGTGAACGTTGGCATCGATACGTTTCAAATTTACACTCTCGGGGCATAATAGAACAAAATAATTAGGTTTTACTCTTTGTTCGATTGAATGAGAAAATGAACTGTTTCAAAAGTTATACTGTTTGGGCACACCTGAGTAGTCTAATGTTGGTCCGGTTTTGGTTCTTGTGAACGTTGGCATCGATACGTTGCAAATTTACACTCTCGGGGCATAATAGAACAAAATAATTAGGTTTTACTCTTTGTTCGATTGAATGATAAAAAGTACTGTTTCCAAAGTTATACTGTTAGGGCACAACTGAGTAGTCTAATGTTGGTCCGGTTTTGGTTCTTGTGAACGTTGGCATCGATACGTTGCAAATTTACACTCTCGGGGCATAATAGAACAAAATAATTAGGTTTTACTCTTTGTTCGATTGAATGAGAAAAAGTACTGTTTCCAAGGTTATACTGTTTGGGCGCAACTGAGTAGTCTAATGTTGGACCGGTTTTTGTTCTTGTGAACGTTGGCATCGATACGTTGTAAATTCACACTCTCGGGGCCTAATATAACAAAATAATTTGGTTTTACTCTTTGTTCGATTGAATGAGAAAAAGTACAGTTTCCAAGGTTATACTGTTTGGGCACAACTGAGTAGTCTAATGTTGGTCCGGTTTTTGTTCTTGTGAACGTTGGCATCGATACGTTGCAAATTCACACTCTCGGGGCATAATATAACAAAATAATTAGCTTTTACTCTTTGTTCGATTGAATGAGAAAAAGTACTGTTTCCAAAGTTATACTGTTAGGGCACAACTGAGTAGTCTAATGTTGGTCCGATTTTGGTTCTGGTGAAAGTTGGCATCAATACGTTGCAAATTTACACTCTCGGGGCATAATAGAACAAAATAATTAGTTTTTACTCTTTGTTCGGTTGCATGAGAAAAACTTCTCGTTTCAAAGTTATAAAGTTAGTGCGCAACTGAGTAGTCTAATGTTGGTGCGCTTTTGGTTCTTCTGAACGTTGGCATCGACACGTTGCAAATTTACACTCTCTGGGCATAATAGAACAAAATAATTAGGTTTTACTCTTTGTTCGATTGAATGAGAAAAAGTACAGTTTCCAAGGTTATACTGTTTGGGCACAACTGAGTAGTCTAATGTTGGTCCGGTTTTTGTTCTTGTGAACGTTGGCATCGATACGTTGCAAATTCACACTCTCGGGGCATAATATAACAAAATAATTAGCTTTTACTCTTTGTTCGATTGAATGAGAAAAAGTACCGTTTCCAAAGTTATACTGTTAGGGCACAACTGAGTTGTCTAATGTTTGTCCGGTTTTGGTTCTGGTGAACGTTGGCATCGATACGTTTCAAATTTACACTCTCGAGGCATAATAGAACAAAATAATTAGGTTTTACTCTTTGTTCGATTGAAAGAGAAAAAGTACTGTTTCCAAAGTTATACTGTTAGGGCACAACTGAGTAGTCTAATGTTTGTCCGGTTTTGGTTCTTGTGAACGTTGGCATCGATACGTTTCAAATTTACACTCTCGAGGCATAATAGAACAAAATAATTAGGTTTTACTCTTTATTCGATTGCATGAGAAAAAGAACTGTTTCCAAAGTTATGCTGTTTGGGCACAACTGAGTAGTCTAATGTTGGTCAGGTTTTGGTTCTTGTGAACGTTGGCATCGATACGTTGCAAATTTACACTCTCGGGGCATAATAGAACAAAATAATTAGGTTTTACTCTTTGTTCGATTGAATGAGAAAAAGAACTGTTTCCAAAGTTATACTGTTTGGGCACAACTGAGTAGTCTAATTTTGGTCAGGTTTTGGTTCTTGTCAACGTTGGCATCGATACGTCGCAAATTCACACTCTCGGGGCATAATATAACAAAATAATTACGTTTTACTCTATGTTCGATTGATTGAGAAGAAGTACTGTTTCCAAAGTTATACTGTTAGGGCACAACTGAGTAGTCTAATGTTGGTCCGGTTTTGGTTCTAGTGAACGTTGGCATTGATACGTTGCAAATTTACACTATCGGGGCATAATAGAACAAAATAATTAGGTTTTACTCTTTGTTCGGTTGCATGAGAAAAAGTACTCGTTTCAAAGTTATAAAGTTAGGGCGCAACTGAGTAGTCTAATGTTGGTCCGGTTTTGGTTCTTCCGAACGTTGGCATCGATACGTTTCAAATTTACACTCTCGGGGCGTAATAGAACAAAATAATTAGGTTTTACTCTTTATTCGATTGAAAGAGTAAAATTATTGTTTCCAAAGTTATACTGTTTGGGCACAACTGAGTAGTCTAATGTTGGTCCGGTTTTGGTTCTTGTGAACGTTGGCATCGATGCGTTGCAAATTTACACCCTCGGGGCATAATAGAACAAAATAATTAGGTTTTACTCTTTGTTCGATTGAAAGAGAAAAAGTACTGTTTCCAAAGTATTACTGTTTGGGCACAACAGAGTAGTCTAATGTTGGTGCGCTTTTGGTTCTTCTGAACGTTGGCATCGACAAGTTGCAAATTTACACTCTCGGGGCATAATAGAACAAATAATTAGGTTTTACTCTTTGTTCGATTGAATGAGAAAAAGTACAGTTTCCAAGGTTATACTGTTAGGGCACAACTGAGTAGTCTAATGTTGGTCCGGTTTTTGTTCTTGTGAACGTTGGCATCGTACGTTGCAAAGTTAGGGCGCAACTGAGTAGTCTAATTTTGGTCCTGTTTTGGTTCTTGTGAACGTTGTCATCGATACGTTGCAAATTTACACACTCGGGGCATAATAGAACAAAATAATTATGTTTTACTCTTTGTTCGATTGAAAGAGAAAAAGTACTGTTTCCAAAGTTATACTGTTAGGGCACAACTGAGTAGTCTAATATTGGTCCGGTTTTTGTTCTTGTGAACGTTGGCATCGATACGTTTCAAATTTACACTCTCGGGGCATAATAGAACAAAATAATTAGGTTTTACTCTTTGTTCGATTGAATGAGAAAAGGTACAGTTTCAAAAGTTATACTGTTTGGGCACAACTGAGTAGTCTAATGTTGGTCCGGTTTTGGTTCTTGTGAACTTTGGCATCGATACGTTGCAAATTTACACTCTCGGGGCTTAGTAGAACAAAATAATTAGGTTTTACTCTTTGTTCGAGTGAATGATAAAAAATACTGTTTCCAAAGTTATACTGTTTGGGCACAACTGAGTAGTCTAATGTTGGTCCGCTTTTGGTTCTTCTGAACGTTGGCATCGATACGTTGCAAATTTCCACTCTCTGGGCATAATAGAACAAAATAATTAGGTTTTACTCTTTGTTCGATTGAATGAGAAAAAGTACAGTTTCCAAGGTTATACTGTTTGGGCGCAACTGAGTAGTCTAATGTTGGACCGGTTTTTGTTCTTGTGAACGTTGGCATCGATACGTTGCAAATTCACACTCTCGGGGCATAATATAACAAAATAATTAGCTTTTACTCTTTGTTCGATTGAATGAGAAAAAGTACTGTTTCCAAAGTTATACTGTTAGGGCACAACTGAGTAGTCTAATGTTGGTCCGATTTTGGTTCTGGTGAAAGTTGGCATCGATACGTTGCAAATTTACACTCTCGGGGCATAATAGAACAAAATAATTAGGTTTTACTCTTTGTTCGGTTGCATGAGAAAAAGTACTCGTTTCAAAGTTATAAAGTTAGTGCGCAACTGAGTAGTCTAATGTTGGTTCGGTTTTGGTTCTTGCGAACGTTGGCATCGATACGTTTCAAATTTACACTCTCGGGGCATAATAGAACAAAATAATTAGGTTTTACTCTTTGTTCGATTGAAAGAGAAAAATTATTGTTTCCAAAGTTATACTGTTTGGCCACAACTGAGTAGTCTAATGTTGGTCCGGTTTTGGTTCTTGTGAACGTTGGCATCGATGCGTTGCAAATTTACACCCTCGGGGCATAATAGAACAAAATAATTAGGTTTTACTCTTTGTTCGATTGAAAGAGATAAAGTACTGTTTCCAAAGTTATACTGTTTGGGCACAACAGAGTAGTCTAATGTTGGTGCGCTTTTGGTTCTTATGCACGTTGGCATCGACAGGTTGCAAATTTACACTCTCGGGCATAATAGAACAAAATAATTAGGTTTTACTCTTTGTTCGATTGAATGAGAAAAAGTACTGTTTCCAAGGTTATACTGTTTGGGCACAACTGAGTAGTCTAATGTTGGTCCGGATTTTGTTCTTGTGAACGTTGGCATCGATACGTTGCAAAGTTAGGGCGCAACTGAGTAGTCTAATGTTGGTCCGGTTTTGGTTCTTGTGAACGTTGTCATCGATACGTTGCAAATTTACACTCTCGGGGAATAATAGAACAAAATAATTATGTTTTACTCTTTGTTCGATTGAAAGAGAAAAAGTACTGTTTCCAAAGTTATACTGTTAGGGCACAACTGAGTAGTCTAATGTTGGTCCGGTTTTTGTTCTTGTGAACGTTGGCATCGATACGTTTCAAATTTACACTCTCGGGGCATAATAGAACAAAATAATTAGGTTTTACTCTTTGTTCGATTGAATGAGAAAATGAACTGTTTCCAAAGTTATACTGTTTGGGCACAACTGAGTAGTCTAATGTTGGTCCGGTTTTGGTTCTTGTGAACGTTGGCATCGATACGTTGCAAATTTACACTCTCGGGGCATAATAGAACAAACTAATTAGGTTTTACTCTTTGTTCGATTGAATGAGAAAAAGTACTGTTTCCAAAGTTATACTCTCTGGGCACAACTGAGTAGTCTAATGTTGGTCCGCTTTTCTTCTGAACGTTGGCATCGATACGTTGCAAATTTCCACGCTCTGGGCATAATAGAACAAAATAATTAGGTTTTACTCTTTGTTCGATTGAATGAGAAAAAGTACAGTTTCCAAGGTTATACTGTTTGGGCACAACTGAGTAGTCTAATGTTGGACCGGTTTTTGTTCTTGTGAACGTTGGCATCGATACGTTGTAAATTCACACTCTCGGGGCCTAATATAACAAAATAATTTGTTTTACTCTTTGTTCGATTGAATGAGAAAAAGTACAGTTTCCAAGATTATACTGTTTGGGCACAACTGAGAAGTCTAATGTTAGTCTGGTTTTTGTTCTTGTGAACGTTGGCATCGATACGTTGCAAATTCACACTCTCGGGGCATAATATAACAAAATAATTAGGTTTTACTCTTTGTTCGATTGAATGAGAAAAAGTACTGTTTCCAAAGTTATACTGTTAGGGCACAACTGAGTAGTCTAATGTTGGTCCGATTTTGGTTCTGGTGAAAGTTGGCATCGATACGTTGCAAATTTACACTCTCGGGGCATAATAGAACAAAATAATTAGGTTTTACTCTTTGTTCGGTTGCATGAGAAAAAGTACTCGTTTCAAAGTTATAAAGTTAGTGCGCAAATCGAGTAGTCTAATGTTGGTTCGGTTTTGGTTCTTGCGAACGTTGGCATCGATACGTTTCAAATTTACACTCTCGGGGCATAATAGAACAAAATAATTAGGTTTTACTCTTTGTTCGATTGAAAGAGAAAAATTATTGTTTCCAAAGTTATACTGTTTGGCCACAACTGAGTAGTCTAATGTTGGTCCGGTTTTGGTTCTTGTGAACGTTGGCATCGATGCGTTGCAAATTTACACCCTCGGGGCATAATAGAACAAAATAATTAGGTTTTACTCTTTGTTCGATTGAAAGAGATAAAGTACTGTTTCCAAAGTTATACTGTCTGGGCACAACAGAGTAGTCTAATGTTGGTGCGCTTTTGGTTCTGCTGAACGTTGGCATCGACAAGTTGCAAATTTACACTCTTGGGGCATAATAGAACAAAATAATTAGGTTTTACTCTTTGTTCGATTGAATGAGAAAAAGTACAGTTTCCAAGGTTATACTGTTTGGGCACAACTGAGTAGTCTAATGTTGGTCCGGTTTTTGTTCTTGTGAACGTTGGCATCGATACGTTGCAAAGTTAGGGCGCAACTGAGTAGTCTAATGTTGGTCCGGTTTTGGTTCTTGTGAACGTTGTCATCGATACGTTGCAAATTTACACTCTCGGGGCATAATAGAACAAAATAATTATGTTTTACTCTTTGTTCGATTGAAAGAGAAAAAGTACTGTTTCCAAAGTTATACTGTTAGGGCACAACTGAGTAGTCTAATGTTGGTCCGGTTTTTGTTCTTGTGAACGTTGGCATCGATACGTTTCAAATTTACACTCTCGGGGCATAATAGAACAAAATAATTAGGTTTTACTCTTTGTTCGATTGAATGAGAAAATGAACTGTTTCCAAAGTTATACTGTTTGGGCACAACTGAGTAGTCTAATGTTGGTCCGGTTTTGGTTCTTGTGAACTTTGGCATCGATACGTTGCAAATTTACACTCTCGGGGCATAATAGAACAAAATAATTAGGTTTTACTCTTTGTTCGAGTGAATGAGAAAAAGTACAGTTTCCAAGGTTATACTGTTTGGGCACAACTGAGTAGTCTAATGTTGGACCGGTTTTTGTTCTTGTGAACGTTGGCATCGATACGTTGTAAATTCACACTCTCGGGGCCTAATATTACAAAATAATTTGGTTTTACTCTTTGTTCGATTGAATGAGAAAAAGTACAGTTTCCAAGGTTATACTGTTTGGGCACAACTGAGTAGTCTAATGTTGGTCCGGTTTTTGTTCTTGTGAACGTTGGCATCGATATGTTGCAAATTCACACTCTCGGGGCATAATATAACAAAATAATTAGCTTTTACTCTTTGTTCGATTGAATGAGGAAAAGTACTGTTTCCAAAGTTATACTGTTAGGGCACAACTGAGTAGTCTAATGTTGGTCCGATTTTGGTTCTGGTGAAAGTTGGCATCAATACGTTGCAAATTTACACTCTCGGGGCATAATAGAACAAAATAATTAGTTTTTACTCTTTGTTCGGTTGCATGAGAAAAACTTCTCGTTTCAAAGTTATAAAGTTAGTGCGCAACTGAGTAGTCTAATGTTGGTCCGATTTTGGTTCTTGTGAACGTTGGCATCGACAAGTTGCAAATTTACACTCTCGGGGCATACTAGAACAAAATAATTAGGTTTTACTCTTTGTTCGATTGAATGAGAAAAAGTACGATTTCAAGGTTATCTTGTTTGGGCATAACGGAGTAGTCTAATGTTGGTCCGGTTTTTGTTCTTGTGAACGTTGGCATCGATACGTTGCAAATTCACACTCTCGGGGCATAATATAACAAAATAATTAGCTTTTACTCTTTGTTCGATTGAATGAGAAAAAGTACCGTTTCCAAAGTTATACTGTTAGGGCACAACTGAGTTGTCTAATGTTTGTCCGGTTTTGGTTCTGGTGAACGTTGGCATCGATACGTTTCAAATTTACACTCTCGAGGCATAATAGAACAAAATAATTAGGTTTTACTCTTTGTTCGATTGAAAGAGAAAAAGTACTGTTTCCAAAGTTATACTGTTAGAGCACAACTGAGTTGTCTAATGTTGGTCCGGTTTTGGTTCTTGTGAACGTTGGCATCGATACGTTTCAAATTTACACTCTCGGGGCATAATAGAACAAAATAATTAGGTTTTACTCTTTGTTCGATTGAATGAGAAAAGAATCGTTTCCAAAGTTATGCCGTTTGGGCACAACTGAGTAGTCTAATGTTGGTCCGGTTTTGGTTCTTGTGAACGTTGGCATCGATACGTTGCAAATTTACACTCTCGGGGCATAATAGAACAAAATAATTAGGTTTTACTCTTTGTTCGATTGAATGAGAAAAAGAACTGTTTCCAAAGTTATACTGTTTGGGCACAACTGAGTAGTCTAATTTTGGTCAGGTTTTGGTTCTTGTCAACGTTGGCATCGATACGTCGCAAATTCACACTCTCGGGCATAATATAACAAAATAATTACGTTTTACTCTATGTTCGATTGATTGAGAAGAAGTACTGTTTCCAAAGTTATACTGTTAGGGCACAACTGAGTAGTCTAATGTTGGTCCGGTTTTGGTTCTAGTGAACGTTGGCATTGATACGTTGCAAATTTACAGTCTCGGGGCATAATAGAACAAAATAATTAGGTTTTACTCTTTGTTCGGTTGCATGAGAAAAAGTACTCGTTTCAAAGTTATAAAGTTAGGGCGCAACTGAGTAGTCTAATGTTGGTCCGGTTTTGGTTCTTCCGAACGTTGGCATCGATACGTTTCAAATTTACACTCTCGGGGCGTAATAGAACAAAATAATTAGGTTTTACTCTTTATTCGATTGAAAGAGAAAAATTATTGTTTCCAAAGTTATACTGTTTGGCCACAACTGAGTAGTCTAATGTTGGTCCGGTTTTGGTTCTTGTGAACGTTGGCATCGATGCGTTGGAAATTTACACCCTCGGGGCATAATAGAACAAAATAATTAGGTTTTACTCTTTGTTCGATTGAAAGAGAAAAATTATTGTTTCCAAAGTTATACTGTTTGGCCACAACTGAGTAGTCTAATGTTGGTCCGGTTTTGGTTCTTGTGAACGTTGGCATCGATGCGTTAGAAATTTACCCCCTCTGGGCATAATAGAACAAAATAATTAGGTTTTACTCTTTGTTCGATTGAATGAGAAAAAGTACAGTTTCCAAGGTTATACTGTTTGGGCACAACTGAGTAGTCTAATGTTGGACCGGTTTTTGTTCTTGTGAACGTTGGCATCGATACGTTGTAAATTCACACTCTCGGGGCCTAATATAACAAAATAATTTGGTTTTACTCTTTGTTCGATTGAATGAGAAAAAGTACAGTTTCCAAGGTTATACTGTTTGGGCGCAACTGAGTAGTCAAATGTTGGTCCTGTTTTTGTTCTTGTGAACGTTGGCATCGATACGTTGCAAATTTACACTCTCGGGGCATAATAGATCAATATAATTAGGTTTTACTCTTTGTTCGGTTGAATGAGAAAAGTAATCGTTTCCAAAGTTATACTGTTAGGGCACAACTGAGTAGTCTAATGTTGGTCCGATTTTGGTTCTGGTGAAAGTTGGCATCGATACGTTGCAAATTTACACTCTCGGGGCATAATAGAACAAAATAATTAGGTTTTACTCTTTGTTCGATTGAATGAGAAAACGTACTCTTTCCAAAGTTATAAAGTTAGTGCGCCAGTGAGTAGTCTAATGTTGGTTCGGTTTTGGTTCTTGCGAACGTTGGCATCGATACGTTTCAAATTTACACTCTCGGGGCATAATAGAACAAAATAATTAGGTTTTACTCTTTGTTCGATTGAAAGATAAAAATTATTGTTTCCAAAGTTATACTGTTTGGCCACAACTGAGTAGTCTAATGTTGGTCCGGTTTTGGTTCTTGTGAACGTTGGCATCGATGCGTTGCAAATTTACACCCTCGGGGCATAATAGAACAAAATAATTAGGTTTTACTCTTTGTTCGATTGAAAGAGATAAAAATCTTTGTTTCCAAAGTTATCTTGTTTGGGCACAACGAGTAGTCTAATGTTGGTGCGCTTTTGGTTCTTCTGAACGTTGGCATCGACAAGTTGCAAATTTACACTCTCGGGGCATAATAGAACAAAATAATTAGGTTTTACTCTTTGTTCGATTGAATGAGAAAAATACGATTTCAAGGTTATCTTTGTTTGGGCACAGGAGTAGTCTAATGTTGGCCCGGTTTATCTTCGTGTGAACGTTGGCATCGATACGTTGCAAAGTTAGGGCGCAACTGAGTAGTCTAATGTTGGTCCGGTTTTGGTTCTTGTGAACGTTGTCATCGATACGTTGCAAATTTACACTCTCGGGGAATAATAGAACAAAATAATTATGTTTTACTCTTTGTTCGGTTGAATGAGAAAAATCTTGTTTCCAAAGTTATCTTTGTTAGGGCTGTTGAGTAGTCTAATGTTGGTCCGGTTTTGTTCTTGTGAACGTTGGCATCGATACGTTTCAAATTTACACTCTCGGGGCATAATAGAACAAAATAATTAGGTTTTACTCTTTGTTCGATTGAATGAGAAAATGAAGCTGTTTCCAAAGTTATCTTGTTTGGGCACAACTGAGTAGTCTAATGTTGGTCCGGTTTTGGTTCTTGTGAACTTTGGCATCGATACGTTGCAAATTTACACTCTCGGGGCATAATAGAACAAAATAATTAGGTTTTACTCTTTGTTCGAGTGAATGAGAAAAAATACTATTTCCAAAGTTATACTGTTTGGGCACAACTAAGTAGTCTAATGTTGGTCCGCTTTTGGTTCTTACGACGTTGGCATCGATACGTTGCAAATTTCCACTCTGGGCATAATAGAACAAAATAATTAGGTTTTACTCTTTGTTCGATTGAATGAGAAAAATACGAGTTTCAAGGTTATCTTTGTTTGGGCACAACTGAGTAGTCTAATGTTGGACCGGTTTTTGTTCTTGTGAACGTTGGCATCGATACGTTGTAAATTCACACTCTCGGGGCCTAATATTACAAAATAATTTGGTTTTACTCTTTGTTCGATTGAATGTGAAAAAGTACAGTTTCCAAGGTTATACTATTTGGGCACAACTGAGTTGTCTAATGTTGGTCCGATTTTTGTTTTTGTGAACGTTGGAATCGATACATTGCAAATTCACACTCTCGGGGCATAATATAACAAAATAATTAGCTTTTACTCTTTGTTCGATTGAATGAGAAAAATCTTGTTTCCAAAGTTATCTTTGTTAGAGCTGTTGAGTAGTCTAATGTTGGTCCGATTTTGGTTCTGGTGAAAGTTGGCATCAATACGTTGCAAATTTACACTCTCGGGGCATAATAGAACAAAATAATTAGTTTTTACTCTTTGTTCGGTTGCATGAGAAAAACTTCTCGTTTCAAAGTTATAAAGTTAGTGCGCAACTGAGTAGTCTAATGTTGGTCCGATTTTGGTTCTTGTGAACGTTGGCATCGACAAGTTGCAAATTTACACTCTCGGGGCATAATAGAACAAAATAATTAGGTTTTACTCTTTGTTCGATTGAATGAGAAAAAGTACGATTTCAAGGTTATCTTTGTTCGGGCATAAGCGAGGAGTCTAATGTTGGTCCGGTTTTTGTTCTTGTGAACGTTGGCATCGATACGTTGCAAATTCACACTCTCGGGGCATAATATAACAAAATAATTAGCTTTTACTCTTTGTTCGATTGAATGAGAAAAAGTACCGTTTCCAAAGTTATACTGTTAGGGCACAACTGAGTTGTCTAATGTTTGTCCGGTTTTGGTTCTGGTGAACGTTGGCATCGATACGTTTCAAATTTACACTCTCGAGGCATAATAGAACAAAATAATTAGGTTTTACTCTTTATTCGATTGAAAGAGAAAAATCTTGTTTCCAAAGTTATCTTTGTTAGAGCACAACTGAGTTGTCTAATGTTGGTCCGGTTTTGGTTCTTGTGAACGTTGGCATCGATACGTTTCAAATTTACACTCTCGAGGCATAATAGAACAAAATAATTAGGTTTTACTCTTTATTCGATTGCATGAGAAAAAGAACTGTTTGCAAAGTTATCTTTGTTTGGGCACAAGGAGTAGTCTAATGTTGGTCGGTTTTGGTTCTTGTGAACGTTGGCATCGATACGTTGCAAATTTACACTCTCGGGGCATAATAGAACAAAATAATTAGGTTTTACTCTTTGTTCGATTGAATGAGAAAAAGAAGCATTTCCAAAGTTATCTTGTTTGGGCTGGAGTAGTCTAATTTTGGTCAGGTTTTGGTTCTTGTCAACGTTGGCATCGATACGTCGCAAATTCACACTCTCGGGGCATAATATAACAAAATAATTACGTTTTACTCTATGTTCGATTGATTGAGAAGAAATCTTGTTTCCAAAGTTATTTTGTTAGGGCACAACTGAGTAGTCTAATGTTGGTCCGGTTTTGGTTCTTGTGAACGTTGGCATTGATACGTTGCAAATTTACACTCTCGGGGCATAATAGAACAAAATAATTAGGTTTTACTCTTTGTTCGGTTGCATGAGAAAAAGTACTCGTTTCAAAGTTATAAAGTTAGGGCGCAACTGAGTAATCTAATGTTGGTCCGGTTTTGGTTCTTCCGAACGTTGGCATCGATACGTTTCAAATTTACACTCTCGGGGCGTAATAGAACAAAATAATTAGGTTTTACTCTTTGTTCGATTGAATGAGAAAAAGTACTGTTTCCAAAGTTATACTCGTAGGGCGCAACTGAGTAGTCTAATGTTGGTCCGGTTTTGGTTCTTGTGAACGTTGGCATCGATGCGTTGCAAATTTACACTCTCGGGGCATAATAGAACAAAATAATTATGTTTTACTCTTTGTTCGATTGAAAGGGAAAAATCTTGTTTCCAAAGTTATCTTTGTTTGGGCACAACGGAGTAGTCTAATGTTGGTCCGGTTTTGGTTCTTGTGGACGTTGGCATCGATACGTTGCAAATTTACACTCTCGGGGCATAATAGAACAAATAATTAGGTTTTACTCTTTGTTCGATCGAAAGAGAAAAAATACTGTTTCCAAAGTTATACTGTTTGGGCTCAACTGAGTAGTCCTATGTTGGTCGGTTTTTGTTCTTGTGAACGTTGGCATCGTACGTTTCAAAGTTAGGGCGCAACTGAGTAGTCTAATTTTGGTCCTGTTTTGGTTCTTGTGAACGTTGTCATCGATACGTTGCAAATTTACACACTCGGGGCATAATAGAACAAAATAATTATGTTTTACTCTTTGTTCGATTGAAAGGGAAAAATCTTGTTTCCAAAGTTATCTTGTTAGGGCACAAGCGATCTAATGTTGGTCCGGTTTTGGTTCTTGTGAACGTTGGCATCGATACGTTTCAAATTTACACTCTCGGGGCATAATAGAACAAAATAATTAGGTTTTACTCTTTGTTCGATTGAATGGGAAAATGAGCTGTTTCAAAAGTTATCTTGTTTGGGCACAAGCGAGTAGTCTAATGTTGGTCGGTTTTGGTTCTTGTGAACTTTGGCATCGATACGTTGCAAATTTACACTCTCGGGCTTAGTAGAACAAAATAATTAGGTTTTACTCTTTGTTCGAGTGAATGATAAAAAATCTGTTTCCAAAGTTATCTTTGTTTGGGCACAAGCGAGTAGTCTAATGTTGGTCGCTTTTGGTTCTTACGAACGTTGGCATCGATACGTTGCACATTTTCACTCTCTGGGCATAATAGAACAAAATAATTAGGTTTACTCTTTGTTCGATTGAATGAGAAAAATACGATTTCAAGGTTATCTTTGTTTGGGCGCAATGAGTAGTCTAATGTTGGACCGGTTTTTGTTCTTGTGAACGTTGGCATCGATACGTTGTAAATTCACACTCTCGGGGCCTAATATAACAAAATAATTTGGTTTTACTCTTTGTTCGATTGAATGAGAAAAAGTACGTTTCAAGGTTATCTTGTTTGGGCTGTGAGTAGTCTAATGTTGGTCCGGTTTTGGTTCTTGTGAACGTTGGCATCGATACGTTGCAAATTCACACTCTCGGGGCATAATATAACAAAATAATTAGCTTTTACTCTTTGTTAGATTGAATGAGAAAAAGTACCGTTTCCAAAGTTATACTGTTAGGGCACAACTGAGTTTCTAATGTTGGTCCGGTTTTGGTTCTTGTGAACGTTGGCATCGA
Organism: Aechmea fasciata; assembly: GCA_025177825.1. Classification (NCBI taxonomy): domain Eukaryota; kingdom Viridiplantae; phylum Streptophyta; class Magnoliopsida; order Poales; family Bromeliaceae; genus Aechmea; species Aechmea fasciata. Next base: position 11,924,026 of record CM045934.1, read on the forward strand.
TACGTTTCAAATTTACACTCTCGAGGCATAATAGAACAAAATAATAAGGTTTTACTCTTTGATAGAATGAAAGAGAAAAAGTAATGTTTCCAAAGTTATCTTGTTAGAGCACAAGCGAGTAGTCTAATGTTGGTCCGGTTTTGGTTCTTGTGAACGTTGGCATCGATACACTGCAAATTTACACTCTCGGGGCATAATAGAACAAAATAATTAGGTTTTACTATTTATTCGATTGAATGAGAAAAAGTACTGTTTCCAAAGTTATACTGTTTGGGCACAACTGAGTAGTCTAATGTTGGTCCGGTTTTGGTTCTGCTGAACGTTGGCATCGATACGTTGCAAATTTACACTCTCGGGGCATAATAGAACAAAATAATTACGTTTTACTCTATGTTCGATTGAATGAGAAGAAATCTTGTTTCGAAAGTTATCTTTGTCGAGCACAAGCGAGTAGTCTAATGTTGGTCCGGTTTTGGTTCTTGTGAACGTTGGCATCGATACGTTGCAAATTTACACTCTCGGCGCATAATAGAACAAAATAATTAGGTTTTACTCTTTGTTCGGTTACATGAGAAAAAGTAGTCGTTTCAAAGTTATAAAGTTAGGGTGCAACTGAGTAGTCTAATGTTGGTCCGGTTTTGGTTCTTGTGAACTTTGGCATCGATGCGTTGCAAATTTACACCATCGGGGCATAATAGAACAAAATAATTAGGTTTTACTCTTTGTTCGATTGAAAGAGATAAAGTACTGTTTCCAAAGTTATCTTGTTTGGGCACTGTGAGTAGTGTAATGTTGGTCCGGTTTTGGTTCTTGTGAACGTTGGCATCGACACGTTGCAAATTTATACTCTCGCGGCATAATATAACAAAATAATTAGGTTTTACTCTTTGTTCGATTGAAAGAGAAAAAGTACTGTTTCCAAAGTTATACTGTTAGGGCACAACTGAGTTGTCTAATGTTGGTACGGTTTTGGTTCTTGTGAACGTTGGCATCGATACGTATCAAATTTACACTCTCGGGGCATAATAGAACAAAATAATTAGGTTTTAATCTTTGTTCGATTGAATGAGAAAAAGTACTGTTTCCAAAGTTATACTGTTTGGGCACAACTGAGTAGTCTAATGTTGGTCCGGTTTTGATTCTTGTGAACTTTGGCATCGATACGTTGCAAATTTACACTCTCGGGGCATAATAGAAGAAAATAATTAGGTTTTACTCTTTGTTCGAGTGAATGAGAAAAAGTACTGTTTCCAAAGTTATCTTGTTTGGGCTCAAGTGAGTAGTCTAATGTTGGTCCGGTTTTGGTTTTTGTGAACGTTGGCATCGATACGTTGCAAATTTACACTCTCGGGGCATAATAGAACAAAATAATTAGGTTTTTCTCTTTGTTCGATTGAAAGAGAAGAAATCTTTGTTTCCAAAGTTATACTGTTAGGGCACAACTGAGTTGTCTAATGTTGGTACGGTTTTGGTTCTTGTGAACGTTGGCATCGATACGTACCAAATTTACACTCTCGGGGCATAATAGAACAAAATAATTAGGTTTTACTCTTTGTTCGATTGAATGAGAAAAAGTACTGTTTCCAAAGTTATACTGTTAGGGCACAACTGAGTAGTCTAATGTTGGTCCGGTTTTGGTTCTTGTGAACGTTGGCATCGATACGTTTCAAATTTACACTCTCGGGGCATAATAGAACAAAATAATTAGGTTTTACTCTTTGTTCGATTGAATGAGAAAAAGAACTGTTTCAAACGTTATCTTTGTTTGGGCACCACTGAGTAGTCTAATGTTGGTCCGGTTTTGGTTCTTGTGAACTTTGGCATCGATACGTTGCAAATTTACACTCTCGGGGCATAGTAGAACAAAATAATTAGGTTTTACTCTTTGTTCGAGTGAATGAGAAAAAATACTGTTTCCAACGTTATCTTTGTTTGGGCACAAGCGAGTAGTCTAATGTTGGTCCGCTTTTGGTTCTTACGAACGTTGGCATCGATACGTTGCAAATTTACACTCTCGGGCGTAATAGAACAAAATAATTAGGTTTTACTCTTTGTTCGATTGAATGAGAAAAAATACGATTTCAAGGTTATCTTGTTTGGGCGCAATGAGTAGTCTAATGTTGGGTGGTTTTGTTCTTGTGAACGTTGGCATCGATACGTTGTAAATTCACACTCTCGGGGCATAATATAACAAAATAATTTGGTTTTACTCTTTGTTCGATTGAATGAGAAAAAGTACAGTTTCCAGAGTTATACTGTTTGGGCACAACTGAGTAGTCTAATGTTGGTCCGGTTTTGGTTCTTGTGAACGTTGGCATCGATACGTTGCAAATTCACACTCTCGGGGCATAATAGAACAAAATAATTAGGTTTTACTCTTTGTTCGATTGAATGAGAAAAAAATCTAGTTTCCAAAGTTATCTTTGTTAGGAGCACTGGAGTTGTCTAATGTTGGTCCGGTTTTGGTTCTTGTGAACGTTGGCATCGATACGTTTCAAATTTACACTCTCGAGGCATAATAGAACAAAATAATTAGGTTTTACTCTTTGCTCGATTGAAAGAGAAAAATCTTGTTTCCAAAGTTATCTTGTTAGAGCACAACCAGTTGTCTAATGTTGGTCCGGTTTTGGTTCTTGTGAACGTTGGCATCGATACGTTGCAAATTTACACTCTCGGGGCATAATAGAACAAAATAATTAGGTTTTACTATTTATTCGATTGAATGAGAAGAAGTACTGTTTCCAAAGTTATACTGTTGGGGCACAACTGAGTAGTCTAATGTTGGTCCGGTTTTGGTTCTTGTGAACGTTGGCATCGATACGTCGCAAATTCACACTCTCGGGGCATAATATAACAAAATAATTACGTTTTACTCTATGTTCGATTGAATGAGAAGAAGTACTGTTTCGAAAGTTATACTGTCAGGGCACAACTGAGTAGTCTAATGTTGGTCCGGTTTTGGTTCTTGTGAACGTTGGCATCGATACGTTGCAAATTTACACTCTCGGCGCATAATAGAACAAAATAATTAGGTTTTACTCTTTGTTCGGTTACATGAGAAAAAGTACTCGTTTCAAAGTTATAAAGTTAGGGCGCAACTGAGTAGTCTAATGTTGTTCCGGTTTTGGTTCTTGTGAACGTTGGCATCGATGCGTTGCAAATTTACACTCTCGGGGCATAATAGAACAAAATAATTAGGTTTTACTCTTTGTTCGATTGAAAGAGATAAAAATCTTGTTTCCAAAGTTATACTGTTAGGGCGCAACTGAGTAGTCTAATGTTGGTCCGGTTTTTGTTCTTGTGAACGTTGGCATCGACACGTTGCAAATTTACACTCTCGGGGCATAATAGAACAAAATAATTAGGTTTTACTCTTTGTTCGATTGAAAGAGAAAAAGTACTGTTTCCAAAGTTATACTGTTAGGGCACAACTGAGTTGTCTAATGTTGGTACGGTTTTGGTTCTTGTGAACGTTGGCATCGATACGTATCAAATTTACACTCTCGGGGCATAATAGAACAAAATAATTAGGTTTTAATCTTTGTTCGATTGAATGAGAAAAAGTACTGTTTCCAAAGTTATACTGTTTGGGCACAACTGAGTAGTCTAATGTTGGTCCGGTTTTGATTCTTGTGAACTTTGGCATCGATACGTTGCAAATTTACACTCTCGGGGCATAATAGAAGAAAATAATTAGGTTTTACTCTTTGTTCGAGTGAATGAGAAAAAGTACTGTTTCCAAAGTTATACTGTTAGGGCACAACAGAGTAGTCTAATGTTGGTCCGGTTTTGGTTCTTGTGAACGTTGGCATCGATACGTTGCAAATTTACACTCTCGGGGCATAATAGAACAAAATAATTAGGTTTTACTCTTTGTTCGATTGAAAGAGAAAAAGTACTGTTTCCAAAGTTATACTGTTTGGGCACAACTGAGTTGTCTAATGTTGGTACGGTTTTGGTTCTTGTGAACGTTGGCATCGATACGTACCAAATTTACACTCTCGGGGCATAATAGAACAAAATAATTAGGTTTTACTCTTTGTTCGATTGAATGAGAAAAAGTACTGTTTCCAAAGTTATACTGTTTGGGCACTGTTGAATAGTCTAATGTTGGTCCGGTTTTGGTTCTTGTGAACGTTGGCATCGATACGTTGCAATTTACACACTCGGGGAATAATAGAACAAAATAATTAGGTTTTCTCTTTGTTCGATTGAATGAGAAAAATACGATTTCAAGGTTATCTTGTTTGGGCACAAGTTGAGTAGTCTAATGTTGGTCGGTTTTGGTTCTTGTGAATGTTGGCATCGATACGTTGCAAATTCACACTCTCATAATAATATAACAAAATAATTAGGTTTTACTCTTTGTTCGATTGAATGAGAAAAATCTTTGTTTCCAAAGTTATCTTTGTTTGGGCACAAGCGAGTAGTCTAATGTTGGTCGGTTTTGGTTCTTGTGAACGTTGGCATCGATACGTTGCAAATTTACACTATCGGGGCATAATAGAACAAAATAACTAGGTTTTACTCTTTGTTCGATTGAATGAGAAAAAGAACTGTTTCCAAAGTTATACTGTTTGGGCACAACTGAGTAGTCTAATGTTGGTCCGGTTTTGGTTCTTGTGAACGTTGGCATCGATACGTTGCAAATTTACACTCTCGGGGAATAATAGAACAAAATAATTAGGTTTTACTCTTTGTTCGATTGAATGAGAAAAAGTACTGTTTCCAAGGTTATACTGTTTGGGCACAACTGAGTAGTCTAATGTTGGTCCGGTTTTGGTTCTTGTGAATGTTGGCATCGATACGTTGCAAATTCACACTCTCGGGGCATAATATAACAAAATAATTAGGTTTTACTCTTTGTTCGATTGAAGGAGAAAAAGTACTGTTTCCAAAGTTATACTGTTAGGGCACAACTGAGTAGTCTAATGTTGGTCCGGTTTTGGTTCTTGTGAACGTTGGCATCGATACGCTGCAAATTTACACTCTCGGGGCATAATAGAACAAAATAATTAGGTTTTACTCTTTGTTCGATTGAATGAGAAAATGAACTGTTTCCAAAGTTATACTGTTTGGGCACAACTGAGTAGTCTAATGTTGGTCCGGTTTTGGTTCTTGTGAACTTTGGCATCGAAACGTATCAAATTTACACTCTCGGGGCTTAATAGAACAAAATAATAAGGTTTTACTCTTTGTTCGATTGAATGAGAAAAAGTACTGTTTCCAAAGTTATACTATTTCGGCCCAACTGAGTAGTCTAATGTTGGTCCGGTTTTGGTTCTTGTGAACATTGGCATCGATACGTTGCAATTTACACTCTCAGGGAATAATAGAACAAAATAATTAGGTTTTACTCTTCGTTCGATTGAATGAGAAAAACTACAGTTTCCAAGGTTATACTGTTTGGGCAAAACTGAGTAGTCTAATGTTGGTCCGGTTTTCGTTCTTGTGAATGTTGGCATCGATACGTTGCAAATTCACACTCTCGGGGCATAATATAACAAAATAATTAGGTTTTACTCTTTGTTCGATTGAAGGAGAAAAAGTACTGTTTCCAAAGTTATAGAGTTTGGGCACAACTGAGTAGTCTAATGTTGGTCCGGTTTTGGTTCTTGTGAACGTTGGCATCGATACGTTGCAAATTTACAGTCTCGGAGCATAATAGAACAAAATAATTAGGTTTTACTCTTTGTTCGATTGAATGAGAAAAAGAATTGTTTCCAAAGTTATATTGTTAGGGCACAACTGAGTAGTCTAATGTTGGTCCGGTTTTGGTTCTTGTGAACGTTGGCATCGATACGTTGCAAATTTACACTCTCGGGGCATAATAGAACAAGATAATTAGGTTTTACTCGTTGTTCGATTGAAAGAGATAAAGTACTGTTTCCAAAGTTATACTGTTTGGGCACAACAGAGTAGTCTAATGTTGGTCCGGTTTTGGTTCTTGTGAACGTTGGCATCGATACGTTGCAATTTACACTCTCGGGGAATAATAGAACAAAATAATTAGGTTTTACACTTTGTTCGATTGAATGAGAAAAAGTACAGTTTCCAAGGTTATACTGTTTGGTCACAACTGAGTAGTCTAATGTTGGTCCGGTTTTGGTTCTTGTGAATGTTGGCATCGATACGTTGCAAATTCACACTCTCGGGGCATAATATAACAAAATAATTAGGTTTTACTCTTTGTTCGATTGAAGGAGAAAAAGTACTGTTTCCAAAGTTATACTGTTTGGGCACAACTAAGTAGTCTAATGTTGGTCCGGTTTTCGTTCTTGTGAACGTTGGCATCGATACGTTGCAAATTTACACTCTCGGGGCATAATAGAACAAAATAATTAGGTTTTACTCTTTGTTCGGTTGCATGAGAAAAAGTACTCGTTTCAAAGTTATAAAGTTAGGGCGCAACTGAGTAGTCTAATGTTGGTCTGGTTTTGGTTCTTGTCGCAACTGAGTAGTCTAATGTTGTCCCGGTTTTGGTTCTTGTGAACGTAGATCACGATACCTTGCCAATATACACTCTCGGAGCATAATAGAACAATATAATTGGGTTTCACTCTTTGTTCGGTTGAATGAGAAAAAGTATTGTTTCAAAAGTTATACTGTTAGGGCGCAACTGAGCTGTCTAATTTTATTCCGGTTTTGGTTCTTGTGAACGTAGACAACGATACGTTGCCAATATACACTCTCGGGGCATAATAGAACAATATAATTTGGTTTCACTCTTTGTTCGGTTGAATGAGAAAAAGTACTGTTTCTAAAGTTATACTGTTAGGGCGCAACTGAGTAGTCTAATGTTGTTCCGGTTTTGGTTTTTGTGAACGTAGACAACGATACGTTGCCAATATACATTCTCGGGGCATAATAGAACAATATAATTGGGTTTCACTCTTTGTTCGGTGGTTGGAGAAAAAGTATTGTTTCTAAAGTTATACTGTTAGGGCGCAACTGAGTAGTCTAATGTTGTTCCGGTTTTGGTTCTTGTGAACGTACATCACGATATGTTGCCAATATACACTCTCGGGGCATAATAGAACAATACAATTGGGTTTCACCTTTTGTTCGGTTGAACGAGAAAAAGTACTGTTTCTCAAGTTATACTGTTAGGGCGCAACTGAGTAGTCTAATGTTGTTCCGGTTTTGGTTCTTGTGAACGTAGACAACGATACGTTGCCAATATACACTCTCGGGGCATAATAGAACAATATAATTGGGTTTCACTCTTTGTTAGGTTGAATGATAAAGAAATCTTGTTTCTAAAGTTATCTTGTTAGGCGCAAGCGAGTAGTCTAATGTTGTTCGGATTTGGTTACGAGTGAACGTAGGCAACGATACTTTGCCAATATACACTCTCGGGGCATAATATTGCAAGATAATTAGGTTTTACTCTTTGTTCGGTGGAATAAGAAAAAGTACTGTTTCTAAAGTTATACTGTTAGGGCGCAACTGAGTAGTCTAATGTTGTTCCGGTTTTGGTTCTTGTGAACGTAGACAACGATACGTTGCCAATATACACTCTCGGGGCATAATAGAACAATATAATTGGGTTTCACCCTCTGTTCGGTTGAATGAGAAAAAGTACTGTGTCTAATGTTATCTTTGTTAGGGCCTTATGAGTTGTCTAATGTTGTTCCGGTTTTGGTTCTTGTGAACGTAGACAACGATACGTTGCCAATATACACTCTCGTGGCATAATAGAAAAATATAATTGGGTTTCACTCTTTGTTAGGTTGAATGAGAAAAAGTACTGTTTCTAAAGTTATCTTGTTAGTGCGCAACTTTGTTGTCTAATTTTGTTTCGGTTTTGGTTCTTGTGAACGTAGACAACGATACGTTGCCAATATACACTCTCGGGGCATAATAGAACAATATAATTTGGTTTCACTCTTTGTTCGGTTGAATGAGAAAAATCTTGTTTCAAAAGTTATCTTTGTTAGGGCGCAACTAAGTAGTCTAATGTTGTTCCGGTTTTGGTTCTTATGAACGTAGATCACGATACGTTGCCAATATACACTCTCGGGGCATAATAGAACAATATAATTGGGTTTCACTCTTTGTTCGGTTGAATGAGAAAAAGTATTGTTTCTAAAGTTATAATGTTAGGGCGTAACAGACTTGTCTAATTTTGTTCCGGTTTTGGTTCTTGTGAACGTAGACAACGATACGTTGCCAATATACACTCTCGGGGCATAATAGAACAATATAATTGGGTTTCACTCTTTGTTCGGTTGAATGAGAAAACTACTGTTTCTAAAGTTATACTGTTAAGGCGCAACTGAGTAGTCTAAAGTTGTTCCGGTTTTGGTTCTTGTGAACGTAGATCACGATACGTTGCCAATATACACTCTCGGAGCATAATAGAACAATATAATTGGGTTTCACTCTTTGTTCGGTTGAATGAGAAAAAGTATTGTTTCTAAAGTTATCTTTGTTAGGGCGCAACTTAGTTGTCTAATTTTGTTCCGGTTTTGGTTCTTGTGAACGTAGACAACGATACGTTGCCAATATACACTCTCGGGGCATAATAGAACAATATAATTTGGTTTCACTCTTTGTTCGGTTGAATGAGAAAAAGTAGTGTTTCTAAAGTTATACTGTTAGGGCGCAACTGAGTAGTCTAATGTTGTTCCGGTTTTGGTTCTTGTGAACGTAGACAACGATACGTTGCCAATATACATTCTCGGGGCATAATAGAACAATATAATTGGGTTTCACTCTTTGTTCGTTGGTTTGAGAAAAAGTACTGTTTCTAAAGTTATACTGTTAGGACGCAACTGAGTAGTCTAATGTTTTTCCGGTTTTGGTTCTTGTGAACGTACATCACGATATGTTGCTAATATACACTCTCGGGGCATAATAGAACAATACAATTGGGTTTCACCGTTTGTTCGGTTGAATGAGAAAATGTACTGTTTCTAAAGTTATCTTTGTTAGGCGCAAGCGAGTAGTCTAATGTTGTTCCGGTTTTGGTTCTTGTAAACGTAGATCACGATACGTTGCAAATATACACTCTCGGAGCATAATAGAACAATAAAATTGGGTTTCACTCTTTGTTAGGTTGAATGAGAAAAAGTAGTGTTTCTAAAGTTATACTGTTAGGGCGCAACTGAGTAGTCTAATGTTGTTCCGGTTTCGGTTCTTGTGAACGTTGACAACGATACGTTGCCATTATAGACTCTCGGGGCATAAAAGAACAATATAATTGGGTTTCACTCTTTGTTCGGTTGAATGAGAAAAAGTACTGTTTCTAAAGTTATACTGTTAGGGCGCAACTGAGTAGTCTAATGTTGTTCCGGATTTGGTTCTTGTGAACGTAGACAACGATACGTTGCCAATATACACTCTCGGGGCATAATAGAACAATATAATTGGGTTTCACTCTTTGTTCGGTTGAATGATAAAAAGAACTGTTTCTAAAGTTATACTGTTAGGGCGCAACTGAGTAGTCTAATGTTGTTCCGGTTTTGGTTTTTGTGAACGTAGATCACGATACGTTGCCAATATACACTCTCGGGTCGGGGCATAATAGAACAATATAATTGGGTTTCACTCTTTGTTCGGTTGAATGAGAAAAAGTACTGTTGCTAAAGTTATACTGTTAGGGCGCAACTGAGTTGTCTAATGTTGTTCCGGTTATGGTTCTTGTGAACGTAGACAACGAAACGTTGCCAATATACACTCTCGGGGCATAAGAGAACAATATAATTGGGTTTCACTCTTTGTTCGGTTGAATTAAAAAAAGTAATGTTTCTGAAGTTATACTGTTAGGGCGCAACAGAGTAGTCTAATGTTGTTCCGGTTTTGGTTCTTGTGAACGTAGACAACAACACGTTGCCAATATACACTCTCGGGGCATAATAGAACAATATAATTCGGTTTCACTCTTTGTTCGGTTGAATGAGAAAAATCTTTCTAAAGTTATCTTGTTAGGGAGCAAGTGAGTAGTCGAATGTTGTTCCGGTTTTGGTTCTTGTGAACGTAGACAACGATACGCTGCCGATATACACTCGCGGGGCGTAAGAGAGTAATATAATTGGGTTTCACTCTCTGTTCGGTTGAATGAGAAAAAGTACTGTTTCTAAAGTTATACTGTTAGGGCGCAACTCAGTTGTCTAATGTTGTTCCGGTTTTGGTTCTTGTGAACGTAGACAACGATACGTTGCCAATATACACTCTCGTGGCATAATAGAAAAATATAATTGGGTTTCACTCTTTGTTAGGTTGAATGATAAAAAGTACTGTTTCTAAAGTTATATTGTTAGGGCGCAACTCCGTAGTCTAATGTTGTTCCGGGTTTGGTTCTGGTGAACGTAGGCAACGATACTTTGCCAATATACACTCTCGGGGCATAATATTGCAAGATAATTTGGTTTTACTCTTTGTTCGGTGGAATGAGAAAAAGTACTGTTTCTAAAGTTATACTGTTAGGGCGCAACTAAGTAGTCTAATGTTGTTCCGGTTTTGGTTCTTATGAACGTAGATCACGATACGTTGCCAATATACACACTCGGGGCATAATAGAACAATATAATTGGGTTTCACTCTTTGTTCGGTTGAATGAGAAAAAGTATTGTTTCTAAAGTTATAATGTTAGGGCGTAACTGAGTTGTCTAGTTTTGTTCCGGTTTTGGTTCTTGTGAACGTAGACAACGATACGTTGCCAATATACACTCTCGGGGCATAATAGAACAATATAATTGGGTTTCACTCTTTGTTCGGTTGAATGAGAAAACTACTGTTTCTAAAGTTATACTGTTAAGGCGCAACTGAGTAGTCTAAAGTTGTTCCGGTTTTGGTTCTTGTGAACGTAGATCACGATACGTTGCCAATATACACTCTCGGAGCATAATAGAACAATATAATTGGGTTTCACTCTTTGTTCGGTTGAATGAGAAAAAGTATTGTTTCTAAAGTTATACTGTTAGGGCGCAACTTTGTTGTCTAATTTTGTTCCGGTTTTGGTTCTTGTGAACGTAGACAACGATACGTTGCCAATATACACTCTCGGGGCATAATAGAACAATATAATTTGGTTTCACTCTTTGTTCGGTTGAATGAGAAAAAGTAGTGTTTCTAAAGTTATACTGTTAGGGCGCAACTGAGTAGTCTAATGTTGTTCCGGTTTTGGTTCTTGTGAACGTAGACAACGATACGTTGCCAATATACATTCTCGGGGCATAATAGAACAATATAATTGGGTTTCACTCTTTGTTCGTTGGTTTGAGAAAAAGTACTGTTTCTAAAGTTATCTTTGTTAGGGCCAGTAGTCTAATGTTTTTAGGTTTTGGTTCTTGTGAACGTACATCACGATATGTTGCTAATATACACTCTCGGGGCATAATAGAACAATACAATTGGGTTTCACCGTTTGTTCGGTTGAATGAGAAAATGTACTGTTTCTAAAGTTATACTGTTAGGGCGCAACTGAGTAGTCTAATGTTGTTCCGGTTTTGGTTCTTGTGAACGTAGATCACGATACGTTGCCAATATACACTCTCGGAGCATAATAGAACAATAAAATTGGGTTTCACTCTTTGTTAGGTTGAATGAGAAAAAGTAGTGTTTCTAAAGTTATCTTTGTTAGGCGCAAGGAGTAGTCTAATATTGTTCCGGTTTCGGTTCTTGTGAACGTAGACAACGATACGTTGCCATTATACACTCTCGGGGCATAAAAGAACAATATAATTGGGTTTCACTCTTTGTTCGGTTGAATGAGAAAAAGTACTGTTTCTAAAGTTATACTGTTAGGGCTCAACTCTGTAGTCTAATATTGTTCCGGTTTTGGTTCTTGTGAACGTAGACAACGATACGTTGCCAATAGACACTCTCGGGGCATAATAGAACAATATAATTGGGTTTCACTCTTTGTTCGGTTGAATGATAAAAAGTACTGTTTCTAAAGTTATACTGTTAGGGCGCAACTGAGTAGTCTAATGTTGTTCCGGTTTTGGTTTTTGTGAACGTAGATCACGATACGTTGCCAATATACACTCTCGGGTCGGGGCATAATAGAACAATATAATTGGGTTTCACTCTTTGTTCGGTTGAATGAGAAAAAGTACTGTTGCTAAAGTTATACTGTTAGGGCGCAACTGAGTTGTCTAATGTTGTTCCGGTTATGGTTCTTGTGAACGTAGACAACGAAACGTTGCCAATATACACTCTCGGGGCATAAGAGAACAATATAATTGGGTTTCACTCTTTGTTCGGTTGAATTATAAAAATCTTGTTTACGAAGTTATCTTTGTTAGGGCGCAACTGAGTAGTCTAATGTTGTTCCGGTTTTGGTTCTTGTGAACGTAGACAACGACACGTTGCCAATATACACTCTCGGGGCATAATAGAACAATATAATTCGGTTTCACTCTTTGTTCGGTTGAATGAGAAAAAGTACTGTTTCTAAAGTTATACTGTTAGGGAGCAACTGAGTAGTCTAATGTTGTTCCGGTTTTGGTTCTTGTGAACGTAGACAACGATACGTTGCCAATATACACTCTCGGGGCATAATAGAACAATATAATTGGGTTTCACTCTTTGTTCGGTTGAATGAGAAAAAAAATCTTGTTTCTAAAGTTATCTTTGTTAGGGGCCTTGAGTGGTCTAAAGTGTTTCCGGTTTTGGTTCTTGTGAACGTAGACAACGATACGTTGCCATTATACACTCTCGGGGCATAATAGAAAAATATAATTGGGTTTCACTCTTTGTTCGGTTGAATGAGAAAAAGTACTGTTTCTAAAGTTATATTGTTAGGGCGCAACTCCGTAGTCTAATGTTGTTCCGGGTTTGGTTCTGGTGAACGTAGGCAACGATACTTTGCCAATATACATTCTCGAGGCATAATATTGCAAGATAATTTGGTTTTACTCTTTGTTCGGTGGAATGAGAAAAAGTACTGTTTCTAAAGTTATACTGTTAGGGCGCAACTAAGTAGTCTAATGTTGTTCCGGTTTTGGTTCTTATGAACGTAGATCACGATACGTTGCCAATATACACTCTTTGTTCGGTTGAATGAGAAAAAGTATTGTTTCTAAAGTTATAATGTTAGGGCGTAACTGAGTTGTCTAATTTTGTTCCGGTTTTGGTTCTTGTGAACGTAGACAACGATACGTTGCCAATATACACTCTCGGGGCATAATAGAACAATATAATTGGGTTTCACTCTTTGTTCGGTTGAATGAGAAAACTACTGGTTCTAAAGTTATCTTTGTTAGGCGCAAGCGAGTAGTCTAAAGTTGTTCCGGTTTTGGTTCTTGTGAACGTAGATCACGATACGTTGCCAATATACACTCTCGGAGCATAATAGAACAATATAATTGGGTTTCACTCTTTGTTCGGTTGAATGAGAAAAAGTATTGTTTCTAAAGTTATACTGTTAGGGCGCAACTTTGTTGTCTAATTTTGTTCCGGTTTTGGTTCTTGTGAACGTAGACAACGATACGTTGCCAATATACACTCTCGGGGCATAATAGAACAATATAATTTGGTTTCACTCTTTGTTCGGTTGAATGAGAAAAAGTAGTGTTTCTAAAGTTATACTGTTAGGGCGCAACTGAGTAGTCTAATGTTGTTCCGGTTTTGGTTCTTGTGAACGTAGACAACGATACGTTGCCAATATACATTCTCGGGGCATAATAGAACAATATAATTGGGTTTCACTCTTTGTTCGGTGGTTTGAGAAAAAGTACTGTTTCTAAAGTTATACTGTTAGGACGCAACTGAGTAGTCTAATGTTTTTCCGGTTTTGGTTCTTGTGAACGTACATCACGATATGTTGCTAATATACACTCTCGGGGCATAATAGAACAATACAATTGGGTTTCACCGTTTGTTCGGTTGAATGAGAAAATGTACTGTTTCTAAAGTTATACTGTTAGGGCGCAACTGAGTAGTCTAATGTTGTTCCGGTTTTGGTTCTTGTGAACGTAGATCACGATACGTTGCCAATATACACTCTCCGAGCATAATAGAACAATAAAATTGGGTTTCACTCTTTGTTCGGTTGAATGAGAAAAAGTAGTGTTTCTAAAGTTATACTGTTAGGGCGCAACTGAGTAGTCTAATGTTGTTCCGGTTTCGGTTCTTGTGAACGTTGACAACGATACGTTGCCATTATAGACTCTCGGGGCATAAAAGAACAATATAATTGGGTTTCACTCTTTGTTCGGTTGAATGAGAAAAAGTACTGTTTCTAAAGTTATACTGTTAGGGCTCAACTCTGTAGTCTAATGTTGTTCCGGTTTTGGTTCTTGTGAACGTAGACAACGATACGTTGCCAATAGACACTCTCGGGGCATAATAGAACAATATAATTGGGTTTCACTCTTTGTTCGGTTGAATGATAAAAAAATCTTGTTTCTAAAGTTATCTTTGTTAGGCGCAGAGTAGTCTAATGTTGTTCCGGTTTTGGTTCTTGTGAACGTAGACAACGACACGTTGCCAATATACACTCTCGGGGCATAATAGAACAATATAATTCGGTTTCACTCTTTGTTCGGTTGAATGAGAAAAAGTTCTGTTTCTAAAGTTATACTGTTAGGGAGCAACTGAGTAGTCTAATGTTGTTCCGGTTTTGGTTCTTGTGAACGTAGACAACGATACGTTGCCAATATACACTCTCGGGGCATAATAGAACAATATAATTGGGTTTCACTCTTTGTTCGGTTGAATGAGAAAAAGTCCTGTTTCTAAAGTTATACTGTTAGGGCGCAACTGAGTAGTCTAATGTTGTTCCGGTTTTGGTTCTTGTGAACGTAGACAACAATACGTTGCCATTATACACTCTCGGGGCATAATAGAACAATATAATTGGGTTTCACTCTTTGTTCGGTTGAATGAGAAAAAGTACTGTTTCTAAAGTTATACTGTTATGGCTCAACTGAGTAGTCTAATGTTGTTCCGGTTTTGGTTCTTGTGAACGTAGACAACGATACGTTGCCAATATACACTCTCGGGGCATAATAGAGCAATATAATTGGGTTTCACTCTTTGTTCGGTTGAATAAGAAAAAGTACTGTTTCTAAAGTTATACTGTTAGGGCGCAACTGAGTAGTCTTATGTTGTTTCGGTTTTGGTTGTTGTGAACGTAGTCAACGATTCATTGCCAATATACACTCTCGAGGCATAATAGAACAATATAATTAGGTTTTACTCTTTGTTCGGTGGAATGAGAAAAAATCTTGTTTACGAAGTTATCTTTGTTAGGGCGCAACTGAGTAGTCTAATGTCGTTCCGGTTTTGGTTCTTGTGAACGTAGATCACGATACGTTGCCAATATACACTCCCGGGGCATAATAGAACAATATTATTTGGTTTCACTCTTTGTTCGGTTGAATGAGAAAAAGTACTGTTTCTAAAGTTATACTGTTAGGGCGCAACTGAGTTGTCTAATGTTGTTCCGGTTTTGGTTCTTGTGAACGTAGACAATGATACGTTGCCAATATACACTCTCGGGGCATAATAGAACAATATAATTGGGTTTCACTCTTTGTTCGGTTGAATGAGAAAAAGTACTGTTTCGAAAGTTATACTGTTAGGGCGCAACTAAGTAGTCTAATGTTGTTCCGGTTTTGGTTCTTGTGAACGTAGACAACGATACGTTGCCAATATACACTGCCGGGGCATAATAGAACAATATAATTGGGTTTCACTCTTTGTTCGGTTGAATGAGAAAAAGTACTGTTTCTAAAGTTATCTTTGTTAGGGAGCAAGAGTAGTCTAATGTTGTTCGGTTTTGGTTCTTGTGAACGTAGACAACGATACGTTGCCAATATACACTCTCGGGGCATAATAGAACAATATAATTGGGTTTCACTCTTTGTTCGGTTGAATGAGAAAAAGTAGTGTTTGTAAAGATATACTGTTAGGGGGCAACTGAGTAGTCTAATATTGTTCCGGTTTCGGTTGTTGTGAACGTAGTCAACGATACATTGCCAATATACACTCTCGGGGCATAATAGAACAATATAATTAGGTTTTACTCTTTGTTCGGTGGAATGAGAAAAATCATTTACGAAGTTATCTTGTTAGGGCTCCAGAGTAGTCTAATGTTGTTCGGGTTTTGGTTCTTGTGAACGTAGATAACGATAGGTTGCCAATATACACTCCCGGGCATAATAGAACAATATTATTGGGTTTCACTCTTTGTTCGGTTGAATGAGAAAAAGTACTGTTTCTGAAGTTATACTGTTAGGGCGCAACTGAGTTGTCTAATGTTGTTCCGGTTTTGGTTCTTGTGAACGTAGACAACGATACGTTGCCAATATACACTCTCGGGGCATAATAGAGCAATATAATTGGGTTTCACTCTTTGTTCGGTTGAATAAGATAAAGTACTATTTCTAAAGTTATACTGTTAGGGCGCAACTGAGTAGTCTTATGTTGTTCCGATTTTGGTTGTAGTGAACGTAGTCAACGATACATTGCCATTATACACTCTCGGGGCATAATAGAACAATATAATTAGGTTTTACTCTTTGTTCGGTGGAATGAGAAAAAGTACTGTTTCTGAAGTTATACTGTTAGGGCTCCACTGAGTAGTCTAATGTTGTTCCGGTTTTGGTTCTTGTGAACGTAGACAACGATACGTTGCCAATATACACTCTCGGGGCATAATAGAGCAATATAATTGGGTTTCACTTTTTGTTCGGTTGAATAAGATAAAGTACTATTTCTAAAGTTATACTGTTAGGGAGCAACTGAGTAGTCTAATGTTGTTTCGGTTTTGGTTCTTGTGAACGTAGACAACGATACGTTGCCAATATACACTCTCGGGGCAAAATAGAACAATATAATTGGGTTTCACTCTTTGTTCGGTTGAATGAGAAAAAGTACTGTTTCTAAAGTTATACTGTTAGGGCGCAACTGAGTAGTCTAATGTTGTTCCGGTTTTGGTTTTTGTGAACGTAGATCACGATACGTTGCCAATATACACTCTCGGGGCATAATACAACAATTTAATTTGGTTTCACCCTTTGTTCGGTTGAATGAGAAAAAGTACTGTTTCAAAAGTTATACTGTTAGGGCGCAACTGAGTTGTCTAATGTTGTTCCGGTTTTGGTTCTCGTGAACGTAGACAACGATACGTTGCCAATATACACTCTCGGGGCATAATACAACAATCTAATTAGGTTTCACTATTTGTTCATTGAATGATAAAAATCTTTATTCTTGAAGTTATACTGTTAGGGCGCAACTGAGTAGTCTAATGTTGTTCCGGTTTTGGTTCTTGTGAACGTAGACAACGACACGTTGCCTATATACACTCTCGGGGCATAATAGAACAATATAATTGGGTTTCACTCTTTGTCGGTTGAATGAGAAAAAGTACTGTTTCTAAAGTTTTACTGTTAGGGCGCAACTGAGTTGTATAATGTTGTTCCGATTTTGGTTCTTGTGAACGTAGATCACGATACGTTGCCAATATACACTCCCGGGGCATAATAGAACAATATAATTGGGTTTCACTCTTTGTTCGGTTGAATGAGAAAAAGTACTGTTTCTAAAGTTATACTGTTAGGGAACAATGAGTAGTCTAATGTTGTTCGGTTTTGGTTCTTGTGAACGTAGACAACGATACGTTGCCAATATACACTCTCGGGGCATAATAGAACAATATAATTGGGTTTCACTCTTTGTTCGGTTGAATGAGAAAAAGTACTGTTTCTAAAGTTATACTGTTAGGGCGCAACTGAGAAGTCTAATGTTGTTCCGGTTTTGGTGTTTGTGAACGTAGACAACGATACGTTGCCAATATACACTCTCGGGGCATAATAGAACAATATAATTGGGTTTCACTCTTTGTTCGGTTGAATGAGAAAAAGAAGTGTTTCTAAAGTTATATTGTTAGGGAGCAACTGAGTAGTCTAATGTTGTTCCGGTTTTGGTTCTTGTGAACGTAGACAACGATACGTTGCCAATATACACTCTCGGGGCATAATAGAACAATGTAATTGGGTTTAACTCTTTGTTCGGTTGAATGAGAAAAAGTACTGTTTCTAAAGTTATACCGTTAGGGCGCAACTGAGTAGTCTAATGTTGTTCCGGTTTTGGTTCTTGTGAACGTAGACAACAATACGTTGCCATTATACACTCTCGGGGCATAATAGAACAATATAATTAGGTTTCACTCTTTGTTCGGTTGAATGAGAAAAAGTACTGTTTCTAAAGTTATACTGTTAGGGCGCAACTGAGTAGTCTAATGTTGTTCCGGTTTTGGTTTTTGTGAACGTAGACAACGATACGTTGCCAATATACACTCTCGGGGCATAATAGAGCAATATAATTGGGTTTCACTCTTTGTTCGGTTGAATAAGAAAAAGTACTGTTTCTAAAGTTATACTGTTAGGGCGCAACTGAGTAGTCTTATGTTGTTTCGGTTTTGGTTGTTGTGAACGTAGTCAACGATTCATTGCCAATATACACTCTCGGGGCATAATAGAACAATATAATTAGGTTTTACTCTTTGTTCGGTGGAATGAGAAAAAAATCTTGTTTACGAAGTTATCTTTGTTAGGGCTCCGAGTAGTCTAATGTCGTTCGGTTTTGGTTCTTGTGAACGTAGATCACGATACGTTGCCAATATACACTCCCGGGGCATAATAGAACAATATTATTTGGTTTCACTCTTTGTTCGGTTGAATGAGAAAAAACACTGTTTCTGAAGTTATACTGTTAGGGCGCAACTTAGTTGTCTAATGTTGTTCCGGTTTAGGTTCTTGTGAACGTAGACAACGATACGTTGCCAATATACACTCTCGGGGCATAATAGAACAATATAATTGGGTTTCACTCTTTGTTCGGTTGAATGAGAAAAAGTACTGTTTCTAAAGTTATACTGTTAGGGCGCAACTAAGTAGTCTAATGTTGTTCGGTTTGGTGTTTGTGAACGTAGACAACGATACGTTGCCAATATACACTCTCGGGGCATAATAGAACAATATAATTGGGTTTCACTCTTTGTTCGGTTGAATGAGAAAAAGTAGTGTTTCTAAAGTTATACTGTTAGGGAGCAACTGAGTAGTCTAATGTTGTTCCGGTTTTGGTTCTTGTGAACGTAGACAACGATACGTTGCCAATATACACTCTCGGGGCATAATAGAACAATATAATTGGGTTTCACTCTTTGTTCGGTTGAATGAGAAAAAGTAGTGTTTCTAAATATATACTGTTAGGGGGCAACTGAGTAGTCTAATATTGTTCCGGTTTCGGTTGTTGTGAACGTAGTCAACGATACATTGCCAATATACACTCTCGGGGCATAATAGAACAATATAATTAGGTTTTACTCTTTGTTCGGTGGAATGAGAAAAATCATTTTACGAAGTTATCTTTGTTAGGGCTCCAAGAGTAGTCTAATGTCGTTCCGGTTTTGGTTCTTGTGAACGTAGACAACGATACGTTGCCAATATACACTCCCGGGGCATAATAGAACAATATTATTGGGTTTCACTCTTTGTTCGGTTGAATGAGAAAAAATCTTGTTTACGAAGTTATCTTTGTTAGGCAGCAACCGAGTAGTCTAATGTTGTTCCGGTTTTGGTTCTTGTGAACGTAGACAACGATACGTTGCCAATATACACTCTCGGGGCATAATAGAGCAATATAATTGGGTTTCACTCTTTGTTCGGTTGAATAAGATAAAGTACTATTTCTAAAGTTATACTGTTAGGGCGCAACTGAGTAGTCTTATGTTGTTCCGTTTTTGGTTGTAGTGAACGTTGTCAACGATACATTGCCATTATACACTCTCGGGGCATAATAGAACAATATAATTAGGTTTTACTCTTTGTTCGGTGGAATGAGAAAAATCTTGTTTACGAAGTTATCTTTGTTAGGGCTCCACCGAGTAGTCTAATGTTGTTCCGGTTTTGGTTCTTGTGAACGTAGACAACGATACGTTGCCAATATACACTCTCGGGGCATAATAGAGCAATATAATTGGGTTTCACTCTTTGTTCGGTTGAATAAGATAAAGTACTATTTCTAAAGTTATACTGTTAGGGAGCAACTGAGTAGTCTAATGTTGTTTCGGTTTTGGTTCTTGTGAACGTAGACAACGATACGTTGCCAATATACACTCTCGGGGCATAATAGAACAATATAATTGGGTTTCACTCTTTGTTCGGTTGAATGATAAAAAGTACTGTTTCTAAAGTTATACTGTTAGGGCGCAACTGAGTAGTCTAATGTTGTTCCGGTTTTGGTTTTTGTGAACGTAGATCACGATACGTTGCCAATATACACTCTCGGGGCATAATACAACAATTTAATTTGGTTTCACCCTTTGTTCGGTTGAATGAGAAAAAAATCTTGTTTCAAAAGTTATCTTTGTTAGGCGCAAGAGTTGTCTAATGTTGTTCCGGTTTTGGTTCTCGTGAACGTAGACAACGATACGTTGCCAATATACACTCTCGGGGCATAAGAGAACAATATAATTGGGTTTCACTATTTGTTCTGTTGAATGATAAAAAGTACTGTTGCTGAAGTTATACTGTTAGGGCGCAACTGAGTAGTCTAATGTTGTTCCGGTTTTGGTTCTTGTGAACGTAGACAACGACACGTTGCCTATATACACTCTCGGGGCATAATAGAACAATATAATTGGGTTTCACTCTTTGTCGGTTGAATGAGAAAAAGTACTGTTTCTAAAGTTTTTCTGTTAGGGCGCAACTGAGTAGTCTAATGTTGTTCCGGTTTTGGTTCTTGTGAACGTAGACCACGATACGTTGCCAATATACACTCTCGGGGCATAATAGAACAATATAATTGGGTTTTACTCTTTGTTCGGTTGAATGAGAAAAATCTTGTTTCTAAAGTTATCTTGTTAGGGAGCAACGAGTAGTCTAATGTTGTTCGGTTTTGGTTCTTGTGAACGTAGACAACGATACGTTGCCAATATACACTCTCGGGCATAATAGAACAATATAATTGGGTTTCACTCTTTGTTCGGTTGAATGAGAAAAATCTTGTTTCTAAAGTTATCTTGTTAGGCGCAACTAAGTAGTCTAATGTTGTTCCGGTTTTGGTGTTTGTGAACGTAGATAACGATACGTTGCCAATATACACTCTCGGGGCATAATAGAACAATATAATTGGGTTTCACTCTTTGTTCGGTTGAATGAGAAAAAGTAGTGTTTCTAAAGTTATACTGTTAGGTAGCAACTGAGTAGTCTAATGTTGTTCCGGTTTTGGTTCTTGTGAACGTAGACAACGATACGTTGCCAATATACACTCTCGGGGCATAATAGAACAATATAATTGGGTTTCACTCTTTGTTCGGTTGAATGAGAAAAAGTAGTGTTTCTAAAGTTATACTGTTAGGGGGCAACTGAGTAGTCTAATATTGTTCCGGTTTCGGTTGTTGTGAACGTAGTCAACGATACTTTGCCAATATACACTCTCGGGGAATAATAGAACAATATAATTAGGTTTTACTCTTTGTTCGGTGGAATGAGGAAAATACTGTTTCTGAAGTTATACTGTTAGGGCTCCACCGAGTAGTCTAATGTCGTTCCGGTTTTGGTTCTTGTGAACGTAGATCACGATACGTTGCCAATATACACTCCCGGGGCATAATAGAGCAATATTATTGGGTTTCACTCTTTGTTCGGTTGAATGAGAAAAAAATCTTGTTTACGAAGTTATCTTTGTTAGGGCGCAAGAGTAGTCTAATGTTGTTCCGGTTTTGGTTCTTGTGAACGTAGACAACGATACGTTGCCAATATACACTCTCGGGGCATAATAGAGCAATATAATTGGGTTTCACTCTTTGTTCGGTTGAATAAGATAAAGTACTATTTCTAAAGTTATACTGTTAGGGCGCAACTGAGTAGTCTTATGTTGTTCCGGTTTTGGTTGTAGTGAACGTAGTCAACGATACATTGCCATTATACACTCTCGGGGCATAATAGAACAATATAATTAGGTTTTACTCTTTGTTCGGTGGAATGAGAAAAATCTTGTTTACGAAGTTATATTGTTAGGGCGCAACTGAGTAGTCTAATGTTGTTCCGGTTTTGGTTCTTGTGAACGTAGACAACGATACGTTGCCAATATACACTCTCGGGGCATAATAGAGCAATATAATTGGGTTTCACTCTTTGTTCGGTTGAATAAGATAAAGTACTATTTCTAAAGTTATACTGTTAGGGCGCAACTGAGTTGTCTAATGTTGTTCCGGTTTTGGTTCTTGTGAACGTAGACAACGATACGTTGCCAATATACACTCTCGGGGCATAATAGAACAATATAATTGGGTTTCACTCTTTGTTCGGTTGAATGAGAAAAAGTAGTGTTTCTAAAGTTATACTGTTATGGCGCAACTGAGTAGTCTAATATTGTTCCGGTTTCGGTTCTTGTGAACGTAGACAACGATACGTTGCCATTATACACTCTCGGGGCATATTAGAACAATATAATTGGGTTTTGTTACGGATTTTATGTTGGCATATTTCGTGAAGTTAGTTCGGAGTCTTGAAGGTTTAGAGAAGATGAGACGAAGATCGAAGACTCGCAGACTCGAAACGTAAATCCACAATGCTCGGTAAGTTCAAATACCGATGATGATGATTTATATACTTTAACAAGTGTTTAGAAGACATTAGGATTGTTGAAATTGAGTTTTAACTAATTTGGTTCTTCACTCTGCATATCTGGTTGAGAGGACCGGTCTCCACATTGAGAGGACCGGTCCCAGTAAGCACCCTCCGCGCACCTTTGCAGAGGACCGGTCTCCACAACGGAAGACCGGTCCCGAGAGCTCCCTATGCGCAACTTTGCACGGAGGACCGGTCTCCACAAAGAGAGGACCGGACCCACAGGCTGGAAATTCACATATCGCTGAATAAGACCGGTCCCCTGGCATGTGAGACCGGTCCCTCGGTGATTAATTTTTTATTGCGCAAGGGAGGACCGGTCTCTGATCTGGAGGACCGGTCCCTCGATACGAAATCTGTTTTAAAGATTTATTTTTTCTAATCCAAATCTATCTAGAAGTCTTCTAAACCTATAAATAAGATGTAGGGGTGTTTCTAAAAGAGGATTAAGCCTAGATTATTTATGAAAAACCCTAGAAGCTTGTAGGTAGCCGTTTTCCTCATCTTCTACATCAAGCTTCTCCCAAATTGATTCTCGGTGCCCTAATTCTTAATGTTTTTCTAGAATCAATTTGAGAATTGCTTAGAGATTATTCCCATAGATCTTTAATGAGAATCTAAGCAATAAATCATCATCGATCGTATTGTTTTTGCTCGGACGGAGTGCGCTCGTGGATTCGAGTGGGCGTCGTGGATTCGGCGTGATCAAGGCTTCGTGGATTCGAAGTGGAGGCGTTTCGTGGATTCGGGACGTGGCGTTCGTGGACTCGGACGTGAGGGCGTGGACAACCCGAAGGAGGATTGCGCGGAGATCCATAGGAGAGTTAGAGAGGTCGAGTCCGTGGAGTTCGGTATCACCTTGTAATCTTTTCTCTTATTGATTGTTTATTCGCGTGTTGGTCCCGTGGGTTTTTTACTCCGAGTTTGGAGTTTTCCCACGTAAATCTCGGTGTGTTTTTAATTTCCGCATTTACTTTTAACGCATCGATTATTTGTGATTTTTGGCCGACACCTATTCACCCCCTCTAGGTGTCGGATACAATCTAGATAGATCCTTGGGGCTTCCCCGTAACTCACAATTGGTATCAGAGCGGGATCTAGATATATTGATATCAAATGGCCGAAGGCGGTAACATTAATCGACCCCCGCTTTTCGACGGCACGAATTATGCCTATTGGAAAGTTCGCATGAGAGCTTTTCTAATTGCAATCGAAGAGCGGGTGTGGAAATCAATTGAGTTCGGATGGAAACCTCCAACCGAAAAGGTCGATAATGTTGAGAAGCCTAAACCACGAGACAAGTGGACGAAAGATGAAAACGAGGCATCTTCGTTTAACGGCAAGGGCATAAACGCTTTATTTAATGCCTTGTCGCAAACGGAGTTTACTCGCGTGTCGGCTTGTGAAACCGCGAAAGAGATTTGGGATACTCTACAAGTTACGCATGAAGGAACGAGCTTAGTAAAGGTCCAAAAATTACAAATGCTTACAAGCAAATTTGATTCGATTTTCATGGATGAAAACGAGACCTTTACCGAGTACTATACACGTCTACAAGACATAGTAAATACATGCGCTAACTTGGGAGAGAAAATCCCGGAGTCAAAAGTTGTTAGAAAAATTCTTCGAACTCTTCCGGAACGTTTTCGGGCAAAGGTTGCCGCGATTGAAACGGTTAAGCATCCGGATGAGATGAAAGTCGAAGAATTAGTAGGCGCTTTACAAACGTATGAGATGACTTTTCCTACTAATCAATCTTCTTCCAAGTCTTTTTCTAAAAGCACAGGGATGGCACTCAAATCATCAAAGGAAGAAGACGACGACACGGATTCCGACGAAAATATTACGCTTGCGGATTTTGAACAACAATTGGCGCTCCTCACGAAGAAGTTTCGCCGGAATTTTCGAAAGAAGAACGATGCTTCATCTTCGAAGCGAAAATCCTTTTCTAAACCTTCTTCTAATTCTAAATTGAAAGATAAAAAACTTGTAAAGTCTTCGAATGAAAAAGATGAATTCGAAGGGGAAATTCAATGCTTCAAGTGTAGAGGCTACGGCCATATCGCAACGGATTGTCCTTCGAAGAAGACATAAACCGAAGGCTTTGCAAGCTAAACCGAAAACTTGGGATGACTCTTCTTCAAACGGATCATCATCAAGTGATGAAGAAAAGGATCATACGGCTTTAATCGCTAATTCTACATCTTTTCCTCCGTCTTATAATGTTGCTTGTTTATCATCTATTGTTTCTAACTCAAATCTTTCTCTCTCTTCGCATGGGTCTTCGAGCGAGAATGGCGAAAGTGAGGAGGAATCGAATGACGAGGATATAGCCGAAGATACAACCAACTTCTTATCGAATCGAAAAAGATGGCTAAATTCAATAAGAAGTTGGAAAGTCGTTTGTTGGAGATTGAAGAAGATAACAACAATATGAGGATCATGAATGAAGCTCTTGAGGAGGAACGGGAATCAACTTTGAATATCAATTCGGTCCTCCAAAAGAAGCTAGAAGAAGCGGAATTAACAATGAAATCTTATAGGGATAAGATTGGATTTTTGGAGCAACAATTTAAGGAAACCTACACATCCAATCAAGTGTTAACCAAGCAAGTTCATCAACTCAAATCGGATCTTCAACAATTTTCCTCGGGTTCGAAAAAGTTGGATAACATGCTCGGGTTAGGTTAAACGAACAAGTTGGGCCTCGGATACGAAAGGACATATGTTGAGAAGGATCAAAAGACGACATCGAAAGTCTCAACAAATTTAAAAGCAAAGGTATGTCACCGATGCGGAGTCAAGGGACATATCAAAAAGAGTTGCCCGAACAAGACAACGAAATCTCAATCGGCACCTTCTTCTATTCGGTATCTCCCACGGAATCAAATAGGAAATCAAGTTAGTCGAGTACCTCGTGCAAACCGAATCTCAAAACCGAACCATCAAGGGAGTTCTAATTCTAAGCCTCAACGAAAATATCAACCGAAGGTTCAAGCATCGAAACGACTAACGGTTGATCCCAATACAAGGCAAATCAAACCGAACGTCGACAAGCAAAGACAACGAAAGATCCAACAAGTGTGGATTCGGAAAGGTGATATCTTTCCTTGTTATTCTTCTTAGCTTGTTTTTCGGTTATGTAATGCTTTGATAGGTGTATATTTCCTACTTTTATTCATTGCATTACATGCTTAGGCGATTTTTGGTACTTAGTGAATATCTTTGATGCTTGAGTTTCTTGTGTTTGAAAATCGTCTTTGAGGAAAGGTAAAGGGGAGTTTTTAAAATTTTTGAGAGTGGCAATGATTGAAAATCATAAATGTAGAGAGATTAAAGGTTTTTCAAAAAGCCTTAACCGGTATTTAAAGTCAATTCAAATTGGACTAAATTCATATTAATTATCGGCTTTACTTCACTTGTTATTATTTTGACGATAATTTAATATGTGATTTCTTCTTACATACATTCATCAAAATGTTGAAATTAATTTTAATCTTTTAGTAATTAATTCATCTTGGTAGTGAATGATTGAATATAATTGATGGATATTTGCTAATTGACTAAGATTCGTCAAAATTATTTTCAATTATGAGATTGTCTAATTTAGGGGGAGTTTGAATATTTTTTTAAAAAAAAGGAAAAACTCCTAAGTATAAAAGATGTGGAAAGAGTTACATCTGAAAGGAGTGTGAAAACTACCACCACATGTAGGAAAGAGGCCGTCCTAAGACGTGTGTGAAGCTACTACATGAGAAATTATATGAAAAACCGAAAATGTTGAAAAAAAATATGTATATATGAATATTTTAATATTTTCGGCGAGATAAGGTGATAGTTTGAAAAAGATGCTCAAAGAGCCACTCCCGGTGCTTTATTAGTTAAATCTCTATTTTGAACGAGTTGCGACAAATTGGTGTCAATTTGTCAAATTTCTAAAAATTATTTTTCATCAATTTCCATCTTGATGACTTTAAATCATTAGATTTTTCTTAATATCAAATTTTGATGAATTGATGTCTTTTGAAATCAAATAATATTTTATTTTCATCATAGTAATTTTTGAAGTGAAATCATTAATTTTATGAAATTAATCTAATTTTGAAGGATTTTTGAGAAAACAAGACAAATTTTTTTTTAATGAGGAGGACACGAAGTGATTTTACTTTTTTTAGTCTCATTATCTATGTTTTATCTTTTTTCTCTACTTTTAACTGTGACGTGACTACTTTCTATTTGCTAGTTTGTTTTTCTCTCTATTTGTGTTTCTTTTTGGCAATTTTTGACAAAAAGGGGGAGAAGAATTGGAAACTTGAATTGAATTTCAAGCGGGGGAGAGATTTTCATGAACAAAGGGGGAGAGATTGTTATTTTCATATATTAGATTTTCATGAACAAAGGGGGAGAGATTGTTATTTTCATATATTAGATTTTCATGAACAAAGGGGGAGAGATTGTTATTGTCATATATTTTCTTTACTACTGACCTTGTTTATGAACTTTGTTCGTGGAGAAAATAGTCTATTTGCAGGTTTTTGAATTCATAACATCAAGACTCCTTGTGTCTAAGTCATAGAGTTTGTTTAGGAGTTGCAAAATTATAATTTTGTATTTCTTTGGATCTTTCACGCGAGAAGTTCATTGTTTTGGTGATGGCAATGAATTTCATTTTTTTGTGAGTTGAGCGTTGTGAGTATTTTAATGTAATTTTGGGTTTTGTCACGAAATTGCCAAAGGGGGAGATTGTTACGGATTTTATGTTGGCATATTTCGTGAAGTTAGTTCGAGTCTTGAAGGTTTAGAGAAGATGAGACGAAGATCGAAGACTCGCAGACTCGAAACGTAAATCCACAATGCTCGGTAAGTTCAAATACTGATGATGATGATTTATATACTTTAACAAGTGTTTAGAAGACATTAGGATTGTTGAAATTGAGTTTTAACTAATTTGGTTCTTCACTCTGCATATCTGGTTGAGAGGACCGGTCTCCACATTGAGAGGACCGGTCCCAGTAAGCACCCTCTGCGCACCTTTGCACAGAGGACCGGTCTCCACAACTGGAAGACCGGTCCCAGAGAGCTCCCTATGCGCAACTTTGCACAGAGGACCGGTCTCCACAAAGGGAGGACCGGTCCCAGAGGCTGGAAATTCACATATCGCTGAATAAGACCGGTCCCCTGGCATGTGAGACCGGTCCCTCGGTGATTAATTTTTTATTGCGCAAGGGAGGACCGGTCTCTGATCTGGAGGACCGGTCCCTCGATACGAAATCTGTTTTAAAGATTTATTTTTTCTAATCCAAATCTATCTAGAAGTCTTCTAAACCTATAAATAAGATGTAGGGGTGTTTCTAAAAGAGGATTAAGCCTAGATTATTTATGAAAAACCCTAGAAGCTTGTAGGTAGCCGTTTTCCTCATCTTCTACATCAAGCTTCTCCCAAATTGATTCTCGGGGGAGAGATTTTCATGAACAAAGGGGGAGAGATTGTTATTTTCATATATTAGATTTTCATGAACAAAGGGGGAGAGATTGTTATTTTCATATATTAGATTTTCATGAACAAAGGGGGAGAGATTGTTATTGTCATATATTTTCTTTACTACTGACCTTGTTTATGAACTTTGTTCGTGGAGAAAATTGTCTTTTTGCAGGTTTTTGAAATCAAAACATCAAGACTCCTTGTGTCTAAGTCATAGAGTTTGTTTAGGAGTTGCAAAATTATAATTTTGTATTTCTTTGGATCTTTCACGCGAGAAGTTCATTGTTTTGGTGATGGCAATGAATTTCATTTTTTTGTGAGTTGAGCGTTGTGAGTATTTTAATGTAATTTTGGGTTTTGTCACGAAATTGCCAAAGGGGGAGATTGTTACGGATTTTATGTTGGCATATTTCGTGAAGTGAGTTCGGAGTCTTGAAGGTTTAGAGAAGATGAGACGAAGATCGAAGACTCGCAGACTCGAAACGTAAATCCACAATGCTCGGTAAGTTCAAATACTGATGATGATGATTTATATACTTTAACAAGTGTTTAGAAGACATTAGGATTGTTGAAATTGAGTTTTAACTAATTTGGTTCTTCACTCGCATATCTCTGTTGAGAGGACCGGTCTCCACATTGAGAGGACCGGTCCCGAAGCACCCTCTGCGCACCTTTAGCACGGAGGACCGGTCTCCACATCGGAAGACCGGTCCCCGAGAGCTCCCTATGCGCAACTTTAGACAGAGGACCGGTCTCCACAAAGGGAGGACCGGTCCCGCAGGTCGGAAATTCACATATCGTTGAATAAGACCGGTCCCCTCGGCATGTGAGACCGGTCCCTCGGTGATTAATATTTTATTGCGCAAGGGAGGACCGGTCTCTGATCTGGAGGACCGGTCCCTCGATACGAAATCTGTTTTAAAGATTTATTTTTTCTAATCCAAATCTATCTAGAAGTCTTCTAAACCTATAAATAAGATGTAGGGGTGTTTCTAAAAGAGGATTAAGCCTAGATTATTTATGAAAAACCCTAGAAGCTTGTAGGTAGCCGTTTTCCTCATCTTCTACATCAAGCTTCTCCCAAATTGATTCTCGGTGCCCTAATTCTTAATGGTTTTCTAGAATCAATTTGAGAATTGCTTAGAGATTATTCCCATAGATCTTTAATGAGAATCTAAGCAATAAATCATCATCGATCGTATTGTTTTTGCTCCGGACGGAGTGCGCTCGTGGATTCGAGTGGGCGTCGTGGATTCGGCGTGATCAAGGCTTCGTGGATTCGAAGTGGAGGCGTTTCGTGGATTCGGGACGTGGCGTTCGTGGACTCGGACGTGAGGGCGTGGACAACCCGAAGGAGGATTGCGCGGAGATCCATAGGAGAGTTAGAGAGGTCGAGTCCGTGGAGTTCGGTATCACCTTGTAATCTTTTCTCTTATTGATTGTTTATTCGCGTGTTGGTCCCGTGGGTTTTTTACTCCGAGTTTGGAGTTTTCCCACGTAAATCTCGGTGTGTTTTTAATTTCCGCATTTACTTTTAACGCATCGATTATTTGTGATTTTTGGCCGGTACACCTATTCACCCCCCTCTAGGTGTCGGATACAATCTAGATAGATCCTTGGGGCTTCCCCGTAACTCACAGGTTTCACTCTTTGTTCGGTTGAATGATAAAAAGTACTGTTTCTAAAGTTATACTGTTAGGGCGCAACTGAGTAGTCTAATGTTGTTCCGGTTTTGGTTCTTGTGAACGTAGATCACGATACGTTGCCAATATACACTCTCGGGGCATAATAGAACAATTTAATTTGGTTTCACCCTTTGTTCGGTTGAATGAGAAAAAGTACTGTTTCAAAAGTTATACTGTTAGGGCGCAACTGAGTTGTCTAATGTTGTTCCGATTTTGGTTCTTGTGAACGTGGACAACGATACGTTGCCAATATACACTCTCGGGGCATAAGAGAACAATATAATTGGGTTTCACTCTTTGTTCTGTTGAATGATAAAAAGTACTGTTTCTGAAGTTATACTGTTAGGGCGCAACTGAGTAGTCTAATGTTGTTCCGGTTTTGGTTCTTGTGAACGTAGACAACGACACGTTGCCAATATACACTCTCGGGGCATAATAGAACAATATAATTGGGTTTCACTCTTTGTCGGTTGAATGAGAAAAAGTACTGTTTCTAAAGTTTTACTGTTAGGGCGCAACTGAGTTGTATAATGTTGTTCCGATTTTGGTTCTTGTGAACGTAGATCACGATACGTTGCCAATATACACTCCCGGGGCATAATAGAACAATATAATTGGGTTTCACTCTTTGTTCGGTTGAATGAGAAAAAGTACTGTTACTAAGTTATACTGTTAGGGCGCAACTGAGTTGTCTAATGTTGTTCCGGTTTTGGTTCTTGTGAACGTAGAGAACGATACGTTGCCAATATACACTCTCGGGGCATAATAGAGCAATATAATTGGGTTTCACTCTTTGTTCGGTTGAATAAGATAAAGTACTTTTTCTAAAGTTATACTGTTATGGCGCAACTGAGTAGTCTTATGTTGTTCCGGTTTTGGTTGTAGTGAACGTAGTCAACGATACATTGCCATTATACACTCTCGGGGCATAATAGAACAATATAATTAGGTTTTACTCTTTGTTCGGTGGAATGAGAAAAAGTACTGTTTCTGAAGTTATACTGTTAGGGCTCCACCGAGTAGTCTAATGTTGTTCCGGTTTTGGTTCTTGTGAACGTAGACAACGATACGTTGCCAATATACACTCTCGGGGCATAATAGAGCAATATAATTGGGTTTCACTCTTTGTTCGGTTGAATAAGATAAAGTACTATTTCTAAAGTTATACTGTTAGGGCGCAACTGAGTTGTCTAATGTTGTTCCGGTTTTGGTTCTTGTGAACGTAGACAACGATACGTTGCCAATATACACTCTCGGGGCATAATAGAACAATATAATTGGGTTTCACTCTTTGTCGGTTGAATGAGAAAAAGTACTGTTTCTAAAGTTTTACTGTTAGGGCGCAACAGAGTTGTATAATGTTGTTCCGGTTTTGGTTCTTGTGAACGTAGACAACGATACGTTGCCATTATACACTCTCGGGGCATAATAGAACAATATAATTGGGTTTCACTCTTTGTTCGGTTGAATGAGAAAAAGTACTGTTTCTAAAGTTTTACTGTTAGGGCGCAACAGAGTTGTATAATGTTGTTCCGATTTTGGTTCTTGTGAACGTAGATCACGATACGTTGCCAATATACACTCTCGGGGCATAATAGAACAATTTAATTTGGTTTCACCCTTTGTTCGGTTGAATGAGAAAAAGCACTGTTTCAAAAGTTATACTGTTAGGGCGCAACTGAGTTGTCTAATGTCGTTCCGGTTTTGGTTCTTGTGAACGTAGACAACGATACGTTGCCAATATACACTCTCGGGGCATAATAGAACAATATAATTGGGTTTCACTCTTTGTTCTGTTGAATGATAAAAAGTACTGTTTCTAAAGTTATACTGTTAGGGCGCAACTGAGTAGTCTAATGTTGTTCCGGTTTTGGTTCTTGTGAACGTAGACAACGACACGTTGCCAATATACACTCTCGGGGCATAATAGAACAATATAATTGGGTTTCACTCTTTGTCGGTTGAATGAGAAAAAGTACTGTTTCTAAAGTTTTACTGTTAGGGCGCAACTGAGTTGTATAATGTTGTTACGATTTTGGTTCTTGTGAACGTAGATCACGATACGTTGCCAATATACACTCCCGGGGCATAATAGAACAATATAATTGGGTTTCACTCTTTGTTCGGTTGAATGAGAAAAAGTACTATTTTTGAAGTTATACTGTTAGGGAGCAACTGAGTAGTCTAATGTTGTTCCGGTTTTGGTTCTTGTGAACGTAGACAACGATACGTTGCCAATCTACACTCTCGGGGCATAATAGAACAATATAATTGGGTTTCACTCTTTGTTCGGTTGAATGAGAAAAAGTACTGTTTCTAAAGTTATACTGTTAGGGCGCAACTAAGTAGTCTAATGTTGTTCCGGTTTTGGTGTTTGTGAACGTAGACAACGATACGTTGCCAATATACACTACCGGGGCATAATAGAACAATATAATTGGGTTTCACTCTTTGTTCGGTTGAATGAGAAAAAGTAGTGTTTCTAAAGTTATACTGTTAGGGAGCAACTGAGTAGTCTAATGTTGTTCCGGTTTTGGTTCTTGTGAACGTAGACAACGATACGTTGCCAATATACACTACCTGGGCATAATAGAACAATATTATTGGGTTTCACTCTTTGTTCGGTTGAATGAGAAAAAGTACTGTTTCTAAAGTTATACTGTTAGGGCGCAACTGAGTAGTCTAATGTTGTTCCGGTTTTGGTTGTTGTGAACGTAGTCAACGATTCATTGCCAATATACACTCTCGGGGCATAATAGAACAATATAATTAGGTTTTACTCTTTGTTCGGTGGAATGAGAAAAAGTACTGTTTCTGAAGTTATACTGTTAGGGCTCCACCGAGTAGTCTAATGTCGTTCCGGTTTTGGTTCTTGTGAACGTAGATCACGATACGTTGCCAATATACACTCCCGGGGCATAATAGAACAATATTATTGGGTTTCACTCTTTGTTCGGTTGAATGAGAAAAAGTACTGTTTCTGAAGTTATACTGTTAGGGCGCAACTGAGTTGTCTAATGTTGTTCCGGTTTTGGTTCTTGTGAACGTAGACAACGATACGTTGCCAATATACACTCTCGGGGCATAATAGAACAATATAATTGGGTTTCACTCTTTGTTCGGTTGAATGAGAAAAAGTACTGTTTCTAAAGTTATACTGTTAGGGCGCAACTAAGTAGTCTAATGTTGTTCCGGTTTTGGTGTTTGTGAACGTAGACAACGATACGTTGCCAATATACACTAACGGGGCATAATAGAACAATATAATTGGGTTTCACTCTTTGTTCGGTTGAATGAGAAAAAGTAGTGTTTCTAAAGTTATACTGTTGGGGCGCAACTGAGTTGTCTAATGTTGTTCCGGTTTTGGTTTTTGTGAACGTAGACAACGATACGTTGCCAATATACACTCTCGGGGCATAATAGAACAATATAATTGGGTTTCACTCTTTGTTCGGTTGAATGAGAAAAAGTAGTGTTTCTAAAGTTATACTGTTAGGGGCCAACTGAGTAGTCGAATATTGTTTCGGTTTCGGTTGTTGTGAACGTAGTCAACGATACATTGCCAATATACACTCTCGGGGAATAATAGAACAATATAATTAGGTTTTACTCTTTGTTCGGTGGAATGAGGAAAATACTGTTTCTGAAGTTATACTGTTAGGGCTCCACCGAGTAGTCTAATGTCGTTCCGGTTTTGGTTCTTGTGAACGTAGATCACGATACGTTGCCAATATACACTCCCGGGGCATAATAGAACAATATTATTGGGTTTCACTCTTTGTTCGGTTGAATGAGAAAAAGTACTGTTTCTGAAGTTATACTGTTAGGGCGCAACTGAGTTGTCTAATGTTGTTCCGGTTTTGGTTCTTGTGAACGTAGACAACGATACGTTGCCAATATACACTCTCGGGGCATAATAGAGCAATATAATTGGGTTTCACTCTTTGTTCGGTTGAATAAGATAAAGTACTATTTCTAAAGTTATACTGTTAGGGCGCAACTGAGTAGTCTTATGTTGTTCCGGTTTTGGTTGTAGTGAACGTAGTCAACGATACATTGCCATTATACACTCTCGGGGCATAATAGAACAATATAATTAGGTTTTACTCTTTGTTCGGTGGAATGAGAAAAAGTACTGTTTCTGAAGTTATACTGTTAGGGCTCCACCGAGTAGTCTAATGTTGTTCCGGTTTTGGTTCTTGTGAACGTAGACAACGATACGTTGCCAATATACACTCTCGGGGCATAATAGAGCAATATAATTGGGTTTCACTCTTTGTTCGGTTGAATAAGTTAAAGTACTATTTCTAAAGTTATACTGTTAGGGCGCAACTGAGTTGTCTAATGTTGTTCCGGTTTTGGTTCTTGTGAACGTAGACAACGATACGTTGCCAATATACACTCTCGGGGCATAATAGAACAATATAATTGGGTTTCACTCTTTGTTCGGTTGAATGAGAAAAAGTAGTGTTTCTAAAGTTATACTGTTATGGCGCAACTGAGTAGTCTAATATTGTTCCGGTTTCGGTTCTTGTGAACGTAGACAACGATACGTTGCCATTATACACTCTCGGGGCATAATAGAACAATATAATTGGGTTTCACTCTTTGTTCGGTTGAATGATAAAAAGTACTGTTTCTAAAGTTATACTGTTAGGGCGCAACTGAGTAGTCTAATGTTGTTCCGGTTTTGGTTTTTGTGAACGTAGATCACGATACGTTGCCAATATACACTCTCGGGGCATAATAGAACAATTTAATTTGGTTTCACCCTTTGTTCGGTTGAATGAGAAAAAGTACTGTTTCAAAAGTTATACTGTTAGGGCGCAACTGAGTTGTCTAATGTTGTTCCGGTTTTGGTTCTTGTGAACGTAGACAACGATACGTTGCCAATATACACTCTCGGGGCATAAGAGAACAATATAATTGGGTTTCACTCTTTGTTCTGTTGAATGATAAAAAGTACTGTTTCTGAAGTTATACTGTTAGGGCGCAACTGAGTAGTCTAATGTTGTTCCGGTTTTGGTTCTTGTGAACGTAGACAACGACACGTTGCCAATATACACTCTCGGGGCATAATAGAACAATATAATTGGGTTTCGCTCTTTGTCGGTTGAATGAGAAAAAGTACTGTTTCTAAAGTTTTACTGTTAGGGCGCAACTGAGTTGTATAATGTTGTTACGATTTTGGTTCTTGTGAACGTAGATCACGATACGTTGCCAATATACACTCCCGGGGCATAATAGAACAATATAATTGGGTTTCACTCTTTGTTCGGTTGAATGAGAAAAAGTACTATTTTTGAAGTTATACTGTTAGGGAGCAACTGAGTAGTTTAATGTTGTTCCGGTTTTGGTTCTTGTGAACGTAGACAACGATACGTTGCCAATATACACTCTCGGGGCATAATAGAACAATATAATTGGGTTTCACTCTTTGTTCTATTGAATGATAAAAAGTATTGTTTCTAAAGTTATACTGTTAGGCGCAACTAAGTAGTCTAATGTTGTTCCTGTTTGTGAACGTAGACAACGATACGTTGCCAATATACACTACCGGGGCATAATAGAACAATATAATTGGGTTTCACTCTTTGTTCGGTTGAATGAGAAAAAGTAGTGTTTCTAAAGTTATATTGTTAGGGAGCAACTGAGTAGTCTAATGTTGTTCCGGTTTTGGTTCTTGTGAACGTAGACAACGATACGTTGCCAATATACACTCTCGGGGCATAATAGAACAATATAATTGGGTTTCACTCTTTGTTCGGTTGAATGAGAAAAAGTAGTGTTTCTAAAGTTATACTGTTAGGGGCCAACTGAGTAGTCTAATATTGTTTCGGTTTCGGTTGTTGTGAACGTAGTCAACGATACATTGCCAATATACACTCTCGGGGCATAATAGAACAATATAATTAGGTTTTACTCTTTGTTCGGTGGAATGAGAAAAAGTACTGTTTCTGAAGTTATACTGTTAGGGCTCCACCGAGTAGTCTAATGTCGTTCCGGTTTTGGTTCTTGTGAACGTAGATCACGATACGTTGCCAATATACACTCTCGGGGCATAATAGAACAATAGAATTGGGTTTCACTCTTTGTTCGGTTGAATGAGAAAAAGTACTGTTTCTAAAGTTATACTGTTAGGGCGCAACTGAGTAGTCTAATGTTGTTCCGGTTTTGGTTCTTGTGAACGTAGACAACGATACGTTGCCAATATACACTCTCGGGGCATAATAGAATAATATAATTGGGTTTCACTCTTTGTTCGGTTGAATGAGAAAAAGTACTGTTTCTAAAGTTATACTGTTAGGGCGCAACTGAGTAGTCTAATGTTGTTCCGCTTTGGTGCTTGTGAACGTAGACTACAATACGTTGCCAATATACACTCTCGGGGCATAATAGAACAATATAATTGTGTTACACTCTTTGTTCGGTTGAATGAGAAAAAGTACTGTTTCTAAAGTTATACTGTTAGATAAATCGAGTAGTCTAATGTTGTTCCGGTTTTGGTTCTTGTGAACGTAGACAA
Source organism: Aechmea fasciata (assembly GCA_025177825.1). Taxonomy (NCBI): domain Eukaryota; kingdom Viridiplantae; phylum Streptophyta; class Magnoliopsida; order Poales; family Bromeliaceae; genus Aechmea; species Aechmea fasciata. The sequence goes on from CM045934.1 coordinate 11,960,314, forward strand.
CGATACGCTGCCAAAATACACTCTCGGGGCATAATAGAATAATATAATTGGGTTTCACTCTTTGTTCGGTTGAATGAGAAAAAGTACTGTTTCTAAAGTTATACTCACATGAGCAACCTAGTAGTCTAATGTTGTTCCTTTTTGGTTCTTGTGAACGTAGACAACGATTCATTGCCAATATACACTTTCGGGGCATAGTAGAACAATATAATTGGGTTTCACTCTTTGTTCGGTTGAATGAGAAAAGAATCTTGTTTCTAAAGTTATACTGTTAGGGCGCAACTGAGTAGTCTAATGTTGTTCCGGTTTTGGTTCTTGTGAACGTAGACAGCGATACGTTGCCAATATACACTCTCGGGGCATAATAGAACAATATAATTGGGTTTCACTCTTTGTTCGGTTGAATGAGAAAAAGTTCTGTTTCTAAAGTTATACTGTTAGGGCGCAACTGAGTTGTCTAATGTTGTTCCGGTTTTGGTTCTCGTGAACGTAGACAACGATACGTTGCCAATATACACTCTCGGGGCATAAGAGAACAATATAATTGGGTTTCACTATTTGTTCTGTTGAATGATAAAAAGTACTGTTGCTGAAGTTATACTGTTAGGGCGCAACTGAGTAGTCTAATGTTGTTCCGGTTTTGGTTCTTGTGAACGTAGACAACGACACGTTGCCAATATACACTCTCGGGGCATAATAGAACAATATAATTGGGTTTCACACTTTGTCGGTTGAATGAGAAAAAGTACTGTTTCTAAAGTTTTTCTGTTAGGGCGCAACTGAGTTGTATAATGTTGTTCGATTTTGGTTCTTGTGAACGTAGATCACGATACGTTGCCAATATACACTCCAAGGGCATAATATAACAATATCATTGGGTTTCACGCTTTGTCCGGTTGAATGAGAAAAAATCTTGTTTCTAAAGTTATCTTGTTAGAGCAACCGAGTAGTCTAATGTTGTTAGGTTTTGGTTCTTGTGAACGTAGACAACGATACGTTGCCAATATACACTCTCGGGGCATAATAGAACAATATAATTGGGTTTCACTCTTTGTTCGGTTGAATGAGAAAAAGTACTGTTTCTAAAGTTATACTGTTAGGGCGCAACTAAGTAGTCTAATGTTGTTCCGGTTTTGGTGTTTGTGAACGTAGACAACGATACGTTGCCAATATACACTACCGGGGCATAATAGAACAATATAATTGGGTTTCACTCTTTGTTCGGTTGAATGAGAAAAAGTAGTGTTTCTAAAGTTATACTGTTAGGGCGCAACTGAGTAGTCTAATGTTGTTCCGGTTTTGGTTCTTGTGAACGTAGACAACGATACGTTGCCATTATACACTCTCGGGGCATAATAGAACAATATAATTGGGTTTCACTCTTTGTTCGGTTGAATGAGAAAAAGTACTGTTTCTAAAGTTATACTGTTAGGGCGCAACTGAGTAGTCTAATATTGTTCCGGTTTCGGTTGTTGTGAACGTAGTCAACGATACATTGCCAATATACACTCTCGGGGCATAATAGAACAATATAATTAGGTTTTACTCTTTGTTCGGTGGAATGAGAAAAAGTACTGTTTCTGAAGTTATACTGTTAGGGCTCCACCGAGTAGTCTAATGTCGTTCCGGTTTTGGTTCTTGTGAACGTAGATCACGATACGTTGCCAATATACACTCCCGGGGCATAATAGAACAATATTATTGGGTTTCACTCTTTGCTCGGTTGAATGAGAAAAAGTACTGTTTCTAAAGTTATACTGTTAGGGCGCAACTGAGTTGTCTAATGTTGTTCCGGTTTTGGTTCTTGTGAACGTAGACAACGATACGTTGCCAATATACACTCTCGGGGCATAATAGAGCAATATAATTGGGTTTCACTCTTTGTTCGGTTGAATAAGATAAAGTACTATTTCTAAAGTTATATTGTTAGGCGCAAAGTAGTCTTATGTTGTTCCGGTTTTGGTTGTAGTGAACGTAGTCAACGATACATTGCCATTATACACTCTCGGGGCATAATAGAACAATATAATTAGGTTTTACTCTTTGTTCGGTGGAATGAGAAAAAGTACTGTTTCTGAAGTTATACTGTTAGGGCTCCACCGAGTAGTCTAATGTTGTTCCGGTTTTGGTTCTTGTGAACGTAGACAATGATACGTTGCCAATATACACTCTCGGGGCATAATAGAGCAATATAATTGGGTTTCACTCTTTGTTCGGTTGAATAAGATAAAGTACAATTTCTAAAGTTATACTGTTAGAGCGCAACTGAGTTGTCTAATGTTGTTCCGGTTTTGGTTCTTGTGAACGTAGACAACGATACGTTGCCAATATACACTCTCGGGGCATAATAGAACAATATAATTGGGTTTCACTCTTTGTTCGGTTGAATGAGAAAAAGTAGTGTTTCTAAAGTTATACTGTTATGGCGCAACTAAGTAGTCTAATATTGTTCCGGTTTCGGTTCTTGTGAACGTAGACAACGATACGTTGCCATTATACACTCTCGGGGCATAATAGAACAATATAATTGGGTTTCACTCTTTGTTCGGTTGAATGATAAAAAGTACTGTTTCTAAAGTTATACTGTTAGGGCGCAACTGAGTAGTCTAATGTTGTTCCGGTTTTGGTTTTTGTGAACGTAGATCACGATACGTTGCCAATATACACTCTCGGGGCATAATAGAACAATATAATTGGGTTTCACTCTTTGTTCGGTTGAATGAGAAAAAGTAGTGTTTCTAAAGTTATACTGTTATGGCGCAACTGAGTAGTCTAATATTGTTCCGGTTTCGGTTCTTGTGAACGTAGACAACGATACGTTGCTATTATACACTCTCGGGGCATAATAGAACAATATAATTGGGTTTCACTCTTTGTTCGGTTGAATGATAAAAAGTACTGTTTCTAAAGTTATACTGTTAGGGCGCAACTGAGTAGTCTAATGTTGTTCCGGTTTTGGTTTTTGTGAACGTAGATCACGATACGTTGCCAATATACACTCTCGGGGCATAATAGAACAATTTAATTTGGTTTCACCCTTTGTTCGGTTGAATGAGAAATAGTACTGTTTCAAAAGTTATACTGTTAGGGCGCAACTGAGTTGTCTAATGTTGTTCCGGTTTTGGTTCTTGTGAACGTAGACAACGATACGTTGTCAATATACACTCTCGGGGCATAATAGAACAATATAATTGGGTTTCACTCTTTGTTCGGTTGAATGATAAAAAGTACTGTTTCTAACGTTATACTGTTAGGGCGCAACTGAGTAGTCTAATGTTGTTCCGGTTTTGGTTCTTGTGAACGTAGACAACGACACGTTGCCAATATACACTCTCGGGGCATAATAGAACAATATAATTGGGTTTCACTCTTTGTCGGTTGAATGAGAAAAATCTTTCTAAAGTTTCTTATTCTAGGCGCAAGAGTTGTATAATGTTGTTACGATTTTGGTTCTTGTGAACGTAGATCACGATACGTTGCCAATATACACTCGGGGCATAATAGAACAATATAATTGGGTTTCACTCTTTGTTCGGTTGAATGAGAAAAATCTTGTTTCTAAAGTTATCTTTGTTAGGGAGCAAGAGTAGTCTAATGTTGTTCGGTTTTGGTTCTTGTGAACGTAGACAACGATACGTTGCCAATATACACTCTCGGGGCATAATAGAACAATATAATTGGGTTTCACTCTTTGTTCGGTTGAATGAGAAAAAGTACTGTTTCTAAAGTTATACTGTTAGGGCGCAACTGAGTAGTGTGATGTTGTTTCGGTTTTGGTGTTTGTGAACGTAGACAACGATACGTTGCCAATATACACTACCGGGGCATAATAGAACAATATAATTGGGTTTCACTCTTTGTTCGGTTGAATGAGAAAAAGTAGTGTTTCTAAAGTTATGCTGTTAGGGAGCAACTGAGTAGTCTAATGTTGTTCCGGTTTTGGTTCTTGTGAACGTAGACAACGATACGTTGCCAATATACACTCTCGGGGCATAATAGAACAATATAATTGGGTTTCACTCTTTGTTCGGTTGAATGAGAAAAAGTAGTGTTTCTAAAGTTATACTGTTAGGGGGCAACTGAGTAGTCTAATATTGTTCCGGTTTCGGTTGTTGTGAACGTAGTCAACGATACATTGCCAATATACACTCTCGGGGCATAATAGAACAATATAATTAGGTTTTACTCTTTGTTTGGTGGAATGAGAAAAATCTTTGTTTCTAAAGTTATCTTTGTTAGGGCTCCAGGAGTAGTCTAATGTTGTTCCGGTTTTTCTTCTTGTGAACGTAGACAACGATACGTTGCCAATATACACTCTCGGGGCATAATAGAACAATATAATTGGGTTTCACTCTTTGTTCGGTTGAATGAGAAAAAATCTTTGTTTACGAAGTTATACTGTTAGGGCGCAACTGAGTAGTCTAATGTTGTTCCGGTTTTGGTTCTTGTGAACGTAGACAACGATACGTTGCCAATATACACTCTCGGGGCATAATAGAACAATATAATTGGGTTTCACTCTTTGTTCGGTTGAATGAGAAAAAGTACTGTTTCTAAAGTTATACTGTTAGGGCGCAACTAAGTAGTCTAATGTTGTTCCGGTTTTGGTTCTTGTGAACGTAGACAACGATACGTTGCCAATATACACTCTCGGGGCATAATAGAACAATATAATTGGGTTTCACTCTTTGTTCGGTGGAATGAGAAAAAGTACTGTTTCTAAAGTTATACTGTTAGGGCGCAACTGAGTAGTCTAATGTTGTTCCGGTTTTGGTTCTTGTGAACGTAGACAACGATACGTTGCCAATATACACTCTCGGGGCATAATAGAACAATATAATTGGGTTTCACTCTTTGTTCGGTTGAATGAGAAAAAGTAGTGTTTCTAAAGTTATACTGTTAGGGCGCAACTGAGTAGTCTAATGTTGTTCCGGTTTTGGTTCTTGTGAACGTAGACAACGATACATTGCCAATATACACTTTCGGGGCATAGTAGAACAATATAATTGGGTTTCACTCTTTGTTCGGTTGAATGAGAAAAAGTACTGTTTCTAAAGTTATACTGTTAGGGCGCAACTAAGTAGTCTAATGTTGTTCCGGTTTTGGTTCTTGTGAACGTAGACAACGATACGTTGCCAATATACACTCTCGGGGCATAATAGAACAATATAATTGGGTTTCACTCTTTGTTCGGTTGAATGAGAAAAACTACTGTTTCAAAAGTTATACTGTTAGGGCGCAACTGAGTTGTCTAATGTTGTTCCGGTTTTGGTTCTCGTGAACGTAGACAACGATACGTTGCCAATATACACTCTCGGGGCATAAGAGAACAATATAATTGGGTTTCACTATTTGTTACATTTAATGATAAAAAATCTTGTTTCGAAGTTATCTTTGTTAGGGCGCAACTGAGTAGTCTAATGTTGTTCCGGTTTTGGTTCTTGTGAACGTAGACAACGACACGTTGCCAATATACACTCTCGGGGCATAATAGAACAATATAATTGGGTTTCACTCTTTGTCGGGTGAATGAGAAAAAATAATGTTTCTAAAGTTATACTGTTAGGGCGCAACTGAGTAGTCTAATGTTGTTCCGGTTTTGGTTCTTGTGAACGTAGACAACGATACGTTGCCAATATACCCTCTCGGGGCATAATAGAACAATATAATTGGGTTTCACTCTTTGTTCGGTGGAATGAGAAAAAGTACTGTTTCTAAAGTTATACTGTTAGGGCGCAACTGAGTAGTCTAATGTTGTTCCGGTTTTGGTTCTTGTGAACATAGACAACGATACGTTGCCAATATACACTCTCGGGGCATAATAGAACAATATAATTGGGTTTCACTCTTTGTTCGGTTGAATGAGAAAAATCTTGTTTCTAAAGTTATACTGTTAGGGCGCAACTAAGTAGTCTAATGTTGTTCCGGTTTTGGTTCTTGTGAACGTAGACAACGATACGTTGCCAATATACACTCTCGGGGCATAATAGAACAATATAATTGGGTTTCACTCTTTGTTCGGTTGAATGAGAAAAAGTAGTGTTTCTAAAGTTATACTGTTAGGGCGCAACTGAGTAGTCTAATGTTGTTCCGGTTTTGGTTCTTGTGAACGTAGACTACGATACGTTGCCATTATACACTCTCGGGGCATAATAGAACAATATAATTGGGTTTCACTCTTTGTTCGGTTGAATGAGAAAAAGTAGTGTTTCTAAAGTTATACTGTTAGGGGCCAACTGAGTAGTCTAATATTGTTTCGGTTTCGGTTGTTGTGAACGTAGTCAACGATACATTGCCAATATACACTCTCGGGGCATAATAGAACAATATAATTAGGTTTTACTCTTTGTTCGGTGGAATGAGAAAAAGTACTGTTTCTGAAGTTATACTGTTAGGGCTCCACCGAGTAGTCTAATGTTGTTCCGGTTTTGGTTCTTGTGAACGTAGACAACGATACGTTGCCAATATACACTCTCGGGGCATAATAGAGCAATATAATTGGGTTTCACTCTTTGTTCGGTTGAATGAGAAAAAAATCTTGTTTACGAAGTTATCTTTGTTAGGCGCAAGCGAGTTGTCTAATGTTGTTCCGGTTTTGGTTCTTGTGAACGTAGACAACGATACGTTGCCAATATACACTCTCGGGGCATAATAGAGCAATATAATTGGGTTTCACTCTTTGTTCGGTTGAATAAGATAAAGTACTATTTCTAAAGTTATACTGTTATGGCGCAACTGAGTAGTCTTATGTTGTTCCGGTTTTGGTTGTAGTGAACGTAGTCAACGATACATTGCCATTATACACTCTCGGGGCATAATAGAACAATATAATTAGGTTTTACTCTTTGTTCGGTGGAATGAGAAAAAGTACTGTTTCTGAAGTTATACTGTTAGGGCTCCACCGAGTAGTCTAATGTTGTTCCGGTTTTGGTTCTTGTGAACGTAGACAATGATACGTTGCCAATATACACTCTCGGGGCATAATAGAGCAATATAATTGGGTTTCACTCTTTGTTCGGTTGAATAAGATAAAGTACTATTTCTAAAGTTATACTGTTAGGGCGCAACTGAGTTGTCTAATGTTGTTCCGGTTTTGGTTCTTGTGAACGTAGACAACGATACGTTGCCAATATACACTCTCGGGGCATAATAGAACAATATAATTGGGTTTCACTCTTTGTTCGGTTGAATGAGAAAAAGTAGTGTTTCTAAAGTTATACTGTTATGGCGCAACTGAGTAGTCTAATATTGTTCCGGTTTCGGTTCTTGTGAACGTAGACAACGATACGTTGCCATTATACACTCTCGGGGCATAATAGAACAATATAATTGGGTTTCACTCTTTGTTCGGTTGAATGATAAAAAGTACTGTTTCTAAAGTTATACTGTTAGGGCGCAACTGAGTAGTCTAATGTTGTTCCGGTTTTGGTTCTTGTGAACGTAGATCACGATACGTTGCCAATATACACTCTCGGGGCATAATAGAACAATATAATTGGGTTTCACTCTTTGTTCGGTTGAATGAGAAAAAGTAGTGTTTCTAAAGTTATACTGTTATGGCGCAACTGAGTAGTCTAATATTGTTCCGGTTTTGGTTCTTGTGAACGTAGACAACGATACGTTGCCATTATACACTCTCGGGGCATAATAGAACAATATAATTGGGTTTCACTCTTTGTTCGGTTGAATGATAAAAAATCTTGTTTCTAAAGTTATCTTGTTAGGCGCAAGAGTAGTCTAATGTTGTTCGGTTTTGGTTTTTGTGAACGTAGATTACGATACGTTGCCAATATACACGCTCGGGGCATAATAGAACAATTTAATTTGGTTTCACCCTTTGTTCGGTTGAATGAGAAATAGTACTGTTTCAAAAGTTATACTGTTAGGGCGCAACTGAGTTGTCTAATGTTGTTCCGGTTTTGGTTCTTGTGAACGTAGACAACGATACGTTGCCAATATACACTCTCGGGGCATAAGAGAACAATATAATTGGGTTTCACTCTTTGTTCTGTTGAATGATAAAAATCTATTTCGAAGTTATCTTGTTAGGCGCAAGAGTAGTCTAATGTTGTTCCGGTTTTGGTTCTTGTGAACGTAGACAACGACACGTTGCCAATATACACTCTCGGGGCATAATAGAACAATATAATTGGGTTTCACTCTTTGTCGGTTGAATGAGAAAAAGTACTGTTTCTAAAGTTTTACTGTTACGGCGCAACTGAGTTGTATAATGTTGTTACGATTTTGGTTCTTGTGAACGTAGATCACGATACGTTGCCAATATACACTCCCGGGGCATAATAGAACAATATAATTGGGTTTCACTCTTTGTTCGGTTGAATGAGAAAAAGTACTGTTTCTAAAGTTATACTGTTATGGAGCAACTGAGTAGTCTAATGTTGTTCCGGTTTTGGTTCTTCTGAACGTAGACAACGATACGTTGCCAATATTACTCTCGGGGCATAATAGAACAATATAATTAGGTTTTACTCTTTGTTCGGTTGAATGAGAAAAATCTTGTTTCTAAAGTTATCTTTGTTAAGTCTAATGTTGTTCGGTTTTGGTTCTTGTGAACGTAGACAACGATACGTTGCCAATATACACTCTCGGGGCATAATAGAACAATATAATTGGGTTTCACTCTTTGTTCGGTTGAATGAGAAAAAGTAGTGTTTCTAAAGTTATACTGTTAGGGCGCAACTGAGTAGTCTAATATTGTTCGGTTTTGGTTCTTGTGAACGTAGACAACGATACGTTGCCAATATACACTCTCGGGGCATAATAGAACAATATAATTGGGTTGCACTCTTTGTTCGGTTGAATGAGAAAAAGTAGTGTTTCTAAAGTTATACTGTTAGGGGGCAACTGAGTAGTCTAATATTGTTCCGGTTTCGGTAGTTGTGAACGTAGTCAACGATACATTGCCAATATACACTCTCGGGGCATAATAGAACAATATAATTAGGTTTTACTCTTTGTTCGTTGGAATGAGAAAAATCTTGTTTACGAAGTTATCTTTGTTAGGGCTCCACCGAGTAGTCTAATGTTGTTCCGGTTTTGGTTCTTGTGAACGTAGACAACGATACGTTGCCAATATACACTCTCGGGGCATAATAGAACAATATAATTGGGTTTCACTCTTTGTTCGGTTGAATGAGAAAAAGTAGTGTTTCTAAAGTTATACTGTTATGGCGCAACTGAGTAGTCTAATATTGTTCCGGTTTCGGTTCTTGTGAACGTAGACAACGATACGTTGCCATTATACACTCTCGGGGCATAATAGAACAATATAATTGGGTTTCACTCTTTGTTCGGTTGAATGATAAAAAATCTTGTTTCTAAAGTTATCTTTGTTAGGGCGCAATCGAGTAGTCTGATGGTGTTCCGGTTTTGGTTTTTGTGAACGTAGATCACGATACGTTGCCAATATACACTCTCGGGGCATAATAGAACAATATAATTGGGTTTCACTCTTTGTTCGGTTGAATGAGAAAAAGTAGTGTTTCTAAAGTTATCTTTGTTATGGCGCGAGTAGTCTAATATTGTTAGGTTTGGTTCTTGTGAACGTAGACAACGATACGTTGCTATTATACACTCTCGGGGCATAATAGAACAATATAATTGGGTTTCACTCTTTGTTCGGTTGAATGAGAAAAAGTACTGTTTCTAAAGTTATACTGTTAGGGCGCAACTGAGTAGTCTAATGTTGTTCCGGTTTTGGTTTTTGTGAACGTAGATCACGATACGTTGCCAATATACACTCTCGGGGCATAATAGAACAATTTAATTTGGTTTCACCCTTTGTTCGGTTGAATGAGAAATAATCTTGTTTCAAAAGTTATCTTTGTTAGGCGCAATGAGTTGTCTAATGTTGTTCGGTTTTGGTTCTTGTGAACGTAGACAACGATACGTTGCCAATATACACTCTCGGGGCATAAGAGAACAATATAATTGGGTTTCACTCTTTGTTCGTTGAATGATAAAAAATCTTGTTTCGAAGTTATCTTTGTTAGGCGCAAGCGAGTAGTCTAATGTTGTTCGGTTTTGGTTCTTGTGAACGTAGACAACGACACGTTGCCAATATACACTCTCGGGGCATAATAGAACAATATAATTGGGTTTCCTGTTTTGTCGGTTGAATGAGAAAAATCTTGTTTCTAAATTTTCTTGTTATGCAGTATATTAGGTTGTATAATGTTGTTACGATTTTGGTTCTTGTGAACGTAGATCACGATACGTTGCCAATATACACTCTCGGGCATAATAGAACAATATAATTGGGTTTCACTCTTTGTTCGGTTGAATGAGAAAAAAATCTTGTTTCTAAAGTTATCTTGTTAGGGAGCAAGCGAGTAGTCTAATGTTGTTCGGTTTTGGTTCTTGTGAACGTAGACAACGATACGTTGCCAATATACACTCTCGGGGCATAATAGAACAATATAATTGGGTTTCACTCTTTGTTCGGTTGAATGAGAAAAAAATCTTGTTTCTAAAGTTATCTTTGTTAGGCGCAACTAAGTAGTCTAATGTTGTTCGGTTTTGGTGTTTGTGAACGTAGACAACGATACGTTGCCAATATACACTCTCGGGGCATAATAGAACAATATAATTGGGTTTCACTCTTTGTTCGGTTGAATGAGAAAAAGTAGTGTTTCTAAAGTTATATTGTTAGGGAGCAACTGAGTAGTCTAATGTTGTTCCGGTTTTGGTTCTTGTGAACGTAGACAACGATACGTTGCCAATATACACTCTCGGGGCATAATAGAACAATATAATTGGGTTGCACTCTTTGTTCGGTTGAATGAGAAAAAGTAGTGTTTCTAAAGTTATACTGTTAGGGGGCAACTGAGTAGTCTAATATTGTTCCGGTTTCGGTAGTTGTGAACGTAGTCAACGATACATTGCCAATATACACTCTCGGGGCATAATAGAACAATATAATTAGGTTTTACTCTTTGTTCGTTGGAATGAGAAAAATCTTTTTTAAAGTTATCTTTGTTAGGGCTCCAGAGTAGTCTAATGTTGTTCCGGTTTTGGTTCTTGTGAACGTAGACAACGATACGTTGCCAATATACACTCTCGGGGCATAATAGAACAATATAATTGGGTTTCACTCTTTGTTAGGTTGAATGAGAAAAATCATTTACGAAGTTATCTTTGTCGGGCGCAACTGAGTTGTCTAATGTTGTTCCGGTTTTGGTTCTTGTGAACGTAGACAACGATACGTTGCCAATATACACTCTCGGGGCATAATAGAACAATATAATTGGGTTTCACTCTTTGTTCGGTTGAATGAGAAAAAGTACGATTTCTAAAGTTATCTTTGTTAGGGCACAACTAAGTAGTCTAATGTTGTTCGGTTTTGGTTCTTGTGAACGTAGACAACGATACGTTGCCAATATACACTCTCGGGGCATAATAGAACAATATAATTGGGTTTCACTCTTTGTTCGGTTGAATGAGAAAAAGTAGTGTTTCTAAAGTTATACTGTTAGGGCGCAACTGAGTAGTCTAATGTTGTTCCGGTTTTGGTTCTTGTGATCGTAGACAACGATACGTTGCCAATATACACTCTCGGGGCATAATAGAACAATATAATTGGGTTTCACTCTTTGTTCGGTTGAATGAGAAAAAGTAGTGTTTCTAAAGTTATACTGTTAGGGCGCAGGTGAGTAGTCTAATATTGTTCCGGTTTCGGTTCTTGTGAACGTAGACAACGATACGTTGCCATTATACACTCTCGGGGCATAAAAGAACAATATAATTGGGTTTCACTCTTTGTTCGGTTGAATGAGAAAAAGTACTGTTTCTGAAGTCATACTGTTAGGGCGCAACTAAGTAGTCTAATGTTGTTCCCGTTTTGGTTCTTGTGAACGTAGACAACGATACATTGCCAATATACACTCTCGGGGCATAATAGAACAATATAATTGGGTTTCACTCTTTGTTCGGTTGAATGAGAAAAAAATCTTGTTTCTAAAGTTATCTTTGTTAGGAGCAAGCGAGTAGTCTAATGTTGTTCGGTTTTGGTTCTTGTGAACGTAGACAATGATACGTTGCCAATATACACTCTCGGGGCATAATAGAACAATATAATTGGGTTTCACTCTTTGTTCGGTTGAATGAGAAAAAGTACTGTTTCTAAAGTTATACTGTTAGGGAGCAACTGAGTAGTCTAATGTTGTTCCGGTTTTGGTTCTTGTGAACGTAGACAACGATACATTGCCAATATACACTTTCGGGGCATAGTAGAACAATATAATTGGGTTTCACTCTTTGTTCGGTTGAATGAGAAAAAGTACTGTTTCTAAAGTTATACCGTTAGGGAGCAACTGAGTAGTCTAATGTTGTTCCGGTTTTGGTTCTTGTGAACGTAGACAACGATACGTTGCCAATATACACTCTCGGGGCATAATAGAACAATATAATTGGGTTTCACTCTTTGTTCGGTTGAATGAGAAAAATCTTGTTTCTAAAGTTATCTTTGTTAGGGCGCGAGTAGTCTAATGTTGTTCCGGTTTTGGTTTTTGTGAACGTAGATCACGATACGTTGTCAATATACACTCTCGGGGCATAATACAACAATTTAATTTGGTTTCACCCTTTGTTCGGTTGAATGAGAAAAAGTACTGTTTCAAAAGTTATACTGTTAGGGCGCAACTGAGTTGTCTAATGTTGTTCCGGTTTTGGTTCTTGTGAACGTAGACAACGATACGTTGCCAATATACACTCTCGGGGCATAATACAACAATATAATTGGGTTTCACTATTTGCTCGGTTGAATGATAAAAAATCTTGTTTTAAAGTTATCTTTGTTAGGGCGCAACTGAGTAGTCTAATGTTGTTCCGGTTTTGGTTCTTGTGAACGTAGACAACGACACGTTGCCAATATACACTCTCGGGGCATAATAGAACAATATAATTGGGTTTCACTCTTTGTCGGGTGAATGGGAAAAAGTACTGTTTTTAAAGTTTTCTTGTTAGGCGCAAGAGATGTATAATGTTGTTCCGATTTTGGTTCTTGTGAACGTAGATCACGATACGTTGCCAATATACACTCTCGGGGCATAATAGATCAATATAATTGGGTTTTGCTCTTTGTTCGGTTGAATGAGAAAAATCATTTCTAAAGTTATCTTTGTTAGGGCGCAACTGAGTAGTCTAATGTTGTTCCGGTTTTGGTTCTTGTGAACGTAGACAACGATACGTTGCCAATATACCCTCTCGGGGCATAATAGAACAATATAATTGGGTTTCACTCTTTGTTCGGTTGAATGAGAAAAGAAATCTTGTTTCTAAAGTTATCTTTGTTAGGCGCAACTGAGTAGTCTAATGTTGTTCCGGTTTTGGTTTTTGTGTACGTAGACAACGATACGTTGCCAATATACACTCCCGGGGCATAATAGAACAATATAATTGGGTTTCACTCTTTGTTCGGTTGAATGAGAAAAAGTACTGTTTCTAAAGTTATACTGTTAGGGAGCAACTGAGTAGTCTAATGTTGTTCCGGTTTTGGTTCTTGTGAACGTAGACAACGATACGTTGCCAATATACACTCTCGGGGCATAATAGAACAATATAATTGGGTTGCACTCTTTGTTCGGTTGAATGAGAAAAAGTAGTGTTTCTAAAGTTATACTGTTAGGGGGCAACTGAGTAGTCTAATATTGTTCCGGTTTCGGTAGTTGTGAACGTAGTCAACGATACATTGCCAATATACACTCTCGGGGCATAATAGAACAATATAATTAGGTTTTACTCTTTGTTCGTTGGAATGAGAAAAAGTACTGTTTCTGAAGTTATACTGTTAGGGCTCCACCGAGTAGTCTAATGTCGTTCCGGTTTTGGTTCTTGTGAACGTACATCACGATACGTTGCCAATATACACTCTCGGGGCATAATAGAACAATATAATTGGGTTTCACTCTTTGTTCGGTTGAATGAGAAAAAGTAGTGTTTCTAAAGTTATACTGTTATGGCGCAACTGAGTAGTCTAATATTGTTCCGGTTTCGGTTCTTGTGAACGTAGACAACGATACGTTGCCATTATACACTCTCGGCGCATAATAGAACAATATAATTGGGTTTCACTCTTTGTTCGGTTGAATGATAAAAAGTACTGTTTCTAAAGTTATACTGTTAGGGCGCAACTGAGTAGTCTAATGTTGTTCCGGTTTTGGTTTTTGTGAACGTAGATCACGATACGTTGCCAATATACACTCTCGGGGCATAATAGAACAATATAATTGGGTTTCACTCTTTGTTCGGTTGAATGAAAAAAAGTACTGTTTCTAAAGTTATACTGTTATGGCGCAACTGAGTAGTCTAATAATGTTGTTCCGGTTTTGGTTCTTGTGAACGTAGACAACGATACGTTGCCAATATACACTCTCGGCGCATAATAGAACAATATAATTGGGTTTCACTCTTTGTTCGGTTGAATGAGAAAAAGTACTGTTTCTAAAGTTATACTGTTAGGGCGCAACTGAGTAGTCTAATGTTGTTCCGGTTTTGGTTTTTGTGAATGTAGATCAGGATACGTTGCCAATATACACTCTCGGGGCATAATAGAACAATATAATTGGGTTTCACTCTTTGTTCGGTTGAATGAGAAATAATCTTGTTTCAAAAGTTATCGTTAGGCGCAAGCGAGTAGTCTAATGTTGTTCCGTTTTTGGTTCTTGTGAACGTAGACAACGATACGTTGCCAATATACACTCTCGGGGCATAAGAGAACAATATAATTGGGTTACACTCTTTGTTCGTTGAATGATAAAGAAATCTTGTTTCGAAGTTATCTTGTTAGGCGCAACGAGTAGTCTAATGTTGTTCCGGTTTTGGTTCTTGTGAACGTAGACAACGACACGTTGCCAATATACACTCTCGGGGCATAATAGAACAATATAATTGGGTTTCACTCTTTGTCGGTTGAATGAGAAAAATCTTGTTTCTAAAGTTTTCTTTATTACGGCGCAATGAGTTGTATAATGTTGTTACGATTTTGGTTCTTGTGAACGTAGACAACGATACGTTGCCAATATACACTCTCGGGGCATAATAGAACAATATAATTGGGTTTCACTCTTTGTTCGGTTGAATGAGAAAAATCTTTGTTTCTAAAGTTATCTTGTTAGGGAGAATGAGTAGTCTAATGTTGTTCGGTTTTGGTTCTTGTGAACGTAGACAACGATACGTTGCCAATATACACTCTCGGGGCATAATAGAACAATATAATTGGGTTTCACTCTTTGTTCGGTTGAATGAGAAAAAATCTTGTTTCTAAAGTTATCTTTGTTAGGCGCAAATGAGTAGGCTAATGTTGTTCCGGTTTTGGTTCTTGTGAACGTAGACAACGATACGTTGCCAATATACACTCTAGGGGCATAATAGAACAATATAATTGGGTTTCACTCTTTGTTCGGTTGAATGAGAAAAAGTACTGTTTCTAAAGTTATATTGTTAGGGAGCAACTGAGTAGTCTAATGTTCTTCCGGTTTTGGTTCTTGTGAACGTAGACAACGATACGTTGCCAATATACACTCTCGGGGCATAATAGAACAATATAATTGGGTTGCACTCTTTGTTCGGTTGAATGAGAAAAAGTACTGTTTCTAAAGTTATACTGTTAGGGCGCAACTGAGTAGTCTAATGTTGTTCCGGTTTTGGTTCTTGTGAACGTAGACAACGATACATTGCCATTATACACTCTCGGGGCATAATAGAACAATATAATTAGGTTTTACTCTTTGTTCGGTGGAATAAGAAAAAGTACTGTTTCTGAAGTTATACTGTTAGGGCTCCACCGAGTAGTCTAATGTCGTTCCGGTTTTGGTTCTTGTGAACGTACATCACGATACGTTGCCAATATACACTCCCGGGGCATAATAGAACAATATTATTGGGTTTCACTCTTTGTTAGGTTGAATGAGAAAAATCTTTTGTTTCGAAGTTATCTTGTCGGGCGCAAGCGAGTTGTCTAATGTTGTTCGGTTTTGGTTCTTGTGAACGTAGACAACGATACGTTGCCAATATACACTCTCGGGGCATAATAGAACAATATAATTGGGTTTCACTCTTTGTTCGGTTGAATGAGAAAAAGTACGTTTCTAAAGTTATCTTTGTTAGGGCACAACTAAGTAGTCTAATGTTGTTCGGTTTTGGTTCTTGTGAACGTAGACAACGATACGTTGCCAATATACACTCTCGGGGCATAATAGAACAATATAATTGGGTTTCACTCTTTGTTCGGTTGAATGAGAAAAAGTACTGTTTCTAAAGTTATACTGTTAGGGAGCAAATGAGTAGTCTAATGTTGTTCCGGTTTTGGTTCTTGTGAACGTAGACAACGATACGTTGCCAATATACACTCTCGGGGCATAATAGAACAATATAATTGGGTTTCACTCTTTGTTCGGTTGAATGAGAAAAAGTAGTGTTTCTAAAGTTATACTGTTAGGGGGCAACTGAGTAGTCTGCTATTGTTTCGGTTTCGGTTCTTGTGAACGTAGACAACGATACGTTGCCATTATACACTCTCGGGGCATAAAAGAACAATATAATTGGGTTTCACTCTTTGTTCGGTTGAATGAGAAAAATCTTGTTTACAAGTCATCTTGTTAGGGCGCAACTGAGTAGTCTAATGTTGTTCCGGTTTTGGTTCTTGTGAACGTAGACAATGATACGTTGCCAATATACACTCTCGGGGCATAATAGAACAATATAATTGGGTTTCACTCTTTGTTCGGTTGAATGAGAAAAAATCTTGTTTCTAAAGTTATATTGTTAGGGCGCAACTGAGTAGTCTAATGTTGGTCCGGTTTTGGTTCTTGTGAACGTAGACAACGATACGTTGCCATTATACACTCTCGGGGCATAATAGAACAATATAATTGGGTTTCACTCTTTGTTCGGTTGAATGAGAAAAAGTACTGTTTCTAAAGTTATATTGTTAGGGAGCAACTGAGTAGTCTAATGTTGTTCCGGTTTTGGTTCTTGTGAACGTAGACAACGATACATTGCCAATATACACTTTCGGGGCATAGTAGAACAATATAATTGGGTTTCACTCTTTGTTCGGTTGAATGAGAAAAATCTTGTTTCTAAAGTTATACCGTTAGAGCAATGAGTAGTCTAATGTTGTTCGGTTTTGGTTCTTGTGAACGTAGACAACGATACGTTGCCAATATACACTCTCGGGGCATAATAGAACAATATAATTGGGTTTCACTCTTTGTTCGGTTGAATGAGAAAAATCTTGTTTCTAAAGTTATCTTGTTAGGGCGCAACTGAGTAGTCTAATGTTGTTCCGGTTTTGGTTCTTGTGAACGTAGACCACGATACGTTGCCAATATACACTCTCGGGGCATAATAGAACAATATAATTGGGTTTTACTCTTTGTTCGGTTGAATGAGAAAAATCTTGTTTCAAAAGTTATCTTGTTAGGCGCAAGTTGTCTAATGTTGTTCGGTTTTGGTTCTCGTGAACGTAGACAACGATACGTTGCCAATATACACTCTCGGGGCATAATAGAACAATATAATTAGGTTTTACTCTTTGTTCGGTGGAATGATAAAAAATCTTGTTTACGAAGTTATCTTGTTAGCAGACAAGTCTAATGTTGTTCGGTTTTGGTTCTTGTGAACGTAGACAACGACACGTTGCCAATATACACTCTCGGGCCAAAATAGAACTATATCATCAGGTTTCACTCTTTGTCGGTTGAATGAGAAAAATCTTGTTTCTAAAGTTTTCTTGTTAGGCGCAGATGTATAATGTTGTTCGGATTTTGGTTCTTGTGAACGTAGATCACGATACGTTGCCAATATACACTCCTGGGCATAATAGAACAATATAATTGGGTTTCACTCTTTGTTCGGTTGAATGAGAAAAAAGTATTTGTTTCAAAGTTATACTTTGTTAGGGAGCAAGCTGAGTAGTCTAATGTTGTTCGGTTTTGGTTCTTGTGAACGTGAACAACGATACACGTTGCCAATATACTCTCGGGCATAATAGAACAATATAATTGGGTTTCACTCTTTGTTCGGTTGAATGAGAAAAATCTTCATTTCTAAAGTTATACCTTGTTAGGGCAACTAAGTAGTCCAGTCTAATGTTGTTCCCATGGTTTTCTTGGTTTTTGTGTACGTAGACAACGATACGTTGCCAATATACACTACGGGGCATAATAGAACAATATAAT